>CALSEM010000071.1:1322500-1922500 GCA_943735885.1 Stelis phaeoptera
GAACCACGTGTTTACGTCGGACCGCTCCGCTCGAGAATTGACAGACAATAGGTCCTGCGTTGACCCGAATTTCTAGGTATCGGCTATTCATGGTGGTCTCTGCGCCGAGCCACTTGAGTTTCGAAAAATTCCTTCAGTCGCGAAAAAAGTCTACGTTCGCGGCTGAACACGTGTGATGTGTTGTATGTGCGGGGTAATGTTGAACCTCGTGCCGTAATGAATCCCTAGGTATCGAACCGTCTGTGCCATTTTTAGTGAGCTCCTTTCAATTCGAACTGTTGGTGGACGCTTGATGTCGAAGAAACCTTTTAATAGAATCATCTCTGACTTGGTCGATGATAACTGCAGTTTATGATTCGCGCACCAGTGTGTAATGATTCCTACCGCGGTGTTTGCTACCTCCTCGATGTGTTTTCGTGAATTTCCCGGTATTGTGACTATTAGGTCATCGGCGTATGCTATTTGTTGGAATCCGTTGCTTTCTAATGTGTTGAGTAGGTCGTCGAAAATAAGATTCCAGAAACTGGGCCCAAGGATGGAGCCTTGTGGGCAGCCTCTGTTTACGGTTTTGCTGATACTGTAAGTGATGTTACTGCTACCGATTGTTGCTGTTCTGTCTGAAAGATAACTTTGTACTAGTTGATAGAGATTTCGCGGGCAGTCACATGTCTTTAGCTTTTGTAGGATCGCGGGCCACTGCACATTATCAAACGCACCTGATATGTCGAATAGCAGGACAACTACGTATTTCTGTTACGATTGGTCGACTATTTTGCGGAGCTCAACTATCGCGTCTTCTGTTGACCTCCCTTTCCTAAAGCCAAACTGTCGACTGGAAGTGTGTGTGAGAGTTCAGTGTAGCGTCCAACCTCTGGGACATTAGCTTTTCAAGTACTTTACTTAATATTGGCAGCAGGCAGATAGGTCTGCATGACTTCGGGTTGGTTTTATCCTTGTCGTGTCCCTTAAGTAGTACCCTTATCGTGCCTTTCTTCCAGATTTTAGGGAAAGCTCCTTCCGAGAGGTAGCTATTCATGAGCCGGGTGATTTCGTGGTGCATTCTAGGCCATGCTGCCTTGATCATTTCCGCTTCGATCATGTCGTGTCCAGGGGCCTTCCCGTTTTTGAGCGATGTTATTGCGCGCCGCATTTCGTCTGTTTCGAATTGAGGTGTCTTTTCGGTGTCGGATAGGATAATTGCGTCTTCGCGAATGGCTTTGTGCAATGCTGTCTCGTTGGTCGGGTCGTCGTCTGGAGTTAGCACGCTAAGGAGCACTCTTCCAGTGTCTTCCCAAGTTGTGGTGTGTTCATCAGTTCTAATACTCTCAAATGCTGTTTCTGCTTGGATTCTGTCAGTGGTGATTTTGTAAGCGATGCCCCGTACGTTGGAGTTTCCCTCCCTCGTCAAGAACTCCGTCCAGTTGGTGTCCTTTGCTCGTCGGATTTCCGATGTGTATTTGTTCCGAAGTGTGCGATATTGGGACTCTAGATCCTCCTTCCGGTGAATTTGCTGCGCGGCCTGATAGCTTCGTCTTGCCTTTCGAACTTATTTCTTCAGAGTTGTTAGACGTGTTGTGCACCAAGGTGCCGAATGTGGAAAGTGTGTCTTCTTCGGGATGGAGTGATTTGCTGCTGTTCTGATTTTATGTTCCAGCTCGGCCGAGAGGGCCTCCGGGTCCGGAGTATCAATGTTATTTTGTTTTAAGGTTTTCCTCCTCTGTATCTGCTGGTGGAGTAGTTCTATGAATTTCTTCCAATTTGCGCGTTTTGTGTTGTATCGGGGGGTTGTGTTTTGCGAATTTATTTGGCAAGTGTTGGGTGAGCTTACGTCAAACGTTATCATGTTGTGGTCACTAGTTGTGCTATTTTCATGGATTATCCAGTTTCTTATTGTGTTGCAGCAGGATGAGCTAGAAAGGGTGATATCAATGTTTGACGTTCCATGTATGTTGCGGAACGTATGTGTACTTGATGGCTGGTTGATAATGAAAAGATTATGTTGCGCGATGAAGTTCTCCAGTTTTTCCCATCTGTCGTCCGTGTAGCCGCTGTACCATAAGGTAGATTTTGCATTCGAGTCCGCGCAGATGATTACGTTTTTGCCTTTCAGATGCTGAAGGATCTTGTCCAAATGCCGTATACATGGATCTATGTTTTCGGACCATTGGAAGTAGATGTTCACTAGATAACCATTGTAAAGTCTTCCTGTGATTTCAACACAGACGCAGTGGGTGTTTAATAGGCTCTCTAGCTTTAGTGTAGTGTATTCCGGGTTCATGATTGCTATTGCTGCGTGTATTGTGTCAACTGTTGCGATGCTGGTGAATATTTTTCTGTCCGTGACGACCTTCGTGGTTGCCCCTAGGCCGGGCACAGCTCCGTTGTGCACATACGGCTCATGGATCAGCATGATATCGATTTTTTCTGTGGCGATTTCTTCACGTAGTTCATTCATCACCACTCTTGAATGATGGCCGTTTATCTGTCCCACTCGTAGCACCGGTATCCGTCGTTGTTGTTTTGTTTGGTGAAGGTTGTGTCCTAAGAGTTGTGTGTCGTGTCTATTTCTGTCCATAATCGATTCGGGAAATGTGCGTCTTCATTGCTGTCTGGTAGGCTGGGCAGTCCCTTGATCGTGACGAATGGTTGTGTGGCTTACCTGCACGTTTGCAGTTTACGCATTTCGGTTCGTTCTTGGAATTTGGGCAACTTTTCTGGGAGTGTCCATTTTCGGTGCAGTGGCCGCACGTTTCTACAGTTGCCTTACAATATTTTGCCACATGTCCGGACGACTGGCACTTGTAACACCTGGTGACTTGAAGGAAGTCTTGTGTGTGGCAAGCCTGCCATCCAATGTAAATTCTTCCCTGTTCCAAAATCTTCTCTCTGGCTTCGAGGCTGACCTCCGCTACCCAGTCAACAGTTTCTTTATCCTTTGGTCCGGTCTTGAAGGACAGCTTAAAGTGCTCCTGTAGCTTGTCCTTTGGGTATTGGTCCAAATTCTGCTGTCGGACCGCTGCGGTGACCTCTTTCTCCTGAAGCTGCGCTGGTACGTGCTTTATGAAGATTCTGGGCTTCTGTTTCGCTGGAATACCAGCTGTGAGTCCTGCAGCCTTCAGCTTGGTGTTTTCAATGACACTCCTCAGATGGTCTTCGCTTTTGGTTTCAATGAGCACGCCCTTGTTATTGATTTTCCTGGCGCTAATGATTTTTAGTTTCTCTTTTGTCGGTGCAAGAGACGATATGATGGCCTGCTTAGTTCCGTTGCTGTCAGTGTACTTTCTTCTGCTGGGTAGACGGTAACCACATGTCTCTTCGAACCTTTGGCTGCTTCGAGATTTGCCGCGTTGCTGGCTTTCAGTTTGTCTGCGTACGAGATTTGCGGCTGAGCCTTTGCGCTTTGCTGAGTTCTCTTACAGTTTTTACGACACTGCTTAGAGTTTCTCTCATTGCATCGATCCTTTCGTCGATTTTTGAGGTAGTGTTTGCCTTCTGCTTTAGCTCAGCGTTTTCTCTTTCGGCACTTAGAGCCAAACTGCAGATGCTCGCAGCAAGTTTTTTGGCTACCTGAATGTCCTCGTAGGATTGCACTTCGTCCAGGAGCTTCAGCAATTTCCTCGCCGTTGCGAGCAGTCCGTTTTCCTACAGTAATTGCGTGCTGCTCTCCAACTCGTCTTCGCTTGAGCTTTGAATTACCGGTTTCCGTTTTGGGCGCCTATTGGTCTTTGGGCTCTCCGAGTCCGACGAGTCTGTTGTTTCTTCTTTCCTCTTCCTGCCTTTTCTTTTTACTACGATGAATTCCTCAGGCTCAGCATCCATTTCTGCCGCAGTTTGCTGATCTGATAGTGGCTGAGTCATGTGCTCAGATCGCACTCGCCACGATGGCTGCAGCAATAATGGCCTATCAGTGGCCGTCGAGTCCTTCTGCTTGTCCAGTTCCGAGTTGCTTCGACCAATCACGCTTGTGCACCTTCGCGTGTTTGCTAATCCTGCGCCCTCAATTTCTTCGCCGAGGGCTAATCACAGAGCAGCAGATAGTTCCAACACCGGTTGTCGATATGGCGTTCCGGTTGGGCTCTCCAATATGGCTGCCAATATGGCGGCCAAGATGGCTATCTCACTCCAATGCCTGGAATATTAAAAGTATTCAAGTATTTTCTAATTTCTTACCAATACGATGCCTCCGGTGTCCTTGAAGAGCCTGGAGTGTTCTCTGGGTACGTTGAGCCTGGTTTCAGTAGAACGTCAGACGGTTCGGTAGATTTCTACCAGCGCTAGGTGGCGTTCGCGTTGGCCAACGCCCACGAAGCGTGCTGCACTTTTCTGAAGATTATCCTTTAACTTCTTTAATCCGCACTGAACTTTGTGTCTCTAACAGTTCACTGTCACTAGCTGCACGTTTTAGTACCAAGGGATATATTTTCCACGGGATATTTCCGACGAAATCACGAGAATTTCACGGAGCGACGTGAAGCACGACCGCACTCGACAAATCCAAGATGGCGTCTCTCTAGATAGGGACAGATTGAGGATCTCGTTAATCCATTCATGCGCGTTACTAATTAGATGACGAGGCATTTGGCTATATCCTATCCTCTATTCCCTTAAACGGAAATAAAGCACACTTCCGAGACTTATCCCTCTCGTTGGGTCGACTAATTCTTGGTGTTTAGCTATTGTTACAACAGCTTTGCTGTATTGGAAGACATTGGCGGGTAATGACTATGAACCCATCGCGCATTTGGGTTCACAGCCAGAACTTGCTCTTTTATCCATTTGTATTCGGATATAGCTTTGTCAATACCTAATAAAATTGGGTGGATATTAAGTTACTGAGTTAAAATTATTTACATAGTTATCCTAAAATTAAGTGCTAGGTCGTAAGTTAAAATTAAGATATCTTAGTGTTAGGTCGTTAGGATATCACTTGTTTTGTACGGGCCTACGATAAATTCGTAACTTAGCGGCGGCGCGGTTCCTCCTTGTCAGAAGGAGCGTAATCGAGGATTCAGCCGTGTGAATAAAGTTTGAAAATTGTGCATGTGCTATGTTATTTACTATTTATCAAATATATACACTTAATAATTGCACTTAACGATTACACTTAGTCTCTACTTATTAACCTACTGTTCGTCCGACTATTTTAGATTTAGTTTAAAGAAGACTTGGTACGGTCGCGATCACAATCGTATCGCGCGGTGGTCGGTATCGATCGGTCATCTCAAGAGGGACGAAAGAGTCGGTAAACACGTGCTGTGCGTTAGACGGCCGTAGCGAGAAGGAGGAAGCGACGACACACGTCGTCTTCGCGGAAATTAGTTTAACGGGTAGGAGTGCGCGTTAGCGCTAATTACTCGTGTCACGCATATTCGGCACCTGATTATGTCAGGGCCGGGCCTCGATCGGCGAGAGCCCTTTCCTAATTTAGAATTTACTTCGGTGGAACGCGAACAGGTCGTAAGTTAAGATTCCTTAGTGTTTAGTCATAAGTTAAAATTTCTTAGCGTTATTATTACTGGTCAATGTTATATTTTCATGAGACGTCATAATCAATAAATATGTTCGCAATTTCTATGGACGATCTCAATGCTATTAGAGACAGTGTTAAACATTCGCTTTTTTCTCATTCTTAGTATCTTTAGGTTCTCCTTAGTAGATTGTGGTACGGCTCCTTTGCATCCAAGTACTGCTGGCAATACCTTACCCTCTACTCGGTATTTTTGTTTCAATTCTTTTAGGCATTCAGGATACTTATCAATTTTTTCCTTACGCGCGCATTCGAGATACTCCCTATTTTCATAGCGGACTGTGATGTCGACTATGAATACCTGTTTCTCATTTTTAATTATGAGATCTGGTTTTCGGAGTTCACCTCGCTCGGCTAAGGTAGGTTCTACGATAACCTCGTTCCTGGTAGCCAGTTTTTCTGCTAGTAGATTCTTCATTTCATCGTGTCGTTTTATTCGCAAGCCTTTGGTATGATAGCATTGCCCTAAGATATGACCCAGAGTTTCAGGTTGCAGGTGGCAGCGTCTGCACATTACATCTATATTCTTATTAGTTTTGTTTAAAACGACATTTGTTCCTAGTGTATTTGTTATCAGGCGTATTGCATCTATATATCTCGAGCCTTTTAGTAGTGTGAGATGACTAAGCCATTTGTTACCAATTGGGTCCCTGCAAAATTCGCTGACGCCTTGCCCTTGGATACGCAGTAGGCTCCATTCCTTACTAGGTTGGAGTCGCAACCGTCTACGCGCAGCCTCTATATCCTCTAACGATGCAGGCCAGTATATGCGCAAGGAATTCGCGACACTCTTCAGATGTTTCTCTGCTGTATTAGAGCTTATTACTTCTCGTACTGTTGGGTCTATGGAGTTTTTCATTTTTATCGCATTCCTTAGCACCCCAAGTTTTACAATTATTTCCAGCCTCGGAATGCCTAACCCACCATTCGCTTTTCTTGTATAGAAAAAGCCCGTTGCTGTGGAGGGTGTCAAGTGAAGAATCTGTTTTATTTGCTGTCTAATTTCTGAGTCTAATAATTTCAAGGTAGAGTCTCCGGGTGGGTATATTAACAGGCCATAAATGAAGCGAGGTATAATATAGGTGACAATAAGGTCGATTTTTTGGTGCGGTTTAAGTGGCATCTTTCGTATTCTGTTTATTATACCTATAACATCAGGTACGACTACACCTCTTTCCAAACCACTCCAGGGACCAATTTTTGCGCCGAGGTATTTAAAGGCGGTATTTGGATCTGTCGCTGGGATTTTGTGTCCAGCTATATTTAAGTCAGGATCTATGATGTACCATGTATCGCGGTGAAATTTAATCTTTAAACGTTAAACATTTAGAGGTAGACAGTGACATCCCCAGCTTGCTGAGGAATTCGTAGGTTAGTTCTAATTGGCGTTGCGCTTCTTGTTCGTTACTGCCCAGTAGAACAATGTCATCTGTCGAATTATGGTTGTATGTATATGTTTTTTATTCCTGCGTTGCCAAAACGGCCGTTGCCGAACGGCGTAGATATTCTTTTGTTTTTTTTTTGCGGTAGCCTCGTGCGTGGCACGGGGAAGCGGCCATATTAGTCGTAAATCGTCGCTTGAACGATACTCTTGTGTAAGTGACATTTTATTAAACAGTGTAAAACCTTATTTACCCGTCCTTATTATTATAAATTCAACAATTGGCGACCGTGACAGGACGGGGGTTAGTGTAAAGGTTAAAATAAAAATAAATATGGATAAAGTAAAGAAGAAGAGGACAGCTCTACGATCCGCTTTTACAAGAGCGTTGAACAGTTTGGACGAAACCATTGATATCACGTCAGACAAGAGACGGATTTTAGTGGCGTTTAAAATTTTAGAAGGAAAAATGAGTGAGTTAGAGGCGACCACTGACAAATTTTTCGAGTTGCTGTTGGATGAAGATACTACGACCGATGCAGAAATGCAACAAGAGTATGACGACGCAGATGGATATAGAAGAAAATTTTTAGTGGCAAAACTCAATATGGCGGAACGCGCGTCCGCAGGAATTAGTGAAACGTCACAAGAGACGGTTTCTGCCGTACAAGGCGAAGCCAGGAAAACATTTAAATTGCCAAAGATTGAGTTGATTAAATTTGGCGGTGACGTGCGAGATTGGTTACAATTTTGGAGTCTCTTTAAGAAAATACACGAAGATCGGAATATACCGAAGGAAGATAAGTTTCAATATTTATTGCAGGCGACGATACCAGGCTCTCGTGCGGAAGAATTAGTAAAAAGTTACCCGCCGACGAGCGATAACTACGAAAAAGTGATTACTAGTTTGAAAAATCGTTTCGGCCGCGAGGATTTGCAAATTGAAGTATACGTAAGAGAACTTTTCCAACTTGTCTTACAAAAGGCTATTGCACCGAATAAAGACATTTTACTTTCTAGTTTATACGATAAGATTGAGTCCCAATTAAGAGCTCTCGAGTCTCTGGGCGTTACAACGGATAAGTGTGCCGCGATGCTTTTCCCTCTTGTCGAATCTTCTTTACCGGAAGAGCTATTACGCGCGTGGCAACGAAGCAGTTCGGTGTACAGTGTAGCGACGGAGAATGCAGTGCAATCGAAAGACAGGTTGACTCAGTTAATTAAATTTTTGGAAGGCGAAGTTCAAAATGAGTTAAGGATTTCGATGGCCATAAAAGGTTTCGATTTAAAAACGAACAATATTACAGACTCAGATAAGACTAAGAAATGTAAAGTGCGTACAGACAATAAAGACATTCCGAGTGCGACGGGCTTGCTTACTACCAAGAACAGATTTAATCCGTGTTTATTTTGTAATGCTAGTGACCATGAAAGTGCTAATTGTGAAAAAGCAAAAAAGATGAGTTTTTCGGAAAAGCAAGAATGTGTTAAGAAAAAGCGCGCGTGTTTTAATTGTCTGAAAATAGGTCATGGTTTTAAGACGTGCCGAGTTAATGTAAAATGTGCATGGTGCAATCGTCGTCACGTAATTCTAATGTGTCCCGAGATGGGAAAACGCGTAACGGAAACTAAAAGTATTAATACCGAAAAAAACGAGTGTAGCTTGGCTAATTTTTGTAGTGACCCGGAAGTATTTATGCAAACATTGCGTGTTAAATTGCGAAACGACTGTGGTGAAATAGTGATTCGTGTTATTATTGATACGGGATCGCAGAAATCTTACATCACGGAAGAAGCTGCAGCTCGGATGTGTTATGACCCGATTGACGAGCAAGTGATGACTCATTCGTTATTCGGTGGACAGAAATCGGATACGGTAAAGCACAAAAAATATATTGTTCGCTTGAAAAGCTTAAATGATAGCTATTCGTGCAATTTCGCTGCCCTTGACCAAAAGGTTATTTGTGGAGATATTCCATCCGTAAAAAATGGAATATGGTTCGAAGAATTGAAGAAACTCAATGTATGGGTTACGGATGTAAATACCGATGACGCGCCCGTTTCGGTTCTAATAGGGGCCGATATTGCCGGTAAATTGTTGACGGGTCGACGGCATATTTTGCAGTGTGGATTAGTGGCTGTAGAAACGTGTCTAGGCTGGACTCTTATGGGTAAAGTTCCGGAAATAGAAAAACGTCAAGATGCAATTTTAATTACCACGTCAATGTTTGTGAGCAATAATGTTACGGATTTATGGTCTTTGGATGTGTTGGGTATTAAGGACCCCATTGAAAATAAAACGCAAATGGAACGTGATAAAGAAGTGAGCGAAACTTTTCTAAAAACAGTGAAAAAGAATAAAGAAGGACGCTATGAAGTGCAGTTGCCGTGGCTGGAAAATCACCCCCCTTTGAATGACAATAGAGCGGTTGCCGAACGACGTCTTCAGTCAACTGTTAAAAAGTTGAAAATGGAAGGGCTCTATGAAGATTATGGTTCGATTTTCGACGACTGGCTTGCGGAAGGTATCATCGAACGAGTTCCCGAAAATGAAGCGGATATTTGGGGCCACTATCTACCGCACCGTCACGTCGTTAAGGAAAACAGCACCACGAGGATAAGGCCTGTATTTGACGCTTCGGCCAAGGAGCATCGGTTCCCGTCTTTAAATGAATGTTTAGAGAAGGGTCCGAATCTTATCGAACTGGTAGCTTCAGTTTTGCTGCGCTTCAGAGAGGGTGACATTGGTGTAATTTCTGATATAAAGAAAGCGTTTTTACAAATTAGCGTTAATGTACGAGATAGAGATTTCTTGCGTTTTTTATGGTTTGATAGTTTAGGAAATACGGTAATTTTAAGACATTGTAGCGTAGTTTTTGGCGTTACCTGTAGTCCTTTTGTGTTGGGTGCCGTAATCGGTATGCATCTTGATAATATCATAGAAACATTAAACGAGTTGGAGGCGAAGTTTTCTAAGCAAAATATTTTAAAACTTCGTAAAAGTTTTTATGTTGATAATTGCGTTACGAGCGTAAATTCTATGGAACAGTTAAATAAGTTTATTTTGGATGCAAGGGCCGTGATGGAGTTAGCTGGCTTTGATCTTCGAGGCTGGGAATATAACGGTGATAACGCGCTCGAGAATGAGGCTGCAGTATTAGGTATTGTATGGAACAAGCAGCGAGATAGTTTATCCTTGAATGTACCTACTATAGATTTACTCAGCAAACAGAACATTACGAAGAAGGATATTCTTTCAGTAGCTCACCGTATTTTTGACCCGTTAGGTTTAGTTTGCCCTATAGTGCTTCGTCCGAAAGTTTTGTTGCAGGAGACTTGGGCTTGCAAATTGTCGTGGGACGACGAAGTTAGTGAAGATATTAAAGACAGATTTTTAAGTTGGGCAGATGAATTGAAAGATTTAAACAAGATAGAAGTACCGCGGTGCCTGTTAGGAAAAAATAGTCATAACGTGAGCGTACATACATTTTGTGATGCTAGTAGCTTAGCATACGCAGCAGTGGTATTCATCCGAATAGAAAGCGGTCCAAGCATAAAAGTTAATTTTGTGCAAGCCAGAGCACGAGTTGCGCCCGTAAAGAAAGAAAAGTGTGACGCGAGACAGAGTATTCCGCGGTTAGAATTATTGGCGGCGACTATTGGGGTTAGATTAACCAATTCAGTGTTGGAAACTTTAAACCTTGTGGAGACAAAGACTTATTATTGGACCGATTCCTCTACAGTTTTGGCATGGATTCGCAGAGAGTGTAATTGGAATATTTTTGTTTGGAATAGAGTTAAAGAAATACGTAAGTTATCGGATCCCGAACAATGGAAGCATGTTCCCGGTCATTTAAATCCCGCGGATTTACCGTCGAGAGGGTGTACTGTTAGTCAGTTGGTATCTTCCAGATGGTGGGAGGGTCCGAGCTGGTTGAGTATGGAATATGAAAAATGGCCAAACAGTGAATCTATGTGTGATGAGGAGGAAATAAATAAAGAGTTAAAGAAAGCTGTAGTAGGGGGAAAGTCGAAAAGCGCGGCATTGTTCACCACGGCAAAAGATAATTTAGTGGATGCTGTGCCATGGTATGCTCGCAAGTTTTCTAGTTATGTTAAAATAATACGTCTTTTGGCTTGGATAAAAAGGTTTTGTTCTAATTGCAAAAATAACGTGCGGTTTTATAAAAAGGATAACTTATCCCGTGAGGAAATAGCGAGTTCAGAAATTTTGCTGATAAAGATGATTCAAACGGAAAGTTTTAACGATGAACATGATGCACACATTAAACATCTTTTGCCGTTTAAAGATGAAAATAATATAATACGTTTGAATACAAAAATCGTCTTGCGAAGTGATGTATATAATTTTCGTTGTCCTATAATTTTACCTAGTAATCATATAGTGGTTAATTTAATTATAAGAGAGAAGCATGAGAAGCTCAAACATGCCGGTGTGGAAATAATGATGAGTTCGTTGAGAGAAAATTTTTGGATATTAGGTGGCAGAAAGGCTATACGTTCAGTTATTAAACAATGTATAATTTGTCGCCGATATGAAGCGAAGCACTTGGAATCGGCGCCCGCTCCGTTGCCGTTGGATCGAGTTAGGGATGCGACAGTTTTTGAAGTAATAGGTGTAGATTTTACGGGGCCTATTTTTCTGAAAGGTGGACAAAAGGCGTGGATTTGTTTATTTACATGTGCAGTATTTAGAGCTGTACATTTAGAGTTGGTCTCGTCCTTAAGTACAGCCTCATTTTTAATGGCGCTGAGGCGTCATATTGCGCGAAGGGGTCGTCCCAATATAATTTACAGTGATAACGGAACGAACTTCGTAGGTTTGAATAATATTTTCAAAAAATTGGCTAAAACCGTCGAGACAGAGCAAATCGAATGGCGATTTAATCCTCCTGCTGCGGCCTGGTGGGGAGGATTTTGGGAACGCCTTAACGGAATATTGAAACGTTTATTGAGACGTACACTTAGAAGGTCCTGTTTAAATTACGAAGAAATGTTAACAGTTCTTTTGGATTGCGAGGCGGTGATTAACTCGAGACCGATTACCTTTATGTCAGACAGTAAGCAGGAAGTTGTACCTCTTACTCCATCGATGTTTTTGCAAGAAATTAGAGAGATAGGTGTTTTAGATCTTGATAAAATAGAGAATTGCCAGTTGGAAAAGCGTTACGTGTATCGTCAGAAAGTTAAGGATAATTTAAGACATAGATTTCGTAATGAATATTTAGGTGCGTTAGTTCATAGAGAGTCTAAGAAAAAAAATATTGACAACGTAAAGGTCGGTGATATTGTACTGATCGGAAGCGACAATTCGAAGCGTTTAGATTGGCCGTTGGCGCGTGTAAGAGATGTAATTGCCGGCAAAGATGGCAATGTTCGTGTAGTTCGTTTAACTACAGCTGCTGGTGAGCTGATAAGGCCAATTCAGAAGATTTATCCGTTAGAGCTCAAATATAATTCTAATGCTGATATTGATGAAGTAATCGTCGATAGATATAAGAAGTGTAGTGATTCTCGGATGCCGAACGAAGCGTACTGTGCGAGCGACAATGGGGACCCGCGCATTGATGATAATGGAAAGCCGTATTTTGTAACGAGAAGTGGTAGGAAAGTGGTAGAACCACAGAGATTATCTTACCATTGAAGAAGAGAGGGGGAAAGTAACATTAATTTTATTTTTTAGTTTGTTTCTTTTGTAACGCAGTTAGGTTTACTTGTGCATTTTGTTTTCTTCTTTCTTTCTTTCTTTCTTTCTTTCTCTTTTTTTGGTGGGAGGATGTCGAATTATGGTTGTATGTATATGTTTTTTATTCCTGCGTTGCCAAAACGGCCGTTGCCGAACGGCGTAGATATTCTTTTGTTTTTTTTTGCGGTAGCCTCGTGCGTGGCACGGGGAAGCGGCCATATTAGTCGTAAATCGTCGCTTGAACGATACTCTTGTGTAAGTGACATTTTATTAAACAGTGTAAAACCTTATTTACCCGTCCTTATTATTATAAATTCAACATCATCAGCGAATGCCAGAATTGAAATTCCGTTGCTATTGTTCACACTGGTACTTAGTCCTGAGGTTTTGTTTTGTATATCATCCAAGAGCTGTTCATATACACAGATTGAACAATAGAGGCGAAAGGGGATCGCCCTGTTTTACACCTCTTATCAGCTGGATTTCCACCTGGGCGTCGTCTGCTTTGATATAGGTCGTGCCATCTGTATACATATTGTTAATGAGGTCATAGATCGCTTTAGGGAAGCCTTTCTTGATTAGGCTATTTTTTATCGCTGGATGGGGGATAGTATCAAACGCTTTCGATATATCTAATATAGATATTACGCCTCCACCTTATATTTTTGCGAGTTTGATGGCTTCGTTTAACAGCACAACGTTGCTTTTACAGCTATTTTCGGAGGTATATCCCTTTTGTCGCAAATTTTGATCGATAGCTTTTCTTAATCTGTTGTTCAGCACAGCGGAAAATTCGGCTTAAAATCGATCCTACAGTAATGGGTCGCCAATTTTTTGCGTGGCCTGCCCATGTTTAGGTATCAGTGTCGCCCGATTTATTTTCCAGGATTTAGGGTAGTAACTCGTATACACAATAATATTATATAATAATGCCAGGATTGTTTCCGTGCCATTGCGCAACAAGTGCTTCTTCTGCAGACTGTCAAGTCCAGCAGCCGATTTATTGTAGATTTTCTTTATTCTGTTGCACACCTCCTCCGGCATTATTGGGTATAGTTGGGTATAGTTGTATTCACATTATTATGGTATTCTTCCTCCGTTTGCAAATTTGGGCCCGGGGTGCCCCATATATCGTCATACAGCGTTTTTATTTCGGTTGCCGAAGGAGGCTTTTGGGGTGGGTCTAGTAAGCTTAGATCACCTTTAACCGCAATATCAGCAAGTTTTTTGGGACATTCATTGTATATATCCTGACACCTTGCAAACGAGAATCTCTTTCTGTGGTTCCTATTGTTTTTATTTATTCTTCTAGTGTTGGTCCCCCTATTATAGTGATGACTTTCTTCGTTTTCCTTCAAGTTTCTATATTGATTTTTATTCCTGCACTCATTTTCGTTGTAGTTTTTATTATCTGTTTTATCATTAGGTTTAGATTTATTGTTATGATGATATTCACTTCTATTTTTATTTTCTCTTTTATTATTACGTCTGTTTTCGTCTTCTTTTTTCTTTTTCTTTTTTTTTCTATTTGATTTGCGCTTTCGTTTGACGTATCTAAAAAGGGGGTAAGTGAGTTCTTTATGAACTCATCAATATCAATAGTAATATCACCGGTATTTTGTACATGGTTGCTCCATATATTTTTTAAAGCGTAATATAAGTTAGTATATTAGTAGTTATATAAGTAGATATATTTTCCACGTGATATTTCCGACGAAATCACGAGAATTGCACGGAGCGACGTGAAGCACGACCGCACTCGACAAATCCAAGATGGCGTCTCTCTAGATGGGGACAGATTGGGAATCTCGTTAATCCATTCATGCGCGTCACTATGATGACGAGGCATTTGGCTTTTTTTTTCTATGCTACATTGCTGTAACATATCATTATGCCTGATAAGCAGGCAGCACAATATAGACCGATTCCTCTTCTCCATCTTCATCTTATACCCGTTCTTTTCTTTGCGCTTGACGTTACCCTGTTAAACATCCAGAAGAAGTGAAGTCCACCAATTAGGACGCGGGTCGGGATGATCTTAAGTTCTCGCTTCCGGAGTATTCCTAGATTTATAAGATCTGCAGCTGCCGTTGCGCTCCAGATTCCGCGGTATGATATTGTAGCAGATGTTAGTCTTACTTTGGCGATTCCATATTTCTCTCGCACGGCTTCACTGATGTTATTGTCGATGTTGAGCGATGTGGCGTAATCGCTGCTCTGCCGTACCTAAGCTTTCGCTTATACCGGCAGGTGTTGGGTAGCGTTAGTAACCACTGCGAAGGGTCACGTTCGTGGGTGTTGTGAACGGCGGGCTTGGAAAAACCCCCCTCTTCACCATTTAAGGATCGTCAGAAGGGTAGACTGCTCCCTAAGGAGAGCGACCCACTTAGCCGTTTCGCCTGCGAGCCCGTGCAAGCACAGGCTAGCAGGCGAAACGTTGCCCAGCGGGAACCACGAGGAGGTGGGGTCGCCAGCGTGAAGCTCAGTCTCTTGCAGCCACGCATGTCCCCATGCATGTTTACGTCTCGTGCACACCGAGCTCTGCCGAGCTCGGGCCTGCGTTGCCGAGCCGAGTATGAGTCCTGTCCTGGGTTGGGTTTGTTCCATGCAGTTGTCTGTATGCGTTCTTGGTGTTTATCTGCATATTGTCCTCTTCGTTGTGTGATTCTAGTGCTGCTGTCTTGTCCGTTGTCGTTAATCAGATCGTTGCGTCATTGCTCTAGTCACCATTCGTGATGTTGCAGTTGGTGCCGTCCTGGTGTTTTGTTGTGTGGTTCTGTCGCGCGGGGGGGGGGGGGGGGGGGCTGGTGTAGATCGCTCCGTGTCCTCTCTGTGCCTGAGCGAGCAATGTGCAAATGCTGTGAACTCCTTGAATACTGAGTCCCGAACAAGGTCTTGTAGGGTACACGGCCAGCGGATTCCTGCTTCCGCCAAGGTTCGCCGTAGCCTTGATCTGCACGTGTTCAAGTCCGTGCATTCGAAGATAACGTGTTCTATAGAATCAGGCTGGTGACAATAGCAGTAGTCCGTTGCTGCTACGCCTATGGTCTTTTGGTAGTTTTTCAGGAGGCCGTGACCGGAGAGTAGCTGTATATTATAAAAGGTGAGTTGGATCCAGTTGGAGTTCAGTCGATCTTCCACCTTATCGAGGAACTTGTATGTCGTTCGGCCTTTGGTGCATTTAAGGTTTCTTGCTTTATTAATTGCCTGGTGTTGCTGAGTTGCTCTTTGTTTGGGGGAGTTTCTCGTCTGTTATAAGTGAGGCTTCCTAAATTGAGGTTGTGTTTAAGTAGGTAAGCGGCTCGTTTTTCACGTATCAGGAGCTCTACGGGTGTTGCTGCTGCCAGAACCCTGAGTGCTTCAGTCGAGGTTGTCCGGTATGCCCTTGTTACGCGGATTAGGGCACATCGCTGGGCTTGTGTTAGTAGATGGAGGTGCCATGCATTCACCTTGTCGCTCCACCCAGCAGAGGCATACGTTATCACTGGTATAAAGATACCTTTGTATAGTACTGCCATATTTTTGTAGGTGACCCCCCAGTGTGCCCTGGCGATATGTGACAGCGTATTGAAGGTTTTCTTACTTTTAGATGTGATAGTTCCGAAGTGAATTCCGAGGTACCGGACAGAGGATGCCATTTTCAATGATCTATCGCCGGTTTTAACTGTGGGTGGGCGCTTGATGTCAAGGAAGCCTTTGAGTAGGATCATTTCTGATTTCTCTTTGGATAGTTGCGGTTTGTGTTTCGAGCACCAGGTTGTAATATGCTTTACAGCTAAGTTCGCTTGTTCTTCTATGTGTTTCCTTGAATTTCCTGGAATTGTTACTATGAGGTCGTCGGCGTATGCTATAGGTTCGTATCCGTGGTTCTCCAATAAGTTGAGTAGATCATCGAAAATTAGGTTCCAAAAACTGGGTCCTAAGATAGAGCCTTGTGGACATCCTCTAGTAACGGTTTTGCTGATGTTGGAATTGCTGTTGCTGCTGATGGTTGCTGATCTATTTGAGAGGTAGCTCCGGATAAGTTGGTAGATGTTTCTGGGGCAATTTCGATTCTTCAGTTTCTGCAGGATTGTGGGCCACAATACATTGTCGAATGCGCCGGTTATATCAAACAGAAGTGCTATTACATATTTGTCCGTTGTGCGATCTACAGTTCTCCGGAGCTCCACGATCGCGTCCTCGGTGGATCTGTTCTTCTTGAAGCCATATTGCCTGTCTGAGGAGAGGGTGTGTCTGTGTAGCAGAGATTCCAGTCTTTTGGATATAAGCTTCTCTAATACCTTGCTCAGTATTGGGAGTAGGCAGATTGGCCTGTAGGATTTCGGGTTTGTCTTGTCCTTTCCTTGTGACTTGAGTAAGACACGTATCATTCCTTCCTTCCAGATTTTCGGGAAGGTTCCATGGGCGAGGCAGCAGTTCAAGAGCCGAGTGATAGCGTATTGTAGGTTAGGCCATGTTTTCTTAACTATTTCTGATTCTATGAGGTCGCGCCCTGGAGCTTTGCCGTTTTTAAGGTTCTTTATTATCGTTGCAACTTCATGTATTTCAAATTTAGGAGTGTCTTCAGAGTCGGAAGGGATAATTGTGTCGTCGCGCACTGCTCGGTGCCATTCATCACAACCTGTTTTGATTATTTTTGATTATCCTCTCAACTTCTGCTGCAAGGGCGTCCGGATCCCCAGCGTCCTCGGCTTGCTGTAGTATTTCGTTCTGCTGTAAGTTCGTTTCAAGGATTTCTGCTAGTTTAACCCAGTTAGCGCGTTTTGTATTGTATCTTGATGTGGTTTCCTGTATTGGGGTAGTTCCTTGGGTAGCTGAGAGCGTGTTGAAGATTATGGTCGCTTGTCGTGCAGTTTTGGTGGATTTTCCAGTGTGTTATCTTGTTGAAGCATGTTGAGTTTGCTAGTGTGATGTCTATATTTGATGTTCCGTGGATGCTGTTAAACGTGTGGGTGTCCGAAGGTTTATTTATGATGAATATGTTGTGCTGGGCGATCAGATTTTCGAGCTTCTCCCCTCTTTCGTCAGTGCAGTTGCTGTGCTACAGGTTGGACTTCGCATTTGAGTCCGCGCATACGATGACGTTTTTTCCTCTCAGGTACCGTAAGACCCTGTCTAGATGTGTGATGTACGGTTTCGATGTCCTCTGACCACTGGAAGCATACATTGACTAGGTAACCTTTGTATTGTTTTCCAGTGATTTCGGCGCAGACGCAATGGGTATTAGATAATTGTTCGATCTTCAGTACTGTGTAATTTGTGTTCATGATGGCTATGGCGGTGTGGATTTTATCAACTGTGCAAATTCGACTGAAAGTTTTGCCATCGGTAATGATTCTGGTTGCTATCCCTAGTCCTGGAACGGTGTTATTGTATGTGTACGGTTCCTGTATCGCGATGATATCAATTTCTTTCTTTGAGACTTCATGTCTCAGCTCGTCCATAACTATTTTCGAGTGATGAGCATTAATCTGTCCTATTCGCAAAGGAGCTGGATATTTTCTGCGTTGCGTTTTCAGTGATTGGTGGATTACCGGTGGATGACTGTTGTGTTTACTTCTGTCCATAGTCGATTTTAGATATATGCGTCTTCAATGCCATTTGATAAGCTGGGCAGTCCCTCAATCTTGACGAGTGGTTATGTGATTTCCCTGCCCTTTTACAATTTATGCACTGCGGTTCCTTCTTCGCGTTGGGGCAGTTTTTCAGTGCATGTCCGGTTTCGGCGCAGTGACCACAGGTTTCAGCGGTAGCCTAACAGTGTTTGGCGATATGTCCGAATGCTTGACATTTGTAGCACCTCGTGACCGTAACATAATCCTGCACGTAGCAGGAATGCCAACCAATGTACATCCTGTCTTCTTTCAGAAGCCTCTCCCTTGCCTCCGCACTGACTTCGGCGACACAGTCAACAATTTGCCTCTCTCTGGGTCCCGTCTTGAAAGCTAATTTAAAGTGCTCTGAAAATTTTTCCTTGGAGTACTGGTCAAGGTTTTGGTGCCTGACCGCAGATGAGATTTCTTTCTCCTGTAGTTCCGCGGGGATATTCTTTATGAGGATCTTTGGTCTTAGCTTTGTTGGGAGGCTAACTGTCATGCCGGCTGCTTTCAGCTTTGCGTTTTCAAGGACACATTGCAAACCTTCTTCCGTTTTCGTCTCAATTAGTATGCCCTTATTGTTTATTTTCCGCATGTTGATGACTTTCAATTTCTCTTTCGTAGGTGCTACGGTCGCGATGATTGCTTGCTTCGTTTCATTGCTGTTTGTAATTTTGCTGTTTTCTTCCGGGAAAACTATGACTACATGCCTCTTAGTATTTTTCGCTGCTTCTACGGTGGCTGCAGTGCTCTTTTTTAATCTCTCAGCGTATGACATTTGCGGTTGAGACTTCTGGGCTTTGCTAAACTCCTTTATGGTTCCAGCGATACTTTTCAGCGCTGCTTCCACGGTTTCGATTCTTTCGTCTGTTCTTCTTGCGGAGCTCGCCTCCTGTTTTAGCGACTCAACTTCTTTTTCAGCGGTTAGAGCTAGGGTGCATATCTGTGTCACTATTTTCTTTGCAATCTTCAGGTCTTCGTAGCCTTGCACATTATCCAGAAACGTCACCAGGTATTTCGCCGTTGCGAAGAGACCCTTGTTTCCGTGAGTGTCTCCATGTTCCTCTTCTTCACTCGAACTGCTGATTGCCGTCTTCCGTTTGAGCTTCGGGCGCGTAATTTTCTTCATTTCTTCCGAGTCCGAAGTTTCCGATAGAACTTCTTTCCTCTTCCGAGCTTTCCTCTTCACCTCGATGAACTCCTCCGGTTCCGCCTCCATTTCGGAGGCTGTTTCCTTCTCCTCTGAGAGTTTAGGCATTTTATTATGCACCGTACTCGTAGTGCAGCCCGCTCGCCACGATGGCTGCAGTGGGTGCAGCCAATCGGTGGCTAGGGTGTCCGGTATCGCTGATGAATCAACCAATGTGGAGCTTCGGGTTCCGTTATAGCCGGCCAATCAGAAACCAGTTCGCGGTCTTCGTGCTCTCTGTCTAGGTGGCGCCTCGATTGGGCTTCGCAATATGGCTGCCAACATGGCTGCCAATATGGCTGCCAATATGGCGGACTAACCTATACTCCTAAGAATGCTGAAAATTCCCAATTACACTGTGCAACAAATTTAAACCTCGTCTCTGTTTTCCAATACCCATTGGGTGATCTTTGTAGGGTTTCTCGTCCTGAACACGAATCCGAAAACCGAATTGCTCCATCACCCTCAGTTTTTCAAAAACACGGGTTTTTGTAAAAACGTGTGTTTTTGGGAGAAAATTCGCTATTACGCGAAAATTAAAAACACTAGAACGTTCAGATTGATTTCAAAAGATAGAGGAGAGTTGCCCGAATCTATTGATATATATATAGTTGTAATATTACATCATTCTAAATAGATGTAAATATCGATGAAAGTTTAAAAAACGGCCGATGTACGCATTTCCTACGTATTACTTTTGTATTTTTAGCAAAAGTTCTTTACCTAGAGCGAATTCGCTGTACAGTACCGAATTCTGTAGACATTTCTGAAGAAGAAACTATGCGGAGTAAGTGTCTAAGCAATATACAATTCGAGTAAATCGAAAAAGTATGTGCCGGTGACGCGTGCACGGCGTTTTGCCGCCAGGCGGCCATAGCTCGCTCTCCTCCCCGAGTCAGTGCCGTAGCTATGCGTAATCAACATCAATGATGCCCTTCTATAGACACCCACTTTTTATATGTATAATGTTTAATATTTTGTTGTTATTATTATTTCATAATTACTATCGGATTCGTGTTCAGGACGAGAAACCCTACAAAGATCACCCAATGGGTATTGGAAAACAGAGATGAGGTTTAAATTTGTTGCACAGTGTTATCAGCTATGTACTTACCATTCGCAGCGAATCTGCAGCTTTCCAAGGCCTGCTACTACCTGCGGTGTGTTTCTGTTATTGGGTTTCACTGGAACGCTAGTCGGTCCTGGAATGACGCGGGTTGAAGCGATGGGCGTCGGCCCGCGGTGGAGTCGGGGATGCCTCGTGTGATTTTCCACACTTTTCCACTCTCCCGACACAGATTTCACAGAACTTTATGTCTCTAGACGATCACAGGTACTAACTGCACACACTGAAACAAGCTAAGAATATTTCACTCGAGTTTTTCCGGAGATATCAATGAAATTTGCGGAGCGACGTGAAGCGCGTCAGTCCTCGACAAATCCAAGATGGCGTTCTCACGGCTTCACTAAGGTTCCGATAGTAGTCGACCTTCTTTCGGTCAGGTCGGCGTAGGTCGGTTTGCTCACTCACGACTTAAGAGAGTCATAGTTACTCCCGCCGTTTACCCGCGCTTTTTTGAATTTCTTCACGTTGACATTCAGAGCACTGGGCAGAAATCACATTGCGTCATCACCCGTGGGGACCATCGCAATGCTTTGTTTTAATTAGACAGTCGGATTCCCCTAGTCCGTGCCAGTTCTGAGCTAAGCGTTGAATGGCGGCCGAAGAAGCGACCACGACGGTAAAACCGCCACGGAAGCCTCGCAGCAAGGAAGATCCGCGGGAGGCCAAGGCACGGGACCGAGCTCGGATCCCGGGACGCGACCGAAGTCGCCAACCGTTCACCTCGCTCAGACCCGGCACGTCAGCCAGACCCGCTTCCCGACCAAGCCCGACACACCCCGCTCCTCAGAGCCAATCCTTATTCCGAAGTTACGGATCCAATTTGCCGACTTCCCTTACCTACATTAATCTATCGACTAGAGGCTCTTCACCTTGGAGACCTGCTGCGGATATGGGTACGAACTGGCGCGACACCTCCACGTGGCCCTCTCCTGGATTTTCAAGGTCCGAGGGGAAGATCCAGACACCGCCGCAACTGCGGTGCTCTTCGCGTTCCAAACCCTATCTTCCTGCTAGAGGTTTCCAGGGAACTCGAACGCTTATACAGAAAAGAAAACTCTTCCCAGATCTCCCGACGGCGTCTCCAGGTCATTTTGGGTTACCCCGACGAACACTCTTACGAGGGCCCGAATGGATTGCGGATCCACTGCCGGGTTCCGGAATAGGAACCGGATTCCCTTTCGCCCGATGGGTGTGTATCTCTCTCAATTTATCATAATTCCCAACAACAAACAAAACTCGTCATTTGAGTTTATCATAATATTTCTCAATTTAACCAAACATAAGACAACGCACACTAAAAAATGTGAAATAAAAAAAATTTTGGAAAAAAAATACAACCGACTTCGGAATGCACTGAAAAGGACGAAATAATTTTAATTTATATTTCGGAGACGGCGCAAAATTAAAAATTGTGTAAATGAAAGATGTTGCTTATGTGAAAATATGTAAAAGGATTAAAGAATTTTGACAATTTCCAATGTAGAAAATTTTTAATGTTGAGCCGTCTCCGAAATATAAATTAAAATTATGTGGGGATTGGAAGGTTTCAGGGTCAAGAAATGTAAGCGCGTCCACATACATATGTATATATATACTGATCGAATTGAGTAACCTCCTCCTTTTCGAAGTCGGTTAAAAACGTTCCAAAATGACTTTCGTATATAAGGTTTGTGTTAAGCGGATGCTGTAATCATCTTTACTTTGCTGAAATTCGATTCCGATGCAGTGATTCACAAGCCCCAGGTCTTTCATTTCGAACGACTCGGCTAAAGATTGCTTGATTTCATTCAGCCACTTCAGGTCACTGCTAGCGATCAACATATCGTCGACGTATATGGCCATGATCGAAACATGTTTCCCCCTTTGGGATATAAATATGAACGGGTCTTGGTCGGTTGGTTGCATATCTAGTCGTCTTAATTTTGTCACTAAATGACGATACCATTGCAGGCCTGATTGTTTCAGTTCGTAAAGTGCCTTTTTGAGTAGACATACATTGTTCCGTTGTTTATTCAAACTGGTTAACCAGCGGCCAGCTGTTCGGACAATTGTTTGGTTGTCCTTTATTTCTGCTCTTGAACCCACGGGCCCTCCAGCCGTCAGCTTTGTAAGCACTTCTCGTAGTTGCTCGGGTATTTCCATATATACATCCTGCTCTAGTTCGCCATTGAGGTAGGCCGTCACTACGTCCATTTGATGAATTTGTAGGTTTAGTTTTGCCGATAGTGCTGTTATGAGTCGAATTGACGTTGATCGCGCTACTGGCGAATAAGTTTCGTCAAAATCTTCCCCTGGGCGTTGTGAGCATCCCTTGGCAACGAGACGTACCTTTCTTTTTGAGGTGGTTTCGTTATATTTCGTACTAAAGACAAATCTGCTACCAAGTACTTTTCGTCCTTGTGGTCTTGGCACGATTTCCCAGGTATTGATGCGTATCTGTGCAAGGTACTCATCTTCTAGAGCTGTTCTCCAGGCCTCCGCCTCCCCACTTTGCATAGCTTACTGCCACCTTGAAGGGTCTTGGGTTATCGTTAAATTGCATTCTTCGAACACTTCGTTATCCTCTGCAGTTTCTTCTGGTAACCCTTCTTCTTCTTCTTCATCGTTGTCGCCTTCATGTTTTGTATTTTCATTGATACTTGGATGATACAATTTTTTTGGTCTACCAACTGAGCCAGAGCGCAGTATCTTTGGCCGTCCTCTTCCCCGATTCGTAGGTTGAGGTTGTACTGATCGAAGAGTATCATCTTGTAGTGTTGTGTTTCTGGACGTTACGGTGGTGGGGTTCTGCGTTATTACCCCTCGGATATTTTCTTCATTTTCCGAAAAAGTTTCTCCACTTGGTGAGTTTCCTGTTCTTTCCTTAACAAAATCTTGATATTCCTGATTAGTAGTTGGTCTTGCCGAAAATTTCACGTCTCGACTTTCAATCAGCTTGTGCGATTTTGATACTCACACACGGTAAACTTTCGAATTTCCCGAATAACCGACAAAGATACCTTCTTCTGATCTCGAATCAAATTTTCCCTTTTGAGGTTTTTTATCTAGTACAAACACCTTTGTTCCGAAAATTTTGAAATAAATCACGGTAGGCGTTTTGCCTTTCCATAAACTATAAGGTACCTGGCCATTTAATGATTTAGATACGCATCGATTTCTTACATAATTCGCAGTATTCAAAGCCTCTGCCCAAAATATTTGGGGAACGCTTGCCTGACGCATCATACACCTAGCCATTTCAACTAACGTTCTATTTTTTCTTTCCGCTACGCTGTTTTGTTGCGGAGTGTGTGGTGTCGATAACCGTCTCGCGATGCCATTCTGCTCTAAGAATTCATCAAACTCTCTGTTGCGGAACTCTCGCCCTTGTTCGGATTGTAGGGCCTTTATTTTCTTCCCGGTTTGCGTTTCGACAATTGCCCTGTATTTTTTAAACGCGCTGAGGACGTCGCTTTTATTCCTTATAAAGAATATCTCGCACTATCGCGACTTATCATCAATAAAAGTGACGAAATATTTCGCTCCTGAAAAAGACGCAGTTCTCATCGGGCCACAAACATCCGAATGTACTATTTCTAATAAATCGTTGGTACGGTCGCATATACTCTTTGGAAAAATAATTTTTGGAAAAAAAATATAACCGACTTCGAAATGCACTAAAAAGAATGAAATAATATTTAATTCTTTTCGTGGGTTTCTCTCCAGCTATGTATAACATTGATGACAATATTACATTACATGTTAGATAAAAAATGCATATTTTTCGGAGGCGGGGCAGGGTCAAAAATGCATTTTCTGTTTCGGACCGTTCAGTACCAAGTCCACCTTCAATCAAATCATAATCAGCAACATCTGTCATAAATGAGTTGCAAATGGGATCATAGTGGAAACATCCCCGGCCGCAAAATGTAATGCTAGCTTTCATCGATATCAGGCCGAGTACACGAGAAACAGCACGATTTTTGCGATAAAAGCGGAAAAAAATGAAGAAATCCGAACTGGTTTTTTTATGGGACTAACTGTTGGTCATACTCAACAAGATGCAAAAGGTTTCGTTCCGATTGGTCCATCCATCTTGGAGTAATCGACGACCATACACAACGCGGACGAAATCGTACGCTTTTTTGCAATAAAAAAGGGGCAAGCGGTGGTGAAATGCAAAATTTTTTGTTACGGGACCAACTGGGAGTCATACCCTACAAGATGGAAAAGGTTTGGTTCCGATTGGTCCATCCATCTTGGCGTAATCGGCGAACATACATTAAAAAAAAAAAAATTAACATACATGTCGAATTGAGTAACCTCCTCCTTTTCGAAGTCGGTTAATAACCTCCTCCTTTTCGAAGTCGGTTAAAAAAAAAAAATTAACATACATGTCGAATTGAGTAACCTCCTCCTTTTCGAAGTCGGTTAAAAAGGAAGCCGGGTTTGCTTTTCGCGTATGCAAATTTCTCATTCTGACATTTTTTGATCATCCTTAAGATTTAAACCGAATACAGCGCTGTTTTTTTGTCATGTATTTTAAGTCTCGCTCGTTTAAATGTCCTAATGTAGAATGCCATTCATCTATCTCACTCACACCGTTGCTCACCGACATCGCAGTATTTACATTCTTCTCAACGTGTTTACTTTTCCGCACATAATATAGGTCTCCTCTTCTATCCAACTCGGAAAATTGTTTCGCTGTTTTTAACCGACTTCGAAAAGGAGGAGGTTATTAACCGACTGTTCCAGCCGCGTATTCCTTCGGTCTCGTCGAGCGTACAAGGTCCAGCCGCGTATAGCTTCGGTCCCGCCGAGCGGGCAAGTTCCAGCTGCGCGTTGCTTCGGTCTCGTTATGCGTGCAAGTTGCAGCCGCGTATTGCTTTGTTCTCGTTATGCGTACAAGTCCCGGCCGCGTATTGCTTCGGTATCGTCGGGCATACAAGTCCCAACCGCGTATTGCTTCGGTCTCGTCGAGCGTACAAGTCCCAGCCGCGTATTGCTTTGTTCTCGTCGACCGTATAAGTTCCAGCAGCGTATTGCTTCGGTCTCGTCGAGAGTGAAGTTTCCAGCCGCGTGTTGCTTCGGACTCGTTATGCGTACAAGTTCCAGTCGCGTAATGCTTCGGTCTCGTCGAGCGTACAAGTTCCAGCCGCGTTTTGCTTCAGACTCGTCGAGCGTACAAGTCCCAGCCGCGTATTGCTTCGGCATCGTCGATCGTACAAGTACCAGCCGCTTATTGCTTCGGTCTCGTTATGCGTGCAAGTTGCAGCCGCGTATTTCTTCGGTCTCGTCGAGCGTACAACTTCCAGCCGCGTATTGCTTCGGTCTCGTCGAGCGTACAAGTTCCAGCCGCGTGTGGCTCCTGTCTCGTTATGCGTACAAGTACCAGCCGCGTATTGCTTCGGTCTCGTTATGCGTGGAAGTTGCAGCCGCGTATTGCTTCGGTCTCGTCGAGCGTACAAGTTCCAACCGCGTATTGCTTCGGTCTCGTCGAGCATACAAGTTCCAGCCGCTTGTTGCTTCGGTCTCGCTTAGCGTACATGTTCCAGCAGCGTATTGCTTCGGTCTCGTGGAGCGTACAAGTTCCAGCCGCGTATTGCTTCGGTCTCGTCGAGCGTAAAAGTTCCAGCAGCGTATTGCTTCGGTGTCGTTATGCGTACAAGTCCCAGCCGCGTATTGCTTTGTTCTCGTTATGCGTGCAAGTTCCAGACGCGTATAGCTTCGGTCTCGTGGAGCGTACAAGTTCCAGCCGCGTGTTGCTTCGGTCTCGCTTAGCGTACATGTTCCAGCCGCGTATTGCTTCGGTCTCGTGGAGCGTACAAGTTCCAGCCGCGTATTGCTTCGGTCTCGTCGAGCGTAAAAGTTCCAGCAGCGTATTGCTTCGGTGTCGTTATGCGTACAAGTCCCAGCCGCGTATTGCTTTGTTCTCGTTATGCGTGCAAGTTCCAGACGCGTATAGCTTCGGTCTCGTGGAGCGTACAAGTTCCAGCCGCGTGTTGCTTCGGTCTCGTTATGCGTACAAGTTCCAGCCGCGTAATGCTTCGGTCTCGTCGAGCGTACCTGTTCCACCCGCATATTGCTTCGATCCCGTTATGCGTACAAGTTCCAGCCGCGTGTTGCTTCGGTCTCGTTATGCGTACAAGTTTCAGCTGCGTAATGCTTCGGTCTCGTTATGCGTGCAAGTTCCAGCCTCGTATTTCTTCGGTCTCGTCGAGCGTACAAGTTCCGGCCGCGTATTGCTTCGGTCTCGCTACGCGTACAAGTCCCAGCCGCGTATTGTTTTATTCTCGTTATGCGGACAAGGCCCAGCCGCGTATTGCTACGGTCTCGTCGAGCGTACAAGTTCCAGCCACGTATTCCTTCGGTCTCGTCGAGCGTACAAGTTCCAGCCGTGTATTGCTTCGGTCTCGTCAAGCGTACAAGTTCCAGCCGTGTGTTGCTTCGGTCTCGTCGAGCGTACAAGTTCCAGCCGCGTGTTGCTTCGGTCTCATTTATGCGTGCAAGTTCCAGACGCGTATTGCTTCGGTCTCGTCGTGCGTACAAGTCCTAGCCGCGCATTGCTCCTGTCGCGTTATGCGTACAAGTCCCAGCCGCGTAATGCTTCGGTCTCGTCGAGCGGACAAGTTCCAGCCGCGTATTGCTTTGTTCTCGATATGCGTGCAAGTTCCAGCCGCACATTGCTTCGGTCTCGTCGAGCGTACAAGTCCCAGCCGCGTATTGCTTCGGTCTCGTGGAGCGTACAAGTTCCAGCTGCGCGTTGCTTCGGAATCGTTATGCGTACAAGTCCCAGACGCGTATTGCTTCGATCTCGTTATGCGCACAAGTTTCAGCCGCGTATCGCTTCGGTCTCGTCGAGCGTACAAGTTCCAGCCGCGTATTGCTTCGGTCTCGTTATGCGTGCAAGTTCCAGCCGCGTATTGCTTCGGTTTTGTCGAGGGTACAAGTCCCAGCCGCGTATTCCTCCGGTCTCTTCGAGCGTTCAAGTTCCAGCCGCATATTGCTTCTGTCTCGTTACGCGTACAAGTCCCAGCCGTGTATTGCTTCGGTCTCCTCGAGCGTACAAGTACCAGCAGTGCATTGCTTCGGTCTCGTTATGCGAGCAAGTTCCAGCCGCGTATTGCTTCGGTCTCGTGGAGCGTACAAGTTCCAGCCGCGTATTGCTTCGGTCTCGTCGAGCGTACAAGTTCCAGCAGCGTATTGCTTCGGTCTCGTTATGCGTGCAAGTTCCAGACGCGTATAGCTTCGGTCTCGTCGAACGTACAAGTCCCAGCCGCGTATTGCTTCGGCATCGTCGATCGTACAAGTACCAGCCGCTTATTGCTTCGGTCTCGTGGAGCGTAAAAGATCCAGCCGCGTATTGCTTCGGTCTCGTCGAGCGTACAAGTTGCAGCCGGATAATGCTTCGGTCTCGTTATGGGTGCAAGTTCCTGCCGCGTAATGCTTCGGTCTCGATGTGCGTACAAGCTCCAGCCGCGTTTTGCTTCGGTCTCGTTATGCGTGCAGGTTCCAGCAGCGCGTTGCTTCGGTCTCGTCGAGCGTACAAGTTCCAGCCGCGTATTCCTTCGGTCTCGTCGAGCGTACAAGGTCCAGCCGCGTATAGCTTCGGTCCCGCCGAGCGGGCAAGTTCCAGCTGCGCGTTGCTTCGGTCTCGTTATGCGTGCAAGTTGCAGCCGCGTATTGCTTTGTTCTCGTTATGCGTACAAGTCCCGGCCGCGTATTGCTTCGGTATCGTCGCGCATACAAGTTCCAACCGCGTATTGCTTCGGTCTCGTCGAGCGTACAAGTCCCAGCCGCGTATTGCTTTGTTCTCGTCGACCGTATAAGTTCCAGCAGCGTATTGCTTCGGTCTCGTCGAGAGTGAAGTTTCCAGCCGCGTGTTGCTTCGGACTCGTTATGCGTACAAGTTCCAGTCGCGTAATGCTTCGGTCTCGTCGAGCGTACAAGTTCCAGCCGCGTATTGCTTCCGTCTCGTTATGCGTACAAGACCCAGCCGTGTATTGCTTCGGTCTCGTCGAGCGTACAAGTTCCAGCAGCGTATTGCTTCGGTGTCGTTGTGCGTACAAGCCCCAGCCGCGTACTGCTTTGTTGTCGTTATGCGTACAAGTCCCAGCCGCGTGTTGCTTCGGTCTCGTTATGCTTACAAGTCCCAGCCGCGTATTGCTTCCGTCTCGTTATGCGTACAAGTTCCAGCCGTGTAATGGTTCGTTCTCGTTATGCGTGCAAGTTCCAGCCGCGTTTTGCTTCGGTCTCGTCAAGCGTACAAGTTACAGCCGGATAATGATTCGGTCTCGTTATGTGTACGAGTCCCAGCCGTGTATTGCTTCGGCCTCGTTTTGCGTACATATGCAGGCCGCGTGTTGCTTCGGTCTCGTTATGCGTACAAGATTCAGCCGCGTAATGCGTCGGTCTCGTCGAGCGTACAAGTTCCATCCGCGTATTGCTTCCCACTCGTCGAGCGTACAAGTTCCAGCCGCGTGTTGCTTCGGTCTCGTTATGCGTACAAGTTCCAGCCGCGTAATGCTTCGGTCTCGTCGAGCGTACCTGTTCCACCCGCATATTGCTTCGATCCCGTTATGCGTACAAGTTCCAGCCGCGTGTTGCTTCGGTCTCGTTATGCGTACAAGTTTCAGCTGCGTAATGCTTCGGTCTCGTTATGCGTGCAAGTTCCAGCCGCGTATTTCTTCGGTCTCGTCGAGCGTACAAGTTCCGGCCGCGTATTGCTTCGGTCTCGTCGAGCATACAAGTTCCAGCCGCGTGTTGCTTCGGTCTCGCTTAGCGTACATGTTCCAGCCGCGTATTGCTTCGGTCTCGTGGAGCGTACAAGTTCCAACCGCGTATTGCTTCGGTCTCGTCGAGCATACAAGTTCCAGCCGCGTGTTGCTTCGGTCCCGTTATGCGTACAAGTTCCAGCCGTGTAATGCTTCGGTCTCGTCGAGCGTACAAGTTCCAGCCGCGTTTTGCTTCAGACTCGTCGAGCGTACAATTCCCAGCCGCGTATTGCTTCGGCATCGTCGATCGTACAAGTACCAGCCGCTTATTGCTTCGGTCTCGTTATGCGTGCATGTTGCAGCCGCGTATTTCTTCGGTCTCGTCGAGCGTACAACTTCCAGCCGCGTATTGCTTCGGTCTCGTCGAGCGTACAAGTTCCAGCCGCGTGTGGCTTCTGTCTCGTTATGCGTACAAGTACCAGCCGCGTATTGCTTCGGTCTCGTTATGCGTGGAAGTTGCAGCCGCGTATTGCTTCGGTCTCGTCGAGCGTACAAGTTCCAACCGCGTATTGCTTCGGTCTCGTCGAGCATACAAGTTCCAGCCGCTTGTTGCTTCGGTCTCGCTTAGCGTACATGTTCCAGCAGCGTATTGCTTCGGTCTCGTGGAGCGTACAAGTTCCAGCCGCGTATTGCTTCGGTCTCGTCGAGCGTAAAAGTTCCAGCAGCGTATTGCTTCGGTGTCGTTATGCGTACAAGTCCCAGCCGCGTATTGCTTTGTTCTCGTTATGCGTGCAAGTTCCAGACGCGTATAGCTTCGGTCTCGTGGAGCGTACAAGTTCCAGCCGCGTGTTGCTTCGGTCTCGCTTAGCGTACATGTTCCAGCCGCGTATTGCTTCGGTCTCGTGGAGCGTACAAGTTCCAGCCGCGTATTGCTTCGGTCTCGTCGAGCGTAAAAGTTCCAGCAGCGTATTGCTTCGGTGTCGTTATGCGTACAAGTCCCAGCCGCGTATTGCTTTGTTCTCGTTATGCGTGCAAGTTCCAGACGCGTATAGCTTCGGTCTCGTGGAGCGTACAAGTTCCAGCCGCGTGTTGCTTCGGTCTCGTTATGCGTACAAGTTCCAGCCGCGTAATGGTTCGGTCTCGTCGAGCGTACAAGGTCCAGCCGCGTATAGCTTCGGTGCCGCCGAGCGGGCAAGTTCCGGCCGCGTATTGCTTCGGTGTCGTTATGCGTACAAGTCCCAGCCGCGTATTGTTTTATTCTCGTTATGCGGACAAGGCCCAGCCGCGTATTGCTACGGTCTCGTCGAGCGTACAAGTTCCAGCCACGTATTCCTTCGGTCTCGTCGAGCGTACAAGTTCCAGCCGTGTATTGCTTCGGTCTCGTCAAGCGTACAAGTTCCAGCCGTGTGTTGCCTCGGTCTCGTCGAGCGTACAAGTTCCAGCCGCGTGTTGCTTCGGTCTCATTTATGCGTGCAAGTTCCAGACGCGTATTGCTTCGGTCTCGTCGTGCGTACAAGTCCTAGCCGCGCATTGCTCCTGTCGCGTTATGCGTACAAGTCCCAGCCGCGTAATGCTTCGGTCTCGTCGAGCGGACAAGTTCCAGCCGCGTATTGCTTTGTTCTCGATATGCGTGCAAGTTCCAGCCGCACATTGCTTCGGTCTCGTCGAGCGTACAAGTCCCAGCCGCGTATTGCTTCGGTCTCGTGGAGCGTACAAGTTCCAGCTGCGCGTTGCTTCGGAATCGTTATGCGTACAAGTCCCAGACGCGTATTGCTTCGATCACGTTATGCGTACAAGTTTCAGCCGCGTATTGCTTCGGTCTCGTCGAGCGTACAAGTTCCAGCCGCGTATTGCTTCGGTCTCGTTATGCGTGCAAGTTCCAGCCGCGTATTGCTTCGGTTTTGTCGAGGGTACAAGTCCCAGCCGCGTATTCCTCCGGTCTCTTCGAGCGTTCAAGTTCCAGCCGCATATTGCTTCTGTCTCGTTACGCGTACAAGTCCCAGCCGTGTATTGCTTCGGTCTCGTCGAGCGTACAAGTACCAGCAGTGCATTGCTTCGGTCTCGTTATGCGAGCAAGTTCCAGCCGCGTATTGCTTCGGTCTCGTGGAGCGTACAAGTTCCAGCCGCGTATTGCTTCGGTCTCGTCGAGCATACAAGTTCCAGCCGCTTGTTGCTTCGGTCTCGCTTAGCGTACATGTTCCAGCAGCGTATTGCTTCGGTCTCGTGGAGCGTACAAGTTCCAGCCGCGTATTGCTTCGGTCTCGTCGAGCGTAAAAGTTCCAGCAGCGTATTGCTTCGGTGTCGTTATGCGTACAAGTCCCAGCCGCGTATTGCTTTGTTCTCGTTATGCGTGCAAGTTCCAGACGCGTATAGCTTCGGTCTCGTGGAGCGTACAAGTTCCAGCCGCGTGTTGCTTCGGTCTCGCTTAGCGTACATGTTCCAGCCGCGTATTGCTTCGGTCTCGTGGAGCGTACAAGTTCCAGCCGCGTATTGCTTCGGTCTCGTCGAGCGTAAAAGTTCCAGCAGCGTATTGCTTCGGTGTCGTTATGCGTACAAGTCCCAGCCGCGTATTGCTTTGTTCTCGTTATGCGTGCAAGTTCCAGACGCGTATAGCTTCGGTCTCGTGGAGCGTACAAGTTCCAGCCGCGTGTTGCTTCGGTCTCGTTATGCGTACAAGTTCCAGCCGCGTAATGGTTCGGTCTCGTCGAGCGTACCTGTTCCACCCGCATATTGCTTCGATCCCGTTATGCGTACAAGTTCCAGCCGCGTGTTGCTTCGGTCTCGTTATGCGTACAAGTTTCAGCTGCGTAATGCTTCGGTCTCGTTATGCGTGCAAGTTCCAGCCGCGTATTTCTTCGGTCTCGTCGAGCGTACAAGTTCCGGCCGCGTATTGCTTCGGTGTCGTTTTGCGTACAAGTCCCAGCCGCGTATTGTTTTATTCTCGTTATGCGGACAAGGCCCAGCCGCGTATTGCTACGGTCTCGTCGAGCGTACAAGTTCCAGCCACGTATTCCTTCGGTCTCGTCGAGCGTACAAGTTCCAGCCGTGTATTGCTTCGGTCTCGTCAAGCGTACAAGTTCCAGCCGTGTGTTGCCTCGGTCTCGTCGAGCGTACAAGTTCCAGCCGCGTGTTGCTTCGGTCTCATTTATGCGTGCAAGTTCCAGACGCGTATTGCTTCGGTCTCGTCGTGCGTACAAGTCCTAGCCGCGCATTGCTCCTGTCGCGTTATGCGTACAAGTCCCAGCCGCGTAATGCTTCGGTCTCGTCGAGCGGACAAGTTCCAGCCGCGTATTGCTTTGTTCTCGATATGCGTGCAAGTTCCAGCCGCACATTGCTTCGGTCTCGTCGAGCGTACAAGTCCCAGCCGCGTATTGCTTCGGTCTCGTGGAGCGTACAAGTTCCAGCTGCGCGTTGCTTCGGAATCGTTATGCGTACAAGTCCCAGACGCGTATTGCTTCGATCACGTTATGCGTACAAGTTTCAGCCGCGTATTGCTTCGGTCTCGTCGAGCGTACAAGTTCCAGCCGCGTATTGCTTCGGTCTCGTTATGCGTGCAAGTTCCAGCCGCGTATTGCTTCGGTTTTGTCGAGGGTACAAGTCCCAGCCGCGTATTCCTCCGGTCTCTTCGAGCGTTCAAGTTCCAGCCGCATATTGCTTCTGTCTCGTTACGCGTACAAGTCCCAGCCGTGTATTGCTTCGGTCTCGTCGAGCGTACAAGTACCAGCAGTGCATTGCTTCGGTCTCGTTATGCGAGCAAGTTCCAGCCGCGTATTGCTTCGGTCTCGTGGAGCGTACAAGTTCCAGCCGCGTATTGCTTCGGTCTCGTCGAGCGTACAAGTTCCAGCAGCGTATTGCTTCGGTCTCGTCGAACGTACAAGTCCCAGCCGCGTATTGCTTCGGCATCGTCGATCGTACAAGTACCAGCCGCTTATGGCTTCGGTCTCGTGGAGCGTACAAGATCCAGCCGCGTATTGCTTCGGTCTCGTCGAGCGTACAAGTTCCAGCCGCGTGTTGCTTCGGTCTCGTAATGCGTGCAAGTTCCAGCCGCGTAATGCTTCGGTCTCGTCGAGCGTACAAGGTCCAGCCGCGTATAGCTTCGGTGCCGCCGAGCGGGCAAGTTCCAGCTGCGCGTTGCTTCGGTCTCGTTATGCGTGCAAGTTGCAGCCGCGTATTGCTTTGTTCTCGTTATGCGTACAAGTCCCGGCCGCGTATTGCTTCGGTATCGTCGGGCATACAAGTTCCAACCGCGTATTGCTTCGGTCTCGTTATGCGTACAAGCCCCAGCCGCGTAGTGCTTTGGTCTTGTTATGCGTACAAGTCCCAGCCGCGTAGTGCTTTGGTCTTGTTATGCGTACAAGTCCCAGCCGCGTATTACTTCGGTATCGTTATGCGTACAAGTCCGAGCCGCGTATTGCTTCGGTCTCGTTATGCGTACAAGTTCCAGCCGCGTGTTGCTTCGGTATCGTTATGCGTACAAGTCCCAGCCGCGTATTGCTTCGGTCTCGTTATGCGTACAAGTTCCAGCCGCGTAATGCTTCGGTCTCGTTATGCGTACAAATTCCAGCCTTGCGTTGCTTCGATCTCGTCGAGCGTACAAGTCCCAGCCGCGGATTGCTTCGGTCTCGTGGAGGGAGCGATTCCCAGCCGAGTATTGCTTCGGTCACGTCGAGCGTACATGTCCCAGCCGCGTATTGCTTCGGTCTCGTCAAGCGTACAAGTTGCAGCCGGATAATGCTTCGGTCTCGTTATGCGTGCAAGTTCCAGCCGCGTATTGCTTCGGTCTCGTCGAGCGTACAAGTTCCAGCCGCGTATTGCTTCGGTCTCGTCGAGCGTACAAGTCCCAGCCGCGTAGTGCTTTGGTCTCGTCAAGCGTACAAGTTCCAGCCGGGTATTGCTTCGGTCTCGTTATGCGTCCAAGTCCCAGCCGCGTATTCCTTCGGTCTCGTCGAGCGTACAAGTTCCAGCCGCGCATTGCTTCGGTCTCGTCGAGCGTACAAGTCCCAGCCGCGTATTGCTTCGGTCTCGTGGAGGGAGCGAGTTCCAGCCGCGTATTGCTTCGGTCTCGTCCAGCGTACAAGTCCCAGCGGCGTCTTACTTCGGTATCGTTATGCGTCCAAGTCCCAGCCGCGTATTCCTTCGGTCTCGTCGAGCGTACAAGTTCCAGCCGCGCATTGCTTCGGTCTCGTCGAGCGTACAAGTCCCAGCCGCGTATTGCTTCGGTCTCGTGGAGGGAGCGAGTTCCAGCCGCGTATTGCTTCGGTCTCGTCGAGCGTACAAGTTCCAGCCGCGTATTGCTTCGGTCTTGTTATTCGTGCAATTCCCAGCCGCGTATTGCTTCGGTCTCGTCGAGCGTACTAGTCCCAGCCGCGTGTTGCTTCGGTCTCGTTATTCGTACAAGTCCCAGCCGCGTATTGCTTCGGTCTCGTTATGCGTACAAGTCCCAGCCGTGTCTTACTTCGGTCTCGTTGTGCGTACAAGTTCCAGCAGCGTGTGGCATCGGTCTCTTTATGCGTACAAGTTCCAGCCGCGTCTTGCTTTGTTCTCGATATGCGTACAAGTTCCAGCCGGGCACTGCTTCAGTCTCGTAGAGCGTACAGGTTCCAGCCGCGTAATGCTTCGGTCTCGTTATGCGTGCAAGTCCCAGCCGCGTAGTGCTTTGGTCTCGTCGAGCGTACAAGTTCCAGCCGCGCATTGCTTCGGTCTCGTCGAGCGTACAAGTCCCAGCCGCGTATTGCTTCGGTCTCGTGGAGGGAGCGAGTTCCAGCCGCGTATTGCTTCGGTCTCGTCGAGCGTACAAGTCCCAGCCGCGTATTGCTTCGGTCTCGTCGAGCGTACTAGTCCCAGCCGCGTGTTGCTTCGGTCTCGTTGTGCGTACAAGTTCCAGCCGGGTATTGCTTCGGTCTCGTTATGCGTACAAGTCCCAGCCGCGTATTCCTTCGGTCTCGTCGAGCGTACAAGTTCCAGCCGCGTATTGCTTCGGCCTCGTCGAGCGTACAAGTCCCAGCCGCGTATTCCTTCGATCTCGTCGAGCGTACAAGTTCCAGCCGCGTATTGCTTCGGTCTCGTTATGCGTACAAGTTCCTGCCGCGACATGCTTCGGTCTCGATATGCGTACAAGTTCCAGCCGCGTATTGCTTCGGTCTCGTCGAGCGTACAAGTCCCAGCCGTGTCTTGCTTCGGTCTCGTTATGCGTACAAGTTCCAGCCGCGATTGGCTTCGGTCTCGTTATGTGTGCAAGTTCCAGCCACGTATTGCTTCGGTATCGTTATGCGTACAAGTCCCAGCCGTGTCTTACTTCGGTCTCGTTGTGCGTACAAGTTCCAGCCGCGTATTGCTTGGGTCTCGTGGAGTACACAAGTTCCAGCTGCGTATTACTTCGGTATCGTAATTCTTTATGGTTCCAGCCGCGTGTTGTGTCAGTCTCGTTATGCGTACAAGTCCAAGCCGTGTATTGCTTTGGTCTCGTCGAGCGTACAAGTTCCAGCCGCGTATTGCTTGGGTCTCGTTGAGTACACAAGGTGTGACGACCGGTCGCCATGACAGCCGTCGTCAAGGGACCGTCGTCACCGCGTACCGTTGTCTGCGCGCACCAGCGCCGCGCACCGTCACCGCGCCCCACCCGCGAGCACTGTCGCGTGCACCGGCACCGCGCGACGCGAGAGCAATTAAGGAAGCGATCGATCACAGATTCGATGAGTTGGCTCGGGGCTTCGGCCCCGGCAGGACCTCCTCGGAGGTCCTCTCCAAGGCAGCCGGCTCTCCTAGCCCGCGGACATGGCCCGGTCAAGGCGAGCCTGGAGGCCGGCGTCGTTGCGAAGGACATGGCCTCGCAACGTGGCTGGCCACGTCAACCCCCGCGACCACGTGGACCGCCTGTCTTGAGGACAGGCCCAGGGATGGCGAGCCACGCGCCGGCCGTGCTGCGAAGGACATGGCCTCGCAGGACGGCCAGCCCGGCCGCGGCAACCGGTCCACCGGCTCTGCTACCCCGTGCACAGGCCCGGAGTAGCCGCACCTTACAGGGTCGTCGCGACGAAGGACATGGCCTCGTCGCGGGGTCCTCCGGCACCGCTGGGCGCAACACCGGCCAACTCCAGGACGGAACATCGGAACCCTCGGCTTGAACAACAGACCAGTCGGCCAAAGCTGGCCAATACCTGTCTAGTTTATTCTTCCCTTCTCTCCTCCTCGCGACCGCGACCCCGCGCCTAGGTTAAGCCGCGTAACCGAACCGCGGGCACCACCGGGTGCCCCACCGCCCGTACATGTTAGTTCCGCGAACGCCACGCCGGGCGTTCCCCGACCGTAGTTGATAAGTGCCTCGAGGCGCCACGCCGGGCGCCCCCACCGACCGTAGTCTGTAATCCGCGTAGGTTTAAGTCTAGCTTGTAAGCGCAACCACCGCCGCCACTAATGCTTGTCGCCCCCGCAGAGCGAGGCCAACACCGCCGAGGCCACCGCCCGCGCCTCCACCACCGAGACGGCCGTCACCGCCGCACCGCCAGACGCCGCGCCGACCACCGCGCCGACCACCGCGCCACCGGCCCACGGCCGGGTTAATGTAAATGCCGACGGGGAATAAAGTTTTGTAAAACCGATCCAACACGCCTCGTTATTCGCACGACCCGACCCCCTCCCTACCGCGACCGGCCTCCTCGCGGGAACCCTAGCTGCTGCAGCGTCCAGCACTAGGAGGCCCTCGAGCGACGCCGCGCCACGCCGGCGGCCGGCGTGCCGAGGCGGCAGCGTTACAGGTTAAGGCATTGTAAGTATAGAATTGGACAAAGCGTCGTAGAATAAGACTAGGTTAAGCATAGGTTAAGTACAAAGTTTTTCCCGACGGCGCCACCTTAGTCTGCTACGCGGACGACACGCTGGTGGTGACCGTCGGGAGCACGTTCGGGAGGACCATCCGACGAGCGGAGGTTGCGGTGGCAGCCGTCGTCCGGAGGATCCACGACCTGGGGCTGAGAATAGCCCCGGAGAAGACCGAGGCCATATGGTTTCATGGCCGGCCTCGGTCCAAGCCTCCGGCGAGGTCGTGGATCCAGGTAGGTGGAGCCAGTGTCGAGGTGGGTTCCCGGATGAAGTAACTGGGACTCATCCTCGACAGCCACTGGAGTTTCGAGGCTCATTTCGACCGCCTCGTCTCCCGAGTTGAAAAGGCAGCGGCCTCGATGGGCCGTTTGCTGCCTAATCTCGGGGGACCTGGGGATTGGGTGCGCCGCCTGTACTTAGGCGTGGTACGGTCCATGGCCTTGTATGGTGCCCCTATATGGGCACCGGCCGGGATGGCTAGCCGGCGCAACAAGCAACTGTTGCGTGTTGGAGCTGGAACTCCAGGCCCGGGGACGCATGTGGGAGGTCTGGCGGAGGGAATTGTCCTCCAACGCCAGCGAGCGCGTCCCCGGGGCCCTCCTGCCTCACCTGCAAAGGTGGCGGGATCAGCGGCATGGTAGGCTCACCTACCGGCTGACGCAGGTATTCACCGGACATGGTTGTTTCGGTGTCTACCTGCGTCGCATTGGACGGGAGGAGACGGCGGTTTGCCACCATTGTGGGGAGGACGAGGACTGGGCGCAGCACACGCTGAAGGAATGCCCCGCCTTTTCAGCGCTGCGTCGAGTCCTCTGGTGTGAGATTGGAGGAGACCTCTCGCTCCCAGCAGTAGTTGGGGCAATGCTGGAGAGCGAGAGGAACTGGAAGCAGGTGGCCTCCTTCTGCGAAGAGGTGATGAGGCAGAAGGAGGCCGCCGAGCGGGATCGGGAGACTGCCGATCCCGCTCGAAGGACCCGGGGGCGACGGCGTGGTCGGCCTCCTCGTGGCCGCCCCATAGGTCCCCCGGGATAAGGAGGGTAGCTGACGGCGGGGGGGTGGATCTCTTTTGGGGTCCCCTTGTTCCCCCGCTGTCAGCAGATCGTGATGTGGAGTCGACGGGAGCGGGGGGATGGCATGTCTAACGCCGTCCCCCCGGGCGGCCGTGTTACCCAGGGCGGGGGCCCTGGGTAGTTGTTAGGCGGCCGCCGGGATGGAGCGGTGCGGGGCGCGGCCTCCCCGCACTGCGGAAACAGAGGTCATAGGAGGGGGTGGAGTGAACACCCCCTCCTCGGGACGCGGCAGGTCATCAAAGGATAGATGACCGGCCATGGCGAGGGGGAGTCGCGGTTGTGTTCTCCGAGAGTTCCCGTGACTCCCCCGAATCCGCCAGATGCGGAAGAGCGTCCGAAGGTCGCCGTGGAGGTTTTAGTGGGTCGAACCCCACACTACCCCTCTGTCGCTCCCCCGAGCGGCAGGGGGGTGTCTGCCGTTCAGATTTCCTCCACGTAAAAAAAAATGAATAAGACCACGCGCCGCTCGAACGCTCAAAACCACGCCCTCGCGTAACAATTGGTCACTTAAACTAATATGTAGATTAGACTCAAGTTGAGATTATTTGAAAAGTACTCAATACATTTGTTTTTTGTTAATAATACTTTTGATAGAGGAAGCCGGTAATCCTCACTGACTAATATTTTGTTTTTTCTGAATATGAAGCTATATTTAGTATCATTTAAATATATTTTGTCAATAACTGATTTATTTGAAGGAAGCAATATATAAATTTAAATATTCTTATTGGAGATTTCAAGGAATTTAAGATATAAATTAATTTCAAAGTCATCGCAGATAGAATAGATGGAGTAGGATAACGAGGGAAAAATTACACTGAAATATGTTAGTCTACTTCACATTTATTATTTACAGCCATAATTGTAACCCTTATCGTAAAGCTTATTACAGCACTTTAGGCTCGCAAGTATGGATTGAATACAGATATTTAGACGACTGAATCTGGGTATTGTGCTTCTCCTGGTTTCAATCCTGCTCCCGCAGCTGTAAGTTGCAGGGATGCAAAGCGTCACATTCTAGAATTAGAAATACGATACATAAGATCTGATTTACAAGTACGATGGCCACCAAACCTTGCTTTGAGCTACTCATCTTAGCGTACGATTAACTTCTGCCGTTGGTAATGGCTGCTCGCTTCTACACATTCTTGTCACATACTTTCTGGTCATGCAAAACCCTCGTACTCCTTTCTTCTCTTCTCTGCTTCAATTAACTTTCAAATTAACTTTATGCGTTTACTAATCTTTATGGTGCAAGCTACTTGGTGCTCCAGTCGCAGATGGCAATTACCTGGAACGATGTCAAACAGTTGTCACGGTCTTCCGGTCCGTCGAAATTGACCGTCGCGAGAGTGCCGACTCAGTCGATACGAAAAGGTCGGGGAAAATGAGAAAGGCAGGGTTTTTGCTTGATATGCAGGTCTATTAACTTCGTGGCTTACAATCTAACGCGACTTAACCTAACGCGACTTAACCTAACGCGACTTAAATCTCACGCGAATTAACCTAACGCGAATTAACCTAACGCGGAGTTAACCGAACGCGAGTTAACCCGCTCCGCAATCGCTCTTCCTACTTCTCCGCGGTCGCAGTTCTATCGCAGTTCTAAGCGGCGGCTTTGCGGTGCGATCCGGTCGCTAGCGGCGCTCCGCTATCGCTGGGTAGGAGGATGGGCAGGTACGGAAACGGCGGTGCCTTCTAGGCCGCGGGGGCGAGCCGCCACCCAACAGTCCCGGCGAGGTGTAAGGAGACCCGCGAGAGGCGAACCTCCGCGTACGGTCAGCGGCTAAACGGCGATACCGGCAGACGAGCGGCCGCTTAAGCGAACCAGCTCCTGCGCACCGTAAGAGGAAGAAAGAGGAAGGGCGAGAGACGTGTAAGAAAATCGGCGGCACGGTTTGTACGTCGTGTACTATCCGGCGGCGGTTGTCTCAAGCCGACGACTGCTTGTCGCGGCGCGGTATATATACTCGCGGTTCCACGGTTCTACCGCGAGAAGCGCGAGTCGCGGTTCGACACCCCGCGGCCGTCGCGAGAGTCACATATGTGGCGGCTGCGGAGTGGGGGCTCGCGGCCCCGCGGTACGGCGAGTGGTATCAGTAAGGGGTCGCGGCCTCGCCGACTCGTTACACAGTTAAAGAACAGGTTATATTTAGGTTTCACTCTTACAACGGTACCTTGAAAGGATATATCGATTTCTAAACTTGACTGCGAGCTGATACATTTTTCGATAGTTATACTTATCTTGGAGGTTGTTGCGGTTAGAAATTCATCGTGATTTGCCACTGCCCAAGCGAGCGTAACACTGTTAAGACATTTATCAGAAACTGTCTAATTTGTTTATCAATTGTCGTTGTATCTATGTTATGGTCAAGGGAACCTGTCAAGCGGCCATCTTGATTTGGTTCATGGCAAGAGTTGCAACGCGGTTCTTTCGCGTGTCAGTAGGTTCTTTCTTGCGTCAACAGGCGGCGCGGTCAGCGGTCATGGGCATTGCTAATAATTGTTATTTATTTAATATCTATCGCTGCAGGTTGCCATGCTAGGCTATCTACTTTTGTCCTTTCATTTCCTTTCAGTCCCGATAATCCTATACTGAAAGTTAAATCTCATTTAGGACGCGTCGTCGGACGTTAGTTCTTGATTATTATGCAGTTGACGTCATGGGGCATAGCGTTAGACACATTTATTTTTTCTTCCTTTCGATGTTCCACTGATTTTCTGTCACTCAATTAAAGGTTTACTAAGGGTTAACTGTTAATTCTCAATTAATTTTTATCATGATTTTCATATGGCTTTTTATACTACATAGTTGTAAATGACGTCACATGCTGCGCACGAGGTATTACGGCGCGTTTACAACGGTCCTTTTTTGATCACTTACGATTATCATTAATTCATAGCTTGATTAATAAACTAAGTTCTCATGTTATTTAACAAAATCAGAATTGCAATTATTTGTTTGACGTAATCGCGGGCATTTTAATGGTGCAATCTTGATGACGCCTTGAAGTGTTTAATTAATTAATTTGATTAATTATTTAATTGGATAGCCATCCAACTATTTGTTTATTCTTTCAATAGCGTTTTTCGTTGTTCGTTGACATTCCCAGTGCCTGCTGTTTCTATTTTCGCTACATTCTATGCTAATTTACGGTTCAATTACGATTAACTTTGGTTATCTGCTGATTTTTTATTAACTCACTTCGAAAAGGAGGAGGTTACTCAATTCGACATGTATGTTAATTTTTTTTTTTTAATGTATGTTCGCCGATTACGCCGAGATAGATGAACCAATCGGAACCAAACCTTTTGCATCTTGTGGGGTATGACTTCCAGTTCGTCCCGAAAAAAAATTTTGCATTTCATCACCACTTGCCCGTTTTTTATTGCAAAAAGCGTACGAGTTCATCCGCGTTGTGTGTGGTCATCGATTTCTCCAAGATGGATGGTCCAATCGGAACGAAACCTTTTGCATCTTGTAGAGTATGATGGTCCCGTAAATAAACCATTTTGGACTTTTTCATTTGTTTCCGCTTTTACCCCAAAAAACGTGGTATTTTACATTTACTCGGCCTGATATCGATGAAACCTAATATTACATTTTGCGGCCGGGGATTTTTCCACGATGATCCCATTTACAACATTCCCTTTATTTCCATGCCCTTCCCTGCCCTTCCCTTCCCATCCCTTTGTTGTTAACTACTATTCCCATTGCAAAATTCCTATTCTTTGATGGTATTTTGAAAGCAATGCTCCGATCGCCACTAAAAAAATGTGAAATAAAATACTTTTTGGAAAAAAAATACATCCGACTTCGGAATGCACTAAAAAGGACGAAATAATTTTAATTTATATTTCGGAGACGGCGCAAAATTAAAAATTTTCTACATTGGAAATTGTCAAAATTCTTTAATCCTTTTTTATACATATTTTCACATCAGCAACATCTTTCATTTACACAATTTGTAATTTTGCTGCGTCTCCGAAATATAAATTAAAATTATTTCGTCCTTTTTAGTGCATTCCGAAGTCGGTCGTATTTCTTTTTCCAAAAATTTTTTTATTAAATTTTATTCATTTTCGTGAATGAATGGTGGTGTCTATGCGCAGTATGCGCGTCATATTAGTAGTTTGCTAACTTTTGCATTGATTGCGGTTTGTTTACATTTACAACAAAGTGCTTTGATATTAAATGGAATCTCAATGTTAGGTTGCTTACATGAAACGGATATAGATTACTTCTGATTTTACTCTATATTCTTATGGTGTTTGGGTATATAGGCTTTACAACATATTATGTAAATTACGTGATTCACTCACCTTATGATTATTTAATTTCAGTTTGGCTGCTTATTCGGTTGCTTGGATGTTGTGTTATTGAGCTTATTAATTTATTAAATATCTACCTTCCTTTAGAGACCTCCGCTAGTACAATTTTGCTTGGAAAACTTATTGCGTAGTTATATTAATAATCTATCAGAGCGATGCTTATTGGATGGTTGTCATGCCTTACTGTCACATTCATGCAGCGTAGGATGGTATTTTTTACCCTTCACATTTTTCATTTTAACTTATAGCATCCAAGCTTTTCTTCTGTCAATCATGCATTGTAATATGTGTTCAATTTAAAAGTTCAGTTTTAGTCCTACCTTTAAATCTCATCTATTGAAGTAATTTGAATATTTTGATACATTAATTGTCAAGTTAATTACAGGTCATTTATTATTAACGTTAACTGGAACATTTATATCACAATTTATATAACTTTATTTTCATTAATTGTTCAATTATACTTTATATTTTAGAAATTTCAATTGTCATTAACGGGGGAAATTGTTGATAATGTAAGCTGATATTTTATTTTATATTTTTGTAGGTGTATGTACATTTCATTTTATTTAAATATATTCTGTCAACAATTGAATTATTAAACTTAAACTAAAATTCTTGATTGAGATTTGAAGGGTTTTGATTTATAAATTAAAGGCAATACTTGTTAGATTTTATTGTTGTTAGTTGGTTGAAAATTAAATTGATATTGGCTGGGTAAATGTCTACATTAGATTCAATATAGTTGTTTGGGATTGTTTGAGAATGAACCTAATATAAATGTATTTGATCAATAATTTTAGTTACGAGTATTCATAATATTGATTAATATTTTGTTCTGTTTTATTTTGAGGTGAATGCGTAATTAACTTTATTCAAATATGTTTTGCCAACAATTGAATTGTTGAAGAGAATGATTTATTGTTTGCGCGTAGGATAATTTCGTTCCTAGGCAAGATGCCGGTTAAACTCTGCAGTGGAAGGAATATGAAGTGTCACTCGATTGACTGCACACAACGCGTTTTAATTTTAATTTGGAATTAATACAGCGATTTGAGCGAATTCGTCGCACTCACGGTAAAGAAAACATTTGTTGTTTACCTTCACGTTTACGCTATTAATCAGGAGCGACAAGTAGGCCGTCTCGCGGCCTCGCAGCGGTTTTTATACGCGCTCGCGCGATAACAACGCCAACGCGGTTTTTGGCAGTGTGTGACAACTGATTTTCGTTTGAAAACGCGCGCTCTGAATCCCGAACATTTATGAATTTCAGTCTATTTTTTGAGGGGGATTTAAAGGACTTTTAGTTATAAATTGAATCAATATGTGCCAATTTTATTGTTGATATTTGATTGAAACTACATTGGCGACAATTAATATGGGCTAATTAAACTAATAGCTGAATTGGATTCTATATAGTTAATTAGGACTACTTGGAACAGAACTTGGCATACTTATTTCGATTAATAGTATTGTTAACAGAGGAAATTGATAATATTAATTGATATTTTGTTTTGTTTTTGGAAGTGAATTGTGAGTGATTCTATTTAAACATATTTCGTGAATAATTGAAGTATCTTAGAGAATAATATACAAATTTTACATGTAAAAAGGATAGAATACATGGACTGGGTTAATGAGCGCTGGTCGAGCACCGAACGTCTAATTCTAACTATTTCGATTTGCAACGGATTCGGTGTTCTCGGCGCTCGTCTCGTCGCTCTCTCACTGTCTCGCTCGCTCCCTCGACCGATCAGAGCGAGCCGACCGCGGGGGAGAGGCGGCGGACGATGCCGAGAACAAAAGACCGACTAATATAAATACCGAGCCAAATCGTACCTGCGAGCCTTGATTCCTCGCAATCGTTACCGCGAACCGACCGTAATAAAGTTCTTACGCTTTTCCGCGAACACCGCGCTTCGGAAATCTTATTTCGCGAACGCGTTGCTTCGGACAATACCGTTTGAATAAACCCTTGTTCGTGAGAATCATAACAATTCGTCCGACGGCCCAACTATCAGTCATTTAACTGCCTTTTATTATTTATTATTTATTAATTGTCATATTTAGTTTACGTTACATTACTATCACCCGACCTCGTTACAGCGTCGAACGGAATAATTGTAACGTTCGAGGCGGATATTTTATAATTTTGATTTACTTAACGCTCTTTGAGCATAATAAACAGTACATAGATTCGAAGGATGCCCCGCAGGCATCACCGGGTGGATCGAGTAGCTTGGCGCCGGCTGAGGGGCGAGGCGTGGTGGCGATGTTTCTTATACCGCTGATTGCCGAAACCGCACTTCCTTCTACGTCTGTGCACGGAAGCGATAACTAGACGAGTTTTTCCGTGGATTCCAGCCGCTTATATCCCAGCCATCCTGGAAATCGTAATTCTCGACCCAGATTATCCCGCGAGTGCGTTCGACAAGTTCGTCGATCTATTTCGACAGTTTTTTCCTTCGATCGTCGCGATAAGTGCATCGGTAGTAGCCGCCGGTTTCCCACGCGAATCGAAATTCGAATCGCGAGAATCAGCGACGAGAACAACCCCATTGTAAATATCTTAATCTAATTGTAAGTTCTAGTCAAGTAAGCATAGTATTTTATTCCTTAATTAAAGTACATTTCACATCACGACCGCGAAATCAATTGCTTCGGAGACACCCCGATCCGGCAACCCATTTCCTTTTACTTTTCGTCCGATTTCCAACCCCGGGAAGAGTCGCGGGACTAAACTGGCCGAACAAGCGCAATAATTTTCACACATAAACATGCTAGTGTAATTTGTTTTTGCTTATTTTATTTCATTTCATGCATTACATGCGCAATTATAACTTCTCACTGTCAATATCAGTAAATCCTTTGTCACTGTGTAACGAGTCGGCGAGGCCGCGACCCCTTACCGATACCACCCGCCGTACCGCGGGGCCGCGAGCGCCCCACTTCGCCGCCACCACATATGTTACTCTCGCGACGGCCGCGAGGTGTCGAATCGCGACAAGCAGTCGTCGGCTTGAGACAACCGCCGCCGGATAGTACACGACGTACAAACTGTGCCGCCGATTTTCTTACACGTCTCTCGCCCTTCCTCTTTCTTCCTCTTACGGTGCGCAGGAGCTGGTTCGCTTAAGCGGCCGCTCGTCTGCCGGTATCGCCGTTTAACCACTGACCGTACACGGAGGTTCGCCTCTCGCGGGTCTCCTTATACCTCGCCGGGACTGTCGTGTGGCGGAGTCGCCCCCGCGTCCCAGAAGGCACCGTCCGTTCCGTACCTGCGGATCCACCTACCCAGCGATAGCGGATCGTCGCTAGCGACCGAATAGCACCGCGAAGCCGCCGCTTAGGAACTATAGAACTGCGACAGCGGAGAAGTAGGAAGAGCGGTTGTGAAGCTGGTTAATTCGCGTTCTGTTAACTCGCGTTAGGATAATTTGCGTTAGGTTAATTCGCGTTAGGTTAATTCGCGTTAGATTTAAGACGCGTTAGATTAAGTCGCGTTATGTTGTAAGCCACGTAGTTAATAGTAATAAACCAGCATATCAAGCGAAAACCCTGCCTTGCTCATTTGCCCCGACCCCGGCGTGTCGACTGAGTCGGCACCTTCGCGACCCGGTCAACTCCGACCGACCGGAAGACTGTGACAACTGCTTACTGGTCGCCTTTGGATATTTGCATGGTTGTTTTAAAGCAATATACTTCTCCTGGTTCTTGGATCTCGCAGTGGTGCGTCGCAGGGATGCACAGCTTTCCGTTCTGAAATTAGAATATTATACTTATTTGGCTTGGTTATATGTACGATGGCTCGGAGTTGTTGCTTTAAACTACTTTAGTAGTAGGTTGCTCGTCCCCTTGTATCCTTATCGTACGCATCCTTCGTATCCTGTTTTCCTTCCCCGGTTTCGTTTGCCTTAAATATTGCTATCCTTTACGCTGCGAGCTGTTAGTTAATAACTGTTGGGAGGTATTAATTGATGGATGGTTAAGATTAAGTACAGGTTTCATAATTGGATTATGTTGTATGGCATTTACCTTGAAAAGTTGCGTTACTCTTAAATCTTATTGCAAGTTCGCTGTATAGCTGGTTGCAGCATGGTTAATGCTCTGAAACGTTTAATGTTACTGCTATTAAGGGTGTTTCTCTTCTGGCTATTATATTTTATCTTGTCACAAACCTTGTAGTTATGAATTTGCTCTTGGTGCTTGCTATTACACAAAGGTGGTTTTCATTTCTTTGCCAAACGTTGGAATTTGATTATTTATTATATGGATTCTTTATTTCCATTAGCCAATTGTTGTTCTAAAGTTTTTATCAAGTTTACCTGTCAAGCGGCCATCTTGTTTTGCTTCATAGCATGAGTTGCAACGTGGTTCTTTCGCGTGCCGGCATTTTCTTTCCTGCGTCATCAGGTGGCGCGATTGGCGGTTGTGGGGGTCTTTAATAGTCACTATTTATTTAATACTTGTTGTTGCGGGTTGCCATGTTAGGTTGTCTACCCTTGTTATTTTCTAGTAATTCCCGGCTAAAAGTTAATTTCGTTCAGAAAGCGACACTGGATAATAGTTCGGGATTACTACGCAGATGACGTCGTGGGACTTAGCAATAGACATATTTATTTTTCCATTTGATGTTGCTTTAATTTTCTTTTATCCAATTAAAGGATTACTAGGTTTAATTGTTGATTCCCATAATCAATTATCATTAGGATTTTTACATGGCATTTTATACTAGGTAGTCGTAGATGACGTTGCATGCGGCGTGTGAGGTATTGCGGCGCGTTTGCAATGGTTGCTATCACTCATGACGAGCCTTCTGAGTATTAACGATTTTTTATTTGAGTGATCATTTGATTATTGTTGTTATTTAACACCATCAGAGATGCAATTAATTGTTGGCCTATTCGCGGCTTTTCAATTGCGCGATCTTGGCAACGGCTCGAAGTGTTCAACTGGTTAATTTAATTGTTTACTTATCTAGCCATCTAATTATTGGTTAATCCTTCAATAGCATTTTCCTTATCATTTCCAGTGTCTACTGTTTATTTTCTCTGTATTTGTGTTAATTTACTTTAAATTGCAATTAATTTCGATAGACTGCTGATTTTACTCGTACTGTATGTGCGTTCATTTACTTGTGTTCTGTATCATTGGACTTCTCGTAATTAACTCTAGTATTGTCTAATTTGCTATTATAAAAAAATTTTCGGAAAAAAATACAACCGACTTCGGAATGCACTAAAAAGGACGAAATAATTAGACGGCGCAAAATTAAAAATTGTATTAATGAAAGATGTTGCTAATGTGAAAATATGTTAAAGGATTAAAGAATTTTTACAATTTCCAATATAGAAAAGTTTTAATTTTGCGCCGTCTCCGAAATATAAATTAAAATTGTTTCGTCCTTTTTAGTGCATTCCGAAGTCGGTTGTATTTTTTTCCAAAAATTTTTTTATTTCACATTTTTTAGTGGCGATCCGGGCATTCCTTGAAGAGTTCAACAAAGGGATGGGAAGGGAAGAGCAGGGAAGGGCAGAGTAGTGAAGGGAATGTTGCAAATGGGATCATCGTGGAAACATTTCCGGTCGAAAAATGTAATACTAGGCTTCATCGATATTAGGCCGATTATACGTGAAATAGTACGGTTTTTGCAATAAACGTGGGAAAAAACGAAAAAATGCATATGTTTGTTGCTGGACCAACTGGAAATCATACTCTACAAGATCCGATTGGTCAATCCATCATGGAGTAATCGGTGACAATACATGACGTGGACGAAACAGTACGCTTCTATGCAATAAAAAAGGGGTACACGATGATAAAACGCAAAATGTTTTTTATGCGGGACCAACTGGGAGGCATACCCTACAAGATACGAAAAATTTCGTTCTGATTGGTCAATCCATCTCGGAGAAATCGGCGGACATAAGGCGGACGTAAGACGGGTGTGTTGATAACGGCGATTCTGATCAAGGCGATTTTAGCGATAGGTGAGGCGTTCGATTTAGTGTACAAATAGTCTAATTTAAATATAGTGTAGTTGTAGGGCAAAGTAGTGTAAGATTAGGCTATGTTAGTAATAAAGTCATAGTGTTAAGCATCTTCTTGCGCGTATCGCTACCCCACCGCACTACCACCCCGATCCTGATCCCACAAAATTTTGGGGCTCGTCCGGGATCAAAAGAAAAGAGCTATAACAGAGTGAGTGATTATCCGCAGTGATAAATGAACAGTAGTGAGTGATTGTGTCGGAAAATTTCGGACGAACAACAAGCATGCTAGCCAGAGAAGCGGGAGGGCATACCGTTGCTGAAGATACTGCGATCTCACGGACTGAATACGGCAGGCACAAAAACCGAATTGCTAACACGTCTACCCGAGCACGATCCAACGGGCCGCTGAACAAGCGTCACAGACAAAGGACGGAGCCCTCTCAGCGAAATCGCGCCCGCGGCTGGAGGAGACAATGAAGCAGTCGGAGGAGCCAGCATCCTTCCCACCACGGTGGCCGAGGACCTCGTGAGAAGTCGCGTCGAAATCGACCTCCTACGTAGAGAAAGGGCACTAATGGCGCGGGAGCTCGAAATTACACGACGCGAACTTGCAATGGCGCGAATGCAACGTCCCAGCGTTCCAGAGGAAAATCGAGCAGCCCCGCGCGGCGGTCGGATAGGCGTCGCCATCGTCGCGGAGTCGTTGAAATACTTTGACGGAAAGTCAGAAGATTACCCGAGCGGGGCCAAGCAGGTGCAGACGCTGCAGGCAGCGTATCAGCTCGAGGACGACGAAGTAAATATACTGATGGGGATGAGACTGCGGGGAAGAGCCCGAGAATGGATGCAGTCCTGTCCAGAATTCATTGAGATGAGTGTTGGACAGCTGCTGGACCAGTTTAAGGAAATGTTTCACCACCGGCCGAGCATGGTTACGGTACGCCAACAATTCCAGGAGCGGACGTGGAAAAGGCGCAAGCCGTTCGAAGAATACTTTTATGGTAAGGTCATAAAAGCGAATCGCGTACTAGTGGAGGATGGGATCGAACTTGTGGTGTATCTGGTGGAAGAAATCCCAGATCTAGTGCTGCGAAACCAGGCGAGGATGCAGTGCTTTACCACCCCAGATGCACTGCTGCGAGCTTTCGAGAAGTTGTCGCTGCCGCCAGGAAATCAAGGTGGAGGTGGGCGGGTCAACTTTCCGAGACCTACGACTGCAACGGCGGCGAATACCGTAGGAGTCAGGAAGGGCAGCGACTGAACGAGGAGAGGAGGACTGGACCGATGCTACAACTGCGGAGCGGTGGGACATCTTGGCAGAAACTGCCCACGAAGGAGCGCGGAGTGACGTGCTACCAATGCGGCGAACATGGACACATTGCTCCAGAGTGTAAGAAGCGCGATGAGAGACAGGCGATCCGGAGCACGAACTGCGTTGAGCAATTAGCAGCCGAGAAGACCTGTAAAGTGGTGAGACTGAACGATCACGATATACGGGCTCTGGTCGATACGGGTAGCGATTTAACCCTTATGACAGCGGCATGTTATGTAAGAATCGGTGCGCCGCGATTACTGCAAAGCGAACTAGCGTTTCGGGGCATAGGGGGGTCGTTTAACAAAACATTGGGTAAATTCGTGTCGAAACTTGTCGTTGACGGTCACTCGTATGAGGCCACGATCCACGTAGTATCGGACACAGTGTTAAAGCACGATTTATTGATCGGGACGGATTTTCTAGGCTCGGTAAAAATAATAATCAACAGCGGTACGGTAAGGATCGGTGCGACTCAACGAGGATCTGACCTCGAAGAGGGCGCGGTTAAGAAAGGGGTACAGGCGATGTTCGAAAGTTACTCTGCTGAGAAAACGCGAGAGACCGAGGTTCGCATCCATATTGTGTTATGTGGTGAATAATATATGGGTTTGAATGAATGTTTTAATGGAGATTTAAAGGACTTTTAACTTTCAATGATTTAGTTACCGACTCAATAAACCAGCTACATTACACTCTCTCCTTCTAATAATTTAAATTCTTTATTAACAACCTAGCTACAAATACCATTATTAAAATTAAACAAATAATTCTGTGACATCTAAAATTAATATTATACCTTAAAATTCAACCTTCCTTTACTAAACTATTAACAAATTATATTTAATCTCCCTGTTAATTAACCAAATCTACTGGCACTAAAATACAAGAACTAATCGTATTCATTTTACTTACGTTACCAAATTACTTCCTTATTCATAACAACGTAATTGTCAACGAAATTATTTATTCAAATCTCCTATCAACTTCTAATCTATGTACCACATCGAGATTCAAATATTAACTTAACTTAAACAACTCTTGACTTTAGAATACACTAATGACAAATACGGATATCGGCTTGTATGTTCAGCACTTCCCCGATCAATTATATAATGATATTGATAAATAAAATAAGCTAGGGGTATCCAACCTACTCCTTCTAACAATTCAAACTAACTGTTTTCGTCCCCGTCTTTCCCGAAAAAAACGCAATTTCAAAGGAAGTAGGCGAAGGACTAGGGATCCCGCTGCAATCCCGAGCGACGATTCCTTTAAACAAGAGCGAAGAAGAGAAAAGAATTGAATTCCGAACGCGATCACGGCAGTCTGAGATTTTCCGGAATGTTCCAGGAAGAACGGATGTGGATTGACAGTAATTGCTCTAACGACTCGATTAATACTTGTATTCACGAAGCAAGAGAGGACGAGGTTCGACCGCCGGTGTGTATAAGAAATCGTACTCCCGTCTCGCCTTCCGACAGGTACCGAGCTACTCGGTCCACCCGGTGAAGCCTGCGGGGAACGGGACGAGAGACGAGGCGTCGAAACTTCGCGACTCGTTCGTGACCGTTTATTTCGAACACAGGCGAATAGATGTAACATTATTGTACATAAGAGTTTACAGATAAAATTAATGAAATAGATGGACAAATTGGATCAAAAAGAATATTGAATCGTAAGATGCTCCTTCCAAAATTAACACGCGCATGTATAAGGCTGTACGCGATCACCGTAATGCCCTCTCTCGGGCCCAAACCAGCCAACCAATACCGGTCGGTAAACGCGAATCCCAAATTATCGCGGCACGTCGCCACCGTGACTCTCGCGCCGAGTCGGAACCAAAAACCGACCGCTTTTACCTGTTCGTCCTTGTCCTGTATAAACCTCGTTGTAATCACATCGTTACAAAAACCGTTACCGGTTAACCATTTTTGCCAATTTACCGAATTACTGACAGTGCGATCAGTGTTCAACCAGTGCGTTCGTCGAATTAAGCTTTTTTTAAATATAATAAGTTCCTGTTGCACAAAGTGTCTCGTCCGTGCGTAATTCTAATCATTAATTGATAATAAAGAGTCTTCAAGCCGATGCTCGGGCAACTCCACGTGGTTCTTTGATAATTGTCCCCTTCATCCACCTCGAAGTCCAAGCCTTGGTCAAGGCTGAATCAGTCTTCCATCACCTCACAAAGGCAATATAACGATGAAATTAACGAAACAATTAAATCTAATAAACACGCAAACATGAACTGAACAAAATAATTTTTGGAAAAAAAATATAACCGACTTCGAAATGCACTAAAAAGAATAAAATAATATTTAATTCTCTTCGTGGGTTTCTCTCCAGCTATGTATAACATTTATGACAATATTACATTCCATGTTAGATAAAATGCATATTTTTCGGAGGCGGGCAGGGTCAAAAATTTTCTCAGAATCAAACAATTTTCGTAACTTTCAGTACAGGAAATGTTTAATTGAAAACTGTCTAAACGAAACATGTTGCTGATTGCAATTTGTTTGGGGTATGGCGGGCTTGATAACAGATGAGCGTCAAGAAAAACTCATTGATACGTGACAACGTGGAAGAATGAAACTGTATAGTGGTCAGTTTCGGCGTACAAAATGTTTTTCAATCAAAACTTTCTATATGACAGATGTTGCTGATTATGATTTGATTGAAGGTGGACATGGCACTGAACGGTCCGAAACAGAAAATGCATTTTTGATCCTGCCCCGCCTCCGAAAAATATGCATTTTATCTAACATGGAATGTAATATTGTCATAAATGTTATACATAGCTGGAGAGAAACCCACGAAGAGAATTAAATATTATTTTATTCTTTTTAGTGCATTTCGAAGTCGGTTATATTTTTTTTCCAAAAATTATTTTATTTCACTCTTTTTAGTGGCGATCTTTGCATTCTCTGCGAAGTAATAGCCACATACTGTATAACGGTGATCCTCTCTTCATATATTATATCTCATCGTTATGAAATCAAGGTATACATACGATTGTCAGGGGAAGTATTCATGTTCATTTCTGAAACAAAAGTACATACATGTCTCTGTAGTATCATCGCAGTAAAAAGATAAAAAACACACACACGCCCGCACGCCCGCACGCCCGCACGCACGCCCGCCCGCACGCACGCCCGCCCGCACGCCCGCCCTACAGACCGCCCGCGCGCACGCACGCACGGCCGCACGCACGCCCGCACGCCCGCACGCACGCGCGCCCGCCCAAAATCCCGCACGCACGCACGCCCGCACGCGGGTGGATGTACGTATATAAAATACGTAAAACCACACAACCCGCGGTCGGGCATGCGGGCGTGCGTTCCGTGCGTGCGTGCGAGTGCTCTTTTTCTCTTTTCACTACGATTATACTACAGAAACGTGTATGTACTTTTGTTTCAGACATGAACATGGATACTAACGCTGCAATATACCTAACTCCTCTACTGAAATCCTTAATAATCATATTGTATTGGAATAAATAGTAATCAATTATATAAAATACGTAAAACCACACAAAATTTACGAAATTATACATAATGCTTTCAAATCTCTCGTAACAACTGGGATTTACTGTGTCTGATGTAACATATAGGAAAGTAGGATATTGCTTGATTCACACTTACCACTTGCCATGTCGCCGTCACGCTAGAAACATAATTATTGCAATAAGAGTAGTAATTAGAAATGGGGGGAACAGCAGGGGTAGGTAGAGAAGGGCAGGAAAGGGATTGAAATGAAAGAGAAGGGGAGGGAGGGAGGGTAGGAAGAGGCAAGGGGAGAGTTGGGTGTTGAAGGAAAAGGTAAGGAAGTGAAGGGAAGTGCAGGGATGCGAAGGGAGGTGCAGGAAAGTGAAGGGAATGTTGCAAACGGGATCATAGTGGAAACATCCCCGGACGCAAAACGTAATTGCAATAATTATTGCAGTAACAATAGTAACTAGCAACGGAGGGAACAACTGGGGCGGGTAGAGAAGGGGGGGGGAAGGGGATTGAAGTGAAAGGGAAGGGGCGGGAGGGGAGGAAAGGAAGGGGCGGGGGGAGTTGGGTTTGGAAGGGAAAGATAAGGAAGTGAAGGGAAGTGCAGGGAAGCGAAGGGAAGTGCAGGGATGCGAAGAGAAGTGCAGGAAAGTGAAGGGAATGTTGCAAATGGGATCATCGTGGAAACATCTCCGGACGCAAAATGTAATACTAGGTTTCATCGGTATCAGACCGAGTACACGCGAAATGGCACGATTTTTGCGATAAAAGCGGAAAAAATGAAGAAATCCGAACTGGTTTTTTTTACGGGACCAACTGTTGGTCATACTCAACAAGATGCATAAGGTTTCGTTCCGATTGGTCCATCCATCTTGGAGTAATCGATGACCATATTCAACGCGGACGAAATCGTACACTTTTTTGCAATAAAAAAGGGGCAAGAGGTGGTGAAATGCAAAATTTTTTTTTACGGGACCAACTGGGAGTCATACCCTACAAGATGGAAAAGGTTTGGTTCCGATTGGTCCATCCATCTCGGCGTAATCGGCGAACATACATTAAAAAAAAAAAAAAAAAAATTAACATACATGTCGAATTGAGTAACCTCCTCCTTTTCGAAGTCGGTTAAAAAGGTTGTGCCTCGGAAAGTAGTACAAATACTGCTACTTGCCGACGTCGTACTGCGCTGTGAAGTGCAGATCACTGACTCTGTTGGTGAGTCACGATTGCAAGCAGTTGCAATTGTGCCGCGGATCACACGATCCCGCGAGATGCTCGACGCGGGTATACACGCCCACTTTGAAAATCCGCTTATTTGAAGACCGAAAATGACAAGAAGAAAAAAATAAAACTTGAAAGCGTGTGGGTGAGGGGGGGATCTTATGGTGATTACAAATCTGTTTCAGGTGGATGTATTTCGGAGATTACTTCAGCAGAGGGATCTTTCTACGCCAGATGGAAAAGTTCTTCACATCGATGTTTCTCATTTGGATAAGAAAAAAAAAAGAAAAAAAAAAATATATATATACATATATATACTTGTTGAATTGAGTAACCTCCTCCTTTTCGAAGTCTGTTAAAAAAGAGTTGTTCGGGAATCGGCCTCCCGACGACAAGGGGGTCATCTGTCGGATCGTCTCGGCGGCTCGACGGATCGCCGCGTTTCTGAGCACACCCGGACGCGGCGCGCCTGCGCGTCGCCATCTTGCAACCGGCTCGGCCACGCGCTCGAACCGGCAAGACGGCGTCGGCCACTACCTCGTGGATTGTCTCGCAATTAGCACGTGGATCGCTTTTGTAATTAATTCGGCGGCGGCCATTTTGGCCTTCTCTTCCACGACTCGCGTGTAACGGATTTTCTCGGGACTTTTCTCACGCCAGACGGGTCGTGTGCGATCTGGAAGTGTTCGGTTGTTCTCGCGATAATTATAAGGACAAGTTTCGGATATTAGAATAAGCTAGTTTCGTTGGAATTAAGTGTTAGCCGGTAGGATAGTTCTTAGACATTTTCTCGTTAACTTTTCCGTCTCGGCTCGTCCCTATTCCGCTCAGTATCGCGTTCGGACCGACTCAAGTACGTTTTGTTCCTAATGTAAATTTAAGTAGCGTTTAGAGATTAAGTGAATTCGCGTAATAAAACGTCTTTTGATAATTAAAACCCAGTTTATCTCGTTTTCACCACCCCTCCGCTTCTCCCAAAAAACTCCGTAAACCAGAAGAACGTGAACTCGATCGGCACTTCTCGTAACAAGAGTTAAGATGTAATTTCAAAATCCCTATGATGACATTAATATTGTTAACAGCTGTATGTTTACAGTAACATTATTAAATCTGAGGGATAATACACATTTGAATATAATATTAAAATTAATTGTAATTATTTTTTTGGAGCAATAACATTAGGTACATTAGAAAAAATTGTATGCACAATTATGAATAGTAATAAATCGAATTCGTAGCAGGTAATGAAGAAATGTAAGTATACGAAAAGATGAACAATATAATACTAGTTACCACAATATACTACGTGTAAAATATATTAATCTTGCTTTTGTAAAACATGTTGACAGTGAGTAAATTGGTTTGATGCAACGCCGAATGATCACAAATCCGACGTAAATGAAAAACGGATCAAACGATCAGAATATGAGGTACACGACGAGCAACACGACGAGCGTCCAAAAAAAATTTTATGGACAAAGGACATCTGACTACGAGCAAAAAAAAATAATAGAACTGTTTAATTACATTAAAAAATGTATAATATTATTTTATAAATTTATTCCGAAAAAAATGAAATAATGCAATTAATACATGTAAATAAAAGTAATATATTGTAGATAAAAGTAATATTGAAAATAAAAAATAAAAAGTTAACAATAACGTGAAATTAGATGTACCTATAGAATAAGGAAAATAACCGAATTATTCGATATCCCGGCAGAATGAATAAATATCTGTTGTTTTTTTTTTATCTATTTTAAATGACAAAGATTTTAAGAATTGCCTTAAAATGGAGACAGAATTTAAATTTGTCGTTGTTCATTGCTGTCATTTGGTCAGATCCTGGACCTTCCTCGATGTATAAAATCTGTATCGCAGAACAGCTGATGGGGCGGCCGGGTCAACGAATTCTGCATTTCATATGTTTTTCCGACACACGATCAGAAAGGCACAGTCGATGTCTCTTTTCGCTTTGTTCTTTTCTAGAAAAGGACGGTCACTGTCGTTCTTCGCTTTGTCCTTTTCTGACCGTATAGGAAGAAAACATATGAAATGCAACAGTCTTTGACCCGGTCGACCCATCAGCTGTTCTACGCAGCAGATTATATACATCGAAGAAGAGCCAGGATCGGTCTGATGACCAAATAACAGCGATGATCAATAACAAATTTCAATTTTGTCTCTGTTCAAAATTGTAACGGCGGTTTGTTGCTCGGCCGCCGAGGACGACCAAACCGCCGATTTCGGCAGAAAAACTTTAAGGGGCACCCGTCGCCGAAGTCGACAATCGACGGTTTTTGCCTGTTTGTCACTCTCCCGCCCGACTCTTCAACCGTCGCTTGTTGACTTCGGCGAAACGTTCGTTATCAATTTACCGTACGCGTCGCCGGTTAAACGTCGTCTCAAGCAACGGCGACGAGTCAAATTCTCCAACCAGCGGTCGCCGTTTCGTTCGAACTTCCCGTCCGCAGCGTACCCCCCGCGACGATAAATACGCGATCGTTCGCGCCCGGCACCCATTCTGTCGAAAGTATCCGAGAAAAGAGTGAGCGCATTGATATTGAAAGAGACCGTTGCTTCGAGTGAGTTTGAGTTTGCGGAAATCCACCCAGCGATTTTCCCGACAATTGCACGCGTCGAGTGTCACGTAAAAAATGACTTGAGAAATAATAAAAGAAATTGGATCGCTCACCGTAGTGAACGATACCTTTATTTCTTATAAGTACACCAAGTAATACAAAGGATTAATTATACTTCTTAACGGTTAGCTGATGACTGTCTGCGAGTATCGCGCTCCGGTCTTATTTGCTGATGCTCAACTTCTGATGGGGGATCCTCTTATCAGTAGTGTGTGCAACCGACCCTTGGTCGTAGGCTTCCGGGAATGTTTATCGTCACATTCCCCCCTTCGTAGAGTGAACCTAGTCCCTTAGGTTCTTTTTCAGGATGCTCCTTTTGAAGTGGACTCGTTGCGGTTGAAATAGCACGCGTTCATCCGGGTCTTCACATTCTATTGCAAGCGGTGCTGTTTCGTATAGATTAGGGGCTGTTGGTACGGATTCGGTTCTAATTTCGTTTGGTCCTTTCTTAATTTTACAACATAGTAAATGAAAGCAAAGCTTAATTGGAATACATTTCCCTATACAATCGAATAATCCGATTTTATTAAAAACATATATTCCTATTAAACCGATTGAAATGTAACCAAGAATCTGTATGAAACTTAATCCGTATGATTTTATTGAAGTGAATCTATGCTCGAAGTTAAGACTGGATATTTCGGATTCGAGTTTGTCAGCAGTAGTTCTGTAAGTTTCAATGTTATTAATTATTTTGGGTGCTTTCTCAAGTTTAGTTAATAATTGTTCATAGCTATTATTGGTTCTTAATTCAAAAGGTTTTACTTTAAGTTCGTATGTTATTTCTTTTTTATCCTTTCCTATTCGCATATGTTCGTTTTTATACAGTAAGTCGCAAGTATCATTGGAACTAATTATCGCAGATTGGCTAATTACATGCGCGTAATGTTTTGAAGAACAAATAATGTTTATCTCCGTAGGTTTTTCGGGAATTACTAAGTATCGGTTACTATCATCTAACAGAACAAAATTTAGATCAATAATTTTATAAATCGCAATTTGACAGTGGTGGATTTCGCTCTTGAAATTGACTATTTCGCTGTTACAATCAGTTATAGAATTTCTATCATGAATTGGTTGAGTTTGCTTGCAAATCATTACAATTTGTTTCTTACAGTATTTTGAAAGATACTCCAGATCAGTGTTTATATATACTAGATTTGAAATCAGGAATATTGGATGTTCTATTACCGGTGCCATAAACACATTGTTTTGCTTCGTAGGAATTGGATATACTCTGACTATATCCCATTCCTGTGGAAATACTAATGGTATCGTAATTTTGAAAAATAATTTGTTATTTGTTGTAAACAAATGTAATTCACTGATGTCGAGTATATATTGGTAGTTTTCGATGTTTGGTTGTATAGCTATATTATAAACGTCTCCGCCAACAAATTTCGCATAGTTTTGTATAAATTCTTCCGGAGGTATTAACTGTGGACTAATGATTCCTTGTTTCCCTAATATGATTGCGTTTAATATTTCATCGATTTGAAAATGTAGTGACTGAATAGCGCTGTCTAATTCTATGATAAATTTGGTGAGTACACGATCTTTCGCATTTTCTTGTTGTTTCTTACGTATTTCATTGTAAGCTGATTCTAGATGTTCAAGATTTTCGTTGTTTAATATTTTCTTTATTAAGGATGTTTGATTGGCTAGAATAGTTTTGATCTGTTTGTTACTATCAAAAAGTGTATCCATGTTTTTGTTGATTAGTTCTAGATCATCATTGTCTAGGGTTCCGAATAAACTTTTGGAGACTGAACCTATAATATTTAATAATCCGCGTTTTGAACGGCGTTGATGTGTTAAGATTTTAATGTGATTAGCCAACGATTGCAAATTACGAACTTTCATAGAGATAGATTTTATTTCTTCTTGATATTCGTTGCTTATTGAGAAGGCTTCAATCTTTTCTTTGAAATGAACTATGTTAGTTATTTGTTCGAAAATATCTGATGTCTCTAATCCTAAGATTATATTTGCTGTGTTAGAATATATATAGGCTTTGTTAATGTTTTCTAATAATACATTGCTTCTTTCGGGTAATATCTTAATATCTAAACCTTGGATAAAATATAATGTTCCTACAATGATGTAGGCGCCCGCCCTGGAAAATAAGGTTTTAATCGATTACCATGTATCTTTTTATTCTCTAATATATAATAAGGAGTCATTACTTTGTCAATTGTAAATGGTCCTAACCATTCTTGATCTAACTTGTGTTCTTTATGATCATTATGCACGAGTACTAAATCTCCTTCCTTAAATATTGACTGAGGCTTAATAATCTTCCTAGCCTGATCTCTTTGATATCGCTTCTTGCTTTTAACAAGAGTTTCTCTAGCCTTTCGCAATTTCGAATCCCATTCCCGTTTTCGCATTATTATCTCATCTTGATGAGACCTTTGAGGATTTGTGGAAATAGTCGTGGGTAAGTTAGCTTTGTGTCCAAATGTTAGTTCGAAAGGTGTGAATCCCGTTGCGTCATGTACCATAGTGTTATAGGCTAAGCAGACAAAGTTCAATAATTCGTCCCATTCAGTATCAGAGTCTTGTTGTAACGATTTTATCATATCGGTTACTACTGCGTGTGTTCTTTCTAAACTACCGTTAGATTGAGGATGAAAGGAAGTGGTTTTGATGTGTCGAATCTTAAAGGCTTCTTCATAACGTTGCATAAGTTCAGAAATAAAGTTCTGTCCTCTATCTGTCAAGATTTTCTTAGGTGCCGAGAAAATATAAATGTAATGGTTTAAAAGTCCGTTCCATATAGATTCCGTCTGTTGCGTCCGTAGGGGTACAAGTATTAAGTATTTTGTTAATTCGTCATGTATCGATAATATGTATTGATTTCCTTTCTTAGTTTTCTGTAACGGTCCTAGAATATCCATAGCTATCTTTTCATTTGGTTCCAGGGGAGTGTCAGTCATTTGCGGTTCTTCGCGAGGCCTAATTCTCATGGTTTTAGCTTTTTGACAAGTTTCACAATTACTTATGTAGTCTTTTATTTTATTCATTAAGTGAGGAATATTTGTATAATTCTTGATTCTACTATATGTTTTTTGTATACCAGGGTGTCCTACCAAGTCGTGATTTTCTTTAATGATTTCTGTTACTTCTTCGTCGGTAAATTCTTTAATCGGTTCCCATGCGAACTCTATTTCTTTTACTGTATCATTTAAAAAGAGTAAGATTTGCTTGATCATAGTTTTTTCAAATTCTGAGAACCTATCGTCTCCTATTCCTATCTTATCATTGGTTTCTATGATTTGTCGGAGTTTAACTAACCAAATGTCTTGTCCCTGATAGTTTCCTAACTCGTTTTTCGTCAACTGATAAAATGTTCTTTTATTTGGTACGATTCTCATAAACTTTGGAACTGTCTTGGTCGTTTCCCATTCTCTAAATTGTCTTACTAGTTCTGTCTCTGTTCTCGTTATATGTATTCGTGACAGTGCGTCTGCTGCTGTATTATCTTTACCTTTAGTATATTCGATAGTATAGTCGTATTCTTCTAATCTCAGTCTCCATCGTATCAGTCGTGAAGAAGGGTCTTTACAATTTTGTAGCCATTTTAATGCTTGGTGGTCAGTTCTAATAACAAATTTCCTTCCTAACAGGTACTGTCTTAGACGTTTAACTGCCCAAACGATCGCTAATAGTTCCTTTTCTGTAGTAGAATAATTTCGTTCCGGAGGATTTAAAGTTCTAGAAATGTAACAACAAGGATGATTATCTTGTGACAATATAGCTCCTATTCCTTCGTTACTAGCGTCTGTTGTTAACACAAATTCTTTATTAAAATCTGGGAATTTTAACACGGGTGAGTTACAAAGTTTGTCTTTTAATATGTTGAAACTATTTTGCGTCTGTTCAGTCCAATGGAATGGTACGTCTTTCTTAGTCAATTCAGTTAGAGGTTTAGCTATTTTACTAAAGTTTCTTATAAATTTTCTGTAATATCCTGCGAGTCCAAGAAATGATTTTACGTCTGTCGGAGTTTTGGGTTGTCTAAAGTTCTTTATAGCTTCTATTTTCTTTGGATTGGGTTTTACCCCATCTTTTGTTACTACATGTCCTAAGTATTCTAGCTCTGGTTTCAAAAATTCGCACTTGTCAGGTTGCAATTTTAGTCCGATTTCTCTAAGTCTTTGTAATACTATGGCAAGATTCCTATTATGTTCTTCTATTGAGTTACCAAATATTATAATGTCGTCTAGATATACAAAACAGTGTTTATTTATCAAGCCTCTTAATGCTGTATCCATCATTCTTTGAAATGTAGCAGGGGCATTTTTTAATCCAAAGGGCATGCGATTATAATGATAATGTCCGTGTGGTGTAGAGAATGCAGTATATTTCTTTGAGTTTTCGTCCATAGGAATTTGATGAAATCCAGAGGATAGATCAAGGGAGGAAAAGAATTTGGCATTACCAAGTTGAGATAATATTTCGTCTATGTCAGGTAATGGGTATGCGTCCTGGTCTGTTAATTCATTCAATTTTCTGAAATCTATGACAATTCGCCACTTCTGTTTTCCTGATGCATCTATTTTCTTTGGGACTACCCAAACTGGTGAGTTATATGGGGAGTCGCTTGGTTCAATAATTTTTTTCTCTAACATTTCTTTCATTTGCCGATTGATCTCTTCTTTATGGCATTCCGGTGGTCTGTACGATTTTGTATTAATAATTTTATTTTCTTTTAACGTTATAGTATGTTTAGCCAAATTAGTGCAAGGTAAGAGATCTTTTTCCAAATTGAAGGTATCAATATAAAACAGTAATAATTTTTCCAAAGGTTCGCGTAAGCTAGGTTCTATATGAGAAAGTCTAACAAGATTTTTAAATGTTATAGCTTGATCATAAGTATTTGTATTTTCAATAAGATTTGTAATTCTGGTTTCCGACTTACCACAATTGGCAAAGCATACTCGTGTTGGTATTCCTTCGAGGTAGACTGTTTTATGAATTTGTGTGTTCGGTGCTATCGTTTCTTCTGATTTCTGAAAATTAAGTCGTACATCGTTAAGTTGTAAATAATCATTAGTAATTTTAAAAGAGAAATGTTTCATTGCCGGTAAACCGAATATTCCATCTTCTATTAATGGAAAGTTGTCATCTACTATGTAAAATTTTATTGGTTCGTTGCAAATTTTGAATATTATGAAATCTTTCGTTTTAAACTTATTATGTCCTATAGAGAACACTTGTTCTTCTTCGTCTTGGTTGATCTTCATTGCTGGGTCTCGTAATACTGATCCTCTTCTAACAATATTGATTCCGGCTCCTGAGTCGACAAGAAACAAGAGTTCGGTTCTTGGTCGTCGAAGTTTGATGGTTGGTAATTGTTTACTGGTTGAGTCAATTCGCATGATTCTTCTGCTTGAATATTGAACGTTCTGGGAGGTGCTTTTTCTTGAGGCGTTCGTACTTGAAAATTTACACATTGGTTAGAGGTATGTCCAATTTTACCGCATTTAAAACATTTTATCTGTCGTCGAGCTTCAAGAGACATGTTCTCAGATCGGGTAAACACTGAGCGGCTACGTGCTTCTCCTTGGTTGTTGAGTTGTTGAGGGGAGATAACTGGTCTCCTTGACTCGGTCGAGGCGGACACGTAACGACGTGCATAGTTTCCTTCTTGCTTAGTCACCGCCGGGTGTGGTCGTCTGGCCGAATCATGCCGTTCTTCTCGCAAGTATCGCTCAATATCAGCTGCTTCTTTTTCCGCTTCTACCAGAGTGGCTGGTTTACTAGTAAAAATCATTCGTCCTATTTCTCGTTTTAATCCGTTTATATAAATTCTTGTTACTCTCTTCATGGTGGCTTCCATCATCACATGTCTTGTTATTGGTTGTGGATACTCGTTCGTAATGGCGTATGTTAATTTATTTAATACACGCCTGAATCGAATATTAAAATTTTGTACTGTTTCAGTTGTTCCCTGTTTTAACTCGCGTAGTTGTTCATTAAATTCATCGGATGAAGCTTGCACTGCGACATTGTTTCGTAACGCGTCATACAAACTCGCATAATCGTCTATAGCAATATTCCGTATGCTTTGTGCTGCTTTTCCGACTATTTTCTCTACCTTTATAGCTTTTAAGAGTAGCATTTGTTCCGTACACATACTTCTTAATGCACGTACCTCTTTCATAAAATCCTCTACTCCAACATCATCGTCTCCATTTAGCGTCGGGATGTAGCGTATAGCATCCTTTGCTCGTAACGTAGGTTGTTCGTTACGCGGAGCTGTCGGTTCTTGAGCCAAATTGCCTTGACGTGTCACTTGGCTTCTACTTTCTACGTCTTCGGTCATCACGGATGTAAAATCATCGTCTTCTTCTACAATGCTCATTCCGGCCAAGTTCTTCCCTAATAATTCTATTTCCTTCGCTCGTTTCTTATTTTCTTGATGTGCGAGTTGTAGAGCGGTTTCTAATGTGCCTATTTTCCGGTTGTAAAATTCTTGCTGTTTCATCATCGTTTCGTTTTGTTTTTTAACGGTCTCCATAAGTTCTTTAATTTGTGCATCCGTAGATGTACTCGCTTGATTCTTACTCATGATTCTAACTGATTTTATGCTGCTCGTACTTGAGTCGTCACTCGAGAAACTAGATTTTCTCGTTCGATAATGAATGAATGAATCCAGAGTAACTTACTGGTTTCAAAAGGTCCGTTGTCCAACAGGTATCTTTTGATCCCTCAGCTGCAGTGATGTCCGTAGACCAAAATGCGTAGTTTCGTTTACACTGAGTTGAATGGATCCTGACAGGATCGCCAAAATGTCACGTAAAAAATGACTTGAGAAATAATAAAAGAAATTGGATCGCTCACCGTAGTGAACGATACCTTTATTTCTTATAAGTACACCAAGTAATACAAAGGATTAATTATACTTCTTAACGGTTAGCTGATGACTGTCTGCGAGTATCGCGCTCCGGTCTTATTTGCTGATGCTCAACTTCTGATGGGGGATCCTCTTATCAGTAGTGTGTGCAACCGACCCTTGGTCGTAGGCTTCCGGGAATGTTTATCGTCACACGAGCGTCGATATTCGTCTCCTCGTTTCGTTCGTGATTTGTCACTTCGTTCTCATCGTCCGCGTCGCGCCGAAGATTGTCTGTTCTCCTTGTACATCAAGATTGTCCGTTGTCCGTCGCTTCATATGTACGTTTCGTCTGGTCTAATAAAATAATTACGAGTACCGTATATCCACTGAAGCTCATTCACTGACTCTTCCTTCCTCCGTTTCGTGCATGCGCATCGCTACGCGTGATTAGCGATTTTCTAAGTTCGTGCGGCCATACCGCGGCGAGTGCTAAACAGTCTCCATTTTTTTAAATTTAATGTGGGAATATCGAAAAAAAAAAAAATTAAATTTATTCCTTCTACCAGGAAATCACGTAATTCGGTTCTTTTGTTTATTCTACTTAATTTTTTATGTTTCATTATTGATATTAGTTGTACTAACATCATGCGGACAACACTAGCGGGAGAACACAGCGTGCGCTGTGGTTAGTCGATGTTTTTCTCGTTAATAATTAAAAAACGAAGCCCTATCCGATATTTTTGCAAAGGAAATTATTGTTCCTCACATTTTCGTTTCTTGCAATAATTCAGGGACAAGATGTATATGTAATGTTCTTGAAAGTATAAATAAGAAGTTTAATAATTACACAAATTATTGTTTTATCATTATCTATATTTCTATATTGCTTTATCATTATCTGTAGCAGTCAATTTTTACGTTTGAGAAACCGGGTGGCAGAACTCTATGCTACGATGAGATTTGGAAATTATGCTTTCGAGATTTATTTCAAAACGAAAAGAATCGATCGTTATCAATAGTAAGGTATGAAACTATCAAAAGCTATCAACATAACGGCTATCGATAGTTCTGCACCTTCATTCAGACGCCGGGCTGGCTCGAGGCTGGAACAGAATTCCGTCAAGATTTACAAATGGGCAGAATTGCAGTAGATATGGCAACATCGTTAAAGAACGATGAGATCTGGCAATTATGCCTTTGAGCTTTTCATTTGTCATTTAGGAAAATGACAACAGGCAATGGGATAATTAACAGATAATACAGAAAAAGAATTTAACTATAAGTACTGCCGTCGGATGTCGCACTACCAAATGTCCACTTTCGCAGTTAGATATTTTACATAGCATTAGTGTGTGTAAAAAGGCGCTTCGATCGATTCGGAGTTGGCCTCAAAGGAGTCTACTTGTGTGATGTTAGCCCCCCAATATTAAAAAAAATAAACTTTCTACAGCTCATTCGATTGCTCATCGTTTGCACATGTATGCACATTTCGAATTTTTGTTTGCACACTTTTAATAAAAAAGTTATTAACAAAACAATTTGGGGGGGGGGGGGGGCAAATTCACACTAGCCCCCCAAGTACCAGTAAATTAGATCGAAATAGTCTTAATCGATAGATTTTCGTTTGCACATTACGAAACAGGTCGATTTTTCGTTTGCATAATCTTAGTTACAGAGTTATCAACAATTAAAATTTCCAGATTTAAAGTTTTGACAATTCTGTTGAGAGTTCTGGACCTGGACAGTACCTCAAGAGTTCTACAAAAAGCACTTATGACGAATTTAATTATTTTCAATAGTTTTAACGTTATCGTCGATTTAGACATTTCATTTTGTGAAGTTAGCACCCCCAAAATTAAAACACCGATTTTTTAGCGTAATTTGCCAGAGCTATTTTTAAAATTAATAAAGAACTCCTGAACTCTTTGGGGTGCATTTCAGAACTTAAGAAAAAAAATAGTTTTTTTAAAAATGAGGTATCAACTTCACAGTGGTAACATTCGTGTTTCCAGCATATCTGCCAAAATCGACCGATCTGGAAGTTTTAATTGTTGATAACTCTTTAACTAAGATTGTGCAATCGCAAAAATTCACCTGATTCGTAATGTGCAAGCGAAAATCTATCGATTGATGTTATTTTGAACGTAATATTCGTGTTTCCAGCTTATCTGCCAAAATCGACCGATCTGGAAACTTTAATTGTTGATAACTCTTTAACTAAGATTGTGCAAACGAAAAATTCACCTGATTCGTAATGTGCAAACGAAAATCTATCGATTAAGACTATTTCCATTTAATTTACTGGTACTTGGGGGGCTAGTGTGAACTTGGCCCCCCCAAAATTGTTTTGTTAATAACTTTTTTATTAAAAGTGTGCAAACAAAAAAAAAATTTTGGAAAAAAAAATACAACCGACTTCGAAATGCATTAAAAAGGACGAAATAATTTAAATCTATATTTCGGTGACGGCGCAAAATTAAAAATTGTGTAAATGAAGGATGTTGTTAATGTGAAAATATGTAAAAGTATTAAAGAATTTTGACAATTTCCAATGTAGAAAATTTTTAATTTTGCGCCGTCTCCGAAATATAGATTTAAATTATTTCGTCCTTTTTAGTGCATTCCGAAGTCGGTTGTATTTTTTTTTCCAAAAATTTTTTTATTTCACATTTTTTAGTGGCGATTGGAGCATTCCTTGAAAAGTTCAACAAAGGGATAGGAAGAGAAGGGCAGGGAAGGGCAGGGTAGTGAAGGGAAGGGCAGGGAATGTTGCAAATGGGATCATCGTGGAAACAACTTCGGCCGCGAAATGTAATACTAGGCTTCACCGATATCAGGCCGAATATACGTGAAATAGCACGTTTTTTGCGATAAAAGCGGAAAAAATGTAGAAATCCGAACCGGGTTTTTTTACGGGACCAACTGTTGGTCATACTCTATAAGATGCTAAATGTTTCGTTCCGATTGGTCCATCCATCTTGGAGTAATCGATGACCGTACACAATGCGGACGAAATCGTACGCTTTTTTGCAATAAAAAGGTGGCAAGCGGTGGTGAAATGCAAAATTTTTTTTTTACGGGACCAACTGGGAGTCATACCCTACAAGATGCAACAAGTTTCGTTCCGATTGGTCCATCCATCTCGGCGTAATCGGGGCATATACATAAAAAAAAAAAATATATATATATATACATGTCGAATTGAGTAACCTCCTTTTTCGAAGTCGGTTAAAAATTCGAAATGTGCATACATGTGCAAACGATGAGCAATCGATTGAGCTATAGAAAGTTTATTTTTTTTAATATTGGGGGGCTAACTTCACACAAGTAAGGAGTCTACTGTTGTGTTCTTATCACTATTTATTGATACACTTAAGATTACATTATACGTCTTGGATTTCCTCGAGACTCTCTAATCACATATTCACATGCCAGTCATACATTCTGCAGAGAGACAATGAGGGCGCTGTTCACTGGGCCGCACACACACACACACACACACACACACTCATATATGCACCCATACCATCTTATCTCTACAACACCTCCCCCTTTTACCTTAGTACTTTGTAATGTGTCTTGGATTTCGTCTTAGTTGACTACCTGTTTCCTCTTCTATTATATACGATCTAGGCGTTTCACACTTTCTTACAATCTTCCCCGGATTCCATCGTTTGCTATCGTACACATATATTCTATCTCCCTCCTTGAATGTCACGCTTTTCTTTGCAGTTCTGTCATAATATTGTTTGATTTTCCCGCTTCGTATCTGTTGTTTCTTGTAAATATTTGGAGGAACTTCTGGTATCAAGTGTTTTGTAATTACGGGAAGTGTCGTTCTGGTTTCCCTATTCATTACCATTTGTGCTGGACTGTACGGTAGTCCAGCCACCGGGGAATTTCTATACGCTAATAGACCTAGCTCTACCTCTCTTTTATCATCATTACATTTTCTTATAATTTGTTTAGCTATTTGTACTGCTTTTTCGGCCACCCCATTCGATTGCGGATAACGCGGACTACTTGTTATTATTTTAAATTGCCATGTGTGAGCAAAGTCTTTCATTTCTTGCGAGGAGAATGGCATGTTGTCCGCGATCAAATGTTCCGGTATTCCATGTGTGGCAAATATAGATTTTAGCGCGCTTATTACACTATTCGAATTCTTAGATTTTAGTTGCTTAATGTCTAACCACTTAGAAAAATAATCTATTATAGCTAGGTAACTTGTTCCTCCATATTCAAATATGTTCGTCCCAATTTTTTGGTACGGTAATTGCGGAGGCGGGTGTGGGATTAGTGTTTCTTTGGTTTTGGCATTCGCATTGTAACCGTTTATTTTCTACCCACGAGATTTCCCCTGGCGACGGTTACATAATCTCTTTAGATACGTGGTTTCTAGATGAATTAACCGTACGCGATTGAAATTGATAAACGCAATGTAGCTATTAGGATGTCAGAAAATGGAATTGCTTAGATGGAGGGATTCGGGCCTCCAGGTACTGGATAGCGGGGAGTTCTGATCGGTTGTTGAAAAAGTTGGAAACAATTTATGATGTAAACGAAATATATATATATATTCTGGTGAAAATTGAGTGAACAAATTATATACGGCTGGTCACCAATTCTGGTAAATGAACAGAACTTCGCGATTTGTACAGGCTTGATTACGTTTCGTACAGTCTTCCCGCGTTCACGAATGCAAATGTCTCAGTCCTTTCTTCTGTCACACGTTCGCGTGAAAACGCGAATATTTCGACCTTGGTTGTGGGGAAACGAATGTTTATCAATATTTGCGCGCGATATTATTTTGGCAGATTAGGATAGACATAGATATATACATATATATATACAAGTTAAATGTTCTACGTAACGGATAAAAGATTAGCTTTAAATATAAAATTATTAGTGATTGGCTTTAACGAAACCCTACTACTAGTGTGCAACGACGCGTGGATACTTTTGAATATCCACCCGCAATTGCACACTAATTTCCCTCCCTGCGACTTCTACTATCCGATTCGCGATACAGTACTCGATAATGGATATGATGGATGGTTGTTTGAATCACTGCTCTCCAATCGCACGATTGAGGATCTGTCGCAGCACCCTCGCTCTCGGCCGAATAATCGGAGGAGGAGTCTGGGTGGAGACGCCACGAAGCCTCAATCAGGTTGAGACACCTAGGAGTTCACCTGAGGCACGAATGTGGGCTCGAGGTGTTCTCCGATGCCAGACGCCTGACTTCGACTGTGTACAATCCGATCGTGAATTTCGCGATACGTACGGTGCAGCAACACTCAGGTTGATCCTGCCGAGCAATTCGGGGAAGATCAAGTGGTGCCTGCACTATAACCTCACACCATCAATTGAGAACAACCAGAAGATGTCGGCAGGCACGAATCGTGGGCTGAGCGACACTTCGGTTACTCAACTGGAATCGGTGAAGATTAATATACCGCGATGCTACCAAACAGAGCGATCACCGTGCCACACGGTCGTATCCACCTCTTCACAAAGGCATCCGAGTACATTCAAGAAGTGACGGCAGGGCACTTTCGTGAGCTGAGCGACACTTTAAATGCTCGAACGAGTCTGTGAGCGATGCCACGATCAAATGCCGGCAGAAATTGTGATAATGCTCACAATCGAGTCCACGTCTCACAAGGGCACACAGGGACAGCCAGAAGTTACGGCGGGACACTTTACGTGGGCCGAGCGATACTTCGACTGCCTGTATGAGCCTGGGAGCTGAGTCAGGATGTATGAGAATTATCCGATCTCAATCGTTCACGGATTCTGTGGTTTTGCCACGCGAGATTCTACCATTAGCAGTGACTCCAAACAACCTTACTCACCGTTTCGTTCCGCTCAGCGAAAATTGAGATTCTAATATTACCACTCGTTATGATGTAAAATTTGATTTTATTTAATTGGTGACTACTACGCTGTACACGCCGGAACAACACAAAGAAAAGGGTCGCGTTCTAGCTGTGCCACGGCGCGGTTTGTGCTCGTGACTCCTCGGTTTGAGGCGCGTATATAACGAGGGTAAGTTAGGCGGTTTGACTAAGTTACCAGGTCGGTTTGACCTCTCAATTATATACCGGTTTTCGCTGAACGGAATTGGAAACGCGTGTTACCTGGTTCGCTTCCAGACGTAGAGTAATTCTTGTTGTACGAGCATCGATATCCTTCGATCCATATCGAGTGGGGATCGATGCGCACGCATATTTAATTAGTGGGGCGCTTCTCCTAAATTCTTTCGCACGCGACACAGGACCGCGGATCCTTACGGTGGTAGGGGAGTCTGTCACACTCACACAATTACACTCGGCTGTTCGTGTGTCGTCTCTTGGTATGTAACCAGCACGGTTACAGCATATTTCTTGCACACCCCGCATTTCGATACCATTTCCTCTATATTTTTATTTATACCTGGCCAATATAATAATATTCGCGCTCGCATTTTCATTTTTGTCATACCTAAGTGTCTCTCATGTAATCTATTTAACATTTCTTGCCTTAGTTCGCTTGGTATGGTTATTTTGTTACCATTAAATACTATGTCATTAACTACATATAGGTTGTCTTTTTGTTTCCAGTACGCTACTAGTTCTTGTCCTAACTCTTTTTTACTGTTTGGCCATTGCGTTTTACAATATTCTCTTATTTTCTCTAACACCCTATCATTATTAGTGGCTTGTCTTATTTTGTTTAAATGTTCCTCACTTATTGCCTTATGCTTGTAAATGCTATGTATGATATGGGTTAGGTCAATTTCATCATCTTTATTATGATGTATATAATCCCTAGATAATGTATCTGCTATGAACATGTACTTTCCTGGTAGGTATGTAACGACTAGTTCATAATTTATCAGCTTGAGTCTGTCTTTGTAATCTACTTGAATCTATTTTCGCGATTTCTTTTTTAAATATCGTTACTAATGGCTTGTGATCAGTATGTATTAATACTTTTTTACCATAGATGTAATAGTGAAACTTTTTAATCGCGAAAACAATGCTAAGCAACTCTTTCTCTATTTGAGCATCATTCTTTTCAGTCTCTGTTAGACTTCTTGAGGCAAATGCTACCGGCTTATTTTCCTGTAAAAGGCAGCAACCTAATCCTGTTGACGACGCATCAGCTTGTATAGTAATTTCTTTATGCTCATTAAACGTTTGTAAGTTAGGAGCCGTACTTATTTCACGTTTCAAATTTTCAAATTCCTTTTGATGTATTTGTGTCCAGCGCCAGTTAGCATTGGCTTTTAATAACTCTCTTAATTGTTCAGTCTTACTGGCTAGATTTGGTATAAACCCTCTCAAGTAATTAACTACACCTAGTACACGCTGTAGCTCTTTTTTAACCGACTTCGAATAAGAAGGAGGATACTCAATTCGACATGTATATATATATATTTTTTTATTTATGTATGTGCCCCGATTACGCCGAGATGGATGGACCAATCGGAATCAAACCTTTTGCATCTTGTAGGGTATGACTCCCAGTTGGTCCCGTAAAAAAAATTTTGCATTTCACCACCGCTTGCCACCTTTTTATTGCAAAAAAGCGTACGATTTCGTCCGCGTTGTGTATGGTCATCGATTACTCCAAGATGGATGGGCCAATCGGAACGAAACCTTATGCATCTTATAGAGTATGACCAACAGTTGGTCCCGTAAAAAAACCCGGTTCGGATTTCTACATTTTTTCCGCTTTTATCGCAAAAAACGTGCTATTTCGCTCATACTCGGCCTGATATCGATGAAACCTAGTATTACATTTTTTGCGGCTGGAGATGTTTCCACGATGATCCCATTTGCAACATTCCCCTCACTTTCCTGCACTTCCCTTCGCATCCCTGCACTTCCCTTCGCACGCCTTCACTTCTCTTCGCATCCCTGCACTTCCCTTCACTTCCTTATCTTTCCCTTCCAGACCCAACTCTCCCTGCCCCTTCCTTTCCTCCCCTCCCTCCCCTTCCCTTTCACTTCAATCCCTTTCCCTCCCTTCTCTACCCGCCCCTGCTGTTCCCTCCGTTGCTAATTACTATTGTTATTGCAATAATTATTGCAATTACGTTTTGCGTCCGGGAATGTTTCCACTATGATCCCGTTTGCAACATTCCCTTCACTTTCCTGCACCTCCCTTCGCATCTCTGCACTTCCCTTCACTTCCATACCTTTTCCTTCAACACCCAACTCTCCCCCTGCCTCATCATACCCTCCCACCCTCCCCTTCCCTTGCATTTCAATCCCTTTCCTTCCCTTCTCTACCTACCCCTGCTGTTCCCTCCATTGCTAATTACTACTCCTAGTGCAATAATTATGTTTCTAGCGTGACGGCGACATGGCAACTGGTATGTGCGAATCAAGCAATATCCTACTTTCCTATATGTTACAGCAGACACAGTAAATCCCAGTTGTTACGCGAGATTTGAAAGAATTATGTATAATTTCGTAAATTTTGTGTGGTTTTACGTATTTTATATAATTGATTACTATTTATTCCAATACAATATGATTATTAAGGATTTCAGTAAAGGAGTTAGGTATATTGCAGCGTTAGTATCCATGTTCATGTCTGAAACAAAAGTACATGCATTCTGTACGTACGCACAGAACGCACGCCCGCATGCCCGACCGCAGGTTGAGTGGTTTTACGTATTTTATATACGTACATCCACACGCGTGCGGGGGTGCGTGCGTGCGGGCTTTTCGGCGGGCGCGCGTGCGTGCGGGCGTGCGTGCGGGCGTGCGTGCGTGCAGGCATGCGCGCGTGGCGCGGTCGTGCGTGCGTGCGTGCGCGCGGGCGGTCGGTAGGGCGGGCGTGCGTGCGGGCGGGCGGGCGTGCGTGCGCGCGGGCGGTCGGTAGGGCGGGCGTGCGTGCGGGCGGGCGGGCGTGCGTGCGTGCGGTCGGTCCGGCGGACGTGCGTGCGGGCGGGTGTGCGGGCAGGCGGGCGTGCATGCGGGCGGGCGGGCGTGCGTACGGGTGGGCCCGGGTGCGTGCGTGCGGGTTGCGTGCGGGCGTGTGTGTGTTTTTTATCTTTTTACTACGTTTATACTACAGAGACATGTATGTACTTTTGTTTCAGAAATGAACATGGATACTACCGCTGACAATCTTATGTATACGTTGATTTCATAATGATGAGATATAATATATGAAGAAAGGAACACCGTTATACAGTATGTGACTATTACTTCGCAGGGAATGCAAAGATCGCCACTAAAAAGTGTGAAATAAAATAATTTTTGAAAAAAGTATAACCAACTTCGAAATGCACTAAAAAGAATGAAATAATATTTAATTCTTTTCGTAGGTTTCTCTCCAGCTATGTATAACATTGATGACAATATTACATTACATGTTAGATAAAATGCATATTTTTCGGAGGCGGGGCTGGATCAAAAATGCATTTTCTGTTTCGGACCGTTCAGTACCAGGTCCACCTTCAATCAAATCATAATCAGCAACATCTGTCATATAGAAAGTTTTGATTGAAAAACATTTTGTACGCCGAAACTGACCACTATACACTATACAGTTTCATTCTTCCACGTTGTCACGTATCAATGAGTTTTTCTTGACGCTCATCTGTTATCAAGCCCGCCATACCCCAAACAAATTGCAATCAGCAACATGTTTCGTTTAGACAGTTTTCAATTAAACATTTCCTGTACTGAAAGTTACGAAAATTGTTTGATTCTGAGAAAATTTTTTACCCTGCCCCACCTCCGAAAAGTATGCATTTTATCTAACATGTAATGTAATATTGTCATCAATGTTATACATAGCTGGAGAGAAACCCACGAAAAGAATGAAATATTATTTCATTCTTTTTAGTGCATTTCGAAGTCGGTTATACTTTTTTTTTTTTTATTATTTTATTTCAGACTTTTTAGTGGCGATCTTTGCATTCCCTGCGAAGTAATAGCCACATACTGTATAACGGTGTTCCTTTCTTCATATATTATATCTCATCGTTATGAAATCAAGGTATACATACGATTGTCAGCGGTAGTATCCATGCTCATTTCTGAAACAAAAGTACATACATGTCTGTGTAGTATAAACGTAGTAAAAAGATAAAAAACACACACACGCCCGCCTGCACCCCCGCACGCCCGCCCGCACGCACGCACGCCCGCCCGCCCGACCGCCCGACCTACCGCACGCATGCACGCACGCCCGCCCGCCCGACCGCCCGACCGACCGCACGCACGCACGCCCGCCAGCACGCCCGCCCGCCCGACCGACAACACGCACGCACGCACGCACGCACGCACGCACGCACGCCCGCCCGCACGCACGCACGCACGCTGGTGGAGGTACGTATATAAAATACGTAAAACCACACAACCCGTGGTCGGGCATGCGGGCGTGCGTTCTGTGCGTGCGTGGGTGTGTCTTTTTTTCTTTCCACAACGATTATTCTACAAAAACATGTATGTACTTTTGTTTCAGACATGAACAGGGATACTAACGCTGCAATATACCTAGCTCCTCTACGGAAATCCTTAATAATCATATTGTATTGGAATAAATAGTAATCAATTATATAAAATACGTAAAACCACACAAAATATACGAAATTATACATAATTCTTTCAAATCTCACGTAACAACTGGGATTTACTGTGTCTGCTGTAACATATAGGAAAGTAGGATATTGCTTGATTCGCACTTACCACTTGCCATGTCGCCGTCACGCTAGAAACATAATTATTGCAATAGGAGTAGTAATTAGCAATGGAGGGAACAGCCGGGGTAGGTAGAGAAGGGCAGGAAAGGGATTGAAATGAAAGAGAAGGGGCGGGAGGGAGGGTAGGAAGAGGCAGGGGGAGAATTGGGTGTTGAAGGAAAAGGTAAGGAAGTGAAGGGAAGTGCAGGGATGCGAAGGGAGGTGCAGGAAAGTGAAGGGAATGTTGCAAACGGGATCATAGTGGAAACATCCCCGGACGCAAAACGTAATTGCAATAATTATTGCTATAACAATAGTAACTAGCAACGGAGGGAACAGCAGTGGCGGGTAGAGAGGGGGATTGAAGTGAAAGGGAAGGGGTGGGAGGGGAGGAAAGTAAGGGGCAGGGGGAGTTGCGTTTGGAAGGGAAAGATAAGGAAGTGAAGGGAAGTGCAGGGAAGCGAAGGGAAGTGCAGGGATGCGAATGGAAGTGCAGGGATGCGAAGAGAAGTGCAGGAAAGTGAAGGGAATGTTTCAAATGGGATCATCGTGGAAACATCTCCGGCCGCAAGATGTAATACTAGGTTTCATCGGTATCAGACCGAGTACACGCGAAATGGCACGTTTTTTTGCGATAAAAGCGGAAAAAATGAAGAAATCCGATCTGGTTTTTTTTACGGGACCAACTGTTGGTCATACTCAACAAGATGCGTAAGGTTTCGTTCCGATTGGTGCATGCATCTTGGAGTGATCGATGACCATGTACAACGCGGACGAAATCGTACACTTTTTTGCAATAAAAAAGGGGCAAGAGGTGGTGAAATGCAAAATTTTTTTTACGGAACCAACTGGGAGTCGTACCCTACAAGATGGAAAAGGTTTGGTTCCGATTGGTCCATCCATCTCGGCGTAATCGGCGAACATACATTAAAAAAAAAAAAAAAAATTAACATACATGTCGAATTGAGTAACCTCCTCCTTTTCGAAGTCGGTTAAAAAGTGATCGATTTGGCGTGGAATTACCCAATAAAATTGTAAAAAATCGAAAAAATCAATAATTCTGCTAATTCTCCCTGTATTTCCACGATCGACCACTCTTTTTACTGGAAATAGCGAATACTTGTTAATATATTAACGAGAGAAGGTGCTTATCGTGGAAAATAAGTTTATCTAAATACGACGCAATAAAATAGTAAGAAATCGGAAAAATAAATAATTCCGCTATTTGTCCGTGTATTTGCACGATCAACCACGCTTTTTACAGAAAATTGCGAATACTTTTGATTTTTTTAACGAGAAATGGTGCTTATCGTGGAAGATACGTTGTTAAATCTGTTGTGCCCGTTTGGTATCAACAATTAATTTATGGGATAGCTGAGGTTCTGGAGCGTTTAAAGAATTGGAATTCACCGGAACTTCACGAGAATAGACGAAGTGATACTTGGTTTATTCAATGTTTTAGAGTTACAAATCTGATTGTTCTAGAGTTACTTTATGTCCTGTTCTGCTTACGATCTTTCGGTTATTTCTTCTGCCGCCGCGGGCGATGCGCGGTGCTTTTATATTCTTTAATCGTGTCAATTGCTAAATTGGAATGTCTATCTTATTTAGGATATTTCCCAATAGATCGAAGTCTTTTGCCGTTCGGTCGGCTTTGTAGGAGTTGCTGAATTGTGCATTCCTTATGTGCGTATCCGGGCACAACAAATCGATGACACCCTACAATTGTAAAAACTGAAAAAATCGATAATGCAGCTATTCTTCTACGCATTTTTATGATCTGCGTCTCTTTTTACTGGTAATCGCGGTTTCCTTTCATGATAAGCATCTTCCCTCGATCAAAAATTGAAAAGCATTCGTGATTTCGTGCAAAAGATATACATATGTATATACATACGTCCTTTACGAAAATACGTGGAGAAATAGTGGAATTATCGATTTCTAAAGTTTTATCGCGTCAGCCATTTAACAAATTTTCTTGGCCGATAAGCAACTTCTGTTATAAAAGAATTGAAAAGTGCTCATTATTCTCAGTTGAAAATGATGTTGATAATGGAAATGCGTGAAAAAAATGAGGAATTATAGATTTCCATCGATTTCACCTCTGTCGTAAATAAATTGAAAAGCTCGTGATTTTCGGAAAAAAGTAACGTTGATCGTGAAAATGCGTGGGAAAGGGTGTAATTACATATTGATTTCTATCAATTTATTCAGTTTTATCGCGTCAGCTGTATAACGCGTTGCATTTCGTCTTGTGCTTCGGGTGTTTCGCAAAAAAATTGAGTGTAAAACTAATCCATAGTAATTGAACATCGTTTTTCATCTTTTCTCCATGAGTCTTCTTTGAACGACATTATTTCTAAACGTTTGAATACTTTTTCTGATTTGTGTCAACAATGGAACATTTCAGATGGACTGTTGTAGTTGGATAAAATGAATTTGAGGAATTTGGAATTTCAAAATATTCATTAATTTTCACAGTTTTGTTGCTTAGAAGAAAATTAACGAAATTTGTAATTTTTCTTACCATCTTCCTCTGTCTCTGCCGGCTAAAGAAATTTTTTTTCCTAAACGTTGATAACTGGATACGAAAGTCTGTTCCTTCCGGGCGCGGATGTCCACCGCAACCCGGCGCGTCCCCAGGTGGCGGATAGGGGAACGGCCAACAGATATGTTGGTTAGCTGCGAAATAAGCATCCTTCGGGGTGACGAATAAGCAGTCGCGGACCAAATGGACTAGGGGAAGGAACCCTGATTTCAAACCAACTATGGATTCAGTTTCGTCAGGAGTGTTGACTACGGTGCAGGGGCTCGGAACCCCAGTACCGGCGTCCGTTGTGGGTGCGAAAGCAGGCCCCCGGACGTCGTTATCCAACGACTGCAGTGCTACACAGGTGGACCGCTTGGCCTGTGTAGCATCCTTGGCTACAAGTGAGGAGAAGATGGTCGGTACCCCGAGCGTTCGTCTCGAACGCATCGTCGTCCCGAGGCCACGGCCTGGAACGCGCGATACGAGCGGGGTCCGCGATCGGTCGCCTGTGCGGCGCGTAGATGGCGAGGAGAGGACAGGGGCTACCTTCCTCTCCCGTCTCGCTGCTGACACGGGTGACGTGGAAGCTGGCCCGTCGGAGGAGGGCCGAGTTATGCGCAGCGGGAAGCGCTGCGCACCTGCCTCCGACGACGACGAGGAGGAGGAAGTGGACTCGGACGCATCGTTCGAGTCCGTGCGGTCGACGACGAGCAGGGCGTCGTCGGTCGCGTCGACAAAACGGAGGGGCCGGCCACCAACGACCGGCGCATACGTTGGCCTCGCGGAGGCCAAAATGAAGTATGTCGAGGCGTGCCGCCTGGAGGCGGAGACGAGGGAGGCGGAGAACCTGCTCGACCCGTCCGCCGCCCCACGCAGGCCGAGCAAGGGGGCAATCCCCTTGCCGGACGAGACTGAGGTCGCGCGGGACCTGCGCCACCGCCCGACGGCTGACGTGGCGGCGGCCGTCCTTGAAGCCCAGGCCGACGTGGAGAAAGTCGCAGGCGTGTCCAAAGGCCTAAAGGGCAATCTCGCGCGGGCCCTACGACTGGCCGCTCTAAACACTCGAGCGGCGGTCACGGAGCTGGCAACCAGGTCGGCCAGCGCTGCAACGCGGAAGCTGGAGGAGGAGAACACCCTCCTCCGCGGACAACTGGCGGAGCTGGCCCGACTCCGCCAGGATATGGAGAGCGGCCGGGCATTGATGCCACCGCCGCCGCGACCACCTTCGCCACCGCGGCAGATGTCGCCGCCCCGACGGCCACCAACGCCGCCAACGCCCACGCGGCGCTCGGCGCCTCCAGCTAGGACGGCCCTGGCCCCCCCTCTGGTAGAGCCCCCGAAGCCCGCCACAGCGGCCACTGATCTGTTGGCGAAGATCAGCTCCATGATCGACGCCAAATTGGCGTCGTTCCGGAGGGAGCTTGGGCCGCTGGTGGCCCCAGCAAAGACGGCTCCCAGTGAGACCTCCTCCTCGCCGGCCAAACCGCCGGCGAAGAAGAAGAAAAAGGAAGACGGCGGGCCCGCCGTGCGTGCGGGCCCAAGTAAGGCTCCGAACCCAGCAGTAAGGGCGGCCAGGACGGCATCCCAGCCGGTAAAGGCGGCGGCCCCACGACCCCCACCAACGGAAGAGTGGGCTAAGGTGGTGGGTCGGAAGGAGCGACGGCGGGCCGCGGCTGCAACAGCTGCCACCGATGCTGCCCCCACCCGCCCGCAACAGGCGGGAAAGAAGGCCGCGGGCATGGCGGGGGCCAAAGAGAAGAAGGGCAACGGGAAGGGAGCCGCTGGACTCCCGAAAAAGAAGGCCCTCCCGGCTCGTCCCCCCCGGACAGCGGCCGTCACATTGACGGTCCCACAGGGGGGGAAAGTCAGTTATGCGGAGGCGATGGCGACCGCCAGGTCGAAGATAAACCTGGCGGACGAGGGCATCGCCTCCCTAAAGCCGAGGAGGGCAGTGACCGGCGGCCTCGTTTTGGAGGTCGCCGGGCCGGAGGGTGCCGCGAAGGCCGACGCATTGGCGGCCAAGATGGCAGAGGCGCTGGAGGGCACCGGGGTGAAGGTGGCCAGGCCGACCAAGACGGCGGAACTGAGGATCCGCGGCCTGGTCGACGGCTCCACCCCGGACGAAGTTGCGGCGACCGTCGCTGCGACTGGAGGGTGCCGGAAGGAGGAAGTGCAGACCGGACAGATCCGGTCTTCCGCCTCCGGTCTTGGCACCCTATGGGTCCGATGCCCGGCCGCTGCCGCCAGGAAACTGGCGGTAGCTGGGAAGGTGCTGGTCGGGTGGACCCAGGCGACGGTCGAGGCCCTCCAGGCCCGACCCCTGCAGTGCTACCGCTGCCTAGAACTGGGTCATACCAGGCAGCGGTGCACAAATGAGGCGGACCGCACGGGTCGCTGCTATGTGTGCGGCGACCCGGGTCATGCGGCGAGCGCCTGTACGGCTCCCCCGAAGTGCTCCGTGTGTTCGGACCAGGGGAGACCGTCGGCGCACCGCCTCGGGGGTCGGGGATGCCCTGCCAGTGCTGCCAAGGCGGCCGGCGGCAAGGCGAAGGCTGGGAAGAAGAAGAGGGCGGGGGCCAAGGCAGCGGCCCCTGCCCCAGCGGCAGTGGCGGGCGTATCAGCCCCCACCGCAACAGTCGAAGGCGGGCCCGATAAGGCCCCAGCGGCCGCCGCCCCGGCGGTCGCAATGGAGGTTGTCCCAGAGGTGGAGTGATGGGGCCCGCTGGCCCCGTACTCCAGGTCAACCTAAACTGCTCGGCCAGGGCGCAAGATCTGCTGATGCAGACAATGGCCGAGCAGGGGGCCGGGTTGGCCGTGGTGGCGGAGCCATATAGAGTCCCCAACCATCCAAGTTGGATGGGGGACTCCGCGGGCTCCGTCGCCACCCTCTGGGGAGGGAGGCCAGGTGTCCCGCCGTGTACGCTGCTGGAGCGTGGGCGGGGTTACCTGGCGGTAGAGTGGGAGGGCTTCGCGGTGGTGGCGGTATACGCACCTCCGAGTTGGCCCCTCGAGCAGTTCGAAGAGTACCTGGACGGGTTGGGGAGATGCGTCTCCCGCTGCCATCCCCGTCCGGTACTCGTCCTGGGAGACTTTAACGCTAAGGCCACGGCCTGGTCGTCTCCCAGGACAGACTCGAGGGGCATGGAGGTGCTCGACTGGGCGGCGGGACTGGAGCTCCGTCTGTTAAACACGGGCTCCGTCCACACGTGCGTGCGGTACAACGGGGGGTCCATCGTTGACCTTTCGTGGGCAACGCCCCCCGCCGCGCGCCGTGTTTCGGGGTGGAGGGTGGCGGAAGAGGTCGAATCGTTATCGGACCACCGATACATCGTGATCGACCTCTCCGCTGCCCCCCAAGCGACACCCCGATGTCGCCCGGGAGGACAGCAGCCACCACCGCGATGGGCGCTACGGCGCCTGGACCGGGACGCGCTGATGGCGGCAGCCCAAGTCGTGGCCTGGCCCGAACATCCGGCCGGGCCTGTCGACGGGCGGGTGGAAGCCCGATGGTTCCGGGGTGCTATGACGTCCATTTGTGACGTCGCTATGCCCCGGGCCAGGGTCCACCCGAGGAAGGCGGTGTACTGGTGGTCGAGCGAAATCGCGGAGCTACGCACGCAGTGCGTCCGCGCGCGACGCCAGTACACCCGTGCCCGTCGACGACGACGCAGGGATGAGGAGCGGGCTGCCCAGCTGTACGGGGACTACAGGGAGAAGGTAGTCGCCCTGCAGCTGGCCATCAAGCGAGCGAAAGCCCAGGCATGGAAGGATCTCCTCGGCTCTCTGAACAAAGATCCGTGGGGGCGCCCTTATAAGTTGGTGATGGGACGTTTACGTCCCTGGGCGCCTCCCATTTCAGAGAGCCTCGACCCCCAGTTTCTTGGGAGGGTCGTGGACACGTTATTCCCCCCTGGTGGGGAGTTGTCCCGACCCCGACCCGAGACGGAGGCACGTTACACGTCCTCCGACGTGGGGGTCACCGAGGAGGAGATGGTCGGCGTCATCCGCTGGCTCCGGGGCAAAAACACCGCCCCGGGGCCCGATGGGATACCCGGCCGAGCCTGGGCGCTCGCTTTGCGCGTCCTGGGGGGGAGGCTACGTTCCCTCTATGGGGAGTGTTTTATGTCGGGGATCTTCCCCGACATATGGAAGAGGAGTAGGATGGTCCTCCTGAGAAAGGAGGGGAGGCCTGCGGATTCTCCCTCCGCGTACCGGCCCATTTGTCTGCTGGATGAGGCGGGCAAGATGTTTGAACGCATCATTGCCGCCCGCCTCACCAGCCATCTGTCCCGCGTTGGCCCCGATCTGGCTGACAGCCAGTTTGGATTCCGGGAGGGACGATCGACCGTAGACGCGGTCGATCGCGTCAAGTCCCTCTCGGATAATGCTGTCAGCAGGGGCGGGGTGTGTTTGGCGGTGTCGCTCGACATCGTCAACGCCTTCAACACCCTGCCCTGGCCCGCCATAAGGGAGGCACTGGTACGTCACCAAGTGCCTCCCTACCTTCAGGCGGTGCTCGGGGACTACCTGCGGGACAGGGGGATAGAATTCCCGGGCCGGGACGGGACGATGCGGAGGGAGGTGGACCGTGGGGTCCCACAGGGGTCCGTTTTGGGCCCGCTTCTGTGGGATCTCGGGTATAACACGGTCCTGCAGGCCTCGCTTCCCGACGGCGCCACCTTAGTCTGCTACGCGGACGACACGCTGGTGGTGACCGTCGGGAGCACGTTCGGGAGGACCATCCGACGAGCGGAGGTTGCGGTGGCAGCCGTCGTCCGGAGGATCCACGACCTGGGGCTGAGAATAGCCCCGGAGAAGACCGAGGCCATATGGTTTCATGGCCGGCCTCGGTCCAAGCCTCCGGCGCGGTCGTGGATCCTGGTAGGTGGAGCCAGTGTCGAGGTGGGTTCCCGGATGAAGTACCTGGGACTCATCCTCGACAGCCACTGGAGTTTCGAGGCTCATTTCGACCGCCTCGTCCCTCGAGTTGAAAAGGCAGCGGCCTGTATGGGTCGTCTGCTGCCGAATCTCGGGGGACCTGGAGATTGGGTGCGCCGCCTATACTTAGGCGTGGTACGGTCCATGGCCTTGTATGGTGCCCCTATATGGGCACCGGCCGGGATGGCAAGCCGGCGCAACAAGCAACTGTTGCGTCGGCTGCAGCGGACGATGGCCATTCGCCTCGTCCGCGGGTACCGTACCACGTCCACTATGGCGGCGCTGGCTCTGGCCGGGGAACTACCCTTCGAGCTGCTTGCGGCGGTGCGCGCCTATATTTATAGGCGCAATAGCATTTGCCGCAGCGCTCGGGGGGCCCCGCTGGAGCCTGAGGCGGTCCAGGAGCTGGAACTCCAGGCCCGGGGACGCATGTGGGAGGTCTGGCGTAGGGAGTTGTCCTCCCACGCCAGCGAGCGCGTCCCCGGGGCCCTCCTGCCACACCTGCAAAGGTGGCGGGAGCGGCGGCACGGTAGGCTCACCTACCGTCTGACACAGGTATTCACCGGACATGGCTGTTTCGGTGTCTACCTGTGTCGGATAGGACGGGAGCAGACGGCGGTTTGCCACCACTGTGGGGAGGAGGAAGACTCGGCGCAGCATACGCTGGAGGAATGCCCCGCCTTTTCAGCGCTGCGTCGAGTCCTCCGTTGTGAAATAGGAGGAGACCTCTCGCTCCCAGCAATAGTTGGGGCAATGCTGGAGAGCGAGAGGAACTGGAAGCAGGTGGCCTCCTTCTGCGAGGAAGTAATAAAGCAGAAGGAGGCCGCTGAGCGGGATCGGGAACGATCCGATCCCGCTCGAAGAACCCGGGGGCGGCGACGGTTGCGGCCGGCCAGAGGCCGCGCCATAGGGCCCCCGGGATAAGCTGGGTAGCTGACGGCGGGGGGTGGATCTCTTTTGGGGTCCCCTTGTTCCCCCGCCGTCAGTAGATCGTGAAGTTGAGTCGACGGGAGTGGGGGGATGGCATGTTTAACGCCGTCCCCCCGGGCGGCCGTGTTACCCAGGGCGGGGGCCCTGGGTAGTTGATAAACGGCCGCCGGGACGGAGCGGTGCGGGGCGCGGCCTCCCTGCACTGCGGAACCAGAGGTCATAGGAGGGGGAGGAGTAAACTCCCCCTCCTCGGGACGCGGCCGGTCATCAAAGGATAGATGACCGGCCATGGCGAGGGGGAGTCGCGGTAGTGTTCTCTAAGAGTTCCCGTGACTCCCCCGAATCCGCCAGAGGTGGAACAGCGTCCGAAGGTCGCCGTGGAGGTTTTAGTGGGTCGAACCCCACACTACCCCTCTGTCGCTCCCCCGAGCGGCAGGGGGGTGTCTGCCGATCAGATTTCCTCCACGTAAAAAAAAAAAAAAAAAAAAAAAAAGTCTGTTCCTTTGGCTTCGATTTCCTTTCTTAAAGCATTCTGTACGATTATTTCTAACCGATTTATTAAAGTTTAACGGAAAAGAATCATTTTCAACTTTGATGAGTTGTATCTTGCGAACAGATTCATTTACAGGAACGAAAGAAAATGAAAATTAGGGGTTGAACAGCCAGCTTTTTTTTTTTTTTTAATTGAATGTTTAAGGTCACATGCACCTTCTTAGGTTATGAGTGACCACATTTGCTTTGGAACTGTGTTATAATCATGTGAATTTTACACTTGATGGTAGATTCCAATGTCTTTCAGGAAAGCTAAAATTCTCCTGCACGAGTTTGCCTTTTGTAGCATGTTTGCTACGTTTGATATCTTATGTTGTGTCCTTTTGGCGCAATATTTGGGGCATTGGGCTAGAATGTGTTCAATAGAGATCTGTGTATTGCATACTTCACACATCATTGGGTTTGATTTGGCAATAAGGAAGGAATGTGTTAATCTGGTGTGACCTATTCTTAATCTGGTTATAGTTACTTGGTCTTGTCGGTTCATCGAGACTGCCGGACTAATATCATATATATTGTCACGAATTTTGTGTAGTGCTGTAGATCTTGAGGTTTTCCAATTTTGATTCCATTGTTCCTTTATGGCTTTGATGAGGTACTTTTGAAAGTCTTGACAGGGGACAGGTACAGAGTATGTTTCAGATGAGGAAGTGCTCGCTTTTTTTGCCGCTGAGTCTGCTGCTTCGTTTCCGTTGATGCCTACATGTGATGGGATCCAAGAGTATAAGAGGTCTTTTCCAGTGCTGTTAAGGATAGCGTTTTTTTTTTCGATGATGTTTTGTATTATTGTGCTGTTGGTTTCCAGATTTTATAGCGCGGATATGGTACTTAGGGAGTCGGTTAGTATAATAAATTTGTCATAGGCTGATTTCTCTACATACAGCAGAGACTGGAGGATAGCGTATGCTTCGCAAGAGAAGATTGAGTAGGAGTTAGGTAACTTGAACAGGAGTTTGTCTTCGGGAGTGCATACAGCGCATCCTGTCCCTTCTTTTGACTTTGAGCCATCAGTGAATAGTTGTTTGTGGTTTGGAAAATCATTGGCTAATTCTAGGAACAGGGTTTGTATGGTGCTTCGATCTGTGTTTCTGGTAACTTGTGAGAATTTGTCTATTACACGAGGTGGTTGTATTGTCCATGGAGCGATCGCAAAGTTTTTTCTTGGAAGAACTGGAGGGACTTCGATTTGCATGTCTTGTAGGAATTTTTTTAATCGGAGGTTCAGTGGTTTCGGGTGCATAGGTTTTGTACGAGGGCTGTGTGGATGTTTGCCTGATGTTATTAAGTCATATATAGGGTTTGATGGTGTAGAGAGTTTAGCAACGGCGTAGGTTAGGCTTAGTTGTTTTCTTCTAAATTCAAGTGGCTGTATATTGGCTTCAGCTAGTAATGCGATGACTGGACTGGTCCTGAATGATCCAGTTGCAATTCTGGCTCCCGCATTATGGACGGGTGACATTATTTTAAGAAGATGCGGTTTTGCCGAGTCGTATACGATTGAACCGTAGTCTATTTTCGAGAGGATTAAGGCTTTGTACGTGTTGATCAGAATATGGAATTCAGCTCCCCAGCTTTTGACGCTATAGTTTTTATGATGTTTAATTTTCGAGTGCACTCAATTTTTAGGCTCTTAAGGAACGGGATCCATGAGTGTTTCTTGTCAAAATTCAGTTCGAGGATTTTAGGGGTGTCTGTTATTTTTAATTGGTGTTGCCCAAGATACAGTTGGAGCTGGTCATTTTTGTCCTTCCTAATATTTGAAAAAATAGTTACCACAGTTTTGTTCTTGGAAAATTTAAAACCAGTTTTTGATCCGAAGTTGTGGAGTCTGTCCAGATTGTCTTGCAAAATTTGTTGACTAGTTTTAATATCTTTAGTCATTATCTCATCCGAAAATATGATATGTTTGACTGGTTTGGTGAAAATTTCTGTTATTTCATTTATTGCTACCAAAAATAATGTTACACTTATTACCGATCCTTGTGATACTCCGTTTTCGATTATGGTTTTGTTTGAGAGGTGGCCATTTACTCGGACATAAATTGATCTGTTTCTGACAAAGTTACTGATAAATTGGAACATATTCCCATTGATGTTTAATTTCTGTAATTTTTGTAGAGTTCGGTGTCTCCATACCATATCGTACGCTTTTTCGATGTCCAGGCAAATTGTGATTAGGTGTTGTTTGTTTTGAAACGCTTCGCATATGCTTGAGTCTAGCGTGGCGAGACTGTCAATTGTTGACCGATATTGCCTAAAACCGTTTTGGTTTTTCCCCAGTAGGTTGTTCTTCTCTAAGTACCATCGCAGCCTTTTATTTAAAATTTTTTCTAATAATTTACACAGACAGCACGTTAGGGCAATAGGTCTATAGCTCTCAGCGTGGAATTTACTTTTGCCCGGTTTCAATATGGGAACAACTATTGCTTCGTGCCAACTATCAGGGAACACGTTATTTAGCCATATGCAGTTAAAAAGATGTAAGAGGTAATCCAATCCCGCTCTTGGCATTTGCTGTATGAAAATATTTGGTATATTGTCGGGTCCTGGACTGGAATTTTTTAATGTTTTAATCGCCGATTGGAGTTCACTCAATACTATTTTGGTATTTAAGCTATTGTTATTATCTGCACCGATATCCTGCAACAGAGTTTTTTCAGCACGGATTTTAGTACTGAGGAAGTTTGGATCGAAATTTGTATTACTAGAGTTCGTAGCGAATGTGTTTGCTAATATGTTGGCTATTTCTTTGGAGTCAGTTGTTGCAGGACTGGTTGGTGCGCTTATGCAAGTAATTTCGGAGTAGGATTTTTGGCCGTTTATTTTTTTCAACTTACTCCACATTTCTTCTTTTGTTGTTCTGTTATTTAGCGAAGATATGTAATTCATCCACGAATTTCTCTTGGCTTGTTTCAAGGTTTTCCTTGCTATTGCTCTTCTAAATTTGAATTCAATTAAATTTGTATCAGTCTTATGCTTCTTGTAAACGTTGAAGGCATGTTTTTTGTTTCTTATTGCATCGTCACATTCTTGGTTGCACCATGGAAGACTTCTGTTACATTTGTTATTGGAAGTTTTGGGTATGGAATGTGTGGCTGCATTGATAATTAGCTTGTCGAATTCTTCCAGAAGCTCGTTGATTCGTTTGCAGTTGTCATTGTTAGGACTTTCTAATAGTGGGATATTTCGCTCTATTATTTCGCGGTAGTTTGGCCAATCTGCTTTTTTAATTTCCATCTGGGTATGGCTATAAGGTCGTTTATATTTCTTCCTATTAATTCAATAAATAGAGGAAAATGATCGCTGTTATATAGATCCTGAGAAGCTGTGAATTCTATGGTATCGCAAAGAGAAGGACTGCAAAAGGCCAGATCTATTGAGCTGTAGGAATCGTTTGTTGGGTTGAAATGAGTTGGTTCGGTGGTATTTAGTAGTATGAGGTCAGACTTGATTATTGTGTTTTCGATAATTTTACCTCTGGTATTTGTGTGTGTTGACCTCCACAGCTTGTTGCGACTATTCATGTCTCCTAGTAGAATAAAAGATTTAGGGAGTTGCTGGATAAGGCTAATTAGTTCCATTTCTTGCAGTTGATGGTAGTACACATTGGGATGTACACATTGCAGATAGATATTTTCCTTCCAGGTAGCCTAACTGGGGCTGCAACTGCTTCCAGATTAGTTTGAAGTGTTATTTCTGAGTAGTAAATGTTTTCTTTTATGTATACTGCGACTCCGCCGCTTGCAGCTATAGCATTCGGTCTGTTTTTAAATGTAACATTAAAACCTTTGATACTGATGCATTTATTTTCTTTGAAATTTGTTTCTTGTAGACACAGTATGTTTGGCTAATGATCGTGGATTAGTTTTTGTAGGAATTCAAATCGTGTATTTAGACCAGTGCTCGGAATTACTTGCACATTTCGGGCCGATTCCTGAGGCACCGCCTCCTGTACCCCCACTACCGCTCTAAGCTCGACGGCCGAGCCGCCGATCGCGCGCGTGACGCTGCGTCACAAGAGCGTCCTACGATAGATATGCCTAGACCCATCCGCGTGATTAAAAATTTCCATGCGCAGTCAATAATTTTTTTTGTACAGATAATTAAAGTTATTAATATTATGTTTACGTCTATGAACATCTTTTATGTATACATATAATAACAATAATTGCAAACTGCAAAATTGCAATTATTATATCACATATTATTGTTATTATAATGTATATATAAAAGATGTTTATAGACGTAAACATAATATTAATAACTTTAATTATCTGTATAAATAAAAATTATTGACTGCCCAAGGAAATTTTTAATCACGCGGATGGATCTAGGCATATCTATCGTAGGTCGCTCCTGAGACACAGCGTCACTCGCGCGATCGGCGGCTCGGCCGTCGAGCTTAGAGCGGTAGTGGGGGTACAGGAGGCGGTGCCTCAGGAATCGGCCCGAAATGTGCAAGTAATTCCGAGCACTGATTTAGACTATTTACGTTCCACTGTAATATTTTGTTTGACATGAGCTGCTCACAAAATGTAGGTGTTTAATTTGGAGGAGGGTTGGATGTACTGGGTACAGTCTGTGTCTCATTCGTGGTTTCGTCTTCAGATGAAGGAGTTGGAGAATCTGTTGACATATTGAATTGTGGGGCTTTCAGTAGTTTTCTGGTGATCCTGGTAAATCGGTTTTTAATACTTCTATCTTTTACATGAGGATATAGTTCGTGCATGAAGGACGCTAGGGTGTTGGTATCCTCTACAAATTCTGTGGCTGCCTCTTTGGTATCAGTGGGTCCTTGTGCTTTTTCTAGGAAGTTTTTCAGCTGATTATAGTTTAATAATTAATAATATAGTTCATTCAGCATATGTTTTATGGGATCTAGCATAGTGTCTAGGTTTTTGGTCGTAGTATCTGAAAGAATAATTTTTTTCTTTGGCGGTTTGCGGACTGGCTCCTTCATCATTTCGTTTGAGGTACTGCTTGAAGTGTCGGTAATTTCCTTACGAATACGTTTTAGTGACATAGGAGTTTGGTCTATTTCCATGTTTTGTACTGTTTCTATGTTTTCCATTGTTCTGTTTTGTGTGTTATTTGTTAGTTCATGGGGAACAGTTGCGTTACTGGTATGGGATGTTGTTTCGATTGTTTCTTTAGTATTGGCGGGGGAAATTTCTTTCGATGTGTCGTTGTATATTGGGTGCTCTTCGTTGTTTTTACAGTTTTTGGCGACATGTCCTTCTTGCTTACATATGAAGCATTTTACTGATTCGGTAGAAGGATACACCCAGTATGTTGTTTGATCGTGTTCTATTTTGATATACTCAGGAACCTTGTGTACGTCTTCTGGGTGTATGTAAATCTGCCGACGGAAACGAAGTATGTGTGCGTAGCCTTCTTCTGTTATGCCGGCTCTTAGGAAGGAGACGGCCGATTCTCTTTTGATTCCTAGCTTGTCAAAACTTTCTTCTATTATTGCATGGGGAATCGTTGGGTAAACGTTTGAGATTATGATACGTTGGTATTTATTAATGAGCGGTCTCAAGGGGAGATCTGTGTTGTTGATTCTAATGTGATTGTATTTACCTGTAATGTTGTCTGCGATGCCTTTGCTAGCGAGAAATACACAAATTCTATCGTTGGAGATTCTTGATATGAATCGAATATTGCTTGGGCTGGTTAGTTTTCCCAAGGCTTGGACGTAATCTTTTATCTGTATTCCCTCTTTGGCTTCAATTACGATAGCTTGTTCTTTCTTTGGGAAATTGTCACTCTGGACGACATTGGTATAGCTTCGACGTTGTACATTGGGGGTATCTTTAACGGTGGTCATTTCGGTGAAAAGATTGCACCGAGAAGTTTATGCGAGAATATTCACAGGAGCTTGAGCTCTACTGTGGATGGACGATACTGTTTTACACTGGTTGCACTTGTATACGGGTGCGAAACTACACTTAAATTGACTCTTGGTGGCACTCGCGTTCACGATACGCACGGTGTTTATAACACGTCCGATCGGTACGGCTGTCACTTAAGAACTCCAGCCAGCTTTAACCTTAAATTATCAGATATCGTAAAGAGACCCTTCAATCGTATTTGTTTTTGCATTAACTGATATCATAGAAATGTGCGAAAATGAAAGTTGCAAACAAAATGTGGTTAAACCTACAAGAAGCGACATCGAAGTGGCCCCACTTGACATTTTAAAGTCGAGGCCATACACTTTGAAACTCCGTTGGAATTTTTCGATTATAGCCATTTGGTGCGTAGATATTGCATTTCAAATATTGGCCAAATTTTTAACGTTGCAGTCATTCAATTCCCGTATTTTCAGAATTTATGTTGAAAATCTGAGTACCTTTGCTCTTAAAAATGGTATGTGTTTGTGTGTTTTAGTATGTGGGAGTGGAAATGTCTGTTTATATTGTTTGAATGCGTGTTTATGATAATGTAGTGTAGGTAATTGTAATGTTACTCGCTCTTGGCGTTACCCAGGATTAACGACGAAGGCACGGCGCGCAGTGGGACAAAACGGCGTTCGGCGATCAAAAATCTGTAACTTTGGTTCTATTGGAAATATTTTCACGAAATTTTGAGAAATTGTTGCCTACACTATGGTGATGAAGTTGTATTTATATGAATCGTATTGAACTACAGGGTGGCATAATATTCAAGTATAAAGTGAGTCGCGTTCAATATCTGTCACATGTTTGGCATATTTTATGTTGTTTAACTAAAATATGGCTCGTAACTGTTAATAACAATGGAAGAAATGGATTTGGTAATAAAAAAATGACATGAAATATGTCATAATGGTAGGAAGAAGTTAATAACACTTTAAAATAGAAAGACGTAGTATGCATAAAACGGAGTGGAATTGATATTTTATTAATGTGCACTTCGCCATATTTTGTTTTTTAGAACTAAAATTTGATTTAAAACTATGTTAATAAGTATCTTAATAACTGTGAAAGAAAAGGGCTTCGTTACGTATTAATCGTGACACACAAGTTATAAAAACAGGAATAGGTGAATGAGGTATTAAAGAAAAAGCATGTGGTATGTATAAATTGATGTAGAATTAATAATTTATTGATTTTTCAAGTCAACACTGTTGAATAATTGGTACTAGTTTATCCGCGAAAACAGTGTGGCCAGCCACAGTTTGTAGCTTTGTTAGCTGATAAATTAACAAAATTGAAAAAATGACTGACGCCCCATATTCAGATATCTCCTTGCTTACGAAGTCTTACTTACTATTGTTTGTAGTGATTTTTATTTTGTTTGTAGTTCAATACCTTCAAAGTTACCCAAAACTTTAACTTTATACAACAATTTAAACAATTGGCATCATTTGGCGCGGCTTTGATTGGTACAGGAGGAAAGGGTGGACCTTCCTCTATCAGAATCAAGAAGAATTGGGTGCAACCTCGCGCAACCTTCCGAGATAATGGCGATTGAAGTGTGATAGTGCACCTATTTAGGCCGCTACGCTCGCGCTCGGTGCCGTGTGCAACTGTTATTCAATCGCTATTATTTCGGAAGGTTGCGCGAGGTTGCACCCAATTCTTCTTGATTCTAATAGAGGAAGGTCCACCCTTTCCTCCTGTACCAATTAAACCCGCGCCAACTGATGCCAATTGTCTAAATTGATGTATAAAGTTAAGGTTTTGGGTAAATGTACTTCTTTACGATCAGGTCTTATTCAACCGAACGCTTAACTTTATGCAAGCTTTTAAACAATTGGCATCAGTTGGCGCGGGTTTAATTGGTACAGGAGGAAAGGGTGGACCTTCCTCTATTAGAATCAAGAAGAATTGGGTGCAACCTCGCGTTTAATAGTCACACGAGAAATGGAGAACGAAAGTGCAGTGTTAAATGTCGAAGATGTCATTCGCCGTGTATTAGAAAAAATCAAAGACCAGCCGGTCCCAGTGGCGATCCCAAGTACATCAACGATGCCTGCGCAACGACCCTTATTGGAAGCATTACCTGAATTCGGTGGCAGTGATTTGGCCGACGATGCAGCAACATGGTGTAATTTAGTGGACGAAATAACCGGTGGTGTGTCGGACCAGCAAAAACTATGTTTAGCAACTCACGCGTTGACAGGCGCAGCTAAAAAGTGGTACCAGGAGTGGAAGGGAAGACCACGTACCTGGGGAAAATTTCGTGAGGTTTTGTGTGCTGTCTTTGTCTCGGAGAAGAAGTTGCACGAACAGCTAACGCGAGCAATAACCTACGCTAGCGACTCTGCCCGCTCGTATACCGAATACGCGAGGACGAAACTAACGTACTTAGAGCAAACTCGGGTTGCCTTTCAACCTGAGGAGTACGTGGAGCTAATAATCAGCGGAATAGTGGATCAGAGCGTCCGTCAGGCTATGATTAATGGTCAATATGTAACAACCTCTTCATTGCTAGTGGGGATTTCACAATTCGTGAAAGTGCGAACCCAGAAGGACATCCCCAAGGAGGAATTTAAAGACCATCACCGACAACGTTTAGTGAAGAAGCGCTGTTACAGCTGCGAAGGAATCGGATGCGTCGCGAGTGAGTGCCCAAAGAAACTGAGGTATGTGCCTAGTGACACAAAAGAGCCGACTGAAGGCAAAACCGTTGTCTCGTGCGGCTATAGTTTTAAAAAGGGACACGAAGAGGCTAAGTGCTGGTCAAAGCAGCGTGCGAACCGTGGTGCTGTAGAGAAGAAGCCTGAAATAAACGTTTGTGCTCCAAATTTGGAACAATTAACGCCGGCATGTATTCGTGACGTGACAGTGCAGTGTCTACTTGACAATGGTGCCGAGTGCTCTCTAATCAAGAGGGAGATTGTTAGAAAGTTCGGTGGTGAAATAAACCCTCACTTGGGCACCGTACAAGGATTGGGGAAACAGCAGCTGGAAACGATAGGCCGCGTCACGGAAATCGTCAGATTCCAGGACATCGCTGTCGAAATCGACTTATTTGTCATGCCTGACTCGCAGCTAACCCATGACGCAATAATCGGCAAAAACATTCTGGCACGAGACGATCTAAAGATGGTCACAGACTCCAGGGGATCCAGGCTGGAACGTGTTTTGGAACTACCTGTACCCTGCCAGCCATCATCTGAGGGTCAATGTTTGGTTGCTACTGTCATCGAGGTGGCAGCTCGAGGATCCTTGGAGGCACTGTTGGCACGGTACCAGCACATGATGGCGTCGGATAACAAAGTACGTCAGGTGACTACCGGCGAAATGAATATCGCTACCAAGGAGGATAAGGTAATATGTTACCATCCCTATCGATTAGCTCATTCGGAGCGGGAAAGAGTGCGTATAATTGTTAACGACTTGTTAGATAATGGCATAATTCGCGAGAGCGTATCACCGTTCGCGAGCCCGGCAATACTAGTAAGAAAGAAAGATGGCTCTGACAGATTATGTGTAGATTTTCGGGCGCTAAATAAAATAACAGTGAAAGACCGATATCCGTTGCCATTAATAGACGACCAACTCGATCGTTTGGGAAAAGGAAGGTACTTTATAACTTTAGACATGGCATCGGGCTTCCACCAAATCCCGATCGCTGCAGATTCTGTATACAAAACGGCCTTCGTGACGCCTGACGGGCATTACGAATATTTACGTATGCCTTTTGGTCTTTCAAACGCCCCCGCTGTTTTTCAGCGGGCAATAAACGTTGCTCTGGGAAATTTACGTCATACAATAGCTCTGGTGTATGTAGATGATATCCTTATCCCATGTCAAACGATCGAGGACGGTTTAGAAAGACTAGAGCAGGTTCTGGAGGCCTTGTCGAAGGCCGGTTTCTCGCTAAACATGAAAAAATGCTCGTTCTTTCGTACTACCGTCGATTACTTAGGTCGAGAGGTGTCCGCTGAGGGAATTAGACCCGGTAAAGAAAAGGTTAAAGCTTTACTCAAGTCTCCCGCGCCGACTAACGTCAGACAAGTCAGACAATTTATGGGTCTCGCGAGTTACTTTCGCAAATTCATACCTTCGTTCTCTGTCCGTACCGCTTCTATCACGAAATTGACAAATAATAATCAGCCATGGGAATGGGGAAAAGAACAAGAAGACGCGAGACAGTTTGTTTTGGAACACTTGAGTAGTAGTTCATTACTCGTTATCTTCGATCCCGAAAGGGAAACAGAACTACACACCGACGCGAGCGCGATCGGGTACGGCGCGATTCTTTTCGAAAGACAGAAAGAGGATTTACGCGTTGTCGCTTATTTTAGTCGGCGTACTAGTCCCAAAGAGTCCAGGTATCACTCGTATGAGTTAGAAATTCTAGCGATCGTTAACTCATTAAAATACCTCCGGACGTACCTGCTAGGGATTAGATTATAAAGGGATTAAGATTATAACGGACTGTAATGCCGTGAAAGCGACTAATAATAAAAAAGACTTGGTGCCACGCGTCGCAAGGTGGTGGATTTATTTATGAGACTTTTCATTCGATCTCGAATATCGTAAGGGAAAATGTGTAGAACATGTCGATTATTTAAGTCGAAACTCGCGACATAATTGTCGGGTCAATGTCATATTCGAAGGCTCGTGGCTTGAGATTGCTCAGCGTAATGACGATGAAACCAAATCGATAGTAAACAGGATTGCTGCAAATGATACGATTTGTAGCGATTTTGAATGTAGAGGTAGTATTCTTTGCAGAAAAATACGAAAAGATAACGGTCGTATAGTGTACAGAAACTTTGTTCCGAAGGGTTATAGAATCGGTTTGTTAAGAATGTACCACGATGAGAATTCCCACGTCGGATACGATAAAACTTTTGATAAAATAGCCCAAAAATATTGGTTCCCCCGTATGCAAGATTTCGTGAAAACATACATAAGACAATGCATAACTTGTACCGTAAGCAAACGACACGCTGCACAGTGCGTCGTCATGGGACAAAAATAAAAAAATAAATATTTTCACTATCACCTAAGATCTGAATTGTAATGTTCCTAGATATCTGTTACTATGATACGGAATGTTATTATCAAAAACATGCGAATTTCAACCATGCTCAGCTACGTTGTTTGCGAGGTAAGCATTTCATACAGAAATCATATTGCGATTGAATTAACGTGCTTTCAATACAGAAGTGACATTTTTTAAATTATTTACGATGGAGTGTGTTTCTGAAGGTAAGTACTCTTTACTTTTACACTTTTTTTGTTCTTTACTTCCATTGCTGGGAAGTAAAATTAGTAAAGTAAATTTTCACGCGTTTGATAACTTCAATTAAGGTTTTAAAAAATACTCCTTAAAACTCCTTCACGATTCTTGGTGGAAATACGCGTACGTATATCCTGCAAAAGATCATAATAGAATTAGGTGCTCTTACCTGCTCCTTAATTTTTTATAATTACTTGTTTAGGTCAGCTACATGTGCTCACGAATAGAGTTGTTTTCAACAAATGGCGTGAAAGTTCCCAAGACGAAAAAAAACGTAATGTATTTAAATTTTTTCTACGTTATTTTAATCGACAAGATTCTCCTGAGGAAATTAGAAAAAATGTGGAGAAGTTTAGTGATTTGTATTGTGCAAAGCTTACTGAAAAATGGAAGAAATGCAGTAGAATTCTGCAACGCTTTTTACATAAGAATGAATCATGGCTGGATTCTGTGGTAGAATTACCTAATTTTGTAAAGCGACAACACCAAATTGTAGAAATATCAAGTGGCAGCGAAGGAGTTGAAGTTTCTCGCGGACGACCGAAGAAATCATTTCAAGATTGCTCACTGAAAACAAGAAGAAGGCGTGCTTTGGAGTTGCTCGCATCAAATTCAGCAGAGGAGATTTCCTTTACTGCATCTACAATATCTCCAGGATCTTCAAGTAGACTTTCGCAGGATGTGAGCAAATGCCTCACACCAACTCAGGCATTATCGCTTTGTTTCGATTTAAACTTATCAGAACGAAAATATATAATTTTGCGATCAGTTATTAATACAATTCATAAAAATTGCTTTCCTTCTTTATATGCACTGAGGCAGGAAAAGAAGACAATCTTGCCTAAAAATATTTCCGTAACAGAAATATCAGCACAAGTTGATCTGCAAGAACTATTACATATCACTGTCACAAGCATTTTAAAAACAATAGTCATAAACAAAAATATATCAGGGAAATTAATATGTAAATGGGGGTTTGACGGTAGCTCGGGCCACAGTACGTATAAACAGAAATTTTCAAATATAGAACATACAGACGAATATTTATTTTTTATAGCTTTTGTACCGTTGACATTAGTTCATATCGATAGTAGAGTAGATTTGTGGGTCAATCCTCGCCCTGGTTCAACACTTTTTTGTAGGCCTATAACATTTATTTTTGCGAAAGAAAATCCGGAATTAATTAGGAATGAAGAAACAAAAATGAACGAGAACATTCGAAAAGTCCAAAAATACGAAACAATAATTAATGGTTATACAGTACAAATTAATTTTGATTTTTTATTTACTATGCTTGATGGCAGCGCGTGTAATATTTTATCCAACACAAATGCAACAGCGAAGTGCTTTATTTGTAGGGCTACCCCTAAAGAAATGAATTCAGTGACAATTGGCGAAAAACCTCCAAATAAAGACAACTTCCGGTTTGGTTTGTCCACCCTTCATTGTTGGATAAAATGTTTTGAGTGTTTATTACACACCTCTTACAGATTGTCGTTGAAGGTTTGGCAAATAAGAGGAGAAACTAATAAAAGAATATTTGAAAATGCTAAAAGAACAATTCAATTGGAATTCAAATCTAAAACTGGGCTAATAGTGGACAAACCAAAACCGGGCTTCGGGTCAACAAACGATGGCAATACCGCTCGGAGGTTTTTCGCTAATCCTGCATTGAGTTCTGAAATAACTGGCATTAATGAACAATTAATTGCAAAATTTTCGTTGATATTAAGAATCGTATCAAACGGTAGACAAATAAACATTGCTAAATTTAAAGAATTGTTAGAAGAAACAAGAAAATTATACTTGGAGTTGTACAATTGGTGCTATATGCCTAGTACAGTTCATAAATTACTTGTGCACAGTCCAGACATTATTTCAATGTTTGATTTACCAATTGGTCAACTATCGGAAGAAGCATTGGAAGCAACACATAAGATTATTAGAAACAGCCGTCTCAATCATACCAGAAAGTCATCAAGGATGAACACAAATAAAGATTTAATTACGGTATTACTACTTATGTCAGATCCATATACAGGGTGTCCCAGAACTAGTGTGACTCCCGGAAATGGGGGGTAGCTGGGGTGCATCTGAACAACTTTTTCCTTTACCAAAAAGTTGTTTGAAGCTTCGTTATCGAGTTATTAACGAAAAACACCGGCCAATGAGAGCGCGCGTAGAGCGCGGGCTCAGCCACGAGAACGTTAGTGGCTCTCAATCGCGCGCGGACGTGGCCGTGAACGAATGCCTCTTTGCATCGGAGATATCGAGAGAATCACACGGCAAATGTTACATTGTATTAAATTAAAAATAATGTAGAATTATTTATGAGTAACAAATTAATGAATATGTCGTTTAATAACTATTTTTGACACTTTTTAACGTTATCCGAAGGGAACAAAGTGTTGTAGTAGTTATGAAAATAATTTTTTTTTTAATACCACATCAACAGTTGGATAATTTATGTTTAAAGAAAAACGATTTGGAAAGCTAATGTTAAAAAAAGCTGGACTAACTTACCCATTTGTCCTCGAATGAACCTGTCACGGCTGAAGTGGGTCGTTGAAACTGGGTCACTGTGCCGATCCTGATCCTTTTTCGAAACCCTCAACAGCTGATGTTACGGCCGGGTCGGCGAACTCACTGCACTGCACGGTCACATTTATTGTGCGGTTACTTTTATTGCGCGGTCACTGAGAAATGTGGGGATATTTAAACACAATTTATTATTCCTTCGTGTACCCAAGTCGGTCACTCAGTGACGAATGAATACAGTACTGCGTAAGGAAAATTTGATCTCACGCCCGAATCAATGAATTGAATTTTCATACTGTGGTGCAGGGTATCACAAAGTAGTACTGTAAGCAAGGGAAAGTTCGGCTATTTTACGACGAATTTAGTGACGACAGCAGCACGTGTGCACGAGAGAAACGGACTGAGGACTTTGCAGGCAGAGATGTCCGAATGGCACTGCAGTTCACCCTCCCCCACCAGCACAAGCAGGCCCACGGTTCAAGGGTTGTTAGAAATGAATGGAGGACGAACGAAATTTCTCCGGAAAAAGACTACACCGTAGCTAAACAAGGCTAGTCTTTTTCCGGAGAAATTTCGTTCGTCCTCCATTCATTTCTAACAATCCTTGAACCGTGGGCCTGCTTGTGCGGGTGGGGGAGGGTGAACTGCAGTGCCATTCGGACATCTCTGCGTGTAAAGTCCTCAGTCCGTTTGTCTCGTGCACACGTGCTTCCGTCGTCACTAAATTCGTCGTAAAATAGCCGAACCTTCCCTTGCTTAAGGTACTACTTTATGGCAAACTGGACTACAGAATGAAAATTCAATTCACTGATTTCGACGTGAGATCAAATTTTCCTTACGCAGCACTGCATTCATTCGTCACTGAGTAACCGATTTGGTAACACGTAGGAAGAATAAACCGTGTTTAAATATTCCCACATTTCCCAGTGACAAGTGACAGTGACCGCGCAATAAAAGTGACCGCACAATACAAGTAACCGTGCAGTGCAGTGAGTTCGCTGACCCGACCATGACATCAGCTGTTGAGGGTTTCGAAAAAGGGCCAGAATCGGCACAGTGACCCAGTTTCAACGACCCACTTCAGCCGTGACAGGTTCATTCGGGGACGAATGGGTAAATTAAACCAGCTTTTTCTAACATTAGCTTTCGAAATCATTTTTCTTTAAACATAAATTATCCAACTGTTGATGTGGTATTAAAAAAAAAATTATTTTCATAACTACTACAACACTTTGTTCCCTTTCGCATAACGTTAAAAAGTGTCAAACATAGTTATTAAACAACATATTCATTAATTTGTTACTCATAAATAATTCTACATTATTCTTAATTTAATACAATGTAACATTTGCCGTGTGATTCTCTCGATATCTCCGATGCAAAGAGGCATTCGTTCACGGCCACGTCCGCGCGCGATTGAGAGCCACTAACGTTCTCGTGGCTGAGCCCGCGCTCTACGCGCGCTCTCATTGGCCGGTGTTTTTCGTTAATAACTCGATAACGAAGCTTCAAACAAAATTTTGGTAAAGGAAAAAGTTGTTCAGATGCACCCCAGCTACCCCCCATTTCCGGGAGTTACACTAGTTCTGGGACACCCTGTATATCATTGAATAGAAAGGTAACATCTAAAAAACAAAAAGTTGACACAGAAATAATAGAATATGTTGCAAACCAAGAAGCAATAACAGATGAAATAGATGATGATTTGATGGCACTGATCAATGATGACACTCGCACGTCCACTACTGAAGAAGAGTCAGAATAAAATAAAAAATTTATCTACTTAATAATTTAATGATAATTTTGTGTTTTTGATATAATAGTATAATAATATATGTTCGTTGCTGCTTACCTCTAAAGCTTCTTATATTATATGTACATTAAGTTATTTGCATTTTTTATGAATATAATAGTACGATAGATTATAATTTTTTGCTTTATATCTTTCATATTTTACATATTATCTAATTTATTATATAATTTTATTTTATGTCTCTATATATTTGACTTTGTTTATTTGTACTATCTATATTTTTGTTTAGTATGTATATAAAATATATGTATAGATATTATGCACACTGTATTATGTTTAAGTTACCCTCGTTATATTACATTATCACATCTCTACATATGCATGAAAATTTAATACTAATATTTTTATGCAATGAGTATAGTAAATTTGTTATAATAAGTACATTTTTAATATCTCTTAAAAAAAACATTAACATCACTACAGTACATTAAAATATGCATGAATGTATTGCAAAACGATAAAAGTTGATTTTTGTCCCTACATTACTATATATTCGACGCACTGTGCGCTGGCCCGAAACAGGGCCTGCTGCACTCTATAGAGAAGAGACCAGTCCCCTTCGATAAGGTCCATTGTGATTGTGTGGGACCCTTCGAAGAGTCAAAAGATGGTTATAAACACATACTAATCATTATAGATGCCTTTACGAAATACGTCCAACTTGTTCCTTTAAGAACTTTAAGTGGCCCTGAAACGTTGCGAGCGTTTCGAGACCGCATACTTCTTTTCGGGACACCTCGATTAGTAGTTCTTGACCGAGGTACTAATTTTTCTTCTAAACCTTTGGAACAGTTTCTGAGAAAATAAGGCATTCTATTGCACCTCATTGCGACGGGAGCACCAAGAGCAAATGATCAGGCGGAAAGATACGTAGCAACTGTCCAAAATTTCAGAATGGCCGAACAAACTAATCAAAGTACAAACCTCGCTAAACACGACAGTTCAGAAGTCTACGGGTTTCACGCCAACACGTTTGTTATTTGGGATAGAGCGCAGCGCAGGCCCAGCGGCACTTGCCGAACGCGATCTGGCTGACACTGAGGAAAAGATTGACATCCAACGAGATAGGCAAATTGCATTCGAACGTCTGCAGAGAAACGCGGAAAGACAAAATGTACTGTTTAACAAAAAGCGCAGAGATAACATTGTATACATATAACGTAGGAGATTCAGTTTTCGTGCGCCCTAGCGACACTCGCAGAGCAAAATTAGAACAAAAATATGTAGGTCCTTTTATGATAATAAGACTCCTAGAGAACGACCGATTCGAGATCCTAGGTAAAAGCGGAAAACCGCAGGTAGCGCCGAAAGATCGATCGCCTATGGAAAGGTGAATGGTCGGGCGACGACGACATTGTTCTGTCAGATGATCCGTGTTAGCGTACTCATGGTGTAACACACACACAAAAAGAGGATAGTTACTGTATGTACTATGCAGTCTTGGTACAATAATTTCGTTTTGTACACAAGAGTATCGTGATTTATAACTGCCTGCTAGCCTAGTATACATTTCTGTTTGTATAATCGCTGCGCGCTTGGCCTCTTACTATATGTGTCTATATTATTTTGCTGTAACTTGTCGTTTACATTGTATGGAACAAACTGTTTCTTTTATTTCTTTTGTTGTCACCCGTTGATTTGCATATTTTGATTAATAAATTGGCCTTGTCAATATAAAATACGCTGAGTTTTATTAATTGCAGCTGCTAACCTAACCATTCATATGTAGGGTAGCTGTCTTCGTGACATGGTAGTAGATGTTCGACGGTGACGGTAGCAGGGCGCAGATATCGCATGAAGCTATGAAAATCACAACGTCTGGTGATCTTTGTGATGGTGGTGCTTGACGGTAACGACAGCAGGGCACAAGTAAGATGCGGAGCTGTGAGTGTTACGCAGTCTGGAGGCACGTTTCGAAAGTGTTTGGTGGTAGCTTCAACAGAGCACCGACGAAGTGCTGGACTGTTGATGCGGCGACACCTGAGACACTGTGGTAAGGCCCTACTTTGCAGTCTCTGATAAATGTGGTCGTAAAATAGTAACGGCGAAGCGTCCTAAATAGGGACGGTTGGGCTGGGTGCCTGGAATCGTGGGAAATATTGGTGAGCCTGTTCGCTATACGAACTGTCGTGTTATATTAATTATCGGCAGAGGTCAACGTTATGTTAAAGATCGTTCCGCCGATGCTTCTCGAGAGCGAGAGGCATGTCAGGTTGGCCGTGTTAGCGTCAACTGTGTGTAAGCGAGGCACACGTGTCAAGGTCGTTGCACCATGGGGCTTCGACGTACTTGCGAGAACCTAAGTCTGTCATCGGGAGAAGGATCGGTAGTATCCGATAGCAAGGACCGCAACGAATTCTAAGAGTCGCGGATGTTATTATTAAAGTTCGATGCCTTTCCTTTGAGGATCGTCGAAGAAACCGTGCCTCGTGACCGATGATCCGACGTCATCGTGCTGCGTGGCGCGTGCAGGGCGATAAGGGTGCTCTAGAAGGATCTGGCCACGGAGTGGGGAAGGTGACCTACCTTCTGGTAAGAGGACCATGACGAACCTCTTGGCACTTACCTCAGAACCTTTGAGATCGATAGATCAAAATTCTAACATACAAGATGGAAAAGGTTTAGTTCAGATTGGTCCATCCATCTCGGCGTAATTGGTGACCAAACTTAGCTACCACGAAACTGCGTTTTTGCAATAAAAAAGGGGTAAAGAATGAAAAAATGCAAAATGTTTTTCTTACGGGACCAACTGGGAGTCATACCCTACAAGATGCAAAAGGTTTCATCTCGATTGATCCAGCCATCTCGGCGTAATCGGCGGACATACATAAAAAAAAAAAATACTGCTCGAATTGAGTAACTTCCTCCCTTTCGAAGTCAGTTAAAAAGTACTTAAACGGAATATAAATGACACTGTATGCAAAAAAATACCTACTTCTCCGTAATAAATATAAATATGAACATTTCTGTGCCTAAAGAAATGAATAATACTAGGAATGAGAATATATAATTCTTTGAAGCGCCCATGTTCAAAATTGTAACGGCGGTTTGTTGCCCGGCCGCCGAGGACGACCAAACCGCAGATTTCGGCAGAAAAACTTTAAGCGGCACCTGTCGCCGAAGTCGACAATCGACGGATTTGCATGTTTGTCATTCTCCAGCACGACTCTGCAACCGTCGCTTGTTGTCTTCGGCGAAACGTTCGTTACCAATTTACCGTTCGCGTCGCCGGTTAAGCCTCGTCCCAAAACCGTTTGGCGGATGAATCCGCCAACCAGCGATCTCCATAATTTTCGAAATTCCCTTCCAGAGGGTCTCTCCCGCGAACATAAATACGCGAGCGCCCGCCGGCGAACCCTTTACCGTTACCGTAGCCAGACGTTAACAAGAAGCGAACGATTCAGTATTCTTCCTGCGAGAGACAGTTTTCATTTCCACGTCCGAATTTGCGTGAAATTCAAGTTGCGATTTCCCGACCTTTGCATGCGCCGAGCGTCGTTGTTTCGTCTCGCCGGTTTGTTCGTCCGCTTTCGTTATCTGTTATCGTAATCGTCCGCGTCGCGTTGAAGATTGTCCGTTTATACATCAAGATTGTCCGTTGTTCGTCCGTTTATGTAATTCGTCTTATTGTGTAAAATAAACTGTATTCGTCGTTGCACCGGATTTCAGTATTCATTTTTCTGGTGCACCCACGTATTCGCGCGCACGCCCATCGCTGGGCGATATCAGCGAAACAAGAACTTCGACCCGCGATACGATTCGCGAGATCTGAAACAGTCCATTTAAATGCCAGTATACGCGTGTCCATTGAAAATTTAAATGCCCGAAGTTGCAGGATCTGCTGCGTTTTTGGCACCAATCTGGCCACAGGCCATGTCAGCAGGATCTGCTTGGTACCTGCTGCCTTTCTGCCATCAGAATGCGCTACGCAGACCTTGTATTGTTTCTGCCGCCAGACGACCAACATGCAGACTCTGCTCGGTTTCTGACGACAATCTGCCGTCAGGTTACGGCAACAGAGTCTGCATCGTTTCTGTTACGGATTTGATGTTACAAGCCTTGCTGTATTTATGACGCCAATTTGCTGACATTACCCGATATATCAAGCCCTGCAGTAAATCTGCAATCATTTTGGCTACAATAGTTGGTGACAGATTTTCGGCCGAATCTGCCTTGTGCAGGTTCGGTTATCTGGGTATATATCATATGGTGCGCTCATGCGTATTTCAGTCTCTAGGAGCTTAAAAAGGTTTCACTAGGAATGCTTATTGTACGCGCTCTGTTCTATTATGTTCGGAACTATTGATGACAGATAAAGAACAACTAAGTTGTTAACGATTGAATAGACAGATTTCTGCGACTAAGGTGTGAATATTATGCGGTATGAGTTCACCTATAAGTCAAGAGTGCTAGCAAAAAAGTTAATACCTTTTTTATTTCATCGATTACTGTATTGGGCCACTCCATGCGAAATCGGACACTTTTCGGAGCACTGTTTCCGATTTTGCTCAAATTTAGATATGTTGTAGTTTTTAATGATATATTATCATATCTCGAAGGATTTTCCAAATTTTGAAAATTGTAGACTTTACGGCTGTTGGAAATATAGTGCTCACATTTTTTCAATAAATTATAACTCCTAAAGCAACAAACTGATCAAAATGGGCATTTAGGTACTTATAGTGAAGACATGGGAGTATTTAATAAAAATTATTTCAGTTAAAAAAAAATTTTTTTAACCGCTTATTTTGCAATTGTTTTAAACAAATGCAATTTTATAATAGTGGGGATACGTTTAAAAATCTGAAAACATTTGAGAATATAGCCCCGTTTGTCCCCTGTACGGAGCAGTTTTCAGAAATATGGACACTTTAAAATTGGCCATTCGAAAATTGTTTGAATGGAACGGTGCGTCAGGGTACGCTGCAGCGTACGCTGCGCCGGCGACCGGCATGACGAGGCAGCAGCGTTACAGTGGTATCGAGTGAAGTAAAGCAAGCAATTTCGAAGGTAGAACAGGCTGTCAAGGCGTAATTCGGGAATGCTTAATGCTACCAGAAAGATCAAGCAATTTTAAATCATCCACTGATATTAAGAAAATACTAAAGGAATCAATTAAGCCTGGAGATTATAATTTGAGAGTGATTCATTTGGTAACTCTGAATTCATTGGCGGTGAGAGTTATGGCTCATACGGCCGATATGGAAAAATTGTGTAGCTCAGAAAAACTGCGTGAAGTTGGCTTAATGATTAAGACTAAACGAAAGCTTAGACCGAAATTTATGATAAGGAGTTAATGTAAAGCAGGCCGCCTCGAGGGCGATTTATGCTGTGCTTCCTCGCCAATGTCGGCATAAGCAAATTTAACAAAATACAAATCCACTTCCCAGCGGTTGGGCGCCACCAAGAGAAGGCGAGCGATGGAAAAATCTAGCAATGTCGCTTCGCAATTTCGCGGACGGGCCCTTTAGCCACTGCGAACGCCGTCTGTTTCACGCAACGCTTTCTCTCTCATTTAACCAGTCATCCACCAATTTGTTGGCGAGCGCAGTGCCCACGGGGAACCACGGGTCACTTATTATACGGACACGAGCCAGAGATGCAGCCAAATTATAGTGATCGGCCCTGCAACGGCTAATCATGACAATTAATTCACGAGGAAGGTTCTTGTCATGGAACCATGGTTTGGGCCGGTTACCATAAAAGTTCTGAAAGAAGCATTTTCCTTTTATAAGCCCCATTTCCGTTACCGAATTCCTGGAACAGTCAGTAAATCTGTATATGGAATGTTTAAAGGGTCAAGTATTTCCGAGCTACTCGCCGCTTTCGCTGTAGAGTCCGCTAGATCATTACCGTGTATTCCACAGTGAGAAGGAATCCATCACAGTGTGACGCTTCCTGTATCTGCTTTTCGACGTAAAAATTCATTGTATTTCTTTTTGATTTCCAGTATGTACAAGTTGGTCTTTATATTAATTATAGGAATTTGCAAGCTTTCTAATACGCTAAGAGCGTCCGAGAAGATGAAATAATTAGCACTTACGTTGACAAGGGCAACATCAAGAGCGTCTCTTATCGCAACACATTCGGCGGTATAGATGGAGGCGTTTTTATTTAAAGATTTTTTAATTGAAACATTTAGTTTGGGGCAAATGCAAGCTGTTCCGACCGATGATGAGCTTACACTTTTACTCCCATCGGTAAAAATAGAATAGGTGTTCTCCATCTCGCAGTGTCTGTTAATTAAGTTATTTAGGTTTGTCTTATTTCCAGCTGTTTGACTTAGGAGGTTCTTAAATGGAACTGAGGTTGTGATAGTTTCGTAACTATAATTATAAATGTTGTATTGTTTGGCTTTTGGAAGGAGGGGAGCAAGGTCCTTCCGATTTTGGATACATGTTTCAAATAGTCTTTTCTTTTTATATTTGTAATTATTTTTTTTTGAACTTTTTTGATTGCTGTGAAATGACTTAACTGTCTTGGAAATTGGTAGGCTTTCATTGGTTAATATTTTGGCTAGATATGTATTACATAAAAATTGGCTTCTGTCAAGAATATAAGGAAGTTTAGTTTCTGCTAGTAGAATATTTGTAGGTGTGGTTTTACGGTAACCAAGAGCGAGCCTGATAGCGGTATATTGGATTTGTTCTAATTTCTTCCTTTGATCCTTACGCATAGGAAAGTAAATAAAACTGCCGTAATCCAGAATCGAGCGAACATAACTCTTGTAGAAGGTAAGTAAGGTACTGGGATCTGCTCCCCACCAAATACCCTGAAGAAATTTAATGATATTAAGAGCTCTTTGACACTTGTTCTGAAGTTTGTTAATTTGAGGAATGAATGATAACCTAAAATCAAATACGACGCTAAGAAACCGAGTCGATTCACTTGATTTAATTACACATTCATTGATTTTAATCTCGGTTTCGCCTGGAAGAATGTTCTTATTATTAAAGTTGATAAATATTGTCTTGTTTGTTGCGAGATGGAGTCCTATACATGACAGATTCTTTTCTATCAGATTGATAGCTTTCTGTAGTGCGTTTACATCTTTGGAGTACAGTGCTATGTCATCGGCAAATTGCGATATATGGACATCATTAGCAATATTTTTCACAATGTCAGCTACATATATAATATACATCAATGGACTAAGAACGCCTCCCTGAGGTACTCCTTTATAAGTAAATCTGCATTCGTTAATGTCACTGGTATAAATCTGCCTTCCATAGGTTATGAATTTAATAAATTTTACAAGATGATATGGACAGCCTAATTCGGCTAGCTTGTTAAGCAGTATATCAATATTGACATTATCGAAAGCACCACTGGCATCCAGAAACACTGCATAGATTTGGTTCTTATTCTTAAATGCTTCCTGAATATTCAACGTTAAATTTAGTAGGTTATCGGTGCAAGATTGCCCCTTTCGAAATCCACTTTGGTTGTCTGGCAGAATGTTTTGATTCTCGACCCACCATTGAAATTTATTTTTAACAATTGTTTCGAATAATTTGCATAAGGCCGAAGTTAAGGCGATAGGGCGATAGCTTTTGCCATCAGACTTAGTAATAAAATGTACGTAAGCTTGCTTCCAATCGCTGGGAAAATCGCTTGTTTTGTACATTTCATTGTATATGTCGACTAAGATTAATTTATATTTAATTGGGAGTCTTTTCAGGATTTCGTAATCTAATCCGTCAAGCCCAGGGGACGAGTTAGAGTCCCGCGAAGCAAGAGCTATGTTAAACTCTGTAAAATTAAAATCGGCTTCTAGAAAACCATTCGCGTGACACAGAGGAATATAATTCAGGTCAGATGGAACCCATGGAGGACAAATTTTGTTCAATGCTTCTACTTTATTTTGCAATTGTAAATTTTCTGTAATAAGTGAAGGGACAATTTTTATCCATTTATTTTTCAATATTTTACTAGTATTCCAAACATATCGGCTGTTAGTTTTGAAATTAATTGTTTTCGCGAATTCAATGAAACTATTTTTCTTTTTGCTTTTAAACGTCTTTTTTGCCACTGCTACTGATTTTTTAAATGCGATAAAGTCAACGAGACTTCCTGATTCTTCCCATTTCTTGAAAGCAGTCTTTCTTTTCTCTTTAATTTCGTAGCATTCCTCGTCCCACCAGGCAACTGGATTTCTATGAAATTGTGATTTGACTATTTTCCTCTTTGGAGTACTATTAGCTATTGCCTCTTTTAGAATACCAACAAAATGAACATATTTCTGATTGGCTGAGAGAAGTTCGTATTCACTTGAGACAAGTTGAGCGTATACATTGTCGAGATATGTTGTGAATTGCAGCCAGTTTGTTCGCTTAGATCTAAGTTTATGTGATCTTTTATAATAATAATTTTTTTCCGTACTGATATTTATATATATTGGATAATGGTCAGATCCCCAGGTCTCGTCGTGTACACAGATATCAATTTTATCGGCAAAATTGGTTGTCGAGAGAACTAGATCAATATTTGATTTAGAATTTTTGTCAATATGCGTATATGTATCTGTATTATGTATGAATAAATTACGTTTTTCTATACATTCAAGAAGTTTATCCCCGTGTGCATCATTTCTTTTACAGTTCCAGCTAACATGATGAGCGTTAAAGTCACCCAAAAATAAATTGTATTGTCCCACTTTAATATTTTCAAAAATTCCATCCCACTGTGATAAAGAGAGAGTATGACCGGGAGATCTGTAGCAAAGTATAAGGTTAAAGGCAGGACTTGTGTTAGTAATTCTTACGTCACACATTTCAATCGATTTATCGGGAGACTTGATATTAGGTATTTCTCTGAAAGCCAGATTTTTACGAATTAGTAACAAGATCCCACCTCCCGTAGAGTAGGATCTATCCATTCTGTAGCTAACAAAACCAGGATACTGAAAATTCGCCACGGATGGGCTGAGCCAGGTTTCAACACAAGGTGTCGCTTGACATCGTCAACGCCTTCAACACCCTGCCCTGGCCCGCCATAAGGGAGGCACTGGTACGTCACCAAGTGCCTCCCTACCTTCAGGCGGTGCTCGGGGACTACCTGCGGGACAGGGGGATAGAATTCCCGGGCCGGGACGGGACGATGCGGAGGGAGGTGGACCGTGGGGTCCCACAGGGGTCCGTTTTGGGCCCGCTTCTGTGGGATCTCGGGTATAACACGGTCCTGCAGGCCTCGCTTCCCGACGGTGCCACCATAGTCTGCTACGCGGACGACACGCTGGTGGTGACCGTCGGGAGCACGTTCGGGAGGACCATCCGAAGAGCGGAGGTTGCGGTGGCAGCCGTCGTCCGGAGGATCCACGACCTGGGGCTGAGAATAGCCCCGGAGAAGACCGAGGCAATATGGTTTCATGGCCGGCCTCGGTCCAAGCCTCCGGCGCGGTCGTGGATCCAGGTAGGTGGAGCCAGTGTCGAGGTGGGTTCCCGGATGAAGTATCTGGGACTCATCCTCGACAGCCACTGGAGTTTCGAGGCTCATTTCGACCGCCTCGTCCCCCGAGTTGAAAAGGCAGCGGCCTCTATGGGTCGTCTGCTACCGAATCTCGGGGGACCTGGGGATTGGGTGCGCCGCCAATACTTAGGCGTGGTGCGGTCCATGGCCTTGTATGGTGCCCCTATATGGGCACCGGCCGGGATGGCAAGCCGGCGCAACAAGCAACTGTTGCGTCGGCTGCAGCGGACGATGGCTATCCGCCTCGTCCGCGGGTACCGTACCACGTCCACTATGGCGGCGCTGGCTCTGGCTGGGGAACTACCCTTCGAGCTGCTCGCGGCGGTGCGCGCCTATATTTATAGGCGCAACAGCATTTGCCGCAGCGCTCGGGGGGCCCCGCTGGAGCCTGAGGCGGTCCAGGAGCTGGAACTCCAGGTCCGGGGGCGCATGTGGGAGGTTTGGCGTAGGGAGTTATCCTCCCACGCCAGCGAACGCGTCCCCGGGGCCCTCCTGCCACACCTGCAAAGGTGGCGGGAGCGGCGGCACGGTAGGCTCACCTACCGTCTGACACAGGTATTCACCGGACACGGCTGTTTCGGTGTCTACCTGTGTCGGATAGGACGGGAGGAGACGGCGGTTTGCCACCACTGTGGGGAGGAGGAGGACTCGGCGCAGCACACGCTGGAGGAATGCCCCGCCTTTTCAGCGCTGCGTCGAGTCCTCCGATGTGAGATAGGAGGAGACCTCTCGCTCCCAGCAGTAGTTGGGGCAATGCTGGAGAGCGAGAGGAACTGGAAGCAGGTGGCCTCCTTCTGCGAGGAAGTAATAAAGCAGAAGGAGGCCGCCGAGCGGGATCGGGAACGATCCGATCCCGCTCGAAGAACCCGGGGGCGGCGACGGGTGCGGCCGGCCAGAGGCCGCGCCATAGGGCCCCCGGGATAAGGAGGGTAGCTGACGGCGGGGGGTGGACCTCTTTTGGGGTCCCCTTGTTCCCCCGCCGTCAGCTGATCGAGATGATGTGTTCGACGGGAGCGGGGGGACAGCAAGCTTAAAGCCGTCCCCCCGGGCGGCCGTATTACCCAGGGCGGGGGCCCTGGGTAGTAGATAAGCGGCCGCCGGGATGGAGCGGTGCGGGGCGCGGCCTCCCTGCACTGCGGAACCAGAGGTCATACGAGAGGGAGGATTAAACTCCCCCTCCTCGGGACGCGGCCGGTCCTCAAAGGATAGATGACCGGCCATGGCGAGGGGGAGTCGCGGTTGTGTTCTCTAAGAGTTCCCGTGGCTCCCCCGAATCCGCCAGGGGCGGAATAGCGTCCGAAGGTCGCCGTGGAGGTTTTAGTGGGTCGAACCCCACACTACCCCTCTGTCGCTCCTCCGAGCGGCAGGGGGGTGTCTGACGATCAGATTTCCTCCACGTAAAAAAAAAAAAAAAAAAACGGTTTCAACACAAGCAAAAATGTCTACGTTACATAAATTATACTGGATCTCCTCCCTCCGCTTCAGGATGCTTCTTGCGTTCCAGTAGAGAATTTTAAGATCTGTTCCCAGCGATGGATTATTAGCTCCGTAATTGTTGTGTTGCATATTATCCAAAAGTTAAGGTAGTCCGGTTGAATCAAAAGTGGAATCTTGATCGGTGTCACAATTTTCTAATTTCTTTATGATTCTGGTTAGCCGACTCTTGATGCTACGTTCCGTTAGGCTCGGATAGATGTCGCGTAACATGTTGCTTAGAGCCTTAATATCATCAGTGTATTTTTTGGCTATGTCAAGGTGGTTAGAGTTACCGATAGTTTCACGGAGAAAGCTGTTCAAACTGGAGTAATTTAAAACAAAAGGATTTGGGTGTTGAGAAAGAATTCCCTGAACTGGTGCAGTCATTAGCTCAATGTCGGTATCATGCTCACTATGAGCTGAGCCTTTCCGTAATTTTTTCTTTATTTTTTTAACCTTTGCGTATTTGTCTTTACATTTATCTTCCTCACTGGTCTTATTCTCAGAGTCTGACGAGAGGTTGGCATCAAATGGGGTTTTCCCAGCGGTAGAGTGAGACTCGGTAGTAGAGAGAGATCTTTTGCCATGTACCCTATTTGCAGCACCTTTATTAACTTCATGAGAGTTAGTATCCTCAAAAGCTTCTTCGGGAGCATCGTCCTCTTTCTGACTATTGGAGATTTCTTCTGGTTGTAATATCTGTGTGGTTATATTAGTATTTGGGCACTGTTTCGCTAAATGGTCATCTATTTTGCAGATGAAACATTTTGGATTGTCAGCTGAAACATATATCCAGTAAGTAACATTGTCATACTCTATTTGAAAATTATCGGGCAATTTGGATATGTCATTGGGTTCTATATAAATTTGGCGGCGAAAGCTTAAGATATGCGAGAACCCTGGTTCATTCATGCCAGCTCTTATAAATGTCAGATGAGAAGTGCATTTGACGCCCATTCCTGATAATTTATTTTCAATTAAGTCTTGGGGAATGGTTGGACACACGTTAGAGAGTAGGATTCGCTTAGCCTTTGAAATAAGTGGACGGATGCGAAGCAAGTGGCTGCCAATGGAAATATTTACGTTTGCGTCCGTAACTTTATCTACAAGTTGAGGGTAAGCGAGGTACATACAGATCCTGCTATTAGAAATTCTAGAAGCAAATCTAATGTTGACTGGAGAGATAACTTTAGCTATAGCCATTGTATATTCTTTTAAGGTAATGCCATCAATCGCATCTATCACAATTGCTTGTTCTTTTGTCGGAAGTGTAACACTCTGCGTAACTGCCGCGTACGATGGAGATCTATTTACTGGGGCTGCTGTCTTGGTTAATCCGTTTGAATGGGCACTACTGTAGTCAGAGGCACCCACATCTTTAGAGGTGCCTGCCGATGGGGCCCCCAGGATGTCAGGGGGCATCATCGCGAACCTCAGTGATGTTTTGGTTCAAATAGATAAATCAGAATATCCAAATTCCAAATACTTTCCACACCTATTACTAACGTACACCACCGAACAGCACAGACGAGCGAAGTACGGTTACTTGGTTTGTAAACACGTCCGACTCGCTCGACGGTTCAAAGACGACTCCACTCTGCATTTGACATTAAAAATTGTCCAATTCTAAGCAAGAGACAGAGCGACTTGTTGCGGAGCATCGATTTCGGTCAGTGACGGCGGCGAATAGTCATAGTTATTGTATTGCATATGTATTAAACAGCAGCATTCATCACATGTGGCCACTGTTACAATCAGCATGATTCTAGACAATGCGTTAATAAAATGGAGTCAAGATGTGCGAGTTGCGAGAAATATGGACATGTGGATTCCAAACATTCTGCTTTTGATGTGAAAAACTGTCCCAGCTTAAGCAAGAGACAAAACGACCTACTGCGGAGTATTGACTGTACCATGCGAGGTTCCAGATGTCATAGTTATAATCGAGGTATGGAAGGAGGGCTTGTAATGACTCGAGACTTTCGTCTTGGCGACGTTGAGACCGAGAGAGAGTGGGGGACAAGACAGAGAGAGAGATAACGTAGCGAGAAGTGGGGTACATACTAACCGACGAGAAGGAATGTGCCAGGCACTTCTCGTCCATCGGCCCAAGGCTTTACATATCAAAGACGTTGGTGATCGCCATAGAAAGACTGAGCACGTGTTCATTTAATATTGAAATTCATTTAATATCGAAATAAAATTTGAAAAGATCCTGAGCTGACAACGGCCAAGATTACGGATCGACATAATCGTCAACGAAAGCAACGAGAAAACCCTGAGCTAAGTATTTATTTCACAAAGGTGTTATTAATCTTTTTCTCTCTCTGGTCGCGGCGTATTAATCTAAGAAAACTATTGAATTTTCTCGATATCTGATAATTTCTATATCTATATATATATATATATATATTTTTTTTTTTTTTTGAGGAAAATCATTATGTGAATGTTCGTTCATTTAAAAGCTGTAGTTTCGTGTTTATTTTAAAACGTGGTCGCGGACTAGCCGGTCAAGTCTGTTGACCGAGATTTCGCCTACGTCTTAGATTTATATTTCATTTTTATAATTTGACTATATATGTTTTCCCGACGGTCAAATATTCCCTTTTTCTTTGTGCATTAAGAAAGATATAAGAGTTATGTTCTGTTTAGTAATTATACTATGATCGATAGATGCTGTTTTTCTAAAGGATTGTATTTAAATAGTTTATTTCATCATCACATGCGATGTTGTGTTTCAGTACGAGTAGGATATAAGTTTAAAAAAAAAAAGGTTGTATTCTTTTGTTCATCTTCATATTTGTAAAGTAAAAATGGTCTCCATTATTCTACTCAAACTAGTCTAAAATATTTTTCTTTTCTTTCTTAATAAATCATTACATTTTGGCGCCCAACTCGAGGCCCGACCTCGACCACATTTAATTAACAATTTTTAAAAAATTCTTTATGAATACGAAAGATAATTCTGATGTAACTCGTGTAACTCGATCAAAGAGTAATTCGTTAAAGTGTTCAAATTCCGTAAACATAGCGACCAGAAAAACTGCGTACGGGTCGACTAAGCGGAGCGTGAACAAAGACAAATATACAGCGTTTCGAATATCCGTAGGAAAGTCAAAGTAACGAGAACAATGCCTGAAGGACAAACAGAGAGGACAAATGATATTGAGAGTGAGTGGCAACACTTGAGAAGCGAACAACAACGAATGGAACAACAAAGGGCATTATTAGAGGAACTGCGTGCTGAAATTGTAACGGCGAATCAACAAACGAATACATCGTCATACCAGGAGCGTATCGAAGATCAGTCACCTAGCGAACAATTGGTAAATGGGCTTGTTAATCAGTTGCGAAATTTAAATATTAATATAAATATTCCTAAATTTGTCGAGGAGAATAATCCTAGAGAATATATTGACGATATTGAGAGGTATTTTCAATTGAAGGGCATTCGCTTTGAGGAACAATTGATTGTAGTGGAAAATATAATCGATGGTAGGGTTAAAAACTGGTGTAATGCCATAAGAAATCAAATTTTCACTTTTGCGGATTTTAAAAAAGCATTCCTCGAGGAATTTTATTCTATCCCAGTCAGGGTACGCTTTAAAAATCAATGGACTTGCAAAAAGTACAAACCTAATGAGGGCAGTATGCAATCATATTTTTACAAACAGGTGAAAGAAACGCGGTATTTTGACCCACCTATGAGTCCGTATGAAGTAAATTATTCCATTGTACAACAATTTCCACCTCGCATTCGCTCTAGTTTAGCAACGGCTAATTTTTCTGATTCTAATGCCATATCACAAGCGTTAGCCCAATTAGATCTTGTTCACGAAGAGTTTGATCGGTCGAGAGAATCGAGAAATCAGCCTACTCGTAACAGCGGAAATCGTATTAATAGTTTACAGTTTCGCAGAACCGCGCAGTATAATCAAAATGACCAACAAAATATTATAGGGATTGTTATTATTAAGGTGGTATAATATATATATATATAATACAAAGTTAAGAACTATTTTAAAACTAGAACTATCAATGTCCGACCTCTTATTTCTCCTATAACTATATCGACTATATCAACTAAACGACTAAATCAACTAAATCGACTAAACAACTAAACGACTCATAGAGCAACTCTGCCTCAACTCTCAGAGCGACTCTATTCAAAACAACCACGATTCTCTCTAAAACAACTACGATTCTACCCGCTCGACGCCCGAAACATCCCTTCTTATGATTTCTCCCCTTCCACCACGCAAACTTTCGCAGGTCGCGTTCATGACCAAATATGGTCATGTCCGCCGTCGCTTGACGCTTCGCACCCCCTTCTTTGGGGAAAAACCCCGAACGCGTCACCGGGCCCGCTGGCCCATGGGTTTTCCCCGTCCCTTTCTACCTGCTTATAATTACTTTCGTGTTCCTTATATTCTAACTCTACAGTATATTTACACGATACTACAGTATTTACAACATTTACACGATACTACACTCGGCCATCCTGATATTAACATCTGTCCTCAGATGTTTCACTACCACCAGTGTCACTCACATTACTATCTTCATCACTAATTGAGAACTTCAATCCAGGTCCGGCCGGTGTCCTTTTAGTGACCACAAGACCTCCCACCTTGTGCAGTGATGCTTTTTTTCGTCTTTTGTAATCTATCAGCGTTTCCGTCTTGGTAATATCGAAACGTCCGCACTCGTATACCTGCCGAACCACCTGAACTTGCATCGACTTCGGCACAACCACCAACGTTGTATCGTCTACCTCCTTGTATAAGACCTCGTTTTTCATCGTGTATCCTCCCGTCTCGTACTGCTCGATGTTGTCTCTGATTTGTCGAAGATCGTCATCCAGCGACTGAGCCCTCTTCAATCGCGCAATAATTCCTCGTTCGGTTTCGTCTATTGTCACAACAACAGGTAGTGGATTTCGACTTAGAGCGTCAACGTGCACCATACCTTTCTCCGATCTATATTCCACTTTATAATCAAATTCGGCTAAAAGGGTGGCCCATCTTGCCACACGCACACAAAGGTCTTTCTTATTAATCGTCATAACGAACGTCCGACAGTCTGTAATAATCTTGAACGGAATACCGAGTAAATAGACGCGGAACTTCCTCGACGTTTTCACACTCGCCAAAACTTCAGGTTCATATCTGGTGTGCTTTTCTTCAGCTGGCATAGTTTTTTCACTCGCACATACGGGGTGAAAAGCACTAACCTCACCGTCGCGCTGCAACAAAATCGCACCATATCCCACACTACACGCATCCGTACGTATTTCAGTTTTATCTTCCAAACGATACAATTCCAAAATTGGCTTCTCGCTTAGCACTAATTTTAATTTTTCAAACGCCTCTTGTACGCACGACTCGAATTTAGACTTCACATAGTCTGACTCGGATCGGCGTATTATTCCATCATCCAGGCACGTTGCAACCTGCTTTTCAACTTCGATTTTACCTTGAGGAGATAGGCTTCGCGGTCTTTCATCTACAAGAATTTCGTTCATTTTAACACCTACTTCGCGCGTTTTCTGCGGCTTGTAACTAAGAACTAAATTTTCTGTCGTTTGCCTATACTGAACACTCGTAATATTTGATACATCTACTTCGTGTGCTTCTACATCTATTTTGAGTACTTCTGGAAGTCTATTGTAATTGTTACCCTCTACTTTATGAATAGAAACATTTCCTTCTTTTATATTTAGCTCAACCGTATTCAAAAAATCTGTGCCAATAATCAATGAATGTTGCGTCAACGTATCTGAAACTACCTGTACCATCATGATATACGACTCATCGTCTATTACAACATTTGTTGAAAATTCTCCGAGCGTACAATTGCTTTCGGACCCGATACCTCGAAATTTAACAATTTTATTACTCAACTTGGGCGCTCCTATTTTTACATACTGATCCGCTCGCATCAAAGTCAAATCGCTACCAGTGTCTATCAACGCACTCAATTTATAACCTCCAATTTCCACGTCTCTACAACGCTTCGTCTGTGAGAACTGCGACGCACAACACGCAACTTTAGGGGACTTACTCGTATCATCACACTGTGAGGCGATGTGTCCATATTCCTGACATTTAAAGCACCTAGCGCCTTTGCTCTTCGTCGGGCAACTTGCACTCAGATGATTCTTGTCTCCACACAAAAAGCACCGTCGCACCGTCTCTTGCACAGCAACTCCAGGATCCATCTTCTTCGGCCTCACCTCGACACGCTTGCTCTTCATCCTCGCGTTCTCCTTCATGGACTCGTACAGCACGAACTTCTCCTTTAATTCGCGTATATTTTTAGCGCCATACAATATAATTTTATTCGACTCCTCATCTCGAATTCCATCGATGATATATTTTATGACTGCCGAACTTTCCATGTCTACTTGTTTCGCTATATCGAACATCTTGTAAACATACTCTTGATATGTTTCGGTATCCTTCTTAGTACGACGTGATAGTTCTTTATGCACTTTATATGCGTCTACTTTTTGTGCAAACTCGGAACTCAACATCTTCTTCATTGTCCTCCAACATTTAAAACACTTCTCGTAGTCAACGAAGAGTCTCGCAGAACCACGCAAAAGTCTCTTCGCGTATAACACTCGCTGCACATCAGTCCAGTCGCAAAGATCGCTCATCTCTTCAAATTCTTGCAGCCAACTTTGCACATTGATATTGTCATCGCCACTGAAGGTATTCATCGACTCTTCCACATCTCTGAATGTTAAAATAGGCGCGCGGTTGCTATTCACTCTAATGTGTGTTTCGCAAACATCACGCCTTACGTCTTCGTCTTCTTCATCTTCGTCTTCTTCGTCTTCTTCGTCAACACCATGTTCAACTTCTAAAGCGACGAAGGCTCTTAGACGATCCTGCAATTCCTTCTTCTTGCCGGTCGTCTTTAATCTTCGTTTTCCAAGTTCTTCTTTTAACTCGGCAACCTTCATTGCTTCGATTCGCGTCAGCTTATCGTTGTCCATGCACCTTCCGTCAACTTCAACGTCAGTGTTGTCTGCACTTGATCCTTCACTCGTTGCTGATAATGATTCGGCACAACTTCAACTTAAATTCACAGTGACCGCACAATCACTACACGAATAGTTCCAATAAATAGCTCCGTATCTGCGTTGTTCAATCCCGGACCGAGCCCCCAAAATATATAGGGATTGTTATTATTAAGGTGGTATAATATATATATAATACAGAGTTAAGAACTATTTTAAAACTAGAACTATCAATGTCCGACCTCTTATTTCTCCTATAACTATATCGACTATATCAACTAAACGACTAAATCAACTAAATCGACTAAACAACTAAACGACTCATAGAGCAACTCTGCCTCAACTCTCAGAGCGACTCTATTCAAAACAACCACGATTCTCTCTAAAACAACTACGATTCTACCCGCTCGACGCCCGAAACATCCCTTCTTATGATTTCTCCCCTTCCACCACGCAAACTTTCGCAGGTCGCGTTCATGACCAAATATGGTCATGTCCGCCGTCGCTTGACGCTTCGCACCCCCTTCTTTGGGGAAAAACCCCGAACGCGTCACCGGGCCCGCTGGCCCATGGGTTTTCCCCGTCCCTTTCTACCTGCTTATGATTACTTTCGTGTTCCTTATATTCTAACTCTACAGTATATTTACATGATACTACAGTATTTACAGCATTTACACGATACTACAATATGTATAATTTCACGCGGAATAGGAATCGAAGTTGTGAACATACGGGTTATCATCAACGCAACTCACCAAGTTATCGAAACAATCATTCATACATAAATTATCATAGTAGATTTAATGATAGGCAGTCCAATACACCACAAATCCAATTGCCGGATGTTCGTGTCCCTCCGCACATCGTTCATCGGCAGTACAACCGAATACCCGTAGCCCAGGAAAATAATCAGGGAAATTATTTAAACTAAAACTGGACACGGTGCATTATGGTCCGACACCATGTCGATCTTTTGATTTCGTAGAGGACCTTCAGGATGAAATACAGGGGTCGTTACCGGAGCCTGTAAATTCTCAAGTAATTACAAAACATAGTGTAAGTCCGCACATTACAGTTGCTTTAGGTAAAGAAATTATTCGCGCTTTAGTAGATACGGGAAGTCAGGTTACATGTGTTTCTAAAAATGTCTATAATAGGTTAACACGATTTAAAACGCTATGCGAATTACCGACTACGAATGCACGCGTTTTCACCGCTATTGGAAAACAATCTGTCGCGATAAAGAAACAAGTTTTCGTAACTATGCAGATATCTGATTTTCAATTTAACCAGGTATTTCTAGTTGTACCAAATTTGACGTCTGACTGTATACTAGGTAATGATTGGTTATATCAAAACGGAGTTAGAATAGATTACGATAAACAAAAAATATTAATAAACGGAACCGCGGTTATCCCTTTTGAGGTTATGTTTGATCGAGATTGCTCAGAGAAAAACAATAGACTACAAAATGATGAGGAGTCCGACATTTGTATGATTAATACGCTAAGTCGTGACGCGGGGAAAGCGTTAGAAGACGATCTTTTGAATGTTTCATTTGATGTGTCCGAACGGTTAGAAAGGTGTCAAGGAAACAGCGCGGAAGAAAGAAATGTGATTGTAAATGCTAATACAGTAGAAGGAGATATAAACTGTGACGATAGTGACATTTGTGACGGTAGCGAAGCGGGTGAAGGCCCGGATTTAAAACAAAAATGTGATCATGCAAATGTTGAAGAATTTGAGGGAGAAAATAATAAAATAATTTTTGGAAAAAAAGTATAACCGACTTCGAAATGCACTAAAAAGAATGAAATAATATTTAATTCTTTTCGTGGGTTTCTCTCCAGCTATGTATAACATTGATGACAATATTACATTACATGTTAGATAAAATGCATATTTTTCGGAGGCGGAGCAGGGTCAAAAATGCATTTGCTCCGCCTCCGAAAAATATGCATTTTATCTAACATGTAATGTAATATTGTCATCAATGTTATACATAGCTGGGCAGGGTCAAAAATGCATTTGCTCCGCCTCCGAAAAATATGCATTTTATCTAACATGTAATGTAATATTGTCATCAATGTTACACATAGCTGGGGAGAAACCCACGAAAAGAATTAAATATTATTTCATTCTTTTTAGTGCATTTCGAAGTCTGTTATACTTTTTTTCCAAAAATTATTTTATTTCACACTTTTTAGTGGCGATCTTTGCATTCCTTGCGAAGTAATAGTCACATACTGTATAACGGTGTTCCTTTCTTCATATAATATATCTCATCGTTATGAAATCAACGTATACATACGATTGTCAGCGGTAGCATCCATGTTCATTTCTGAAACAAAAGTACATACATGTCTCTGTAGTATAAACGTAGTAAAAAGATAAAAAACACACACACGCCTGCCTTCACGCCCGCCCGCCCGCCCGCCCGCACGCCGGCCCGCCCGACCGACCGCCCGCACGCGCGCCCTCCCGCACGCACGCCCGCCCGCACGCACGCACGCACGCGGGTGGAGGTACGTATATAAAATACGTAAAACCACACAACCCGCGGTCGGGCATGCGGGCGTGCGTTCTGTGCGTGCGTGCGAGTGTTTTTTTTTTTCATTTCACTACGATCATTCTACAAAAACATGTATGTAGTTTTGTTTCAGACATGAACATGGATACTAACGCTGCAATATACCTAACTCCTCTACTGAAATCCTTAATAATCATATTGTATTGGAATAAATAGTAATCAATTATATAAAATACGTAACACCACACAAAATTTACGAAATTATACATAATTCTTTCAAATCTCACGTAACAACTGGGATTTATTGTGTTTGATGTAACATATAGGAAAGTAGGATATTGCTTGATTCGCACTTACCACTTGCCATGAAGCCGTCACGCTAGAAACATAATTATTGCAATAAGAGTAGTAATTAGCAATGGAGGGAACAGCCGGGGTAGGTAGAGAAGGGAAGGAAAGGGATTGAAATGAAAGGGAATGGGAGGGAGGTGGAGGGTAGGAAGAGGCAGGAGGAGAGTTGGGTGTTGAAGGAAAAGGTAAGGAAGTAAAGGGAAGTGCAGGGATGCGAAGGGAGGTGCAGGAAAGTGAAGGGAATGTTGCAAACGGGATCATAGTGCAATCATCCCCGGACGCAAAACGTAATTGCAATAATTATTGCAATAACAAAGTAATTAGCATCGGAGGGAACAGCAGTGGCGGGTAGAGAAGGGGATTGAAGTGAAAGGGAAGGGGTGGGAGGGGAGGAAAGTAAGGAGCAGGGGGAGTTGCGTTTGGAAGGGAAAGATAAGGAAGTGAAGGGAAGTGCAGGGAAGCGAAGGGAAGTGCGGGGATGCGAATGGAAGTGCAGGGATGCGAAGAGAAGTGCAGGAAAGTGAAGGGAATGTTTCAAATGGGATCATCGTGGAAACATCTCCGGCCGCAAGATGTAATACTAGGTTTCATCGGTATCAGACCGAGTACACGCGAAATGGCACGTTTTTTTGCGATAAAAGCGGAAAAAATGAAGAAATCCGATCTGGTTTTTTTTACGGGACCAACTGTTGGTCATACTCAACAAGATGCATTAGGTTTCGTTCCGATTGGTCCATCCATCTTGGAGTAATCGATGACCATATTCAACGCGGACGAAATCGTACACTTTTTTGCAATAAAAAAGGGGCAAGGGGTGGTGAAATGCAAAATTTTTTTTTAAGGGATCAACTGGGAGTCATACCCTACAAGATGGAAAAGGTTTGGTTCCGATTGGTCCATCCATCTCGGCGTAATCGGCGAACATACATTAAAAAAAATAAAATAAAATAAATTAACATACATGTCGAATTGAGTAACCTCCTCCTTTTCGAAGTCGGTTAAAAAAAAATGAGTTCGAGAAACAATTCTCTGAGGAATATCGATCGTTTACCCGCCAACTAGCGGAATTGGATAGTGACCAGGCGGACGCAATTTCAAATCTTGTGCTAAAGCATAGAAAAATTTTTTCAGATAAACCCGGTCTTACAACGATATGTGAACATGAAATTAAAATCAAACCATCCAAAACAGTCTCGCGTCACTCGTATCCGATACCGATTTATTTACGTAATGCGGTGCGCGAGGAAATTAAAACAATGATCGATTCAGGAATTATAGAATGCGGAAGTGGACCGTATTGCAATCCTCTCCGGATAGTGAAAAAGAAAGATGGACGTGTCAGAATTTGTCTAGATGCACGACATTTAAACGCAATTATCGAAGGCGACAATGAATCCCCTCCGCTCATAAACGAAATTATGCAAAAACATTCCGGACGGAAATACATGACAACCCTCGATCTAACGCACGGATATTGGCAAATCCCATTAACTAAAGAGTCTCGTCAATATACGACATTCTTATTTGATGGTGATTTGTATCAATTTAAGGTCATACCTTTTGGACTGAAGACGTCCGGTTGTGGTTTTATAAGGGCCCTTAGTTTGGCATTCTTTGGCGGCGCCGTTCGGTCCGGGAAGAGATTAGGGTTCAACCGGCACGTACGCCAAGGCGCAGGAAAACAACGGGCATTCTGTCACGAGACACGCGAACGGTAACAACCTCATAATAAAGAACACAAGTCTCTTATATATGTGAGATTCATTTCACCCATTTTCCGATCCCACATAATTGGTGACCCCGACGTGATCGCCACGCGAGGGTGAACCGCTACGAACGCGAGTGCGAACAGTGCGAAACGCTGAAAGTGAACCGAGACACTTAGTGCGCGACGAATTCGTCATGATGTCGGTGCCCACGAGTGACCCTGGGTCGTCAAGTGCGGACACGGCGGAACCCCCACCGGCGGTAGCACGAGTAGCTATTCGCGTCCCACCGTTTTGGGAAAAGAACCCGGCGACATGGTTCTGACAACTGGAATCTCAGTTCATACTGTCGGGAATCAGCCAGGACGCGACGAAGTACCATTACGTCAGCGCGAACCTGGAAAACAAGTACGCTGACGTAGTGATCGATATAATAAACAGCCCCCCAACTGCCAATATGTACGAGACGCTAAAGTCGGAGCTCATCCGGCGGTTATCGGATTCCAAGGAGCAGAATATACGGCACCTGCTGGAACACGAGGAGATCGGCGACCGGAAGCCGTCAATTTTTCTGCGGCGACTGCAGAATCTCGCGGGTGATACGGTGACGTACGATTTTTTAAAGACCTTGTGGTTGGGACGCCTCCCAACAAGTGTTCAGGCTATTTTGATTACGCGTCAGAAGGAATCGCTCTCCGACTTGGCCGCCTTCGCCGACGCCGTACTAGAAGTGTCACCGCGTCCGCAAATCGCCGTCGTGTCGTCGGTGCACAACGACCTTCGCGCAGAGATAGCCGAACTCCGCCACGAAGTCGCAGCTCTCCGCATGGAAAAGAGCAGTTTCCGCCGCTCGCGTTCTAAATCGCGAAACGGTCGTCGTGACTCTTTGCGGTCGCGAAACCGCGATGAAAAAGACGTTGCCACGGATGGCAAGTGCTGGTACCATCGGAAACACGGAGCTGCCGCGAAGAAGTGTCGTGATCCGTGTAACTTCGCAACGGAAAACACACGGGCCGATCGTTAATGGCGGCTAGCGATACCGGGCCGACTTCGAGCCGCTTATTCGTCACAGATCGCGTTACGAAAACCAGTTTTATGGTGGATACCGGATCCGATCTGTGCGTTTTCCCTCGTACGCGAGTGAGTGGCCCGCGTGAAAAGACACCATATGTGCTTCACGCGGCAAACGGCTCCGTGATATCGACGTACGGATGCGTCACTCTCCGCCTAAATCTTGGACTTCGACGAGATTTCGAGTGGAGTGGCAATAATTGGGGCCGATTTCCTTAGTTTTTATGGTCTTCTCGTCGACCTGCGCACGAAGAAACTGAGGGACAGTGTTACGATCCTAACAACGACCGGACACGTCGCCGCGGTCAGTGCCAGCAGCGTTAAGGCGATATCCGGGAAGTCAAGGTATCATACGATTCTTGCGCAGTTTCCGGACGTTACACGGCCATCGGGAGGACACCGCACGGCGAAACACTCGACGTGCCATCACATCCGGACCACGCCAAGCCCACCTGTGTCCTGCAAGCCGAGACGTCTCGCCCCCGACAATCTGAAAATTGCGAAGGACGAATTCGAAGCCATGGTGAAGGACGGAACAGCTCGTCGCTCCGAAAGCTGTTGGTCATCGGCCTTGCACCTGGTTCCCAAAAAAGGCAACGCGTGGCGGCCATGTGGTGATTACCGCGCGTTAAATGCGAGGACGATCCCGGACAAATACCCAGTGCCACATATCGAGGACTTTGCACAGTGTTTGTCCGGAAAGACGATATTTTCGACGATCGATCTAGTGCGTGCATACAACCAGATCCCAATGCATCCGGACGATATTCCGAAAACCGCAATAACTACACCTTTCGGCCTATTCGAATTCCCGTGGATGTCTTTCGGCCTACGAAACGCGGCCCAGACATTCCAACGTTTCATGGACGAAGCGTTACGCGGCCTCGAATGGTGCTACGTATACATTGACGATATCCTCGTAGCGTCCAGCTCAATTGAGGAGCACGAGCATCACTTACGCGAGTTATTCCGCCGTTTGAACGAATACGGGGTCTTAGTGAATGCGGCAAAGTGTGTTTTCGGTGCGCCGGAAGTGACATTTCTTGGATATGCAGTGTCCGCGCGTGGCACTCGGCCGCTGCCAGAAAAAGTCGAAGCGATTCGAACTTTTCCATGCCCAGCGACAGTAAAGGAACTGCGCCAGTTCCTGGGTATGGTGAACTTTTACCGCAGATTTGTGCCGGCAGCCGCCCAAATCCAGGCTCCTTTGAATGCGGCTCTTCGAGGAAACGTCAAGGGCCGAACCCCCGTCGAGTGGACACCGGACAGGTTGGAAGCGTACGACCGCTGCAAGGAGAGCCTCGCACGTGCAGCCCTCCTGGCACATCACCGATAAATCGGACTACACGGTAGGCGCTGTATTACAGCAGCGATCGCGCGATGGGTGGCAACCGTTAGCGTTCTATACGAAAAAGCTTACGCAAGCCGAACAAAAGTACAGTCCATTTGACCGAGAACTTTTGGCGATATACAAGGCCGTCCGATATTTCCGGCATATGATCGAAGGGCGCGTGTTCGCGATTTTTACGGATCACAAACCCCTGATTTTCGCGTTCGCGCAAAAACCGGAAAAACATACGCCGCGTCAGTTTCGTTGGCTCGATCTCATCAGTCAATTCACGACGGATATCCGGCACGTATCCGGTAAAGAAAACGTGGTCGCGGATGCCTTGTCCCGGATCGCGGAGATCACGAGAGCGATTGATTACGCAAAATTAGCCGAATCGCAACAACAGGACGAGGAACTGCGTTCACTCCTACGATCGGACTCGTCCCTCGTGCTCAAGAAAGTCGCGCTTCCCGGGACGAATGTTGAATTGTATTGCGATACCACGACTCCGACTTTACGACCGTTCGTCACGACGCAATATCGGAAATCGGTATTCGCGTCATTACACGACCCTGCTCATCCGGGTGCAAAAGCAACGGCAAGACTGGTATCAGAACGTTTCGTGTGGCCACGTATCCAAAAGGACTGTAAGACCTGGGCACGAGCATGCGTACCGTGTCAGTGTGCGAAAACCAGTAGACACGTGTCTACCCCACTGGCCAGTTTTATTACACCCTCGGAGCGTTTCGACCACATTCATGTGGACATCGTCGGCCCGTTGCCGATGTCGAGGGGGTATCGATATTGCCTAACGTGTGTGGATCGCTACACGCGGTAACCGGAAGCGTTTCCGGTCGACGACATTACCGCGGAAACCGTATCTTACGCGTTATTCCTCGGCTGGATCGCTAGATTCGGGACGCCCCGACGAATTACGACCGACCAAGGACGACAATTTGAGTCTGCGCTCTTCAAGCAATTGTCGCTCCTAATCGGCACGCAACACCTGCGTACGACCGCGTACCACCCGCAAGCGAACGGTATGGTGGAACGATTTCACCGTCAGCTTAAGTCCGCGATCGTTTGCCACGCCGACACTAATTGGGCTGATGCGTTACCCATCGTCCTGCTAGGAATCCGAGCAGCCTGGAAAGAGGACATTAAGGCAATGTCCGCCGAGGTGGTGTATGGCGAAACGATTCGCCTACCGGGCGAATTTTTAACGGGTTCGCGTGCAGCATGCGGAAACGACGAACAATTCGTTACTCAGCTCCGCGAACATTTTAATAAGTTGAAACCGTCTCAAGTCTCGCGCCACGGTGTTCGGCGCACGTTCGTGTTTCAGGATTTATCAACAGCGACACATGTATTTATTCGACACGGTCCGAGCAAAAGCGCATTACAACCTGCATACGACGGTCCCATCGAGGTCGTCGAACGACACTCGAAACACTTTAACATCCGTGTTAAAGATCGAGTGGTTCCAGTGTCGTTAGATCGTTTGAAACCGGCATACCTGCTTCGGGACGACGAGCAGGGCTGTTTGAACGAACCCCCGCCGCGAGAGGTTCCCACGGTGCAAAATACACTCGAACGCGTCACGAGATCGGGAAGACGCGTACAGTTTCCCGATCGCTACGTCGCAGCGTAGCATCGAGACATGTATCTGCGCTCTAGTTTTTAAGTATGTAAATAGTAAATTGTAAGTTGTAAATATGTACAGTGTAGTGTAAGTCGACCGTACCCTAATTTTCACCAAGGGGGGTGGTGTAGCGACCGTAGCCACTCGAGACGGTTGACGATACCGAGAAACCGTCACCCAAGACTTGTCGTCTTTCGCCCGGACCGAACAACATTCTAGATTAAGTTTGTATATATTTGGCGGCGCCGTTCGGTCCGGGAAGAGATTAGGGTTCAACCGGCACGTACGCCAAGGCGCATCGAGCGCAGGAAAGAAACGGGCATTCTGTCACGAGACACGCGAACGGTAACAACCTCATAATAAAGAACACAAGTCTCTTATATATGTGAGATTCATTTCACCCATTTTCCGATCCCACAATTCGAACACGATTTCTCTGAATTTCTGACGTATTATGTAGATGATTTGTTGATAACATCAAGGACTTTTGATGAACATTTATCCCACCTCGATAGGGTGTTTCAGCGATTAGGGGAATATAACTTTACTGTGCGGTTGTGCAAGGCATCTTTTTGCCGCCAATCGGTCAAATTTCTAGGTTTTGTATTGTCTCCACGGGGTATCACCCCTGATCCTGGTAAACTTGACGTGATTGTTAACTTCCAGGAGCCACGAAATAAGACTCAACTTCAAAGTTTCCTGGGGATTTGCAATTATTACCTTCAATTTAGTGTGAAACACGCTGAATATGTCGAACCTCTCAGGTCTTTGTTGAAAAAGGAATCGCGTTGGGACTGGACGGACCAACATACTAAAGCCTATAAGGAATTAAAAGATAATTTTAAGAAAGCTGTCGAATTATCACATTATCAAATTAATAAGACTTTTTACTTGCAAACCGATGCCTCGGACAAAGGAATCAGTGGTATATTGTTTCAAATTGACGATGATGAAAAACGACTAATCTCAGTCGTTAGCAGAGGGCTTAGCTCAGCCGAAACCCGATATACTACTACTGAAAAGGAGTTATTAGCTATTGTTTATTCAATTATCAGATTTCGGGTATAGTTGTTAGGACAAACGTTCGTTATTATTACCGATCATCAAGCATTGACATTTTTGAATAAAGCACAATATCATACCGCGAGAATTTCTCGATGGATTTTGCTTATACAGGAATATTCGTTTATCGTTAAACATTGTCCGGGTCGCGAAAACATAGTAGCCGATTTTTTCAGTCGACACCCGGTTGGCAAATTTGAGGACGAAGCTATTGATGGGATAAGCATATCCGCTCTTACCCCATTTAATAGTGATAAACTGGATCATTGTGTCAGTGATTGTTTGGTCCTTAGCATTCAACTTGAAATAGATCCAATATTTAAGGAAAAAATCGAGAAAGTAGGTCAAATGCAATGCGAAGATGATTCGGTAGTACAGTTGATTACAAAATTGCAACAAATACAACCAGGTAATATACAGAACCATGATGGCATCTGGTTTTATCAAGTACCTCCGCGTCCATATTGGTGTATATTAGTTCCTAATACAATGAGGGATCTCATTATACGATCAGAACATGATCGGTTAGGCCATGCGGGTTCTCATAAAACGATATGTCATTTGCGACGATATTTCTATTGGAAAGGTATGAATCGTGATGTTAAACGATATATCTGGAGTTGCGATTTATGTCAGAGGGTTAAACATCTTCATCATCGTATGACGGGAGAATATTGTTTAGTCGAATCTAGTCATCCTGGAGATCTAGTGACAGTCGATTTTTACGGGCCCTTGCCGAGATCGGTGGGAGGAGTACAATATATTGTTGTGCCCGGATACGCACATAAAGAATGCACAATTCAGCAACTCCTACAAAGCGAGCGATGACCGACCTCCATCGAGCGAGGAATGTCTAACTCAGCGACACGTGCCTACTGAACGGCAAAAGACTTCGAACTATTGAGAAATATCCCAAATAAGTAAGACATTCCGATTAAGCAATTGGCACGATTAAAGAATATAAAAGCACCACGCATCGCCGCGCGGGCAGAGAAGAAATAACCGAAAGATCGTAAGCAGAACATAAAGTAACTCTAGAACAATCAGACTTGTAACTCTAAAATATTCAATAAACCAAGTATCACTTCGTCTATTCTCGTGAAGTTCCGGTGAATTCCAATTCTTTAAACGCTCCAGAACCTCAGCTATCCCATAAATTAATTGTTGATACCCGTCGGGCACAACATTTTGGTGGCAGCGGTGGGATTTACGCTGAAAGTCATTGAATAAAGTGCTTCGAGAGGTACGTGAAACCGGGTGGAATTTGCAACGCAAAAGTGCAATTCCCTTCAAGATCGCTAAGGAAGCGTCGAAACCTGACGAAAAAGGCAACTGACAGCTACTGAGGTGGCATCAAGGAGCTGATTCTGAACGTGCTTTGAGGACACGTGCAGCAGCCCTAATTCAGCAAGCCGATACCAGGCTCAGGTGTGAACCGCACGACCTTGGCGATACCCGACAGCCGATTGACGACAACGAAGGAGGAATCTTGGCAGCCGGTCATCTGAGGAGACCGACGATCCAGACAACCCTTCACCGTCAGGCAGCAGGAGCAAACGGGACACGAGCAAGTAGCCAATAGCAGTCCGAGGACCATTGGTTGGATAGAAGGAAGTTGAAGGCGCAACAGCAACAGCAGCTAGCAGAAATACGAGATGCTTATACAGCTAATATTGTAAGTCAGTTAAACACGATTATAAATCTTAAAATTGTAAACCAGAATCTTGAATGTCGAAAGAAGGTGGTGACATAAATCGCTTTAAGTCATATTAAGATCCTTTGAATCAATCTTTGAAGAATATTTTTCGTATACTAGAAGAGTAGAGAATACACCTTTTTCCGACCCTCCAACATCAACACGAAAACGCTTACGCGCACCACACTTTAGTTTCGACTCAGACTCGTTGAGCGATAGCGAAAACTTTGAACACGTAATTGTAGAAAGAGAATTTCCCATCAACGTAACCGACTTTAGTTTACTTGAATCACAAGACATGGCAACTCCAACAACCTCGGTTATCACAGCACCCTCGCTGGTAAAAGAATTTGGTGGAGAATCGGCACTAGTACTAGCGTCATTTATCAAATCAATTAATATCGCGAAAGAATTGGTGACAGAACGCGAACACCCACTATTACTACGAGCAATTTTAGGGACTAAATTAAAGAACAAAGCGGCTTTAGAACTTGAATACAGAGACATAGACAATTTTGAATCATTACGGACGACCTTAACCACATTATTTACCGAAAAACGATCCCTATGCACAGTACAGACAGAATTTAACGCGTGCAGACAAAGAGACGGAGAAAACGTTAGGGACTACGCAACAAGGGTAGAAAAACTGGCTACTGAATTATCACAATTAATGATGAAACCAAAAAACACAAATGCAGTAAACCTCGCGTTAGCAGAATCAGTTAACGAACAAGCGCTCAATCTTTTTACTACCGGGTTAAAGGAAAAGTTAAGGATCATCATACAGTCGAGGCAATATGATACCCTTAAGGCGGCTATAACAGCTGCGATAGAAGAAGAGCAGTCACTAGGTTTAATTCCGACACGGAATTTTGGAAACTTTAGTAACTACAGAAACCCGAATAGTCCCGGGCAAAATAGAAATCGATTCAGTCCTAATATTCAGACTTGCAAAAGATGCCACAGGCAAGGGCATCTCGCTAAGAATTGCTACGCGCGACTGAGCATGCCGCGACCAGCCTTCCCTTCAGATCGTACCTCGTCTAATCGCCAAAGCTTTGGGATTAAACGAGAGGTGAATTATACTACAGTAGTATGCAATTACTGCAAAAGGCCGGGGCATGTTCAACGCGATTGTCGAACGTTAATGAGAGATAACGGAGGCTGGACAAACAATAACGACACTAGGCAACAATACGCGAATCAACGGAGCGCAAACGGTAATAGAGAATCTAACGCACGAAATAACGACCGGCCAAATAAACCGCGACAACCAGAATCGAATCAAGGGGCACCTCTTCGATCGTACGAAATAAATTGTGCAGAAAGAACTCACAAACTAAAAAACATAGGAGAAATTGAGGCGGAAGAATTAAAATCTCAGAAAATACGGATGTTAGTCGATACAGGAGCGGACTTAAATCTCTTAAAATTTAGCAAAATTCGTGGTGAAGTGCCTACCACTCGAGAGGTGGTAGCCCTGAGGGGCATCGGACGCACGGAAATATCCACGGTTTGCAAAATAGATTTGAATATCAAAATAGGTAACACGTACGTTAAGCATCCATGTCGTGTAGTAAGAGATGATTTCCCATTACGAGCCGACGGAATTTTAGGATACGATTTCATAACAGAACACAAAGCTATCATAAAACCAGGAACACGTGTAGAATTACTAGGAGCGCACTGGCCCCTTATCCAAGACGAAGAATTTCAGTTACAACCTCGCACAGAGACGATAATAAACGCACGTACGGACAATAACGGACAAGGAGTAATAGAAAAACGGTTAGTAGACCCGGGAATATATATAGGAAGTTGTTTAACAGTAGCTAAGAACGGCACATGCCCCGTTCCCATAATAAACTTGACGGATAAAATAATATCGTTGCGATCCCCAGTAGTGCAACTGGACGACACTGACCTACCCTACAGCGGAGACGAAGACTAACGAGACGCCCGCGTGCGACATTAGGACAGTGACCGGCAAAGATAGAGTGGAGACTCTCCGAGAAAAAATAAACACTGAACACCTAAATAGCGAAGAAAAGACAAATTTGATGGAATTATGTGAGAAGTACAATGACATATTTTTCCTTGAAGGCGATAGATCAGGATTTTCCGACAGAATTACACATAAAATACGATTAGTGCCAAACACAAAACCCGTAAACGTGAAGCCATATAGATTACCGCAAGTTCACAAAGAAGAAGTGGATAAACAAGTAAAGGAAATGCTAAAACAAGGAATCGTAGGGCCCAGCACGAGCGAATGAAACGCCCCATTATTAGTAGTTCCGAAAAAAGCGGACGAAACTGGAAAAAAGAGATATAGAGTAGTCGTCGATTTTGGAAAATTAAATGATGTAACAGTAGGAGATTCGTTCCCCCTGCCCAACATATCCGACATTCTCGATCAGCTCGGAGGAGAAAAATATTTTTCCACCTTGGATCTCGCCTCCGGTTTTCATCAAATAGCCATGGAACCAGAGGATTGCGAAAAAACAGCATTTTCGACCCCTTACGGTCATTTCGAATTTAAAAGAATGCCATTTGGCCTAAAAGGTGCCCCATCGACCTTCCAAAGAGCTATGGAAGCGTTATTAGGAGGCTTACGAGGAATCAAATGTTTTGTTTATATTGACGACATAGTAATTCATGGACGCTCGCTAAAGGAACACCAAGACAGACTAACACAGATTTTTAACAGAATTCGAGACAGCGGTTTAAAATTGCAACCAAATAAATGTCAATTCTTACGCAAAGAAACGATCTACTTAGGACACGTTATATCGGAGGAAGGAATTAAGCCAGACCCTTCCAAATTAGAAGCAGTGAACAGATTTCCAGTTCCTAAAAAAGCTAAAGACGTCCTGCCCTTTTTAGGACTAGCAGGTTACTATAGAAAATTCATAGAACAATTTTCACGAATTGCAAAACCACTTACGCAATTACTAAAAAAGGACGCGGAATTTAAATGGACCGCGCAAGAACAAGAAGCATTCGACATACTTAAAGAAAAATTGACATCAGCACCACTTCTACAATACCCCGACTTTACTAAACAATTTACTTTAACGACAGATGCATCAGGTACAGCATTAGGCGCGATATTATCTCAACAACACGAGGGTAAAGATCTACCAGTAGCATACGCAAGTCGAGTTCTTAACAAAGCCGAAACTAACTATAGTACAACCGAGAAGGAACTTTTAGCAATTGTATGGGCAACACAGCATTTCAGACCTTATTTATATGGCACTAGATTCGAAATAGTAGCAGATCATAAACCGCTTACATGGTTATTTAACGTTAAAGATCCGGGTTCTAGATTAGTTAGATGGAGAATAAAGTTAGAAGAGTACGATTACAGCATTCGATATAAAGAAGAAAAGAATAATCAAAATGCCGACGCTCTCAGTCGTATGTACGTAATTAAACGAGGACGAGGTAGGCTGCGAAAGATACCCCTACCCGACGACCAAGCGACACCAGACCCGAAAGACAAAGTAGAGCAAGACACTGACCAGTCCGACGAATCAGATTCTGATGACTCGACTGTTACACCTCAGGACACATATACGGAAGACGAAAAGAAAAAAATTCTCTACGAATATCACGACGCTCCATTAGGTGGACATCTAGGCGTAAAACGAACACTAAAACGAATACAATTAAAATATACATGGCCGGGAATAAAAAGGGACGTAGAGGAATACATCTCCAAATGCGAAAAATGCCAAAAGAACAAGACTTATAATTCACGCAAAGCTCCTATGCTTATAACGGACACACCGACAGAACCCTTCGCAAAATGCGCTTTAGATATTGTAGGACCCTTACCGGAAACGAATAATCGCAACAAATATATATTAACCTGTCAAGACGCGCTAACAAAATTTAGTAAAGTAATACCGATTCCGGACCAAGAAGCGAATACAATAGCCAAAGAATTCGTAACCAAAATAGTATGCGAACACGGAATACCAAAAACAATTCTCAACGACCAAGGAACCAACTTTCTCAGTCAAATATTCAAAGACACGTGCAAGCTACTACAGATTAACAAAATTCAAACGATTGCTTATCATCCCGAATCAAACGGAGCCCTAGAACGAAGTCACAGAACGCTAGCCGAATATCTAAAAAACTTTATAGATGAAGATCAATCAAATTGGGACGAATGGTTACCCTACGCAATGTTTACATACAATACTACCCCATACACCGCGACAGGATTTACACCTTACGAATTAATGCACGGTAGACAAGCCGAACTACCAACGTCACTTACATTACCGCCACAACCGAACTACACATACGACCGTTACGCCCATGAATTAAGACAACGCATAAGATCAACTAACGCGATAGCACGAGACGCATTAAAAGACAACAAAGTACAATCGAAACGCAATTACGACAAACAAACGAGGAGTAACAAATTTAAACTAGGCGACAAAGTACTACTACGGGACGAAACTATCAGACGAGGACGGACTAAAAAACTAGCACCGAGCTGGATAGGACCTTACACGATAATTCAAACGCACGACAACGAAAATTATACTATAACAAAGGGTCGTAGAGCGATCCGCGTCCACACAAACAGGATAAAACACTTCTTGCAGTAAAGAAAGGAAAAACAGACAACTTATTAATTGTGAAAAATAGATCAATTTATTAATGTAACAAGTATCAATTTATCACCAACGGGGACCCTGCAACATAAACAAACAATAATTAGTATAAAATATCATAATTGTCCAACAAAAGACATAAAAACACTATCACGACATTTTGGGTACATCACAACACAAACATAACCTCACCTCTTCCATTATCACCTCCCCAAACAAGCGCCGGATCCCAAGTTGGTCCGGCTCCCAGCTTTCGCCCCAAAGCAGGTCTATGTAATGTCGCCTGGTACGCCGACGCCAACGTATGGCTTCCATCTCCTTCACAAGCAACACTCCTAAATAAACAAAAGGGCAACATGGTTACTGAACAAAAAGAAAAATAATAGAAAAGGACACACACATAGAGAAACACCCCAAAAACAAATACTTACGGCACCAAGACTGACAATACCCACGACCCATTTTTCCAAATTGAGAACATCCGCCAAGACAGCCTACTTAAATACACACCACAAGTCCCCACCTAAATTCACAAAATTGCACTGCTGTTGCAGATTTTCGCTCCACCTGCCAAGCTTAGCGGGGGGCGAACGGAACGAACCGTTCGAACTGCAAAAGTTCACATATCATCCTGGCACTTACTTTGAAGAAATCGGAAACCTTCACGCATACAGGGACACGTGGAAATTGGTAATACACACGGATATAACGCCTCTAATCAATCGTCACGCCCAAATACAAAAAACGCTCGTAGACACCATTAACCAATGTCACTACAACGCGCGATACGCGAATCTCTTTTGCACGCGATTCACTATCATAGCAAAAAAACAACTAGACCAAATCGCCCAAAAATTCCAACTCATTCACCAATTAATCGGAACATCAGAACGAAAACGCAGAGGACTGATAAACGGAATAGGATACTTAGGCAAAGCCCTATTCGGGACAATGGACGAGCATGACAGACAAACAATTAACGAACAACTACAAATATTACACCAGGAAGGTAGTAATATACGCACATCACTCGTAAAACAGATACAGCTAATTAACGCCAACATAAAACGTTACAAAGAATCCATTTCAAACACTGAATACAACGAACAAACATTATTAAACGCCACTATCAAACTCAACCAACTTATACACACAGAAGCGAACGACCGACAAATTCAAATAGCCATTGACGAGAATGCCATTATTACCGAAAACTTAATAAAAAATTTAAACGACGACACCAGCAACTTACTAGATTTTACCAAAGATATCAAAAAGGGAATTCTCAACCCAACAGAAATATCACCAACACAAATTATTAATAGCCTAAAATCAGTAGCATCACAATTACCAAAAGGTTTAAATTTTCCGCTACCGCTCACAGTCGAAAACATACACTATCTATACGAAATTGTAAATCTCGCAATTTATTCAAATTCACACTCAATCACAGCAATTATCGAAATTCCTTTGTGTTGGCGAATTCTCCTTTGAACACGCGCGGCCATTAGTGTTCGCAGCGAAAGTAGTTCGCTGGTGCGTCGTTACCGATAGCGGCAGCACCTCCCGGACACGCATGGCCACGATCGCGCCATCACGAAGAAGAAACCGGTACTGGCTCAACGGCCACGCGGTGCCGGTTCGACGCCATTACGTTATTATCGCTGACGCTGTTCGTACGTTTACACGTGCTCTCGGTTCTCGTTTCTGTGCATTCATTGTCGTTCCAGACCACTCAAAAACCACTCAGTTTCGTTCGCGCTTCGCGTATCTGTGACCAGAAGTGTCGTGCGAACAATATCTTGTGATATTCCCGTATTTTTGTATTCATAATTAGCTGTAAGAACCCGCGTGTATATAAACGTTAATTTGTGTGTTAGTTATAAGTTGTACATAATATACTAGAGTGATTAAGCGTCAAGGTTTCGTGTCTCAGTTTTTTCCGTCCTCTCCGCCCCCGCAAATTCGCGAACATTTGGTCCTTCGAGCCGGATGAGACACGCCCTTGCCGTGACGGTTTGAACACGCCATTATACCGTTACAACCGACATTGTGAGTGACGTCAGCATCGTGTCGTGTTTGTTTCGTTGAACTCAGTGACTCGAAATAGTGGTCGTGTTTGTTTTATTGAACTCAGTGACTCTCCCTAGTTTTAAGCGTTTTAGTTTTATCGAGCTCAGTGACTCCTTTAGTTTAAGTGAGTGTTATTTCTCGAACCTAGTGACTTTTTTCAATTTAAACGTTCGGAACAATGCCGAAATCACGCGAATCGTCGCCGACGTCTCGGCCTGCCTCACCCCCTGAGGAAGAGGCACTCGGTGTGGAGGCGCCGGCTCCACCGCTACTCTCGCTGCCCGAAGATTCCACGCAGCCCTCGAAGACCGCTCGCCCACGCTCGCCCGCTCGGCTCTCGTCAGAGCTTCAAATACGCGCGAGAGATCAGACTGAACGCTCTGACCACATTACGGCCATCGCGGAGGATCTCGAGGCAGCCACAAGGTCCGAGCCACTCCAGTTGATGCGTGAGGAGTTGTCGGTAGTCCGCGCTACCCTGGACAACCTCTACCAGGTGTTCCAGCAGGAACACAAGGCGCTGGGCCGCGTGTGGCCAGTGTCTCGGCTGGACCATCCCTACTATGAGCGGCGGGTGTCGGCCACAGTGGAGAAGGAGACCTTCAGAGCGAGGAGGCTGATCGCTCAATTGGATTATCGATGGTCTCTCGCTCAGCAGTCAACGCAGTCCACGGCAACTCCTTTGACCACGCAGACCACGACAGAACCGCGACGAGCACGGCTGCCGGAAATTCCTCTGCCCAGATTCGAGGGCGAATATCATCGGTGGGCCGAGTTCAAGGCCATCTTCACGTCCGTCATTCAGGACCGCGCAGAACTGTCCGCGTTAGACAAGCTGCATTACCTGAAGGGGGCCGTCTCTGGTAGTGCAGCCCAGCTCATCGCGCATCTGCCATCCACAAGCGAGTCGTTTGAGCTGGCCTGGCAGCTGCTGGATGACCGCTTTGAGAACAAGCGGCTCAATGTTCAGGCCTACATGGACCGCATCCACCGCTTGACGCCGATGACGAAGAGGAAGGCTTCGTCCCTTCTGAAGATGGCGGACATCATTGGAGAGACCACGCAGGCCCTCAAGGCCTTTCGCTTGGAGGATGCGAACAATTGCTTCGTCGTGAGCACGCTGGTCAAACTCCTGGACGCAGATACCAGGGAACACTGGGAATCATCCTTGGCTGCGCAGAGGGACTACCCCACTCTGGCCCAGTTGACCGCCTTCTTGCTCACAAGGGCAGGCACGTTGGAGCAGCTGGAGCAGCTCTCAGAGGCTCGGAACACGCAGCCCGCGCACACCAAACAAGCGACGTCTTCTCGGGCCACTCATCCAGCCCCGATTCGTCCGGGGCCAGCCAGGGCGTCATCGCATCCAGTGGCCATGGTTCACGTGCCGGCACCCCGTCCTGCTCCCAAGACGGCACCGTCTTCGCAGCCCACGAGCTCGACGTATCCCTGCGCCTTCTGCAGGAAGGAGCACTATATCAGCGCTTGTCCTGTGTTTCGGCAGTTGTCCAGTGACGACCGGTCCAATGTGGTCAAGGCACACGCGTTGTGTATCAACTGCCTTGGCCATCACAATCTGAGAAGCTGCCGCACAAGACAACGATGCAAATTGTGCGATGAACAGCACCATTCTCTCCTTCATGGCGCAGACTTGAGCCACGTGGTAGTGCCTGGCCAACGACCGCCCACGCAGCCCACGACGAGCACTTCGCAGCCATCAATCTCGACCACGCATCATCCCGGCCCATCCACTGCCGATTGAAGGGTCGGCGCAGTCGTCGAGAGCAACGCAGTCCACGCAGCTCCCACTCCTAGACCACGCACGGACGCCCACGCTTCCAAGCAACGCACGGACCACGCAACGAGACCACGCAGAACACGGACAACACTTCTAGCAACAGCACTCGCCCGAGTGCACACCGATCTCGCTGTTCAGCAGGTGAGAATCTTGGTCGATTCAGGCTCTGAAATCTCACTTGTTTCAGAATCTCTAGTCACGCAGCTTCAACTGAAACGAACACGCTACACCTTGGATGTCCACGGAGTTGGTGGAGCAAGGACGTCGCAGTCGAGCGGAGTGGTCAATATTACCCTCCATTCCAACTACCGGCCTCTCTCAGTCACCATTCAAGCTCACGTGCTTCCACGGGTGACAACTTGCCTACCATCGACGCCACCAACTCTCACGTCACCGCCCTCGCATCTGGAGAAACTGAACCTTGCAGATCCGCAGTTTCTTGTTTCCAGACCAGTGGACATCATACTTGGAGCTGACGCTTACGGACAGATCATCAAGCCAAACATCATCCGACATCCGTCAACGCAGCTGGTCGCGCAACTGTCTATCTTTGGCTGGCTCGTGATCGGCCCCATCGAGGGCCCTCCTACTCCACGCAGAACCGTTCATCAGGTCACGGTCAATAATACCAATTGCCAACTGAACGAGTTACTCAGCCGATTTTGGACGCAAGAGGAGCCACCACAGGATACGACACCGTTGCTCACGCCAGACGAACAGGAGTGTGAAGAACACTTCAAGACCACGCATTCAAGGGACTCGACAGGAAGATACATCGTGCGGTTGCCGCTCAAACTACATCCTCGAGCATTAGGCAATTCCTATCAAACAGCACACGCCTGTCTTCAGCGAATCCTCAGACGTCTCAGCAAGGACGACCAGTACAATCAGTTGTACACCAAGTTCATGCTCGAGTATGAGCAGCTTGGTCACATGGTAAGACTGAACAACAGCTCAATAATCAGTTCGTTGCAGTATTATCTCCCACATCACGGCGTCCTCAAGTTGAGCAGCACGACCACCGCTCTTCGTGTGGTGTTCAATGGCTCCAGTTCAACTTCCTCAGGATATTCGCTGAACGACCTTATGCATACAGGTCCCAATCTTATGTTGAACATCGCAGATCTTCTCATCTGGATACGCAGGTACAAACATCTGTTTGCAACAGACATCACGAAGATGTATCGGCAGATCAAGGTACATCCCGATGATTGGAACTTGCAACGCATACTTTGGCTTGATGACACGCAAAAGGAAACGCATTACCAGCTGACCACCGTCACGTACGGGACGAAAGCTGCTCCGTATCTCGCTGTGCGCACACTCCTACAACTAGCAGAGGATGAAGGGTCGAAATATCCCCTCGCCGTGGATCCCATCAAGAATGGCAGGTATGTCGACGATATTTTTGGTGGCGCAGATACAGCAGATCACCTCCTCGAAGTGGCGCAACAGCTGACGCAACTTTGCCAGGCGGGAGGATTTCCTCTGGCAAAATGGCACTCTACCAGTAAATCGTTGCTTGAAGTTTTCGCATCTAACCTAGGAAACGCAGCAATCTCATTCGACGACTGCGAGACCAAAATTCTCGGAATCAAATGGACCCCGCATCAAGATACTTTCAACTTTTCAACCATACCTTCTTCCAAACGCACGCAGTTCTCCAAACGCCTCATCCTATCCGAAGTAGCACAAGTCTTCGATCCTCTCGGTTTTGTCGCACCTGTAGTCATACGAGCCAAAATCTTAATTCAAGAGCTTTGGTTACAGGAACTCGGTTGGGACGACATTCTGCCTCCTCACATCACTCGCCGTTGGCTTCACATCAGGGAAGATTTAACCAGCTTGGCCAAGCTTTCCATCCCACGATGGTTCAACACAACGACCACGTCGACTGTTGAACTTCACGGATTCTCTGATGCGTCAGTCTTCGCGATGGCAGCTGTCGTCTACCTCGTCGTCCGCTCACCGTCCACGGGTACCCAAATTTCTCTCGTTTGCTCGAAAACGCGAGTGGCTCCACTCAAACGTCTAACCATCCCGAGGTTAGAATTAACAGCAGCGCTGCTACTTTCTAAACTGGTAAGGCATGTTCACGCTACTTTGAACATGACCGTTACGCAGACATTTTTGTGGACGGACTCAGAAGTTACGCTTGCATGGATCAAGACGCACCCCTCTAAATGGAAGGATTACGTACGCAACAGGGTAATTCAAATCCAAGAGATCACGCAGAATTATCATTGGAGACACACGCCAGGAACATCGAATCCTGCTGACTGCGCGTCGAGAGGCATTTCGACGGAGCAGTTACATCAGCACACTCTGTGGTGGACGGGACCACCGTGGCTCAAGAAAACGCAGAACGCATGGCCCAAGCAGACCAGTGGTGACGCAGACGAGCTAGGAGCTCCAGAAGCTCGCTCTGCCGTCTCACTCCACACGTTGAACGCAGTCAAAGAATATTCATGGAGTTTAATCTATCAATATTCTTCTGTTAACAGGTTGTTCAGAATCACGTCTCTATGCCTCAAGTTCGTGGACAAACTGTTGAAACGATACAACGCGTCGCCCACGCCAATGATCTCCGCAGCTGACATAGAAAAGGCCAGGATCTACTGGATTCAGGCCACGCAGTCCCTTTACTTCAAGGACGAACTCGCAGCACTCGCCAAGGGGACTTCGCTTTCATCGACACATCCTTTTACACGGCTGACCGCTTACCTCGACCATCAAGGGATCGCCAGGGTAGGAGGACGGCTGCAACACTCAGAGCTGTCGCACGAAGGCAAACATCCGGTAATTTTGCCTCGTGATTCACGGCTCTCAGCGCTTCTTATCGACCACGCACATCAGCAAACGATGCACGGAGGTACGCAAGACACCCTTGCTTTTCTCAGACAACGCTATTGGATCATCGGTGGAAGAGCTCCGGTGAAGACTCACATCCTCAGGTGCGTGAAGTGTGCTCGGCAGAGGGGGATCCGTGCCCATCAACTGATGGGCCAACTACCTCTCTGTCGGGTCACTCCATCGCGCCCGTTCACGCACACCGGCGTGGACTACGCCGGACCACTCACGCTCAAGACCTGGAAGGGACGAGGAGCGAAAACGCATAAAGGGTGGATTTGTGTATTCGTCTGTTTCGCAACCTCAGCTGTTCATTTGGAAGTTGTTTCAGATTACTCGACAGACGCTTTCATCGCAGCCTATCGCAGATTCACGTCCCGCAGAGGTATCGCAGCATGCCTCTACTCAGATTGCGGTACCAACTTCCAAGGAGCAGACGCACAACTTCGGAAACAATTCATCGAAAGCACACGCGAAAATCAAAACATCGCAGCTTCACTCGCCAAGGATGGTACGCAGTGGAATTTCAACCCGCCTGCCGCTCCGCACATGGGCGGAAAATGGGAGGCCGCGGTCAAGTCGCTCAAATTTCATCTCAAGAGGACGGTTGGAGATGCTTTGCTGACGTACGAGGAATCAGTAACATTGCTCGCGCAGATCGAAGCCATCCTCAATTCACGACCATTGGAACCACTCAGCGACGATCCAGACGACGTTTCAGCCCTGTCACCAGGCCATTTCCTCGTCGGAACGCAGCTGAACGCAGTACCAGAACCCGCACTACTTGATGTCGCAGCCAGCAGACTGTCAAGGTGGCAGTTCATTCAACAGCGGCTCCAACAATTTTGGAAGCTCTGGTCCACGCAATATCTACAACGACTCCAGGCGATCTCTAAATGGCACCATCCAACCAACAAGATCAAGGTAGGCTCCCTTGTTCTTATCACTGACGAACGTCTGCCCCCAGGCAAATGGCCCATGGCCAGGGTTCTCAGGCTCCTACCAGGGAAGGATGGATTGACCAGGGTCGTCGAACTCAAGACGGCCACCACGACGCTCACGCGGCCTATCGTCAAGCTGGCTCTGCTTCATCAGCCCTCTCACGACGACGCGGACACGCAGACTTCATCATCGACCAGTCGCTGATGGCCGGGGGGAATGTTGGCGAATTCTCCTTTGAACACGCGCGGCCATTAGTGTTCGCAGCGAAAGTAGTTCGCTGGTGCGTCGTTACCGATAGCGGCAGCACCTCCCGGACACGCATGGCCACGATCGCGCCATCACGAAGAAGAAACCGGTACTGGCTCAACGGCCACGCGGTGCCGGTTCGACGCCATTACGTTATTATCGCTGACGCTGTTCGTACGTTTACACGTGCTCTCGGTTCTCGTTTCTGTGCATTCATTGTCGTTCCAGACCACTCAAAAACCACTCAGTTTCGTTCGCGCTTCGCGTATCTGTGACCAGAAGTGTCGTGCGAACAATATCTTGTGATATTCCCGTATTTTTGTATTCATAATTAGCTGTAAGAACCCGCGTGTATATAAACGTTAATTTGTGTGTTAGTTATAAGTTGTACATAATATACTAGAGTGATTAAGCGTCAAGGTTTCGTGTCTCAGTTTTTTCCGTCCTCTCCGCCCCCGCAAATTCGCGAACACTTTGTTAAACTCAAAATTTTATAAATTAAGTAATGTATACCCGGTACCAACTAAGATCAACGAAACACTTTATGCTTATATAGACTCTACCGAAACGCACATTGCAATAGACACGACAAATTTAGAATATATACATATCAACAGCGAAGATCTTAACAAATGTAAATTATTAAAAAACACCTATCTATGTAAACTAAATCACCCCATATTCAAAGCCATTCCACATGGCCCGTGCGAAATACAAATTTTCACAAAATTAGTTCAACAACCCAAAAATTGTAACACTAGATTCATACACCTCAATCAAACAATTTTTATCGAATTACTTCATCCGGGAACTTGGATTTATATTGCGCCAAAACCAATACGAGCGATAATCACATGCGAACAACACACAACACAAAACACCCAAATACAAGACTCTGGTATCTTATCTATTAAAGAAAAATGTACAATTTCGACCGCCGAATTCACGATACTAACAGGAAAAACTTATAAACCTGAAGAAACCTACAATTACTTACCGATGTATAACTTAACAATACCGAATATATTACAAACTGTAAACATATCTCATATCGAATCCGAAAATCATTACAAACTACGCAAAATTATTAGAGATCCAAAAGAATTACACGCGATAAGTAAAAGCTTAACGGATTTAACAGCCGATCTAAATACTAATTATAACCAAACGCCGATACAATACCACTACACGCTCATCTCGTCATTTTCTGTAACCTCATTTACCTTAATTGTATTATCCATAGTAACTTGTTACAAATACTCTACGAGACTAAATTGTCACAAAAGAAACGAGCGAACTAACAACCTACAAATAGAACTAACAGAACAAAACAGCGATTCGATTCAAGGCAAACCAAAAATCATTATCCGAGAAAAACCTAAAAAGACAAATCGAAAGAGCACAATGTAAAATCAGCTGTAAAGACACATATTTCATAACCTTATATTATATTGTATTATCATTATTATCATATTTGTATTACATTACTATTATTGTAAGTATTATTGTAATATCGCATTATTAACCATACGACGAAAATGCATCATGTACAAAAAAAAAAAGAAAAAGACATTCCAGCGAACTAACAACCTACAAATAGAACTAACAGAACAAAACAGCGATTCGATTCAAGGCAAACCAAAAATCATTATCCGAGAAAAACCTAAAAAGACAAATCGAAAGAGCACAATGTAAAATCAGCTGTAAAGACACATATTTCATAACCTTATATTATATTGTATTATCATTATTATCATATTTGTATTACATTACTATTATTGTAAGTATTATTGTAATATCGCATTATTAACCATACGACGAAAATGCATCATGTACAAAAAAAAAAAGAAAAAGACATTCCACACTACCGAAACATTGTAAGCGCACTCCTTCCAAGGGGGGAGAGATGTTGTGCCCGGATACGCACATAAAGAATGCACAATTCAGCAACTCCTACAAAGCGAGCGATGACCGACCTCCATCGAGCGAGGAATGTCTAACTTAGCGACACGTGCCTACCGAACGGCAAAAGATTTCGAACTATTGAGAAATATCCCAAATAAGTAAGACATTCCAATTAAGCAATTGGCACGATTAAAGAATATAAAAGCACCACGCATCGGCGCGCGGGCAGAGAAGAAATAACCGAAAGATCGTAAGCAGAACATAAAGTAACTCTAGAACAATCAGACTTGTAACTCTAAAATATTCAATAAACCAAGTATCACTTCGTCTATTCTCGTGAAGTTCCGGTGAATTCCAATTCTTTAAACGCTCCAGAACCTCAGCTATCCCATGAATTAATTGTTGATATCCGTCGGGCACAACAATATATTTGTGGTTTTTGATGCTTTTTCAAAGATGGTAAAATTATATCCGGTAAAGAAGGCGACTGCGAGGATTGTATTAAAGAAAATTTTGTTCGATTACTGTGTTAAAATTGGAAAGCCCAAGCGTATTCTATCTGATAATGGATCACAATTCACTGCGAGGAGTTGGAGATCTGAATTGAATCGAAATGGTATTAAGGTAGTATTTTCGTCTATTAGACATCCAGAATCTAATCCAACGGAGCGACTCATGCGAGAATTGGGTAAATTCTTTCGTATATTTTGTTTTGAAGAGCATACAAAATGGGCAAAATTTATACCGAGAATAGAAAATTTACTCAATTACACTATTCATTGTACTACGGGATTTATGCCTGTGGAATTACACTGGGGTGTGACACCAGTTGATCCCATTCATAAATTGGTACCGTTTCCAGATCCTGCGATCATTCCGCATAACGTTAAAATTTTACTCGCCCGAGAGCGACTGATTAAAAACTATGAAAACCGAAATAAATACCAAAGAAATGCTCATAGTGAATTGTTGAATCAGGGAAATCTAGTACTATTAAGAGTACCTCATGTTTCTAATCAATGCGATCGCGTTATATATAAGTTTTTTCATTTATTTGAAGGACCTTACCGGCTTAAGGCGATGCGGGACCTGAAAACTTTACCGACCGAGCAGTCGAAACGTAGTTCTCTAATTATTTCGTTATTACAAGACAGATTGCAACAAAATTTGACTGGCACGTTCTACGTGTGCTAAAGAATGGTTTGTTGGAGCTACTTTTTCCAAAATCGTCAAAAAATTATAAAGATGAAAATTAGTTAAAGTTGGCGCTTATCAAGATGGCGGCCGTGATCTCATTTTTCATTAATATAATCAGTTCTGTAAATTAAATGGAAAATCGGGCTCCAACAAACCATTCTTTGGTTCGAAAGGAACAAAACGAGCTATCAACGGACCGTGTACACTTTATTATACAGAAGATATTTGAGAACTACGATTTCACTATCATTCTTGTGAAGATATGCCAAAATGGCGTACGTCCGAGCTCTAGTTTAGTTCAGCATTTTCGCTGCAGAGCGCAGTGCAGTCGTTTTCTGCGTTCGACCGCTTTATGCAAGCGACTTATGTACATGCGAATGTGTGTGTACGCACTAACCTATTCCATCCACGACGAAGCAACGTTCCGTCGTGAAGGCTGCGCCGAAAGACCGAACGAAACCATGAATTTTGACGCGCGAATTTTAACTGCACTAGAACGTTTCAGTGATTACCGTATTAATTTTGACGAATTTTTTATATGTAAAATGCTGCTTTAAAGTAACATGGACGCTATGTACATATTAAAAAAAAAAACATTACATAAAATTGCGAAGTACAAAAGATTTAACCTTTCTTCTTCAACAACAATCACATTCATTAGGCTGACTTACATATGTACATACATATGTAATTAGTTATGGTTGTCACTTTCAGACCATTTTTGTGGCATTTACTGTGCAACACATATATACGGAATCAAATGTAACTATCACTATAAAGCAATAATTGAACGTAATGTTTACAAAACGATATAAAGCAAATTATTATTAAAATACGAGCTTTCGAATTTTCCGACTTTTATCCAATCTCGTAAAAGTGGGTTATACTTTGGAATTTCTATCTCAAAAACTGTTGATCGTATTGATTTCGCATATTCTTTTGTTCTAATTTAGAACGATCGCTTTTTTAAAATAAATTTCCATTTGTAAATGTGGAATACAATTTTTGCCACAGTGGAAACTATAAATAAATTTTTATTTTGCAAATTTCACATTAGATTCGCGTTCGTAAAACCTCAAAATAATTGCTCTTATATTCCTAAAATAACTTATTCCTATTTTTTGTATAGAAGTTGAGTATTGTTGGTATGAAATTTATTCAAATAACGAACAACGAATGAAATATATTGTTTCTTATTTGTTCGCTCATTATTCGATCATAGTAATTTGTTGATTTATTCTTTTTGTTAGTTTTCAAAGCAACGAATAAAAATATCGTGCATCATCGTCGATGATTCGTTCACATGCACTAGCAGTGTACACGTCTAATATACTAGATCATTTTGATCCGACATACATATGTATGTATTTTATATTAGACTGAAGTGTGTAGAGGGTCATAGCTACAACATAATCTCCAAATACTAAGCTGCACATCTCAAAAATATGCGAGAAAATTGCATTTAAAGTTTTCGTAGCACTATGTCACGTCCTGTGACGCATTCTTTAAATTCTTCCGCGTCATCCAAATTCATCAATTTCCCAACTCCGAGTGAGCAATTTATTTGGGTCGCGCATTGCAAAAATGCCGACGATCCAAGTAAATGTAGCTCACCGGAATGAACAAATCATCGCTACGCCCTACTTGTGCGATATAAAACAATGCGACCGATCATCCGCGCACGCTTCCATCATAAAAGTTCACGGGCTCCACCAAAAGTCACGCGCAGCGTTCACTCGCGAGATACTTTGTACACGACACCCGCGACTCTGCTACGAGGGCACCCGAACCTCGACAGAGAAAATCTCGTCGACTCTGATACGAAGACGACAGAACTTCGACAGAGCGAGATTCCGCCCGCGTCCAGTGCACCATTGTAAAACGACGAACGCGACGATAACCCCGCGAGTAACAGTGTAAGAAACGAATTGTACAACTTCTAAATAAACTGATTAGTGACCAAGTGCGTGGAATTCACTCCAGCCGCCCTGCCTACCTTCCCGCCACGAGTACGCTACCCCGAAGTCATCTTGATCACCCTCGACAAGGTAAGTACGCACATCTTATGCTATCGTGAGAATCCTCGGGTTTTTACAAGAAAGTCCGCGGTTCAGTGAGAGTGGACCACCACGCGACTTTACAACTATTAGTACAAGTTTTTTTAAAATAATATGTAAAAGTTGTAGTAGTGAAATAGTCAACGTTCTGGTTCGTGGAACATGTGGTTATTTGGTTCGAGACTCTCGTTGATAATAATCTAATGATTTTTTTTTTTAATTTAATTAGTTCTTTATATGTACATTTTTAAATGACTATTACTGAAATTAAATTTTCATACGTAATATTCGTTAATAACACATGAGTATTAAAATTATATTATTTATGTTAGTTATTCGAATATTAAAAACTGTGACCGGAGAATAAGAAATCCCCTCAACGCGTCAAAAAAGCCGAGCGCTAAGGGACTCGCGAATAGCGAGACAGGGACAACTCCCTTAATTACCGACAGAGTAACGACAAGCCCTCTAATTACAAAAGGATCCACCGAGAGGGCCAGCGCGACACGCGCTCGATCGTCAATCGATACCGACACTCTGTCCCGGGATACCGAATAAGCAATACGTGCTCCATATTATAAAAGCGTTTAGCGTCGTAAAACGTCTTATTGTCTCGTCGAATAACACATAATACCAAGATTACAATTGTTGTATAAGCCTCAAGGAAAGAGGAACATATTCGACAAAGTCTGTAAGTCAGAAAATCTGTACCTTACCTGAATATATTTTACTTCTTTATTCTATTTCCTATATAATACTTGTCTTTATTTAACGGGTCTCCAACCGCCCACCCTTTGAGAGAGTCTCATGTCTCATTTTGCCGGTTTTCGTCAAACTCGGCTGGCGCCCACAAAATTTATTGTCGAATTGCGACTATTCAATCATTATCTAATTAATTAACTTTCTTTAGAGCCCCGGCAGCCACTGACCCAGGCCGCGCCGGGTGGGTTCTTTGCCGTTTTGTAACCAGAATATCTCAAATTTTATAAATAATTAATAATAAATCTAATCGCGGCAAAGATCCTGTCTCAAAACTTATATTATAAATATTACATATATTAAAAATTATATTCGATTATTATTAACACTATTTTGCGGTACTTATTGCAGGGTGATAAACATCATAAAAACATGCAAAACACAAATTGAAACGACATCTGCTACAACATATAAAAGAAGTGTTTCCACATGCGCAAGGTTTTTTTAATTCTTCAATCATTATTAAACATGAAAATTTAATTTCAGTAATATTCATTTAATAACGTAAATGTAAAAAATTGATTAAATTGAAAAAAAAATTATCGTTAGATATCGAGAGTCTTGAGCCATGCATCCACATGTTCCACGAACCAGAACGTTTGTTTGTTTGTTTGTTTGTAGTATGTTTATTTATGGCTACAAAAATATATTCTATAATAATACAAACTTTAAATAAACAAAAAGTAGACTTATACTATATTGCGTTCAGTCTTTTATTTTGGCATTTGTTATCACGATAAATAATATTAGCTTATCGCTCGTTGTCGTTTCCTTATTACTAGTTACGTTGCGTTTGGCATTCTGAGTTTTGTACTCTTGTATAATACTCCCCAAAAATAGCCATCAAAAGGGGGGCTGACATCACATAATATACTCTTACAGCTAGAGGCGAATAAATAAATAGGTAGAATAGATAAAGAAAGTATTCACAGAAGAATGTAGAGTGTAGGTACTCTTGAGGTACGAACCAGAACGTTGACCGTTTCGCTACTACGACTCTTTGAATTTCTTAAAAAAAAAACTTGTACCAATAGTGCTACGAAAACTTTAAATGCAATTTTCTCGCATATTTTTGAAATGTGCATCGTAGTACTTGGAGATTATATTGTAGCTATGACCCTCTACACACTTGAAAAGTTTCAGGTAAATTGGTGTTCCCGAACGTCTGAGCCTCTCCTTGTGAGATCTTTTGACTCACGGTTGATTCTGGTGGTTCATTTCAACCCGATATATGTACATTGTATTATACTATGCCATACTGAGCAAGTATGCATTATACTGATGTGAGTTATTTTGATCTACTATACGTACTGTGTTGGGTCAATTTATCCCAGTACGTATCGTATCGTATTGTATAATTTTAATCCAGTGTCTGATGCCATATTTTACAGGCAATGTTCACAGATTACATCTCGTGTGATACATAGTAAGTATGTACAGTAAGCACTCGATGAGTGTTCAGAATTTGGGACTGGCGAGAAACATTTAGCGTGCAGAAGATTCGGTTCTCCGACTGTTTCCATTCTGCCAACATCAACGGAGAAAGAGACAGTAGATAAAAGAAGAAGATGAATTCGGAGCTGACATAAGAGTTAAAAATTAAATATTCGTGAAAGAACACTAATGCAACAAAGATATTTGTTTGTTTATACATTATGTTTTTAAAATAAAAATGTTATTATCTCTAAAAAAGTACAAAAGATGTTACAAACAATCATATGAAGTTGCAGGAGGATTAAAAACATAAGATTACAAATAATTCAAAAACAATTACAAAAGATGACACAAAATTTGACATGTTTAAGAGCGCAGACCTAGAGGGTGAATCTTTATTACCTAGGCCCCGTTTGCCTTTTAGGAAAGTACCTGCGCATTTTATTAATAACGGTACTCTACGCGTAGCAATCTTGGATTCTTAAAAATGCCTCTACCAATCGGAAGGCTTGTAAATCGACCGCTCATCAACGAAAATCAGCTAATAAGAAAATTAGAAATCACATGTATGTAATTAATCGCGAAACAAATCTTAATTGTTAAATTCTCTTGTTAGAGAAATGAGTTAATCGTTATTGCTACCCGTCCTTTGTATTCAATATGTAACATATAACGTTAACTGTTCATTCGCCGTTAATTTAGCATGTGAAATGAGCATTCATAGAAAGTAAATTATTTTAAAATTATTTAGATTACATAGATTATAACGATATCGTGTTTAGTCTAATTTTGATCAGGAAAATTTCATCAATACGTTAATAAAATTGTTATAAATAAAAAGTAAAAAAGTTTTATCGCTGCAGTACTGTTGCTCCACCGATCCAAATGCGATACCGAGTTTCAAAGGAAAGCCGCACCGTGTCAAATTGCACCCGTGCTCGCGCCGAGGGGACCCCCCCCCCCCCCCGTGGTAGGGAGAAATCGGTCCTTTCGAGCATTTTAGAATCTTTGCTGTAGTCCGCCACACTTATGACTTCGTCATCGCGGGAAGCGAGGGGCATGGGGAGAAACGGTGTGAATGAATGTGTAGTGAGAATACCACTACAACGTCGCACAAAACAAACACACAATTCGACTACGTGATGATTCGAGAATCTGAGAAGCGAGGATAGGAACCTTCGGTTTTCGGTTCGATCCTCGATCCACGCTCGGCTTGAGGAATTGCAAATCGTTGGGGAATGCTCCGCTTCGATTTACATACTTGCTATTCGTAAAAAGTAATGTAGCCATTGTAGAAAAAAACGGACGTTACACTCTTGGCCGGGAATCGAACCCGCGAACCTCGGATTTGTAGGCGGACACGCTACTCCCTGAGCCAAGCACCATCCAACCACTATTTGCTTATTCACGACGCCTCTTATAGTTTTAGGTATGAAGGTCCCAATCCTACAATAATTTTTCAAGCAATTCAGTACTCTTCACCTTTCATTTTTGGACAAACTACATTTTTCCTCGTTTTTGCAAGGGAAAATAGAAAATCTAATTGTTTCTATTATTTTTCACTGTTATTTTCCGTTTATAATTTATTGTTATATACAATACTAATATTCAGTATCTTTCTTTGTCTGTGAAGTAAAACTGCGCCGAGCCTGAGATAATCCGTGCTTGTAAGGAGTAGGGTTCCATTGTTCCAATTTACATGTAAAAGAATTGTTTAAAATTTAACTGGGCATCACTGTATTACGCATGATATAATAATAAATTATAAACGGAAAATAACAGTGAAAAATAATAGAAACAATTGGATTTTTTATTTTCCCTTGCAAAAACGAGGAAAAATGTAGTTTGTCTAAAAATGAAAGGTGATGAGTACTGAATTGCTTGAAAAATTATTGTAGGATTGGGACCTTCATACCTAAAACTATAAGAGGCGTCGTGAATAATGAAATATTGGTCGAATGGTGCTTGGCTCAGGGAGTAGCGTGCCCGCCTACAAATCCGAAGTTCGCGGGTTCGATTCCCGGCCAAGAGTGTAACGTCCGCTTTTTTCTACGATGGCTACATTACTTTTTATGAATAGCAAGTAAATCGAAGCGGAGCGTTCCCCAACAATTTGCATGCAATTCCTCAAACCGAGCGTGGATCGAGGATCGAACCGAAAACCGAAGGTTCCTGTCCTCGCTTCTCAGATTCTCGAGATCATCACGTAGTCGAATTGTGTGTGTTTATTGTGCGACGTGTGTAGTAGTGGTATTCTCACATATATTCACTCGCACCGTATCTCCCCATGCCCCTCGCTTCCCCCGATGATGAGTCATAAGTTGTGGCCGACTACAGCAAACATTCTAAAATGCTCGAAAGCTACGATGGTGGGGTCCACTTCGGCGCGAGCACGAGTGCAATTTTATTGACACGGTGCGGCTTTCCTTTGAAACTCTGTATCGCATTCGTATCGGCGAGACAACACTAATGCAGGGATAAAACTTTTTTACTTTTTATTTATAACAATTTTATTAACGTATTGATGAAATTTTCCTGATCAAAATGAGACTAAACACGATATCGTTATAATCTATGTAATCTAAATAATTTTAAAATAATTTACTTTCTATGAATGCTCGCTTCACATGCTAAATTAACGGCGAACGAACAGTTAATGTTATATGTTACATATTGAAATGTTCCGCAGTGATCTCGGATCGTGAACACTTATAGGAAGCAGGGATCGCATTTCGAAAATGTGTAGAAGACTTTCCCGTTCGTGAATAATCAGTTTGATTCGCTTCAAGTTCTGAATAAATGTTCGTATCCGACGCAACTATGAACTTTCACGGGACAGATCCTCAAGTTCTTGAATGTTGCCGACGTCAACGAACATAGAAAAAGACAGCAAAAAAAAAGAAACATTTACAAGCCTAATCATCATATCCAGTTGTCACAACAATATCGCGTTTGGGTTAATTTTAATCAGGAAAATCTCACCAATATGTTAGTGAAATTGGTATTAAAAAAAAGTTAAAAATGAAAAAGTTTCACCACTGCATTAGTGTTGTCTCACCGACACGAATGCGATATAGAGTTTTAGGAAAGACGTACCGTGTCATGTTGCTGCCGTGCTCGCGCTGAGGCAGAACCCCCCAGTGGTGGGGATAAACCGCGAACACTTTCCTTTCGAACACTTATCGAGTCTTTACTGTAATTATCTAAGTACTTTGTTGACACGTTGAAAACTATTGATATTACCGAACTTCCTGTCAGAACACTGCATAAATTTATTTATTATTCACCAGTATGGAATAATTTTATATACGAATAAAACCAAATTATTCGTAGTTCGTGCATAATGAATAAATTGATTTTATTCGTTATTTGAGATAACTTTTTCCCGAATCTTCTACCTAATCGGAAATGCGCCGCTGTTTGTGATTGAGAGGGGGGAGGGGGGGGGGGGAGAGAGAACAAGTTAGACTTGAACTGTATTAGTAGCTGCGGTCCGTTCGGACCAGCCTTTACTCGGTTATATTGTATTATATTAAAAAAATATTATACTATATTTCTTTTCTCTACATAATTTTCAATGCTGCATGTTAGAAGGAAAAACTACAGGGTATTCCTTAAAAAGGATGTAATATAAATTTTAATTATACTGAGACTATACAATAGCTAAATCAAGATCCTTTGCTCACACGTGCTCTACTCGCATTCTGCCTGACTTTCGGCGGCTCGCGGCTCACTCACGCTCTCTCTCTCTCTCTCTCTCTCTCTCTCTCTCTAGCACTCGCCGCTGATTCATCCGTCCATTCACTCTCGTTATTCGCGCGCATTTATTAGGTTGTAACATATGAAACGTCCAATTTATAATTGCAACTGTAAATAAACATACATTTATTATATTAAATGATTATAATCAAAATAGGGACTATCGAAATCTGTAGATTTTTTCAAGAAATTACAAGTTTTCTGCATTCGTTTCAGAAATGTTTGGAAAAATCACGATTATTCGTGCTTCACAGAAATCTAAGAAAGATACGTTTAAACATGGAAATCTTAACAAATAATGATAATTTATCACAATAAATCATAGTTTTATTTTGAAATAAAAATCGTTGGAATCTGCACATTTTCTGCAACGAATCAAAACGCTTTATGATTTTTGCAAAAATCATGTTGAAACATGTTTCATAAAAACTTGAAAAGGATGCGTAAAAATCGGTAAATATTGAAAAATGAAAATTATCTGTGAAAGAGGAGATTCTAAGCTTTGAATCGATGTATAAAGCTTCTCCAAGACACGAATGTTTATCGAGTAAGTAGATTTAAAAAATTGATGAAGCAAAATTGGACGTTTCATACTTAATGACCTAATACAAAACCTATAACATGCAAAAGTCACTTTGGTCATTATGCAGCTGTTAGACAATTTAAAGTTGCAACGACCAAAGCGGGCCATGTGCGTTTTGTGAAAGCACTTTCTCTGCTGCGAGGAAAAGTCCGTCGAAGTCAAAGGAACGATAAACAGTCGCTAGCCTACACAAAGTTAGACAATGGTTTTCAAAAAATAACTGATACTTTTATTACGTGAGGTACGTTCATTGTCACGGTGCCTGGAGTGTAGAAGTGCCCTTCTTGGCAAATCGTTGGTCGTGAGAACGCCAACGTCATCATGGCCCTTAGCGAATGTTTATCGCTCCTTTGACCTCGAAGGACTTTTCCTTGTAATTGGGAAAGCGCCTTGACAAAAAGCACATGGCCCGCTTTGGCTGTTGCGTCGACGTTTCAAATTCTTTACACAGTATAAAGCAGTCAGATTCGATGATCTTGACCGTGACATATCTTATGATTCTGATTAGGAGTAACTAATTTTAATAACCGATGTTCTCTTATAATTTACGATATATAAGCCAGTGATGTAAGCTCGATACAGTAAAATCTCGATTAGAGTTCAAAATTGCGACTGGGTAATTCCACGCAAAATAATTTGTTCATATATTAATATTCAATATAATAGATGATTCAACTAATAATAAATAACTTTTAATTCATTATTATATTTAATTAATTAAAATTATTAAAATTAAATTAATTATACAGTAATTGTAACCGTTGTTTCTCGCCCACGGGATTTCCCTTGGCGACGGTTACATAATCTCTTTAGATACGTGGTTTCTAGATGAATTATCCGTACGCGATTGAAATTGATAAACGCAATGTAACTATTTAGGATGTCAGAAAATGGAATTGATTAGATGGAGGGATTCGGGACTCCAGGTACTGGACAGCGGGGAGTTCTGATCGGTTGTTGAAGAAGTTGGAAACAATTTATGATGTAAACGATATATATATATATATATATATATATATATATATATATATATACAAGTTAAATGTTTTACGTAACGGATAAAAGATTAGCCTTAATGTAAAATTGTTATTGATTAGCTTTAATGAAACCCTACTACTAGTGTGCAACGACGCGTGGATACCTTTGAATATCCACCCGCAATTGCACACTAATTTCCCTCCCTGTGACTTCTACAATCCGATTCGCGATACGGTACCCGACAATGAATATAATGGATGGTTGTTTGAATCACTGCTTTCCAATCGCACGATTGAGGATCTGTCGCAGCACCCTCGCTCTCGGCCGAATAATCAGGTTGTGACACCTAGGAGTTCACCTGAGGCACGAATGTGGGCTCGAGGTGTTCTCCGATGCCGGACGCCTGACTTCGACTGTGTACAATCCGATCGTGAATTTCGCGATACGCACGGTGCAGCAACACTCAGGTCGATCCTGCCGAGCAATTCGGGGAAGATCAAGTGGTGCCTGCACTATAATCTCACACAATCAATTGAGAACAACCAGAAGATGTCGGCAGGCACGAATCGTGGGCTGAGCGACACTTCGGTTACTCAACTAGAATCGGTGAAGATTAATATACCGCGATACTACCAAACAGAGCGATCACCGTGCCACACGGTCGTATCCACCTCTTCACAAAGGCATCCGAGTACATTCAAGAAGTGACGGCAGGGCACTTTCGTGAGCTGAGCGACACTTTAAATGCTCGAACGAGTCTGTGAGCGATGCCACGATCAAATGCCGGCAGAAATTGTGATAATGCTCACAATCGAGTCCACGTCTCACAAGGGCACACAGGGACAGCCAGAAGTTACGGCGGGACACTTTACGTGGGCCGGGCGATACTTCGACTGCCTGTATGAGCCTGGGAGCTGAGTCAGGATGTATGAGAATTATCCGATCTCAATCGGTCACGGATTCTGTGGTTTTGCCACGCGAGATTCTACCATTAGCAGTGACTCCAAACAACCTTACTCACCGTTTCGTTCCGCTCAGCGAAAATTGAGATTCTAATATTTACCACTCGTTATGATGTTAAAATTTGATTTTATCTTATTTGTGACTACTACGCTGTACACGCCGGAACAACACAAAGAAGAAAATCGCGTTCTAGCTGTGCCACGGCGCGGTTTGTGCTCGTGACTCCTCGGTTTGAGGCGCGTATATAACGAGGGTAAGTTAGGCGGTTTGACTAAGTTACCAGGTCGGTTTGACCTCTCAATTATATACCGGTTTTCGCTGAACGGAATTGGAAACGCGTGTTACCTGGTTCGCTTCCAGACGTAGAGTAATTCTTGTTGTACGAGCATCGATCTCCTTCGATCCATATCGAGTGGGGATCGATGCGCACGCATATTTAATTAGTGGGGCGCTTCTCCTAAATTCTTTCGCACGCGACACAGGACCGCGGATCCTTGCGGTGGTAGGGGAGTCTGTCACACTCACACAATCACACTCGGCTGTTCGTGTGTCGTCTCTTGGTATGTAACCAGCACGGTTACAAAATACTACCTAAAATCTAGGCAGGGTTGTAAAAGTTACAGCCTGCTAGCATAATACATTGTCGCTATCTGCATTAATGAATAATACAAAAATTAGTATAATGCAACTAGGATAGCATATGTTGAATTAATGAAAAAATTAAATCAGGACTTGTTATACAAGAGCGTGGTTTTTGAGCGACCGAGCGGTGCGTCGACTTATTCCGCGTAACACTTAACAATATATTTTAATGATTTTGAAATGAATAGTATTTATTCATCCGGTAGGCTAATTTAATTGGCTACGGGATCCGGGAATTGTAGAAGACCTATACAGGTCCCTCGTTCGATTGACAAAGAGTTGGACGATTTAGGGTGACATGCAAAAATAATGAAATGAATTATCACCAACCAAGATATATTCTGAACATGAAATTTAGAAAGTGATCTACAATGTCGTATGAATATAGTCAATAGAATTTCGTGAGTTTACATCCGAACGAACTATCGGAAGTTACATACGGCGGACTATTTGAAATTATTAACTATAGAATATAAGCTGAGTACAATATGTTTATAATTATTACGACTGACCGACGGACAATCCTTCTCTCTCGGTGTCGGCGGTTACCCATCAAACGTGGTGTGAGTAATCATACCGACATTGGTGCTAAGGGCGAGAGAAGCCCCACCGAACGCGGTGCCCCTCGTTGGCGCTGTTACGTCCCGCGTCTCTAGGACGGGGCGCGGGTTCTGCCTGTTTAAAGCGCTAAAGCACACCTTGACCTACCTTTACGTTACGGGATCGCGGGACAGGACGGCGGAGGATAGGGTTCGCTATCACTCGGACGAGGATATCTTTGTTTACTCTGTATATTCTTTATCAAACAATGTTTACATACCCTCTCGGAGGCGCCTCGTCTTAGGTTGCGGCTCGCTAGCTCGTGCCGCCTTATCTCGCTGGCTCGACGCACGATACGCCCACGCTCGCACACACACACACACACTCGTTAACAGTTTGCACAACAGGTTCTAATTTCTCGTCGCGGTCGACGGTTCGTTCTTCCTGGAACTCCGGCGGCTGTGGTGGTACTGCACGGCAGCGTGTGCACTCACGGATTATTTCCGATTATGGGCCAATTCGGTTTGGCCACGGCGATACACCCGCTATTAACCGTCGTCCGAGCACAACACTCCGGAATTCGCGATACGCGGGTAAGACCGTCCGCGGCTCGTACACTAGTCCTTCTTCGAGAAGACCCGCGACTCAAAAGACACGCGGTCGCGTTGTCGCGGCGTTTTTATAACCTCGGAAATGACCAGGCCGGTTGCTCGCGTGAAAAGCCGTTAACGAGCGTTCCCATGGATTTCTGCTGACCACGCTTTCAGCGGCTACAGGCCGCGGTACGTGGATCGAGCGCGGGTCACCTTGGCGAAAGCGCTGATGTTCCACGAATTTCTCCTGAGAACGCGGCTCGTTCCCAGCGGAGCAGCGAAAGAGGAGCATAGGCCGGATGTAACAGCGTTGGCCTCTTAGTGGCGGTGGTTTATTTGTTAAACGCTAACACACCATCTGGCGGCATGAGCGAATTCTCCGGTACGGCAAGGCGGCGCATGCGCCTCAAGGCCACATATGGAAGACAATAATTCTCTCGGAATTGCGCTAATGGTAGAAACAATACTTTATACAAAAAGAAGGAATATAATTTTCGCGATGCTGAGAATCCGAAACCCCCTTCGTTACATCAATCCGTGACACGCTTCCCACGAGGACACCAATGACTATGGATGTAAGGTACTTGTCGGGCAACTGAACGAGGGGAATCCCCAGAACGATATTATCGTCGGTTCGATTGCTGCGCCAAGCATAGACTAGCCAATGTTCAAGAAGATTTAAGAACTCCAAACGCTAACCGGGGACAAATGCGGTTTGGTGAACAATATGATACAGTTATGTGAAAATGTTGTCGTATTCTCTCTCTCTCTCTCTCGACACTTTCCGCACCTGGTAGCCAGGATGACGGGATGCTGGGTCGGCTGGCAACTTACATTACTCGCGGTTTTGTTTATTAACTATTAACTAGAAGACCAATTATGTTAAGTGATTAAATAAAATGAAAAATGTTCTAATTATAACGACGGTGGTAAGAGTCTTTGTTTTACGAGAAACTGAGTCCTTTCGCGGGAGACTATCACACATGAAATTCTGCTCGGTGTATCTGAGATACTGAGTGTTCCTCGGACTGGCGGACCGCGCACGTCGCGACTGTATGGCCGACTGTGTCGTTTCGCTCACACGTTTGGTTCATTAAGACTAAGGATGCTGACTACGAATTTTCTAAGTGCAGTTGCACCAGCGCTAGGACATTAGCCATGAGAACGCTATGCAACTTTGTCGCCTATCGCTCGTATGTTCGGGTTACAATTCCTGGTATAACGCGCAGCGAGGGTTGAATTCGCAATTCGTTCCCAGAATCACAGTGGTATCACCGGATGGTTATTGCCACCAAAGCAAGGTATCAAGCGCTGCAAAACTTATTTGCTGACTAGATGATTCCAAGGAGTTGAACTTCCAGCAGCGTGAAAACGCGTTGATAGAAATGCAATTTGAAACTTTGGAACGTAACAGACTTATGAATTAAATAATTGCAGGACCATTCAAAGGCAGTTCTGCCCAGCCCCAGCGCGAAATTAAAGTAAAAAGGAAGAGAGGGGCTACAAGGCAACACAGGAAGGGCCATTTTAACCACAAGAATACGGTGAGACAATTAAATAGGCTAAACGTAATGTGAAGTGAAGACAGGATCCGAATCAAATAATTTAAATTTAGAATTAATCGAGTTAATCAAGTCAAATTAAATTATACTAGTGCCCTAGACACATATACTATAGATTTGCATCGTGTGTTGTTGGATAAAACACATAACATTAATTAATGAGAAACAAGTGACTAGTCGAGATTTAAGCGAAATCGCCGGAGCTGAAACCTGCTCGCACTATATTGTTGCGACGGCGTGAAGGTGCCGCGCAATGCCACGAAGCTGCATCGTTGCGACAGCGTGGAGATGTTCCACAACGATGTGAAGCTGCCCTGGAGAGCGAGCGGAAGCGAGCATTCGATCTTCCGGTTGCTATTGAGAAACCGGCAAATATTCGAATATCCGTCAGATTCGGACGTGCTTTGACATACGCGAAACATCTTGTTGTATAAAGTTCCCATCTTTCCCGTAGAATAAACTGTTGTACAATGTGGTGTTATTCTTTATAAACTATGAGTACTTCTTCGGTTAACACTCCCCGGCGTAACAATATATTGACATTTCGTTTCATTACAGATAATGCAAGTTTTGTATAATACAACTTGGATAGAGTAAATTGAATTAATGAATAAATTAAGTTCAACCCAGCACAGGCCCAACATTAAAGAAAAATAGGGAGCAAAGGGTAACAAAACAACGCAGCATGGGCCATTTGAACCACAGGAATACGGTAAGACTGTTCGATAAACTAAACGAGAAGTGAGGCAAGAGCGGATCAAAATCAAATAGTTTAAATTTACAATTAATCAGAGTTAATCAAATCAAATTATATATATTTTAGATTTGCATCGTGTGATATTGAGTCGAAGCGCATAACACTAATTAATAAAAAACAGGATAGTGATTAAAATCCCAGCGAAATCATAAAAGTGAAAACCTGTCAGCATTATACTGTGGGTGAAAGGTAGGGTTAAATAAATTTGAATTCCGTGGATTCCGTTCCACCACACCGATTTATTAACTAGCGATTCGGTTCAAGGCGCGAAGTTGACTGGGGCAAGTATCGTGACCGACTGCCTGTGCGAGTCAATCCTCCTCCTCAAAAACCCTTAAGAAAACGAAAAGAAAAGCAGATAGAAAGAGAAAATCGAAAAAGAGAGGAAAACTTAGAAACCGTTGAAAAAATTCGGAAAGAGACGTATACAGCGAAAAATAGTCATAAAAGAGAAAGTGAACGGTTCGCCAGGACCTGAGAGCGGACACTTCCCAGGCCCAGGCGAGACCCTGCAAAGAACATGAAACGAGAGAGGAGTGAAAACAATAGAATTTTGACTCGTGCGGGTCTGGTCGCCACAATACATTGTCATTACCTACAATTGCGAATAATGATAAAAAGTTAGTATGATGCAACTTAAATAGTATATATTGAATTAGTGGATAAGTCTAAAGGATTAAATGATTACAGGAATGATCAAAGACATTTCAGTGTAGCCCAAGCACAAGATTAAAGTAAGATAGGAAAGAAGGGATCACAAACACTCAGCAGGAGCCACTTGTGTCACAGGAGCACAGTGAGACTATTAAATAAACTAAACAAGATGTGAAGCGAAAGCAGAATTAGGATAAAATAATTTAAATTTACAATTAATCAAATTAATCAAATCAAATTAAATCATACTAGTGCCCTAGACCCGCATCGTGTGATGCTGAATAAAACGCATACAGTTAATTGAGGAGACACAAGATGCTAATTAAAAACTAAGCAACATTCTGAAGTCGAAACCTGCTAACACTATACATTGACATCTCCTTTAATTACAATTACAGATAGTACAAGATAGTACTAGTGCAATGCAACTAAAATAAAGTAAATTGAATTAATGAATAACTTAAGTCAGATCTAATGAATTGAATTGAATAATTGCAGGATCAATCAGAGGGCGGTTCAATTTAGCCCAAGCATAAACTTAAGGTAAAACAGGAAGGAAGGATTCCAGAGTAACGCAGCAGGGGCCGTATGAGCCACGAGGGTATGGTGAGCCTATTAAACAAACTAAACGAGAGGTGAAGTAAAACAAAACAAAACAAAACAAAAAATCAAATAATTCAGATTTACAACCATCAAACCAGTAAAAAAAAATCAAATTATACTAATGCCCTAGACTCCTGTGTTATAGGCTTACATCGTGTCATGCGAGACACCGGATGTCCTCATCAACAGCGATATGTCGGCTCTCGGGATGTCGATTCCTGGGACACCGGGTTCCGAGACGTCGGATTCTCGGACGTCGAGTTCTTAGATGATGAGTTCCGCATTATCCTTGCCTGGTATTGTAAACCCAGGATATAAAAGATGCTCGTGTTCAATAAAGAGCTCAGCTCTACCTTCGTTACAGATCAAACCACGTCTCTTCATTTGTCTGACCTGTGTATTTTGTGAAATTAACTATAAGTCCCGTGACAAATTCTGGCGATCCTATCAGGATCACACACCAGTTGAGGAAAGTGACTCCCTGCAAACAGTGAAAACACATCTACGGATCGTGCAGACGCTGGTCCCTACGGACAACCGAACGGGACAAAGCTGGCCAAAAGGAAGAGACTTTGTAAAGTGGTGACCTGTTAAGACTCGAGCTGAGTCAAGTCGGATTTTATTATTAATATAGAAACCCCTCTCCGCATTACCCGTCCGATTCCGAAACAACGGAAAGCGAGATGGCTACCGAAGCATAAATTAAAGATCTGGCCGACGCAGTCGGAAAACTCGCTCAAAATATGGAAGTACTTGTATCGGAAAATGATGCGAAAAGGAAAGAGATAGAAACGCTTGGTAAAACAATAGGTCGTGTCATAACGGAGGACGGCAGTCGCCCGCCGCAAGGTATCTCGGACGATGACGCAGAATTAGAGAATGGAGCTATGGCACCTCAAAATCTGCCAATTCCTTCGGGAACTACGCTAGCAACAGCTATTCGAGGCCGTTAGAACGGTGAGAACGCTAAAAGGAGAAGACGACGCTGGTGTAGAAGATTTTATACGCGCTGTAAAGAGAGCTCGTACGCGTTGCTCACAACCTGACATACTGTTAGAATTGATTCTCGCTGAAAAACTAGAGGGTCAAGCCGAAAGGAGCATCAGGCACATACAAATAGAGAGCTATGATGATTTGTACACAGCACTAAGACAACATGTGGCACCGCCGTCATCGGTCAATACGTGCAGAGTCGCCCTGGATAAGGTGTTGCAGAAAGGAAAAAGTGTAAGAAGTTATAATATGGAATTTCGGCAAAAATTAAATGAGCTGAGGTACGTGATACAGAACAAGTACGTATAACCACAAATGAGGGATATCGCGCTGAAGGAAGTCGACGAGACTGCAAAACACACATACATAAAATACCTTGTCCCAGAACTTGCCAAAATATTGCTTGCTAGAGATCCATCAACTTTAGCCGAAACGCAACAGGCAGCGCAAGGAATCGAACAATGGATGGGAGAGTTGAGTACCGAAACGTCAACGTCACGTTTTCCAAGGAATCAGCTACAAAATCAAACGCCTGTCCGACGGCCGTTCACATCATCTCCGCCACAAATTCAATCATCGAACGAAAAACAATGTACGGCACCGAATCACGCCATATCGGTACAAAAGAGACTGCAGTTTATGTGCTATAAGTGCGGTGCTAAAGGACACACTCAAAATCGGTGTTTCCGGCCAAATTTTCCCAACGCCCAACCGGGGAAAATCCCACCACAAGTAAACAGCATCAACGAAGGAGGACGAGACAATTTAGAAGAACGAGAACCCCGAGTATCAAGCACATTCGGAGGACTTCGACACATCTCCACCCAATTGGCCGGAATGCAAAGAAGAGGAAATCTCCTGTTAGACACCAGCGCAGGTATCAACCTCATCAAAAGATCTAGTTAGATGACCGGCTACCGCGACACATCCAGACAAAAACATTACGTATGGGTAACGATAAACACGTTTCTTGATGTACAGTCAAGTTGGAGCACTCGGTTAAACACGCGAATTGTCAGTTGTATCAGATAACTTTCCCACGCGTAAAGATGGAATTATTGGTTTACCCTTTCTTTCTCAGTACCGTTACACAATAGACAACGAAGCGCTTACACTTAATGATTTCTGCATACCACTTTGCGACGAGATTTACTTACCTGCTAATTCTATGACACCTGGCACGGCAACATTAGGTAAAGAAACTGTAAAAGTGAATTTAATTAACAGCACCTCAAAGGATATGACAGTCAATTTGCGACAGATTGAAATTGAAGGTACGGTTTCGATAACCGAGCGACTGCGGCTTTTGCGAAAGAACACTCGAACCAATCACATCGAACCTCAAATATCGCAACAGTATTGAAACAATTATTTCTGCGTACAGCGACGTATTTTCGTTAGAAGGAGATCCATTACCATGCACATCGCTTGCCAGTCATGAAATTAATTTCATCAACAATTGTGATCGACGGGTTATGGGGGGAGAATCGGACGATTCCCTATGGCGGAGGACCGCCGGGGAGAGCGGTGCTCAGCGCACTCCGGTGCACAAATCCACGGACAATTTTATTCTGGGCGCCAGTGCCGTAGCACTCGTCCGGACACCTCGCCCTTCCACCTGCTCAGGAGGGGAGCATGGCTCAGGAGAGGTTAAAGAAAATTTGACCCACGAGCGTGTATGGTTATTTGATTTAACTGGCCAAAATGGGCCGTACCAGAGAACAGGGAGGTAGGGAATTCCGGGGTACACTTTCGACGAAAAGGAAAAGGAAAGAGGAACCGCGGCTCGGAAATTCCCAATACAAAAAGAATACGTCCGAACGCAACGGACCGGTCAATAAGGGCCGAATACAAAGTATCAGTGCTCCTAAAGTTCCAAAATACAGGCAAAAAGGAAAGATAAGTCGGGAAGGCAGGCGTGGGTTCGGGGATACCCGTTCGCGATTCAAACTCGGAGGCTCGGTGACCTCTACGAAACCGACAACGATACGTTTCGCACGGATTCGCGGAACAAGGATGACCTTCGTTCGAACGCGGGGAACGAAGCCGACGGTTCGCGCGGCGCGAACAGTTACGATTCCATATTCGAAGGGACAAATGGTGACCTCGAGGGTCCTCGCCTCTCGAATAACGTCCTGTCGCCAAAGTCGCGCGGAAGGGCCGGGGGACAGTAGCGGGCCCGACGGTTTTCCCGCTGGCACTCTTCAATCCGCACTCACGCTCTCGCACACACACACACACACACAAATTCAAAATTGCGAGGCATGTGTCCTACCTCGACATCGGCGACTCTCCGTGCGCAAAAGGCCTTCGTGGTGGGTGGCTCACTCTACAAAGCGGGCGATACTCCGGTGCACACAGGGACAAATAGAAGGCAACGAAAATCGGAATTACTAGGCGACTCTTCCCACTGGCTGCGCGCACGCTAATTAATCGCCTAATTGGCTTCCGAGGTCTCGCCGGCTCGCGGTTCCCCCTCCCCATGGAGTTCGGGTGCCGGGACGGGCCGCTAGATCTCGTCCTTCTTCAGCCGGGTCCTGGGGTGTCCTCTGCTGGTCGGCGAGGGAAGTGGCTTGGTTGTTTCCCCACAGGCCCGGCAATTTCGAAGTCCGGCTGCCGGTCGCTCCCGGGGAGGCTGCCAGGGCGGAGGTGGCGACCGGTCGTCGGGTCACCCAATGGTGGCGCGGGCCCGTCTGGCCCTCCCGCGCCCGGGTGGAGGGCGGCCGCGGCCGGTTGAGGGCAAAATGGTCGCAGGGACAACGACGGCTAAATCCTACGCCATTCACTCTCGGGGGGGGGGGGGGGGGGGCTCAGGGGTACAAGGTTCCCGTGGCGCAGGACGGTGCGGGTGAGGCGGGAACACGCCAGGGTGGAGGGAACGGGCGAACCTTCTCTTGGTCTCGTGGCGCGGGAAAAGATTGCCTCGTCACACAGTAAGATAATTAACGTTAAAACCTATCGACTTCCTGAAAGTTTACGCGAAGAAGTAAAATGTCAAATTTCGGATAGGTTAGAAAAAGGAATAATAGAAGACTTTGATTCTCCATATGTTTCGCCCCTTTGGGTAGTGCCTAAAAAGTTGGACGCCTCTGGCAAGCGCAAATGGCACATTATGATCGACTTTCGTGAAATGAACAAACTCACCGAGCAAGACGCATACCCGCTTCCGATAATCGAGGACATCATAGACAGTGTCGGCAATCATGAATTCTTTTCTGCTTTGGATCTCAGTTCGGGATTCCACCAAATTCCTATGCATCCTAATTCTAAGAAAGTTACCGCCTTTTCCACACCGAAAGGTCACGTCCAGTACAAAACAATGCCATTTCGTTTAAAAAATTCCCCCGCAACATTTCAGCGAATGATAGATCGGGCACTAAAAGGATTAAAATGTTCAGCCCGCTGTAACGAGGCAAATTGTACCTCGTTACGAGGACGCTTGGCGCGCCCTGCTCCCTTCGCTCTGGCGAGTCCTCGCCTCCGGGACACGGGATTTTTGGTGTGAGTGGAATGCGTGAATGTGTGAGTGCAGGTATGTATATTTTTTTGCCGGTCGACCGCCTCGCGCTCCGTCACGGCGGAGAATCGCTGCCGCCGGTCGTGGGGACCTCCACCCAGAGGAGAGAGAGGTACCGGATGGGTGCACCACCACCGCTGGCCGCTCGGCTGACCGGTCGCGGCTCCACCATTCGAGCAGCTGCCCTGGGGGCGGCCGGCAGCCCGCCTCCGAGGACGCCGGGCCTGGGAGTATCGAGTCCAGCGCCGCTCCGCCGATGCCACACGCCAGGGCTCCCAGGACCCGGCCAACCGCCTTTGAGGATCGAGCGGCCCATCTTGGTTTCCGAACTTCATGGGCGGGGGGGGGGGGGGGGGGGCGGGAGAACCACGTACCGGCGGTGAAGTTCGGGAGAAGCGTGCGAGCTGTAAGAGCGAACGGTCAATATCCTTAAGGGCGATTTGGCAACTTTGACTAGTTAATTTTGTATAGTTTTCTTTGTTTTGGTTGTGGTCGAGTCCCCTTCTGATTTTCGTTTTGTGCGTGCGTGTTTTGAGGAACGAGCCACCCGCACCATTGTTTGGATAAATCGCCGCACTCTATGTCTAGGTAGGACTCACGTCTTTTGTGTGACTTTTGGTAGAGTGCGTGAGTGTGAGAGGATCGGCGAGAACGCGGGAATGCAGGAGTATTCCATATCGTATCGTGTTCTGCGACCTAGGCGACCGTACCGACCCGAGGAGACAAGGACTCTCTGGGCCCGTCCCCTTGACCACGCTCCCGACCGACTTATGGTCCGGCATCATCCGATTGTCGAGCTCCAGCGGCTCGACATCGGAAGCGAGACCGCCGACGCCTATACCGCGCGTTTGAAGCAAGGGCACCTTCGTTTCGCGAACTCGCGCGCCGAAAGTTGTAGCCGGTTTCGTCGATGCCCCGGCGCCTCCGCTTTAGAATCGCGAACGGCACCCTCTGAACCCGCGCCTGCGATCCCGACTAATCTTTCTTTTCTACTGTATTTGAAACTCTAGGACCACCGACGATTTGTGTCTGGCCTCTAGTTTCAGTTTCTACGATAGTCTTTTTGTATTGGGAATTTCCGCGTCGCGGTTCTTCTTACCGCACTTGGCGGCTGCGTACCCTTTCCTTTTTCGCAAAAGTGTACCGCGGACTTCCCGCATGCTTGGTTGATGCGGCCACTTCGACCTTTATTAAAGTTAACGTCGAACGAAACGCTCGTGGGTCACTTTCATTTGACCTTCCCTGGTTTCTGCTCCCCTACTGAGCAGCCGGAAAGACGAGGTTCCCGGATGAGTGCGAAAGCACTGGCGCCCAGGGTAAACAAATCGTCCGTGAATTTGTGCACGGTGGTGCGTGGAGAGCGACTTTTCCTGGTTGCACTCCAGCGCAGGGTGCCCTTTGGCTGCCCCCATATCCCGTCCGTCGCACTATATACCGGGTGATTCACGAGAAACAGAACACCTAATTATCTCTGTTCGATTTAAAGACAGAAGAAAATGTTAGAGAAAAAAGTTATACTGTTTAAGGAATCCAATATAAGGATACAAAAAAATTTCAGATTTTTGTAGTTTTCAAGGTCTTTTGAAGGTCATGGATGATTTTTAGATTGCAACATATATTTTTAACATCATAGCGTTGTAACTAATGCCAAGACGAGTACAACGATGTAGTACACTATGACCTTCAATTGACCTTGAACTAATAGAAATAGGTTCTACTTCGTCTGATCAAGTCGCTAGATAGGACGCAATAGACACATACCATGGCCAGCTCGTTCATCCGATCTAACACCTCTTGGTGTTTTGTCATGGGGACAATGAAAGATGATGTGTATTGTGAGCAACCAATTACACCAGAGAACATGAAAGAAAGAATAATTAGATCTTGTTGATCAATTTCAACAGAAACGATTGAAAAGGCAATTGATTGCCTCCCAGGACGTTTAAGTGCTTGCGTTATTGCTCAAGGTCATCATTTCGAACATTTAATTTAATTTGACCACTTGCGCTGGCAAGAAATTCACCGACACGTGTACCAGAACGGTCTAGTGTAACTCGCTATTTACCGAAACAATATTGTTAACTTCACTATTGCTTTCCTATTGCATATTTTAGAATATGGGTTAAATATTGATGCAACTGTATGCTATGCAGAGCAATGATAGTCTGTGCTCTGGCAAACAATCCCACCCGACGAGCCATGCACGTCGTTTTTGTTTCTGTGACAATCACATTACGACGTACATACCACGTCGTTGGCGATTCTGCGACAAAAGCATTACGACGTGCGTGGCACGTCTTTCCAGCGCAAGTGGTTAAATAAACTGATCGCACATTTTGAAGTTATCATTGCTTTATCATAAATTTTTTGTTTCAAGGTAATTTGAAGGTCACAGTGTATCACATCGATGTACTCATCTTGACATCAGCTACAACTCTATGATGTTAAAAATATATGGTGCAATCTAAAAATCATCGATGACCTCCAAAAGACTTTGAAAACGACAACAATCAAAAACTTTTTTTGTATCCCTCTATTTGCTTCCTTAAACAGTACAACTTTTTTCTCGAACATTTTCTTCTATCTTTAAATCGAACGGGGATAATTAGGTGTTCTGGTTCTCGTGAATCACCCGGTATATGATATAGTAGTCTCAGGAGAAACAATGGAGCAACACAATCATAACTCAGCTCTTATATTTCAAAGATTACACGAACTCGGGTTAAAACTTCAGCCGGACAAATGCGAATATCTACGACCAGATATAGAATATTTAGGACACTCAAGTTCTGCAGAAGGAGTAAAGCCAAAACCTGAAAGGCTTGACGCAGTTAGACATTTTAAAATCCCTACTAACATTTCAGAAACACAACCATTTTTAGGCTTAGCTGGCTATTACAGGAAATTCGTCAAAAATTTCGATAGCATAGCGAAACCTTTGACGGAACTGACAAAAAAGGTCGTACCCTTCATTTGGAATGACAAACAACAAGCCGCGTTTGATACACTAAGCAAGAAACTTTTCAAAGACCCAGTATTAAAATTTCTCGACTTCAGTAAAACGTTCATTTAAACAACTGACACATCAAATGACAGACTAGGAGCAATATTATCACAGGACGGACACCCTTGCTGTTACGTATCACGCACATTAAATCTTGCAGGGAAAAATTATAGTACCACTGAAAAAGAATTACTTGCAATAGTTTGGGCCACACGACGATTAAGACAATATTTATACGGACAACGATTTACAATACAAACTGATCAAGCATTAACATGGTTATTTAACATCAAAGACCCTACTTCTCGCTTAGGTCGATGGATTGTTAGATTAAACGAGTACAACTACGATATAGAACATATACGTGGACGCGATAATACTGCAGCTGACGTCTTATCTCGAGTATCAGGAGACTCGGTAGAGTCTCCACGCCAAGTAGTTTAGGCCGAAGGCTGCTCCGCCGGCGACAGCGAAACTCTATTGCAGAAAAAGTACGCAACTGAGCTTCATTAACCGACTTCGAAAAGGAGGAGGTTACTCAATTCGACATGTATGTTAATTTTTTTTTTTTTTTTTTTTAATGTATGTTCGCCAATTACGCCGAGATGGATGGACCAATCGGAACCAAACCTTTTCCATCTTGTAGGGTATGACTCCCAGTTGGTCCCGTAAAAAAAAAATTTTGCATTTCACCACCGCTTGCCCCTTTTTTATTGCAAAAAAGCGTCAGATTTCGTCCGCGTTGTGTATGGTCATCGATTACTCCAAGATGGATGGACGAATTGGAACTAAACCTTTTGCATCTTGTAGAGTATGACCAACAGTTGGTCCCGTAAAAAAAACCAGTTCGGATTTCTTCATTTCTTCCGCTGTTATCGCAAAAAACGTGCTATTTCGCGTGTACTCGGTCTGATATCGATGAAACCTAGTATTACATTTTGCGGCCGGAGATGTTTCCATGATGATCCCATTTGCAACATTCCCTTCACATTCCTGCACTTCCCTTCGCACCCCCGCACTTCCCTTCGCATCCCTGCACTTCCCTTCGCATCCCTGCACTTCCCTTCACTTCCTTATCTTTCCCTTTCAAACTCAACTCCCCTGCCCCTTCCTTTCCTCCCCTCCCGCCCCTTCCCTTTCACTTCAATCCCTTTCCCTCCCTTCTCTACCCGCCCCTGCTGTTCCCACCGGTGCTAATTACTATTGTTATTGCAATAATTACTGCAATTACGTTTTGCGCCCGGGGATGTTGCTACTATGATCACGTTTGCAACATTCCCTTCACTTTCCTGCACCTCCCTTCGCATCCTTGCACCTCCCTTCACTTCCTTACCTTTTCCTTCAACACCCAACTCTCCCCTGCCTCTTCCTGCCCTCCCTCCCTCCCCTTCCCTTTCATTTCAATCCCTTTCCTTCTCTTCTCTACCTACCCCTGCTGTTCCCTCCATAGCTAATTACTACTCTTATTGCAATAATTATGTTTCTAGCATGACGGCGACATGGCAAGTGGTAAATGCGAATCATGCAATATCCTACTTTCCTATATGTTACATCAGACACAGTAAATCCCAGTTGTTACGTGAGATTTGAAAGAATTATGTATAATTTCGTAAATTTTGTGTAGTTTTACGTATTTTATATAATTGATTACTATTTATTCCAATACAATATGATTATTAAGGATTTCAGTACAGGAGTTAGGTATATTGCAGCGTTAGTATCCATGTTCATGTCTGATACAAAAGTACATATATGTTTCTGTAGTATAATCGTAGTGAAAAGAAAAAAGAAACACTCGCACGCACGCACGGAACGCACGCCCGCATGTCCGACCGCGGGTTGTGTGGTTTTACGTATTTTATATACGTACCTCCACCCGCGTGCGGGCGTGCATGTGTGCGGGCTTTCGGGCGGGCGCGCGTGCGGGCGTGCGGGCGTGCGTGCGGTCGGGCGGTCGGGCGGGCGTGCGTGCGTGCGGGCGGGCGGCGTGCGGGCGTGCGTGCGGGCGGGCTTGCATGCGTGCGGGCGTGCGGGCGGGCGGGCGGGCGCGTGCGGGCGGTATGTGGCTATTATTTCGCAGGGAATGCAAAGATCGCCACTAAAAAATGTGAAATAAAAAAATTTTTGGAAAAAAATACAACCGACTTCGGAATGCACTAAAAAGAACGAAATAATTTTAATTTATATTTCGGAGACGGCGCAAAATTAAAAATTTTCTTCATTGGAAATTGTCAAAATTTTTTAATCCATTTACATATTTTCACAATTTTTAATTTTGCGCCGTCTCCGAAATATAAATTAAAATTATTTCGTTCTTTTTAGTGCATTCCGAAGTCGGTTGTATTTTTTTCCAAAAATTTTTTTTTAGTAACACAATCTGCTTCGACTTGTCTTTCTCCTTCTTTTAAGCCCAAGAACGCCAAAATCGATGCATTTATTTATGAGATATTAACTGTTTTTCATCGAAAAATTTCAATCAGTTTCATTAACCACCTACGTCATGCTTACGTCAGTGTCGATCACACATTTTTGCTGCTAGAGGCGCTGTTAGCGCTGTGGCTTACGTTACGCACATACGCCGTTACTGATATTCGCGTTGGTTCAACATCATGGCGTACGATACTCTCACACGTTAAGATCATATTGCGACGGTCATCAAAATTAATCCAACAAAATTAGTTGTACGTTATTCCAAATCTGTGAATATATTATCGACTTTATATAAAGTTAACTACTATAAATAGTTGTTTAATGCTATATATATTGGATCGCAACGAGGCAGCCAGACGCTAAGCATAAATATTTTGAAAAATATATGTAACCTAATACTTGGCTGGTTTTGCATGATATCCATTACTTTTTCAGAAAATTCACAAAATATGTAATAGTTTCCAAATGTTTTCAATATGCATTGTGTATTGGTGCAAAGAAGTGCTCCGCTCACAGTGCCTAAACTACTTGGCATTACCTTTTATTTTTACATGTAATGTACTTTTTGTGGGTTCATACCTTTACGTATGAATGCAGACGACCTTAGATCTGACGAAGAATCGACCTCGACACTTACCGCAACGTCACGACCTACTACAGATGAATCAACAGCTGATCCTGAATCTCCCTTATCTAAAGACTATTACAGTTTCTTGCAATCATCTGATCACGACTTCAAATTAATCCCGAACGCAACTGGCGGTAATTATTTAGAAATTTACCCTCCACACCGATTTTCGTGACCATGAAATATGTTGTCAAGGTCATCATTCTGAACAACTTTTCCTTATACATTTTACCGCCGCTCGGCCTTTGTTTCTGAGATATTCGCAAAAATAATTCGTTTTGTTGACTGGGGGGCTGTGCTTCCCAGACCCCCCCCCCCGCCCCTGAAAACTACACTAACTAATACCAACACCCATTTTTAATATAATATAATTTAGTATAATCGTTTCGCGTGGAAGTAAAATGGTGTTCAAAATTCAAACCACAACACGAGTCGCCGGGACAGTCACGGTTTTTGTGCAAAACGACGTCCTCGTTCCGCGCTCTGTTGTGGTACATCGAACGAGGCCCAGGAGCCCAATCGGTGTGTCCGGATTGTCATCCGATGTACTGTGACCAATCCGCGACACAAATAAAAACCTCCGACCAGGTTCCTTTGTTCGTCCAGGCGACGAGCAGAATCAGAATAGCTCTCGTTGTTCCTCGCACACGTTTCGTGTCTCACCGAATTACCGAAATCTGCAGCCAAGTTGCACGTGCATCGCGTCACGACCAGTTTCGTTTCGGCACGTTTTACTTGTCATCTCTGTTAAAATCTCTGTTTCCGCGTCATTGTGTTCCTGTGCATGTGAACAATAAATATCACAAGTGCTCGTCAACAATTGTGTTTTATTTGCTACAACATCGGTACAAATAACCCTTCAACGCCAACGCTCAGCGCTGAGCGATTCCGGCGTTTGAAAAAAACAAACAGTTCCTCATTCAGTTATTCAAATATTCATTTCCTCCGTTGTTCAGTTTCTATATTTTTTGTGCTTTTATACATTTTTATTATTTGCCTTATTTCATTGCTTTTGTGACGTCCATTTTTTTTATGATGGAACATCCAGTACGTTTGTATTTTTCATTTGACGTGAGTGAAGAAAAATCTGAATGCCTTATTAGTGGATGCAGAGCGAAATTACCAGTAAGTTTTTTCGACTAAACAGTTAACACGTTGAATGCCACAGTGAAAAGTAAAAATGGACGTACGTAGTCAAACACGATAAAATCCTAATTATTAAGGACGCAGTTAATTAATTTTCAAATTTAACCTTTCAGTTTGATAGCCAGCATTATTAGCTTAATATTAACGCCACCCGCGGTTTATTTGATCGTTTCTTTTTTTAATTATTTAATTATGAAAAACTTCGGGTGGCAGTCACTGGTGACCCCCGCGGCATTCAACGTGATAGAATGTTTTTGAATATTTTAAAAGCCAAGCTTATTATTAGGGAAGACATGCTGCCAATTTGACGCGGCATTTACAATACAATCACCCAAACGAATTCACTATAGTCACCATGAATAAAGAACAGCGTAAAAGAAGAAGAACTGAAAATGCTTTAACTGCGACTACAACTTCAACAACAGCGGGAATAATGTCGGCGTTGACAGCAAAATCAGTAATTGATGCTTGCATCGAACTAATTACTGTAAACGGTCGGCCATTAAGCATTTTGGAAGATTCAGGTTTTCCAAAAATAATCGACCCCCTATTGCAGGCATTAGAACCATCCACTACGATTAATAAGGCAAACGTTAGAGATGCTATTATAACTAAAGCAAATACAGTCAGAAAATATATAAAAACTGAAATGAATAATAAATTAATTTCTTTAAAAATTGATGGAGTAACCCGCCAATTTAGATCTTTTATTGGAATTAATGCTCAATATATTAAAGACCAGAAAATAGTTATAAAGACTTTGGCAGTGAAAGAAATTTTTGTCAGGCATACTAGTCAAAATTTAAAAAATTTAGTTATTGATGTATTGAAAAAATACGATCTTAATGTTGTTAATATTTATACTATCACGACTGATAATGGTGCCAACATGTTAAAGATGATTCGCCTTCTAAATGAAGAACTAGAAAATTCTAACGAAACAGACGATGATTTTTGCAACGAATATGATGATGAGTTTTATCTAGATGGTGAGGAATTATTTCCCGCAGGCAGTAATAATTTGGAATTAGTAGGTGTTCGATGTGTTGCACATACGTTGCAACTTGCAGTTCATGACGCGATACAATCTTTTAATATCAAAGAGCTATTGCAGAAAATTCGCGAATTAGTAAGAAAACTTCGTAATACCGCTTTATGTATAGTTCTAAAAAACATGAACCTTCGCAGGCCTATCTTAGATTGTGCAACTAGGTGGTGCTCTACATTCGACATGTTAGAAAGATTAATTAGCCTGAAGAATTTTGTTTTGAGATAAATGATGCAACGTTATGTCAAGATGAATGGCAAACTATTAATCAGTTAATAACTGCTCTTGAACCAGCTAAAATTTCAACTAAAAAGATGCAGTACGAGCAACTGTTAATGGGAGACTTCTATGCGATCTGGATTCAATGCAAATTAAGTTTGCAAAAAAATAATAGTAATTTTGCAACGTTATTATTAAATGCAATTAAAAACCGCGAACGAGAAATTAATAATAACAGATCCTTATTAGCTTCAATATTTTTAACCGACTTCGAAAAAGGAGGTTACTCAATTCGACATGTATATATATATTTTTTTTTTTTTTTTTTTTTTTTTTATGTATGTGCCCCGATTACGCCGAGATGGATAGACCAATCGGAACGAAACCTGTTGCATCTTGTAGGGTATGACTCCCAGTTGGTCCCGTAAAAAAAAAATTTTGCATTTCACCACCGCTTGCCACCTTTTTATTGCAAAAAAGCGTACGATTTCGTCCGCGTTGTGTATGGTCGTCGATTACTCCAAGATGGATGGACCAATCGGAACGAAACCTTTTGCATCTTATAGAGTATGACCAACAGTTGGTCCCGTAAAAAACCCGGTTCGGATTTCTACATTTTTTCCGCTTTTATCGCAATAAAAAAATTTTTGGAAAAAAAAAATACAACCGACTTCGGAATGCACTAAAAAGGACGAAATAAATTAAATTTATATTTCGGAGACGGCGCAAAATTAAAAATTGTGTAAATGAAGGATGTTGTTAATGTGAAAATATGTAAAAGTATTAAAGAATTTTGACAATTTCCAATGTAGAAAATTTTTAATTTTTCGCCGTCTCCGAAATATAAATTAAAATTATTTCGTCCTTTTTAGTGCATTCCGAAGTCGGATGTATTTTTTTTTCCAAAAAGTATTTTATTTCACATTTTTTTAGTGGCGATCGGAGCATTGCTTTCAAAATACCATCAAAGAATAGGAATTTTGCAATGGGAATAGTAGTTAACAACAAAGGGATGGGAAGGGAAGGGCAGGGAAGGGCATGGAAATAAAGGGAATGTTGTAAATGGGATCATCGTGGAAAAATCCCCGGCCGCAAAATGTAATATTAGGTTTCATCGATATCAGGCCGAGTAAATGTAAAATACCACGTTTTTTGGGGTAAAAGCGGAAACAAATGAAAAAGTCCAAAATGGTTTATTTACGGGACCATCATACTCTACAAGATGCAAAAGGTTTCGTTCCGATTGGACCATCCATCTTGGAGAAATCGATGACCACACACAACGCGGATGAACTCGTACGCTTTTTGCAATAAAAAACGGGCAAGTGGTGATGAAATGCAAAATTTTTTTTCGGGACGAACTGGAAGTCATACCCCACAAGATGCAAAAGGTTTGGTTCCGATTGGTTCATCTATCTCGGCGTAATCGGCGAACATACATTAAAAAAAAAAAATTAACATACATGTCGAATTGAGTAACCTCCTCCTTTTCGAAGTGAGTTAATAAAAAATCAGCAGATAACCAAAGTTAATCGTAATTGAACCGTAAATTAGCATAGAATGTAGCGAAAATAGAAACAGCAGGCACTGGGAATGTCAACGAACAACGAAAAACGCTATTGAAAGAATAAACAAATAGTTGGATGGCTATCCAATTAAATAATTAATCAAATTAATTAATTAAACACTTCAAGGCGTCATCAAGATTGCACCATTAAAATGCCCGCGATTACGTCAAACAAATAATTGCAATTCTGATTTTGTTAAATAACATGAGAACTTAGTTTATTAATCAAGCTATGAATTAATGATAATCGTAAGTGATCAAAAAAGGACCGTTGTAAACGCGCCGTAATACCTCGTGCGCAGCATGTGACGTCATTTACAACTATGTAGTATAAAAAGCCATATGAAAATCATGATAAAAATTAATTGAGAATTAACAGTTAACCCTTAGTAAACCTTTAATTGAGTGACAGAAAATCAGTGGAACATCGAAAGGAAGAAAAAATAAATGTGTCTAACGCTATGCCCCATGACGTCAACTGCATAATAATCAAGAACTAACGTCCGACGACGCGTCCTAAATGAGATTTAACTTTCAGTATAGGATTATCGGGACTGAAAGGAAATGAAAGGACAAAAGTAGATAGCCTAGCATGGCAACCTGCAGCGATAGATATTAAATAAATAACAATTATTAGCAATGCCCATGACCGCTGACCGCGCCGCCTGTTGACGCAAGAAAGAACCTACTGACACGCGAAAGAACCGCGTTGCAACTCTTGCCATGAACCAAATCAAGATGGCCGCTTGACAGGTTCCCTTGACCATAACATAGATACAACGACAATTGATAAACAAATTAGACAGTTTCTGATAAATGTCTTAACAGTGTTACGCTCGCTTGGGCAGTGGCAAATCACGATGAATTTCTAACCGCAACAACCTCCAAGATAAGTATAACTATCGAAAAATGTATCAGCTCGCAGTCAAGTTTAGAAATCGATATATCCTTTCAAGGTACCGTTGTAAGAGTGAAACCTAAATATAACCTGTTCTTTAACTGTGTAACGAGTCGGCGAGGCCGCGACCCCTTACTGATACCACTCGCCGTACCGCGGGGCCGCGAGCCCCCACTCCGCAGCCGCCACATATGTGACTCTCGCGACGGCCGCGGGGTGTCGAACCGCGACTCGCGCTTCTCGCGGTAGAACCGTGGAACCGCGAGTATATATACCGCGCCGCGACAAGCAGTCGTCGGCTTGAGACAACCGCCGCCGGATAGTACACGACGTACAAACCGTGCCGCCGATTTTCTTACACGTCTCTCGCCCTTCCTCTTTCTTCCTCTTACGGTGCGCAGGAGCTGGTTCGCTTAAGCGGCCGCTCGTCTGCCGGTATCGCCGTTTAGCCGCTGACCGTACGCGGAGGTTCGCCTCTCGCGGGTCTCCTTACACCTCGCCGGGACTGTTGGGTGGCGGCTCGCCCCCGCGGCCTAGAAGGCACCGCCGTTTCCGTACCTGCCCATCCTCCTACCCAGCGATAGCGGAGCGCCGCTAGCGACCGGATCGCACCGCAAAGCCGCCGCTTAGAACTGCGATAGAACTGCGACCGCGGAGAAGTAGGAAGAGCGATTGCGGAGCGGGTTAACTCGCGTTCGGTTAACTCCGCGTTAGGTTAATTCGCGTTAGGTTAATTCGCGTGAGATTTAAGTCGCGTTAGGTTAAGTCGCGTTAGGTTAAGTCGCGTTAGATTGTAAGCCACGAAGTTAATAGACCTGCATATCAAGCAAAAACCCTGCCTTTCTCATTTGCCCCGACCTTTTCGTATCGACTGAGTCGGCACTCTCGCGACGGTCAATTTCGACGGACCGGAAGACCGTGACAACTGTTTGACATCGTTCCAGGTAATTGCCATCTGCGACTGGAGCACCAAGTAGCTTGCACCATAAAGATTAGTAAACGCATAAAGTTAATTTGAAAGTTAATTGAAGCAGAGAAGAGAAGAAAGGAGTACGAGGGTTTTGCATGACCAGAAAGTATGTGACAAGAATGTGTAGAAGCGAGCAGCCATTACCAACGGCAGAAGTTAATCGTACGCTAAGATGAGTAGCTCAAAGCAAGGTTTGGTGGCCATCGTACTTGTAAATCAGATCTTATGTATCGTATTTCTAATTCTAGAATGTGACGCTTTGCATCCCTGCAACTTACAGCTGCGGGAGCAGGATTGAAACCAGGAGAAGCACAATACCCAGATTCAGTCGTCTAAATATCTGTATTCAATCCATACTTGCGAGCCTAAAGTGCTGTAATAAGCTTTACGATAAGGGTTACAATTATGGCTGTAAATAATAAATGTGAAGTAGACTAACATATTTCAGTGTAATTTTTCCCTCGTTATCCTACTCCATCTATTCTATCTGCGATGACTTTGAAATTAATTTATATCTTAAATTCCTTGAAATCTCCAATAAGAATATTTAAATTTATATATTGCTTCCTTCAAATAAATCAGTTATTGACAAAATATATTTAAATGATACTAAATATAGCTTCATATTCAGAAAAAACAAAATATTAGTCAGTGAGGATTACCGGCTTCCTCTATCAAAAGTATTATTAACAAAAAACAAATGTATTGAGTACTTTTCAAATAATCTCAACTTGAGTCTAATCTACATATTAGTTTAAGTGACCAATTGTTACGCGAGGGCGTGGTTTTGAGCGTTCGAGCGGCGCGTGGTCTTATTCATTTTTTTTTACGTGGAGGAAATCTGAACGGCAGACACCCCCCTGCCGCTCGGGGGAGCGACAGAGGGGTAGTGTGGGGTTCGACCCACTAAAACCTCCACGGCGACCTTCGGACGCTCTTCCGCATCTGGCGGATTCGGGGGAGTCACGGGAACTCTCGGAGAACACAACCGCGACTCCCCCTCGCCATGGCCGGTCATCTATCCTTTGATGACCTGCCGCGTCCCGAGGAGGGGGTGTTCACTCCACCCCCTCCTATGACCTCTGTTTCCGCAGTGCGGGGAGGCCGCGCCCCGCACCGCTCCATCCCGGCGGCCGCCTAACAACTACCCAGGGCCCCCGCCCTGGGTAACACGGCCGCCCGGGGGGACGGCGTTAGACATGCCATCCCCCCGCTCCCGTCGACTCCACATCACGATCTGCTGACAGCGGGGGAACAAGGGGACCCCAAAAGAGATCCACCCCCCCGCCGTCAGCTACCCTCCTTATCCCGGGGGACCTATGGGGCGGCCACGAGGAGGCCGACCACGCCGTCGCCCCCGGGTCCTTCGAGCGGGATCGGCAGTCTCCCGATCCCGCTCGGCGGCCTCCTTCTGCCTCATCACCTCTTCGCAGAAGGAGGCCACCTGCTTCCAGTTCCTCTCGCTCTCCAGCATTGCCCCAACTACTGCTGGGAGCGAGAGGTCTCCTCCAATCTCACACCAGAGGACTCGACGCAGCGCTGAAAAGGCGGGGCATTCCTTCAGCGTGTGCTGCGCCCAGTCCTCGTCCTCCCCACAATGGTGGCAAACCGCCGTCTCCTCCCGTCCAATGCGACGCAGGTAGACACCGAAACAACCATGTCCGGTGAATACCTGCGTCAGCCGGTAGGTGAGCCTACCATGCCGCTGATCCCGCCACCTTTGCAGGTGAGGCAGGAGGGCCCCGGGGACGCGCTCGCTGGCGTTGGAGGACAATTCCCTCCGCCAGACCTCCCACATGCGTCCCCGGGCCTGGAGTTCCAGCTCCAACACGCAACAGTTGCTTGTTGCGCCGGCTAGCCATCCCGGCCGGTGCCCATATAGGGGCACCATACAAGGCCATGGACCGTACCACGCCTAAGTACAGGCGGCGCACCCAATCCCCAGGTCCCCCGAGATTAGGCAGCAAACGGCCCATCGAGGCCGCTGCCTTTTCAACTCGGGAGACGAGGCGGTCGAAATGAGCCTCGAAACTCCAGTGGCTGTCGAGGATGAGTCCCAGTTACTTCATCCGGGAACCCACCTCGACACTGGCTCCACCTACCTGGATCCACGACCTCGCCGGAGGCTTGGACCGAGGCCGGCCATGAAACCATATGGCCTCGGTCTTCTCCGGGGCTATTCTCAGCCCCAGGTCGTGGATCCTCCGGACGACGGCTGCCACCGCAACCTCCGCTCGTCGGATGGTCCTCCCGAACGTGCTCCCGACGGTCACCACCAGCGTGTCGTCCGCGTAGCAGACTAAGGTGGCGCCGTCGGGAAAAACTTTGTACTTAACCTATGCTTAACCTAGTCTTATTCTACGACGCTTTGTCCAATTCTATACTTACAATGCCTTAACCTGTAACGCTGCCGCCTCGGCACGCCGGCCGCCGGCGTGGCGCGGCGTCGCTCGAGGGCCTCCTAGTGCTGGACGCTGCAGCAGCTAGGGTTCCCGCGAGGAGGCCGGTCGCGGTAGGGAGGGGGTCGGGTCGTGCGAATAACGAGGCGTGTTGGATCGGTTTTACAAAACTTTATTCCCCGTCGGCATTTACATTAACCCGGCCGTGGGCCGGTGGCGCGGTGGTCGGCGCGGTGGTCGGCGCGGCGTCTGGCGGTGCGGCGGTGACGGCCGTCTCGGTGGTGGAGGCGCGGGCGGTGGCCTCGGCGGTGTTGGCCTCGCTCTGCGGGGGCGACAAGCATTAGTGGCGGCGGTGGTTGCGCTTACAAGCTAGACTTAAACCTACGCGGATTACAGACTACGGTCGGTGGGGGCGCCCGGCGTGGCGCCTCGAGGCACTTATCAACTACGGTCGGGGAACGCCCGGCGTGGCGTTCGCGGAACTAACATGTACGGGCGGTGGGGCACCCGGTGGTGCCCGCGGTTCGGTTACGCGGCTTAACCTAGGCGCGGGGTCGCGGTCGCGAGGAGGAGAGAAGGGAAGAATAAACTAGACAGGTATTGGCCAGCTTTGGCCGACTGGTCTGTTGTTCAAGCCGAGGGTTCCGATGTTCAGTCCTGGAGTTGGCCGGTGTTGCGCCCAGCGGTGCCGGAGGACCCCGCGACGAGGCCATGTCCTTCGTCGCGGCGACCCTGTAAGGTGCGGCTACTCCGGGCCTGTGCACGGGGTAGCAGAGCCGGTGGACCGGTTGCCGCGGCCGGGCTGACCGTCCTGCGAGGCCATGTCCTTCGCAGCACGGCCGGCGCGTGGCTCGCCATCCCTGGGCCTGTCCTCAAGACAGGCGGTCCACGTGGTCGCGGGGGTTGACGTGGCCAGCCACGTTGCGAGGCCATGTCCTTCGCAACGACGCCGGCCTCCAGGCTCGCCTTGACCGGGCCATGTCCGCGGGCTAGGAGAGCCGGCTGCCTTGGAGAGGACCTCCGAGGAGGTCCTGCCGGGGCCGAAGCCCCGAGCCAACTCACCGAATCTGTGATCGATCGCTTCCTTAATTGCTCTCGCGTCGCGCGGTGCCGGTGCACGCGACAGTGCTCGCGGGTGGGGCGCGGTGACGGTGCGCGGCGCTGGTGCGCGCAGACAACGGTACGCGGTGACGACGGTCCCTTGACGACGGCTGTCATGGCGACCGGTCGTCACACCTTGTGTACTCAACGAGACCCAAGCAATACGCGGCTGGAACTTGTACGCTCGACGAGACCAAAGCAATACACGGCTTGGACTTGTACGCATAACGAGACTGACACAACACGCGGCTGGAACCATAAAGAATTACGATACCGAAGTAATACGCAGCTGGAACTTGTGTACTCCACGAGACCCAAGCAATACGCGGCTGGAACTTGTACGCACAACGAGACCGAAGTAAGACACGGCTGGGACTTGTACGCATAACGATACCGAAGCAATACGTGGCTGGAACTTGCACACATAACGAGACCGAAGCCAATCGCGGCTGGAACTTGTACGCATAACGAGACCGAAGCAAGACACGGCTGGGACTTGTACGCTCAACGAGACCGAAGCAATACGCGGCTGGAACTTGTACGCATATCGAGACCGAAGCATGTCGCGGCAGGAACTTGTACGCATAACGAGACCGAAGCAATACGCGGCTGGAACTTGTACGCTCGACGAGATCGAAGGAATACGCGGCTGGGACTTGTACGCTCGACGAGACCGAAGCAATACGCGGCTGGAACTTGTACGCTCGACGAGACCGAAGGAATACGCGGCTGGGACTTGTACGCATAACGAGACCGAAGCAATACCCGGCTGGAACTTGTACGCACAACGAGACCGAAGCAACACGCGGCTGGGACTAGTACGCTCGACGAGACCGAAGCAATACGCGGCTGGGACTTGTACGCTCGACGAGACCGAAGCAATACGCGGCTGGAACTCGCTCCCTCCACGAGACCGAAGCAATACGCGGCTGGGACTTGTACGCTCGACGAGACCGAAGCAATGCGCGGCTGGAACTTGTACGCTCGACGAGACCAAAGCACTACGCGGCTGGGACTTGCACGCATAACGAGACCGAAGCATTACGCGGCTGGAACCTGTACGCTCTACGAGACTGAAGCAGTGCCCGGCTGGAACTTGTACGCATATCGAGAACAAAGCAAGACGCGGCTGGAACTTGTACGCATAAAGAGACCGAAGCCACACGCTGCTGGAACTTGTACGCACAACGAGACCGAAGTAAGACACGGCTGGGACTTGTACGCATAACGAGACCGAAGCAATACGCGGCTGGGACTTGTACGAATAACGAGACCGAAGCAACACGCGGCTGGGACTAGTACGCTCGACGAGACCGAAGCAATACGCGGCTGGAACTCGCTCCCTCCACGAGACCGAAGCAATACGCGGCTGGGACTTGTACGCTCGACGAGACCGAAGCAATGCGCGGCTGGAACTTGTACGCTCGACGAGACCGAAGGAATACGCGGCTGGGACTTGGACGCATAACGATACCGAAGTAAGACGCCGCTGGGACTTGTACGCTGGACGAGACCGAAGCAATACGCGGCTGGAACTTGTACGCTCGACGAGACCGAAGGAATACGCGGCTGGGACTTGTACGCATAACGAGACCGAAGCAATACCCGGCTGGAACTTGTACGCTTGGCGAGACCGAAGCAATACGCGGCTGGAACTTGCACGCATAACAAGACCGAAGCAACACGCGGCTGGGACTTGTACGCATAACGGTACCGAAGCATTACGCGGCTGAAACTTGTACGCATAACGATACCGAAGCAATACGCGGCTGGGACTTGTACGCATAACGATACCGAAGTAATACGCGGCTGGTACTTGTACGCATAACGAGACCGAAGCAATACCCGGCTGGAACTTGTACGCTTGGCGAGACCGAAGCAATACGCGGCTGGAACTTGCACGCATAACAAGACCGAAGCAACACGCGCCTGGGACTTGTACGCATAACGATACCGAAGCATTACGCGGCTGAAACTTGTACGCATAACGATACCGAAGCAATACGCGGCTGGAACTTGCACGCATAACAAGACCGAAGCAATACGTGGCAGGAACTTGCACGCATAACGAGACCGAAGCATTATCCGGCTGCAACTTGTACGCTTGACGAGACCGAAGCAATACGCGGCTGGGACTTGTACGCTCGACGAGACCGAAGCAATACGCGGCTGGAACTTGTACGCTCGACGAGACCGAAGCAATACGCGGCTGGATCTTGTACGCTCCACGAGACCGAAGCAATAAGCGGCTGGTACTTGTACGATCGACGATGCCGAAGCAATACGCGGCTGGGACTTGTACGCATTACGAGACCGAAGCAACACGCGGCTGGAACTTGTACGCTCGACGAGACCGAAGCAATACGCGGCTGGATCTTGTACGCTCCACGAGACCGAAGCAATAAGCGGCTGGTACTTGTACGATCGACGATGCCGAAGCAATACGCGGCTGGGACTTGTACGCTCGACGAGACTGAAGCAATACGCGGCTGGAACTTGTACGCATAACGAGACCGAAGCAATGCGCGGCTGGAACTTGCACGCATAACGAGACCGAAGCAATACGCGGCTGGAACTTGTACGCTCGACGAGACCGAAGCAATATGCGTCTGGAACTTGCACGCATAACGAGAACAAAGCAATACGCGGCTGGGACTTGTACGCATAACGACACCGAAGCAACGCGCAGGAGGAACTTGTACGCTCCACGAGACCGAAGCAATACGCTGCTCGAACTTGTACGCATAACCAGACCGAAGCAACACGCGGCTGGAACTTGTACGCTCGACGAGACCGAAGCAATAAGAGGCTGGTACTTGTACGATTGACGATGCCGAAGATATACGCGGCTGGGACTTGTACGCTCGACGAGACTGAAGCAATACGCGGCTGGAACTTGTACGCATAACGAGACCGAAGCAATGCGCGGCTGGAACTTGCACGCATAACGAGACCGAAGCAATACGAGGCTGGATCTTGTACGCTCGACGAGACCGAAGCAATCGGTGGCTGAAACTTGTACGCTCGACGAGACCGAAGCAACACGCGGCTGGAACTTGTACGCATAACGGGATCGAAGCAACATGCGGGTGGAACAGGTACGCTCGACGAGACCGAAGCATTACGCGGCTGGAACTTGTACGCATAACGAGACCGAAGCAACACGCGGCTGGAACTTGTACGCTCGACGAGTGGGAAGCAATACGCGGATGGACCTTGTACGCTCGACGAGACCGAAGGAATACGCGGCTGGAACTTGTACGCTCGACGAGACCGAAGCATTACGCGGCTGGAACTTGCACGCATTACGAGACCGAAGCAACACGCGGCTGGAACTTGTACGCTCGACGAGACCGAAGCAATACGCGGCTGGATCTTGTACGCTCCACGAGACCGAAGCAATAAGCGGCTGGTACTTGTACGATCGACGATGCCGAAGCAATACGCGGCTGGGACTTGTACGCATTACGAGACCGAAGCAACACGCGGCTGGAACTTGTACGCTCGACGAGACCGAAGCAATACGCGGCTGGATCTTGTACGCTCCACGAGACCGAAGCAATAAGCGGCTGGTACTTGTACGATCGACGATGCCGAAGCAATACGCGGCTGGGACTTGTACGCTCGACGAGACTGAAGCAATACGCGGCTGGAACTTGTACGCATAACGAGACCGAAGCAATGCGCGGCTGGAACTTGCACGCATAACGAGACCGAAGCAATACGCGGCTGGAACTTGTACGCTCGACGAGACCGAAGCAATATGCGTCTGGAACTTGCACGCATAACGAGAACAAAGCAATACGCGGCTGGGACTTGTACGCATAACGACACCGAAGCAACGCGCAGGTGGAACTTGTACGCTCCACGAGACCGAAGCAATACGCTGCTCGAACTTGTACGCATAACCAGACCGAAGCAACACGCGGCTGGAACTTGTACGCTCGACGAGACCGAAGCAATAAGAGGCTGGTACTTGTACGATTGACGATGCCGAAGATATACGCAACTGGGACTTGTACGCTCGACGAGACTGAAGCAATACGCGGCTGGAACTTGTACGCATAACGAGACCGAAGCAATGCGCGGCTGGAACTTGCACGCATAACGAGACCGAAGCAATACGAGGCTGGATATTGTACGCTCGACGAGACCGAAGCAATACGTGGCTGAAACTTGTACGCTCGACGAGACCGTAGCAATACGCGGCTGGGCCTTGTACGCATAACGAGAATAAAACAATACTCGGCTGGGACTTGTACGCATAACGAGACCGAAGCAATACGCTGCTGGTACATGTACGATCGACGAGACCGAAGCAATACGCGGCTGGAACTTGTACGCATAACGAGACCGAAGCAAAACGCGTCTGGGACTTGTAGTACGCATAACGACACCGATGCAACACGCAGCTGGAAGTTGTACGCTCCACGAGACCGAAGCAATACGCGGCTGGGACTTGTACGCTCGACGAGACCGAAGCAATATGCGTCTGGAACTTGCACGCATAACGAGAACAAAGCAATACGCGGCTGGGACTTGTACGCATAACGACACCGAAGCAACGCGCAGGAGGAACTTGTACGCTCCACGAGACCGAAGCAATACGCTGCTCGAACTTGTACGCATAACCAGACCGAAGCAACACGCGGCTGGAACTTGTACGCTCGACGAGACCGAAGCAATAAGAGGCTGGTACTTGTACGATTGACGATGCCGAAGATATACGCGGCTGGGACTTGTACGCTCGACGAGACTGAAGCAATACGCGGCTGGAACTTGTACGCATAACGAGACCGAAGCAATGCGCGGCTGGAACTTGCACGCATAACGAGACCGAAGCAATACGAGGCTGGATCTTGTACGCTCGACGAGACCGAAGCAATACGTGGCTGAAACTTGTACGCTCGACGAGACCGAAGCAACACGCGGCTGGAACTTGTACGCATAACGGGATCGAAGCAACATGCGGGTGGAACAGGTACGCTCGACGAGACCGAAGCATTACGCGGCTGGAACTTGTACGCATAACGAGACCGAAGCAACACGCGGCTGGAACTTGTACGCTCGACGGGTGGGAAGCAATACGCGGATGGACCTTGTACGCTCGACGAGACCGAAGGAATACGCGGCTGGAACTTGTACGCTCGACGAGACCGAAGCATTACGCGGCTGGAACTTGCACGCATTACGAGACCGAAGCAACACGCGGCTGGAACTTGTACGCTCGACGAGACCGAAGCAATACGCGGCTGGAACTTGTACGCTCCACGAGACCGAAGCATTACGCGGCTGGAACTTGCACGCATTACGAGACCGAAGCAACACGCGGCTGGAACTTGTACGCTCGACGAGACCGAAGCAATACGCGGCTGGATCTTGTACGCTCCACGAGACCGAAGCAATAAGCGGCTGGTACTTGTACGATCGACGATGCCGAAGCAATACGCGGCTGGGACTTGTACGCATTACGAGACCGAAGCAACACGCGGCTGGAACTTGTACGCTCGACGAGATCGAAGCAATACGCGGCTGGATCTTGTACGCTCCACGAGACCGAAGCAATAAGCGGCTGGTACTTGTACGATCGACGATGCCGAAGCAATACGCGGCTGGGACTTGTACGCTCGACGAGACTGAAGCAATACGCGGCTGGAACTTGTACGCATAACGAGACCGAAGCAATGCGCGGCTGGAACTTGCACGCATAACGAGACCGAAGCAATACGCGGCTGGAACTTGTACGCTCGACGAGACCGAAGCAATATGCGTCTGGAACTTGCACGCATAACGAGAACAAAGCAATACGCGGCTGGGACTTGTACGCATAACGACACCGAAGCAACGCGCAGGTGGAACTTGTACGCTCCACGAGACCGAAGCAATACGCTGCTCGAACTTGTACGCATAACCAGACCGAAGCAACACGCGGCTGGAACTTGTACGCTCGACGAGACCGAAGCAATAAGAGGCTGGTACTTGTACGATTGACGATGCCGAAGATATACGCAACTGGGACTTGTACGCTCGACGAGACTGAAGCAATACGCGGCTGGAACTTGTACGCATAACGAGACCGAAGCAATGCGCGGCTGGAACTTGCACGCATAACGAGACCGAAGCAATACGAGGCTGGATCTTGTACGCTCGACGAGACCGAAGCAATACGTGGCTGAAACTTGTACGCTCGACGAGACCGAAGCAACACGCGGCTGGAACTTGTACGCATAACGGGATCGAAGCAACATGCGGGTGGAACAGGTACGCTCGACGAGACCGAAGCATTACGCGGCTGGAACTTGTACGCATAACGAGACCGAAGCAACACGCGGCTGGAACTTGTACGCTCGACGAGTGGGAAGCAATACGCGGATGGACCTTGTACGCTCGACGAGACCGAAGGAATACGCGGCTGGAACTTGTACGCTCGACGAGACCGAAGCATTACGCGGCTGGAACTTGCACGCATTACGAGACCGAAGCAACACGCGGCTGGAACTTGTACGCTCGACGAGACCGAAGCAATACGCGGCTGGATCTTGTACGCTCCACGAGACCGAAGCAATAAGCGGCTGGTACTTGTACGATCGACGATGCCGAAGCAATACGCGGCTGGGACTTGTACGCATTACGAGACCGAAGCAACACGCGGCTGGAACTTGTACGCTCGACGAGACCGAAGCAATACGCGGCTGGATCTTGTACGCTCCACGAGACCGAAGCAATAAGCGGCTGGTACTTGTACGATCGACGATGCCGAAGCAATACGCGGCTGGGACTTGTACGCTCGACGAGACTGAAGCAATACGCGGCTGGAACTTGTACGCATAACGAGACCGAAGCAATGCGCGGCTGGAACTTGCACGCATAACGAGACCGAAGCAATACGCGGCTGGAACTTGTACGCTCGACGAGACCGAAGCAATATGCGTCTGGAACTTGAAAGCATAACGAGAACAAAGCAATACGCGGCTGGGACTTGTACGCATAACGACACCGAAGCAACGCGCAGGTGGAACTTGTACGCTCCACGAGACCGAAGCAATACGCTGCTCGAACTTGTACGCATAACCAGACCGAAGCAACACGCGGCTGGAACTTGTACGCTCGACGAGACCGAAGCAATATGAGGCTGGTACTTGTACGATTGACGATGCCGAAGATATACGCAACTGGGACTTGTACGCTCGACGAGACTGAAGCAATACGCGGCTGGAACTTGTACGCATAACGAGACCGAAGCAATGCGCGGCTGGAACTTGCACGCATAACGAGACCGAAGCAATACGAGGCTGGATCTTGTACGCTCGACGAGACCGAAGCAATACGTGGCTGAAACTTGTACGCTCGACGAGACCGTAGCAATACGCGGCTGGGCCTTGTACGCATAACGAGAATAAAACAATACTCGGCTGGGACTTGTACGCATAACGAGACCGAAGCAATACGCTGCTGGTACATGTACGATCGACGAGACCGAAGCAATACGCGGCTGGAACTTGTACGCATAACGAGACCGAAGCAAAACGCGTCTGGGACTTGTAGTACGCATAACGACACCGATGCAACACGCAGCTGGAAGTTGTACGCTCCACGAGACCGAAGCAATACGCGGCTGGGACTTGTACGCTCGACGAGACCGAAGCAATGTGCGGCTGGAACTTGCACGCATAACGAGACCGAAGCAATACGCCGCTGGAACTTGTACGCATAACGAGACCGAAGCAATACACGGCTGGGACTTGTACGCGTAACGAGACCGAAGCAATGTGCGGCTGGAACTTGCACGCATAACGAGACCGAAGCAATACGAGGCTGGAACTTGTACGCATAACGAGACCGAAGCAATACGCTGCTGGAACGTGTACGCTCGACGAGACCGAAGCAATACACGGCTGGAACTTGTACGCTCGACGAAACCGAAGCAATACGCGGCTGGAACTTGCACGCATAACGAGACCGAAGCAATACGCGGCTGGAACTTGTACGCCCGACGAGACCGAAGCAATACGCGGCTGGAACTTGCACGCATAACGAGACCGAAGCAATACGCGGCTCGAACTTGTACGCTCGACGAGACCGAAGCAATGCGCGGCTGGAACTGGTACGCATAACGAGATCGAAGCAATACGCGGCTGGAACTTGTACGCTCGACGAGACCGAAGCATTACGCGGCTGGAACTTGTACGCATAACGAGACCGAAGCAACACGCGGCTGGAACTTGTACGCAAAACTAGACCGAAGCAATACACGGCTGGGACTTGTACGCATAACGCGACCGAAACAATGCGCGGTAGGACTTGTACGCTCCACGAGACCGAAGCAATACGCGGCTGCAACTTGCACGCATAACGAGACCGAAGCAACGCGCTGCTAGAACTTGTACGCAAAACTAGACCGAAGCAATACACGGCTGGGACTTGTACGCATAACGCGACCAAAGCAATACGCGGCTAGGACTTGTACGCTCGACGAGACCGAAGCAATACCCGGCTGGAACTTGTACGCTCGACGACACCGAAGCAACGCGCAGCTGGAACTTGTACGCTCCACGAGACCGAAGCAATACGCGGCTGGGACTTGTACGCTCGACGAGACCGAAGCAATGTGCGGCTGGAACTTGCACGCATAACGAGACCGAAGCAATACGCAGCTGGAACTTGTACGCATAACGAGACCGAAGCAGTACACGGCTGGGACTTGTACGCGTAACGAGACCGAAGCAATGTGCGGCTGGAACTTGCACGCATAACGAGACCGAAGCAATACGCGGCTGGAACTTGTACGCATAACGAGACCGAAGCAATACGCTGCTGGAACTTGTACGCTCGACGAGACCGAAGCAATACACGGCTGGAACTTGTACGCTCGACGAAACCGAAGCAATACGCGGCTGGAACTTGCACGCATAACGAGACCGAAGCAATACACGGCTGGGACTTGTACGCATAACGCGACCAAAGCAATACGCGGCTAGGACTTGTACGCTCGACGAGACCGAAGCAATGTGCGGCTGGAACTTGCACGCATAACGAGACCGAAGCAATACGCCGCTGGAACTTGTACGCATAACGAGACCGAAGCAATACACGGCTGGGACTTGTACGCGTAACGAGACCGAAGCAATGTGCGGCTGGAACTTGCACGCATAACGAGACCGAAGCAATACGCGGCTGGAACTTGTACGCATAACGAGACCGAAGCAATACGCTGCTGGAACTTGTACGCTCGACGAGACCGAAGCAATACACGGCTGGAACTTGTACGCTCGACGAAACCGAAGCAATACGCGGCTGGAACTTGCACGCATAACGAGACGGAAGCAATACACGGCTGGGACTTGTACGCATAACGCGACCGAAGCAATACGCGGCTTGGACTTGTACGCTCGACGAGACCGAAGCAATACGCGTCTGGAAATTGTACGCATAACGAGAGCGGAGCGACACGCGGCTGGAATCTGTACGCTCGACGAGACCGAAGCAATACGCGGCTGGAACCTGTACGCTCGACGAGACTGAAGCAGTACCCGGCTGGAACTTGTACGCATAACTAGAACAAAGCAATACACGGCTGGAACTTGTACGCATAACGAGACCGAGGGAAGCCACGGCTGGGACTTGTATGCATAACGATACCGAAGCAATACGCGGCTGGGACTTGCTCGCATAACAAGACCGAATCGACACGCGGCTGGGACTTGTACGCATAACGATACCGAAGCAATACGCGGCTGGGACTTGTACGCATAACGATACCGAAGCAATACGCGGCTGAGACTTGTACGCTCGACGAGACCGAAGCAATACGCGGCTGGAGCTTGTACGCTCGAGGAGACCGTAGCAATGCGCGGCTGGAACTTGCACGCATAACGATACGGAAGCAATACGCGGCTGGGACTTGCACGTATAACGAGACCAAAGCAATACGCGGCTGGGACTTGAAGGCTCGACGAGACCGAAGCAATACGCGGCTGGAACTTGCACGCATAACAAGACCGAATCAACACGCGGCTGGGACTTGTACGCATAACGATACCGAAGCAATACGCGGCGGGACTAGTACGCTCGACGAGACCGAAGCAATACGCGGCTGGAGCTTGAACGCTCGAGGAGACCGTAGCAATGCGCGGCTGGAACTTGCACGCATAACGATACGGAAGCAATACGCGGCTTGGACTTGTACGTATAACGAGACCGAAGCAATACGCGGCTGTATCTTGTACGCCCGGCGAGACCGAGGAAATACGCGGCAGGAACTTGCACGCATAACGAGACCGAAGCAACGCGCAGCTGGAACTTGTACGCATAACGAGACCGAAGCATTACGCGGCTGGAGCTTGAACGCTCGAGGAGACCGTAGCAATGCGCGGCTGGAACTTGCACGCATAACGATACGGAAGCAATACGCGGCTGGGACTTGTACGTATAACGAGACCAAAGCAATACGCGGCTGGGACTTGTATGCTCGACGAGACCGAAGCAATACGCTGCTGGAACTTGTACGCTCGACGAGACCGAAGCAATACGCGGCTCGAACTTGTACGCTCGACGAGACCGAAGAAATACGCGGCTGGAACTTGCACGCATAACGAGACCGAAGCAATACGCTGCTGGTACTTGTACGATCGACGAGACCGAAGCAATACGCGGCTGGAACTTGTACGAATAATGAGAAAGAAGCAATACGCTGCTGGAACTTGTCCCCTCGACGAAACCGAAGCAATACGCGGCTGGAACTTGTACGCTCCACGAGACCGAAGCAATACGCCGCTGGGACTATAAGCCCGACGAGACCGAAGCAATACGCGGCTGGAACTTGCACGCATAACATGACCGAAGCAACACGCGGCTGCGACTTGTACGCATAACGATACGGAAGCAATACGCGGCTAGGACTTGTACGTATAACGAGACCAAAGCAATACGCGGCTGGATCATGTACGCCCGACGACACCGAAGAAATACGCGGCTGGAACTTGCACGCATAACGGGACCGAAGCAACGCGCTGCTGGAACTTGTACGCATAACGAGACCGAAGCATTACGCGGCCGGAACATGTACGCATAACGAGACCGAGGCAATACGCGGCTAGAACTTGTACGCATAACGATATGGAAGCAATACCTGGCTGGAACTTGTACGCTCGAGAAGACCGAAGCAATACGCGGCTGGAACATGTACGCTCGAGGAGACCGTAGCAATGCGCGGCTGGAACTTGCACGCATAACGATACGGAAGCAATACGCGGCTTGGACTTGTACGTATAACGAGACCGAAGCAATACGCGGCTGGGACTTGTACGCATAACGATACCGAAGCAATACGCGGCGGGACTAGTACGCTCGACGAGACCGAAGCAATACGCGGCTGGAGCTTGAACGCTCGAGGAGACCGTAGCAATGCGCGGCTGGAACTTGCACGCATAACGATACGGAAGCAATACGCGGCTTGGACTTGTACGTATAACGAGACCGAAGCAATACGCGGCTGTATCTTGTACGCCCGGCGAGACCGAGGAAATACGCGGCAGGAACTTGCACGCATAACGAGACCGAAGCAACGCGCAGCTGGAACTTGTACGCATAACGAGACCGAAGCATTACGCGGCTGGAGCTTGAACGCTCGAGGAGACCGTAGCAATGCGCGGCTGGAACTTGCACGCATAACGATACGGAAGCAATACGCGGCTGGGACTTGTACGTATAACGAGACCAAAGCAATACGCGGCTGGGACTTGTATGCTCGACGAGACCGAAGCAATACGCTGCTGGAACTTGTACGCTCGACGAGACCGAAGCAATACGCGGCTCGAACTTGTACGCTCGACGAGACCGAAGAAATACGCGGCTGGAACTTGCACGCATAACGAGACCGAAGCAATACGCTGCTGGTACTTGTACGATCGACGAGACCGAAGCAATACGCGGCTGGAACTTGTACGAATAATGAGAAAGAAGCAATACGCTGCTGGAACTTGTCCCCTCGACGAAACCGAAGCAATACGCGGCTGGAACTTGTACGCTCCACGAGACCGAAGCAATACGCCGCTGGGACTATAAGCCCGACGAGACCGAAGCAATACGCGGCTGGAACTTGCACGCATAACATGACCGAAGCAACACGCGGCTGCGACTTGTACGCATAACGATACGGAAGCAATACGCGGCTAGGACTTGTACGTATAACGAGACCAAAGCAATACGCGGCTGGATCATGTACGCCCGACGACACCGAAGAAATACGCGGCTGGAACTTGCACGCATAACGGGACCGAAGCAACGCGCTGCTGGAACTTGTACGCATAACGAGACCGAAGCATTACGCGGCCGGAACATGTACGCATAACGAGACCGAGGCAATACGCGGCTAGAACTTGTACGCATAACGATATGGAAGCAATACCTGGCTGGAACTTGTACGCTCGAGAAGACCGAAGCAATACGCGGCTGGAACATGTACGCTCGACGAGACCGAAGAAATACGCGGCTGGAACTTGCACGCATAACGAGACCGAAGCAACGCGCTGCTGGAACTTGTACGCATAACGAGACCGAAGCAATACGCGGTTGGAACTTGTACGCTCGACGAGACCGAAGCAATACGCGGCTGGGACTTGTACGCTCTACGAGACCGAAGCAATACGCGGCTGGAGCTTTTACGCTCGACGAGACCGAAGCAATACGTGACTGGAACTCGCACGCTCCACGAGACCGAAGCAATACGCGGCTGGAACCTGTACGCTCGACGAGACTGAAGCAGTACCCGGCTGGAACTTGTACGCATAACTAGAACAAAGCAATACACGGCTGGAACTTGTACGCATAACGAGACCGAAGGAAGCCACGGCTGGGACTTGTATGTATAACGATACCGAAGCAATACGCGGCTGGGACTTGCTCGCATAACAAGACCGACTCAACACGCGGCTGGGACTTGTACGCATAACGATACCGAAGCAATACGCGGCTGGATATTGCACGCATAACGAGACCCAAACAATACGCGGCTGGAACTCGCACGCATAACAATCCCGAAGCATTATCCGGCTGCAACTTGTACGCTTGACGAGACCGAAGCAATACGCGGCTGAAACTTGCACGCATAACAAGAGGGAAGCAACACGCGGCTGGGACTTGAACGGTCGACGAGACCGATGTAATACGCGGCTGGAACTTGCACGCATAACATGACCGAAGCAACACGCGGCTGCGACTTGTACGCATAACGATACGGAAGCAATACGCGGCTAGGACTTGTACGTATAACGAGACCAAAGCAATACGCGGCTGGATCATGTACGCCCGACGACACCGAAGAAATACGCGGCTGGAACTTGCACGCATAACGGGACCGAAGCAACGCGCTGCTGGAACTTGTACGCATAACGAGACCGAAGCATTACGCGGCCGGAACATGTACGCATAACGAGACCGAGGCAATACGCGGCTGGGACTTGTACGCATAACGATATGGAAGCAATACCTGGCTGGAACTTGTACGCTCGAGAAGACCGAAGCAATACGCGGCTGGAACATGTACGCTCGACGAGACCGAAGAAATACGCGGCTGGAACTTGTACGCATAACGAGACCGAAGCAATGCGCGGCTGGAACTTGTACGCTCGACGAGTGGGAAGCAATACGCGGATGGACCTTGTACGCTCGACGAGACCGAAGGAATACGCGGCTGGAACTTGTACGCTCGACGAGACCGAAGCAACACGCGGCTGGAACTTGTACGCATAACGGGATCGAGGCAATACGCGGCTGGGACTTGTACGCATAACGATATGGAAGCAATACCTGGCTGGAACTTGTACGCTCGAGAAGACCGAAGCAATACGCGGCTGGAACATGTACGCATAACGAGACCGAAGCATTACGCGGCCGGAACATGTACGCATAACGAGACCGAGGCAATACGCGGCTGGGACTTGTACGCATAACGATACCGAAGCAATAAGAGGCTGGTACTTGTACGATTGACGATGCCGAAGATATACGCGGCTGGGACTTGTACGCTCGACGAGACTGAAGCAATACGCGGCTGGAACTTGTACGCATAACGAGACCGAAGCAATGCGCGGCTGGAACTTGCACGCATAACGAGACCGAAGCAATACGAGGCTGGATCTTGTACGCTCGACGAGACCGAAGCAATACGTGGCTGAAACTTGTACGCTCGACGAGACCGAAGCAACACGCGGCTGGAACTTGTACGCATAACGGGATCGAAGCAACATGCGGGTGGAACAGGTACGCTCGACGAGACCGAAGCATTACGCGGCTGGAACTTGTACGCATAACGAGACCGAAGCAACACGCGGCTGGAACTTGTACGCTCGACGAGTGGGAAGCAATACGCGGATGGACCTTGTACGCTCGACGAGACCGAAGGAATACGCGGCTGGAACTTGTACGCTCGACGAGACCGAAGCATTACGCGGCTGGAACTTGCACGCATTACGAGACCGAAGCAACACGCGGCTGGAACTTGTACGCTCGACGAGACCGAAGCAATACGCGGCTGGAACTTGTACGCTCCACGAGACCGAAGCATTACGCGGCTGGAACTTGCACGCATTACGAGACCGAAGCAACACGCGGCTGGAACTTGTACGCTCGACGAGACCGAAGCAATACGCGGCTGGATCTTGTACGCTCCACGAGACCGAAGCAATAAGCGGCTGGTACTTGTACGATCGACGATGCCGAAGCAATACGCGGCTGGGACTTGTACGCATTACGAGACCGAAGCAACACGCGGCTGGAACTTGTACGCTCGACGAGATCGAAGCAATACGCGGCTGGATCTTGTACGCTCCACGAGACCGAAGCAATAAGCGGCTGGTACTTGTACGATCGACGATGCCGAAGCAATACGCGGCTGGGACTTGTACGCTCGACGAGACTGAAGCAATACGCGGCTGGAACTTGTACGCATAACGAGACCGAAGCAATGCGCGGCTGGAACTTGCACGCATAACGAGACCGAAGCAATACGCGGCTGGAACTTGTACGCTCGACGAGACCGAAGCAATATGCGTCTGGAACTTGCACGCATAACGAGAACAAAGCAATACGCGGCTGGGACTTGTACGCATAACGACACCGAAGCAACGCGCAGGTGGAACTTGTACGCTCCACGAGACCGAAGCAATACGCTGCTCGAACTTGTACGCATAACCAGACCGAAGCAACACGCGGCTGGAACTTGTACGCTCGACGAGACCGAAGCAATAAGAGGCTGGTACTTGTACGATTGACGATGCCGAAGATATACGCAACTGGGACTTGTACGCTCGACGAGACTGAAGCAATACGCGGCTGGAACTTGTACGCATAACGAGACCGAAGCAATGCGCGGCTGGAACTTGCACGCATAACGAGACCGAAGCAATACGAGGCTGGATCTTGTACGCTCGACGAGACCGAAGCAATACGTGGCTGAAACTTGTACGCTCGACGAGACCGAAGCAACACGCGGCTGGAACTTGTACGCATAACGGGATCGAAGCAACATGCGGGTGGAACAGGTACGCTCGACGAGACCGAAGCATTACGCGGCTGGAACTTGTACGCATAACGAGACCGAAGCAACACGCGGCTGGAACTTGTACGCTCGACGAGTGGGAAGCAATACGCGGATGGACCTTGTACGCTCGACGAGACCGAAGGAATACGCGGCTGGAACTTGTACGCTCGACGAGACCGAAGCATTACGCGGCTGGAACTTGCACGCATTACGAGACCGAAGCAACACGCGGCTGGAACTTGTACGCTCGACGAGACCGAAGCAATACGCGGCTGGATCTTGTACGCTCCACGAGACCGAAGCAATAAGCGGCTGGTACTTGTACGATCGACGATGCCGAAGCAATACGCGGCTGGGACTTGTACGCATTACGAGACCGAAGCAACACGCGGCTGGAACTTGTACGCTCGACGAGACCGAAGCAATACGCGGCTGGATCTTGTACGCTCCACGAGACCGAAGCAATAAGCGGCTGGTACTTGTACGATCGACGATGCCGAAGCAATACGCGGCTGGGACTTGTACGCTCGACGAGACTGAAGCAATACGCGGCTGGAACTTGTACGCATAACGAGACCGAAGCAATGCGCGGCTGGAACTTGCACGCATAACGAGACCGAAGCAATACGCGGCTGGAACTTGTACGCTCGACGAGACCGAAGCAATATGCGTCTGGAACTTGAAAGCATAACGAGAACAAAGCAATACGCGGCTGGGACTTGTACGCATAACGACACCGAAGCAACGCGCAGGTGGAACTTGTACGCTCCACGAGACCGAAGCAATACGCTGCTCGAACTTGTACGCATAACCAGACCGAAGCAACACGCGGCTGGAACTTGTACGCTCGACGAGACCGAAGCAATATGAGGCTGGTACTTGTACGATTGACGATGCCGAAGATATACGCAACTGGGACTTGTACGCTCGACGAGACTGAAGCAATACGCGGCTGGAACTTGTACGCATAACGAGACCGAAGCAATGCGCGGCTGGAACTTGCACGCATAACGAGACCGAAGCAATACGAGGCTGGATCTTGTACGCTCGACGAGACCGAAGCAATACGTGGCTGAAACTTGTACGCTCGACGAGACCGTAGCAATACGCGGCTGGGCCTTGTACGCATAACGAGAATAAAACAATACTCGGCTGGGACTTGTACGCATAACGAGACCGAAGCAATACGCTGCTGGTACATGTACGATCGACGAGACCGAAGCAATACGCGGCTGGAACTTGTACGCATAACGAGACCGAAGCAAAACGCGTCTGGGACTTGTAGTACGCATAACGACACCGATGCAACACGCAGCTGGAAGTTGTACGCTCCACGAGACCGAAGCAATACGCGGCTGGGACTTGTACGCTCGACGAGACCGAAGCAATGTGCGGCTGGAACTTGCACGCATAACGAGACCGAAGCAATACGCCGCTGGAACTTGTACGCATAACGAGACCGAAGCAATACACGGCTGGGACTTGTACGCGTAACGAGACCGAAGCAATGTGCGGCTGGAACTTGCACGCATAACGAGACCGAAGCAATACGAGGCTGGAACTTGTACGCATAACGAGACCGAAGCAATACGCTGCTGGAACGTGTACGCTCGACGAGACCGAAGCAATACACGGCTGGAACTTGTACGCTCGACGAAACCGAAGCAATACGCGGCTGGAACTTGCACGCATAACGAGACCGAAGCAATACGCGGCTGGAACTTGTACGCCCGACGAGACCGAAGCAATACGCGGCTGGAACTTGCACGCATAACGAGACCGAAGCAATACGCGGCTCGAACTTGTACGCTCGACGAGACCGAAGCAATGCGCGGCTGGAACTGGTACGCATAACGAGATCGAAGCAATACGCGGCTGGAACTTGTACGCTCGACGAGACCGAAGCATTACGCGGCTGGAACTTGTACGCATAACGAGACCGAAGCAACACGCGGCTGGAACTTGTACGCAAAACTAGACCGAAGCAATACACGGCTGGGACTTGTACGCATAACGCGACCGAAACAATGCGCGGTAGGACTTGTACGCTCCACGAGACCGAAGCAATACGCGGCTGCAACTTGCACGCATAACGAGACCGAAGCAACGCGCTGCTAGAACTTGTACGCAAAACTAGACCGAAGCAATACACGGCTGGGACTTGTACGCATAACGCGACCAAAGCAATACGCGGCTAGGACTTGTACGCTCGACGAGACCGAAGCAATACCCGGCTGGAACTTGTACGCTCGACGACACCGAAGCAACGCGCAGCTGGAACTTGTACGCTCCACGAGACCGAAGCAATACGCGGCTGGGACTTGTACGCTCGACGAGACCGAAGCAATGTGCGGCTGGAACTTGCACGCATAACGAGACCGAAGCAATACGCAGCTGGAACTTGTACGCATAACGAGACCGAAGCAGTACACGGCTGGGACTTGTACGCGTAACGAGACCGAAGCAATGTGCGGCTGGAACTTGCACGCATAACGAGACCGAAGCAAAACGCGGCTGGAACTTGTACGCATAACGAGACCGAAGCAATACGCTGCTGGAACTTGTACGCTCGACGAGACCGAAGCAATACACGGCTGGAACTTGTACGCTCGACGAAACCGAAGCAATACGCGGCTGGAACTTGCACGCATAACGAGACCGAAGCAATACACGGCTGGGACTTGTACGCATAACGCGACCAAAGCAATACGCGGCTAGGACTTGTACGCTCGACGAGACCGAAGCAATGTGCGGCTGGAACTTGCACGCATAACGAGACCGAAGCAATACGCCGCTGGAACTTGTACGCATAACGAGACCGAAGCAATACACGGCTGGGACTTGTACGCGTAACGAGACCGAAGCAATGTGCGGCTGGAACTTGCACGCATAACGAGACCGAAGCAATACGCGGCTGGAACTTGTACGCATAACGAGACCGAAGCAATACGCTGCTGGAACTTGTACGCTCGACGAGACCGAAGCAATACACGGCTGGGACTTGTACGCATAACGCGACCGAAGCAATACGCGGCTTGGACTTGTACGCTGGAACTTGTACGCATAACGAGACCGAGGGAAGCCACGGCTGGGACTTGTATGCATAACGATACCGAAGCAATACGCGGCTGGGACTTGCTCGCATAACAAGACCGAATCGACACGCGGCTGGGACTTGTACGCATAACGATACCGAAGCAATACGCGGCTGGGACTTGTACGCATAACGATACCGAAGCAATACGCGGCTGAGACTTGTACGCTCGACGAGACCGAAGCAATACGCGGCTGGAGCTTGTACGCTCGAGGAGACCGTAGCAATGCGCGGCTGGAACTTGCACGCATAACGATACGGAAGCAATACGCGGCTGGGACTTGCACGTATAACGAGACCAAAGCAATACGCGGCTGGGACTTGAAGGCTCGACGAGACCGAAGCAATACGCGGCTGGAACTTGCACGCATAACAAGACCGAATCAACACGCGGCTGGGACTTGTACGCATAACGATACCGAAGCAATACGCGGCGGGACTAGTACGCTCGACGAGACCGAAGCAATACGCGGCTGGAGCTTGTACGCTCGAGGAGACCGTAGCAATGCGCGGCTGGAACTTGCACGCATAACGATACGGAAGCAATACGCGGCTTGGACTTGTACGTATAACGAGACCGAAGCAATACGCGGCTGGATCTTGTACGCCCGGCGAGACCGAAGAAATACGCGGCAGGAACTTGCACGCATAACGAGACCGAAGCAACGCGCAGCTGGAACTTGTACGCATAACGAGACCGAAGCATTACGGGGCCGGAACTTGTACGCATGACGAGACCGTAGCAATGCGCGGCTGGAACTTGCACGCATAACGATACGGAAGCAATACGCGGCTTGGACTTGTACGTATAACGAGACCGAAGCAATACGCGGCTGGAACTTGTACGCTCGACGAGACCGAAGGAATACGCGGCTGGAACTTGTACGCTCGACGAGACCGCAGCAATACGCGTCTGGATATTGCACGCATAACGAGACCCAAACAATACGCGGCTGGAACTCGCACGCATAACAATCCCGAAGCATTATCCGGCTGCAACTTGTACGCTTGACGAGACCGAAGCAATACGCGGCTGGGACTTGTACGCATAACGATACCGAAGCAATACGCGGCTGGGACTTGTACGCATAACGAGACCAAAGCAATACGCGGCTGGGACTTGTACGCTTGACGAGACCGAAGCAATACGCGGCTGAAACTTGTACGCATAACAAGACCGAAGCAACACGCGGCTGGGACTTGTACGCTCCACGAGACCGAAGCAATACGCGGCTGGAGCTTCTACGCTCGACGAGACCGAAGCAATACGTGACTGGAACTCGCACGCTCCACGAGACCGAAGCAATACGCGGCTGGGACTTGTACCCTTGACGAGACCGAAGCAATACGCGGCTGAAACTTGCACGCATAACAAGAGCGAAGCAACACGCGGCTGGGACTTGTACGGTCGACGAGACCGAAACAATACGCGGCTGGAACTTGTACGCTCGACGAGACCGAAGCAATACGCGGCTGGAACTTGCACGCATAACGATACGGAAGCAATACGCGGCTGGGACTTGTACGCTTGACGAGACCGAAGCAATACGCGGCTGAAACTTGCACGCATAACAAGAGGGAAGCAACACGCGGCTGGGACTTGAACGGTCGACGAGACCGAAGTAATACGCGGCTGGAACTTGTACGCTCGACGAGACCGAAGCAATACGCGGCTGGAACTTGCACGCATAACGATACGGAAGCAATACGCGGCTGGGACTTGTACGCTCGACGAGACCAAAGCAATACGCGGCTGGAACTTGTACGCTCGACGAGACCGAAGCAATACGCGGCTGGAACTTGTACGCTCGACGAGACCGAAGAAATACGAGGCTGGAACTTGCACGCATAACGAGACCGAAGCAACGCGCTGCTGGAACTTGTACGCACAACGAGACCGAAGCATTGCGCGGCTGGTACTTGTACGCATAACGAGACCGAAGCAGTACGCGGCTGGGACTTGATCGCATAACGAGCCCAAAGCAATACGCGACTGGAGCTTCTACGCTCGAGGAGACCGAAGGAATACGCGGCTGGGACTTGTACGCTTGACGAGACCGAAGCAATACGCGGCTGAAACTAGCACGCATAACGAGACCGAAGCAATACGCGGCTGGGACTTGTACGCATAACGATACGGAAACAATACGCGGCTGGGACTTGTACGCATAACGAGACCAAAGCAATACGCGGCTGGGACTTGTACGCATAACGAGACCAAAGCAATACGCGACTGGGACTTATACGCTCGACGAGACCGAAGCAATACGCGGCTGGAGCTTGTACGCTCGAGGAGACCGAAGGAATACGCGGCTGGGACTTGTACGCTTGACGAGACCGAAGCAATACGCGGCTGAAACTAGCACGCATAACGAGACCGAAGCAATACGCGGCTGGGACTTGTACGCATAACGATACGGAAACAATACGCGGCTGGGACTTGTACGCATAACGAGACCAAAGCAATACGCGGCTTGGACTTGTACGCTTGACGAGACCGAAGCAATACGCGGCTGAAACTTGTACGCATAACAAGACCGAAGCAACACGCGGCTGGGACTTGTACGCTCCACGAGACCGAAGCAATACGCGGCTGGAGCTTCTACGCTCGACGAGACCGAAGCAATACGTGACTGGAACTCGCACGCTCCACGAGACCGAAGCAATACGCGGCTGGGACTTGTACCCTTGACGAGACCGAAGCAATACGCGGCTGAAACTTGCACGCATAACAAGAGCGAAGCAACACGCGGCTGGGACTTGTACGGTCGACGAGACCGAAGCAATACGCGGCTGGAACTTGTACGCTCGACGAGACCGAAGCAATACGCGGCTGGAACTTGCACGCATAACGATACGGAAGCAATACGCGGCTGGGACTTGTACGTATAACGAGACCGAAGCAATACGCGGCAGGATCTTGTACGCCCGACGAGACCGAAGAAATACGCGGCTGGGACTTGTACGCATAACGAGACCAAAGCAATACGCGGCTGGGACTTGTACGCATAACGAGACCAAAGCAATACGCGGCTGGGACTTGTACGCTTGACGAGACCGAAGCAATACGCGGCTGAAACTTGTACGCATAACAAGACCGAAGCAACACGCGGCTGGGACTTGTACGCTCCACGAGACCGAAGCAATACGCGGCTGGAGCTTCTACGCTCGACGAGACCGAAGCAATACGTGACTGGAACTCGCACGCTCCACGAGACCGAAGCAATACGCGGCTGGGACTTGCACGCATAACGATACGGAAGCAATACGCGGCTGGGACTTGTACGCTTGACGAGACCGAAGCAATACGCGGCTGAAACTTGCACGCATAACAAGAGGGAAGCAACACGCGGCTGGGACTTGTACGGTCGACGAGACCGAAACAATACGCGGCTGGAACTTGTACGCTCGACGAGACCGAAGCAATACGCGGCTGGAACTTGCACGCATAACGATACGGAAGCAATACGCGGCTGGGACTTGTACGCTTGACGAGACCGAAGCAATACGCGGCTGAAACTTGCACGCATAACAAGAGGGAAGCAACACGCGGCTGGGACTTGAACGGTCGACGAGACCGAAGTAATACGCGGCTGGAACTTGTACGCTCGACGAGACCGAAGCAATACGCGGCTGGAACTTGCACGCATAACGATACGGAAGCAATACGCGGCTGGGACTTGTACGCTCGACGAGACCAAAGCAATACGCGGCTGGAACTTGTACGCTCGACGAGACCGAAGCAATACGCGGCTGGAACTTGTACGCTCGACGAGACCGAAGAAATACGAGGCTGGAACTTGCACGCATAACGAGACCGAAGCAACGCGCTGCTGGAACTTGTACGCACAACGAGACCGAAGCATTGCGCGGCTGGTACTTGTACGCATAACGAGACCGAAGCAGTACGCGGCTGGGACTTGATCGCATAACGAGCCCAAAGCAATACGCGACTGGAGCTTCTACGCTCGAGGAGACCGAAGGAATACGCGGCTGGGACTTGTACGCTTGACGAGACCGAAGCAATACGCGGCTGAAACTAGCACGCATAACGAGACCGAAGCAATACGCGGCTGGGACTTGTACGCATAACGATACGGAAACAATACGCGGCTGGGACTTGTACGCATAACGAGACCAAAGCAATACGCGGCTGGGACTTGTACGCATAACGAGACCAAAGCAATACGCGACTGGGACTTATACGCTCGACGAGACCGAAGCAATACGCGGCTGGAGCTTGTACGCTCGAGGAGACCGAAGGAATACGCGGCTGGGACTTGTACGCTTGACGAGACCGAAGCAATACGCGGCTGAAACTAGCACGCATAACGAGACCGAAGCAATACGCGGCTGGGACTTGTACGCATAACGATACCGAAGCAATACGCGGCTGGGACTTGTACGCATAACGAGACCGAAGCAATACGCGGCTGGGACTTGTACGCTCCACGAGACCGAAGCAATACGCGGCTGGAGCTTCTACGCTCGACGAGACCGAAGCAATACGTGACTGGAACTCGCACGCTCCACGAGACCGAAGCAATACGCGGCTGGGACTTGTACCCTTGACGAGACCGAAGCAATACGCGGCTGAAACTTGCACGCATAACAAGAGCGAAGCAACACGCGGCTGGGACTTGTACGTATAACGAGACCGAAGCAATACGCGGCTGGATCTTGTACGCCCGACGAGACCGAAGAAATACGCGGCTGGGACTTGTACGCATAACGAGACCAAAGCAATACGCGACTGGGACTTATACGCTCGACGAGACCGAAGCAATACGCGGCTGGAGCTTGTACGCTCGAGGAGACCGAAGGAATACGCGGCTGGGACTTGTACGCTTGACGAGACCGAAGCAATACGCGGCTGAAACTAGCACGCATAACGAGACCGAAGCAATACGCGGCTGGGACTTGTACGCATAACGATACGGAAGCAATACGCGGCTGGGACTTGTACGCTCGACGAGACCAAAGCAATACGCGGCTGGAACTTGTACGCTCGACGAGACCGAAGCAATACGCGGCTGGAACTTGTACGCTCGACGAGACCGAAGAAATACGAGGCTGGAACTTGCACGCATAACGAGACCGAAGCAACGCGCTGCTGGAACTTGTACGCATAACGAGACCGAAGCATTGCGCGGCTGGTACTTGTACGCATAACGAGACCGAAGCAATACGCGGCTGGGACTTGTACGCATAACGAGACCAAAGCAATACGCGGCTGGGACTTGTACGCTTGACGAGACCGAAGCAATACGCGGCTGAAACTTGTACGCATAACAAGACCGAAGCAACACGCGGCTGGGACTTGTACGCTCCACGAGACCGAAGCAATACGCGGCTGGAGCTTCTACGCTCGACGAGACCGAAGCAATACGTGACTGGAACTCGCACGCTCCACGAGACCGAAGCAATACGCGGCTGGGACTTGCACGCATAACGATACGGAAGCAATACGCGGCTGGGACTTGTACGCTTGACGAGACCGAAGCAATACGCGGCTGAAACTTGCACGCATAACAAGAGGGAAGCAACACGCGGCTGGGACTTGTACGGTCGACGAGACCGAAACAATACGCGGCTGGAACTTGTACGCTCGACGAGACCGAAGCAATACGCGGCTGGAACTTGCACGCATAACGATACGGAAGCAATACGCGGCTGGGACTTGTACGCTTGACGAGACCGAAGCAATACGCGGCTGAAACTTGCACGCATAACAAGAGGGAAGCAACACGCGGCTGGGACTTGAACGGTCGACGAGACCGAAGTAATACGCGGCTGGAACTTGTACGCTCGACGAGACCGAAGCAATACGCGGCTGGAACTTGCACGCATAACGATACGGAAGCAATACGCGGCTGGGACTTGTACGCTCGACGAGACCAAAGCAATACGCGGCTGGAACTTGTACGCTCGACGAGACCGAAGCAATACGCGGCTGGAACTTGTACGCTCGACGAGACCGAAGAAATACGAGGCTGGAACTTGCACGCATAACGAGACCGAAGCAACGCGCTGCTGGAACTTGTACGCACAACGAGACCGAAGCATTGCGCGGCTGGTACTTGTACGCATAACGAGACCGAAGCAGTACGCGGCTGGGACTTGATCGCATAACGAGCCCAAAGCAATACGCGACTGGAGCTTCTACGCTCGAGGAGACCGAAGGAATACGCGGCTGGGACTTGTACGCTTGACGAGACCGAAGCAATACGCGGCTGAAACTAGCACGCATAACGAGACCGAAGCAATACGCGGCTGGGACTTGTACGCATAACGATACGGAAACAATACGCGGCTGGGACTTGTACGCATAACGAGACCAAAGCAATACGCGGCTGGGACTTGTACGCATAACGAGACCAAAGCAATACGCGACTGGGACTTATACGCTCGACGAGACCGAAGCAATACGCGGCTGGAGCTTGTACGCTCGAGGAGACCGAAGGAATACGCGGCTGGGACTTGTACGCTTGACGAGACCGAAGCAATACGCGGCTGAAACTAGCACGCATAACAAAACCGAAGCAATACGCGGCTGGGACTTGTACGCATAACGATACCGAAGCAATACGCGGCTGGGACTTGTACGCTTGACGAGACCGAAGCAATACGCGGCTGAAACTTGCACGCATAACAAGAGGGAAGCAACACGCGGCTGGGACTTGAACGGTCGACGAGACCGAAGTAATACGCGGCTGGAACTTGTACGCTCGACGAGACCGAAGCAATACGCGGCTGGAACTTGCACGCATAACGATACGGAAGCAATACGCGGCTGGGACTTGTACGCTCGACGAGACCAAAGCAATACGCGGCTGGAACTTGTACGCTCGACGAGACCGAAGCAATACGCGGCTGGAACTTGTACGCTCGACGAGACCGAAGAAATACGAGGCTGGAACTTGCACGCATAACGAGACCGAAGCAACGCGCTGCTGGAACTTGTACGCACAACGAGACCGAAGCATTGCGCGGCTGGTACTTGTACGCATAACGAGACCGAAGCAGTACGCGGCTGGGACTTGATCGCATAACGAGCCCAAAGCAATACGCGACTGGAGCTTCTACGCTCGAGGAGACCGAAGGAATACGCGGCTGGGACTTGTACGCTTGACGAGACCGAAGCAATACGCGGCTGAAACTAGCACGCATAACGAGACCGAAGCAATACGCGGCTGGGACTTGTACGCATAACGATACGGAAACAATACGCGGCTGGGACTTGTACGCATAACGAGACCAAAGCAATACGCGGCTGGGACTTGTACGCATAACGAGACCAAAGCAATACGCGACTGGGACTTATACGCTCGACGAGACCGAAGCAATACGCGGCTGGAGCTTGTACGCTCGAGGAGACCGAAGGAATACGCGGCTGGGACTTGTACGCTTGACGAGACCGAAGCAATACGCGGCTGAAACTAGCACGCATAACGAGACCGAAGCAATACGCGGCTGGGACTTGTACGCATAACGATACCGAAGCAATACGCGGCTGGGACTTGTACGCATAACGAGACCGAAGCAATACGCGGCTGGGACTTGTACGCTCCACGAGACCGAAGCAATACGCGGCTGGAGCTTCTACGCTCGACGAGACCGAAGCAATACGTGACTGGAACTCGCACGCTCCACGAGACCGAAGCAATACGCGGCTGGGACTTGTACCCTTGACGAGACCGAAGCAATACGCGGCTGAAACTTGCACGCATAACAAGAGCGAAGCAACACGCGGCTGGGACTTGTACGTATAACGAGACCGAAGCAATACGCGGCTGGATCTTGTACGCCCGACGAGACCGAAGAAATACGCGGCTGGGACTTGTACGCATAACGAGACCAAAGCAATACGCGACTGGGACTTATACGCTCGACGAGACCGAAGCAATACGCGGCTGGAGCTTGTACGCTCGAGGAGACCGAAGGAATACGCGGCTGGGACTTGTACGCTTGACGAGACCGAAGCAATACGCGGCTGAAACTAGCACGCATAACGAGACCGAAGCAATACGCGGCTGGGACTTGTACGCATAACGATACGGAAGCAATACGCGGCTGGGACTTGTACGCTCGACGAGACCAAAGCAATACGCGGCTGGAACTTGTACGCTCGACGAGACCGAAGCAATACGCGGCTGGAACTTGTACGCTCGACGAGACCGAAGAAATACGAGGCTGGAACTTGCACGCATAACGAGACCGAAGCAACGCGCTGCTGGAACTTGTACGCATAACGAGACCGAAGCATTGCGCGGCTGGTACTTGTACGCATAACGAGACCGAAGCAATACGCGGCTGGGACTTGTACGCATAACGAGACCAAAGCAATACGCGGCTGGGACTTGTACGCTCGACGAGACCGAAGAAATACGCGGCTGGAACTTGCACGCATAACGAGACCGAAGCATTGCGCGGCTGGAACTTGTACGCATAACGAGAACGAAGCAGTACGCGGCTGGGACTTGTACGCTTGACGAGACCGAAGCAATACGCGGCTGAAACTAGCACGCATAACGAGACCGAAGCAATACGCGGCTGGGACTTGTACGCATAACGATACGGAAACAATACGCGGCTGGGACTTGTACGTATAACGAGACCGAAGCAATACGCGGCTGGATCTTGTACGCCCGACGAGACCGAAGAAATACGCGGCTGGGACTTGTACGCATAACGAGACCAAAGCAATACGCGACTGGGACTTATACGCTCGACGAGACCGAAGCAATACGCGGCTGGAGCTTGTACGCTCGAGGAGACCGAAGGAATACGCGGCTGGGACTTGTACGCATAACGAGACCAAAGCAATACGCGGCTGGGACTTGTACGCTTGACGAGACCGAAGCAATACGCGGCTGAAACTTGTACGCATAACAAGCCCAAAGCAATACGCGACTGGAGCTTCTACGCTCGAGGAGACCGAAGGAATACGCGGCTGGGACTTGTACGCTTGACGAGACCGAAGCAATACGCGGCTGAAACTAGCACGCATAACGAGACCGAAGCAATACGCGGCTGGGACTTGTACGCATAACGATACGGAAACAATACGCGGCTGGGACTTGTACGCATAACGAGACCAAAGCAATACGCGGCTGGGACTTGTACGCTTGACGAGACCGAAGCAATACGCGGCTGAAACTTGTACGCATAACAAGACCGAAGCAACACGCGGCTGGGACTTGTACGCTCCACGAGACCGAAGCAATACGCGGCTGGAGCTTCTACGCTCGACGAGACCGAAGCAATACGTGACTGGAACTCGCACGCTCCACGAGACCGAAGCAATACGCGGCTGGGACTTGTACCCTTGACGAGACCGAAGCAATACGCGGCTGAAACTTGCACGCATAACAAGAGCGAAGCAACACGCGGCTGGGACTTGTACGGTCGACGAGACCGAAGCAATACGCGGCTGGAACTTGTACGCTCGACGAGACCGAAGCAATACGCGGCTGGAACTTGCACGCATAACGATACGGAAGCAATACGCGGCTGGGACTTGTACGTATAACGAGACCGAAGCAATACGCGGCTGGATCTTGTACGCCCGACGAGACCGAAGAAATACGCGGCTGGGACTTGTACGCATAACGAGACCAAAGCAATACGCGACTGGGACTTATACGCTCGACGAGACCGAAGCAATACGCGGCTGGAGCATGTACGCTCGAGGAGACCGAAGGAATACGCGGCTGGGACTTGTACGCTTGACGAGACCGAAGCAATACGCGGCTGAAACTAGCACGCATAACGAGACCGAAGCAATACGCGGCTGGGACTTGTACGCATAACGATACCGAAGCAATACGCGGCTGGGACTTGCTCGCATAACAAGACCGAATCAACACGCGGCTGGGACTTGTACGCATAACGATACCGAAGCAATACGCGGCGGGGACTTGTACGCATAACGATACCGAAGCAATACGCGGCTCAGACTTGTACGCTCGACGAGACCGAAGCAATACGCGGCTGGAGCTTGTACGCTCGAGGAGACCGTAGCAATGCGCGGCTGGAACTTGCACGCATAACGATACGGAAGCAATACGCGGCTGGGACTTGCACGTATAACGAGACCAAAGCAATACGCGGCTGGGACTTGAAGGCTCGACGAGACCGAAGCAATACGCGGCTGGAACTTGCACGCATAACAAGACCGAATCAACACGCGGCTGGGACTTGTACGCATAACGATACCGAAGCAATACGCGGCGGGACTAGTACGCTCGACGAGACCGAAGCAATACGCGGCTGGAGCTTGTACGCTCGAGGAGACCGTAGCAATGCGCGGCTGGAACTTGCACGCATAACGATACGGAAGCAATACGCGGCTTGGACTTGTACGTATAACGAGACCGAAGCAATACGCGGCTGGATCTTGTACGCCCGGCGAGACCGAAGAAATACGCGGCAGGAACTTGCACGCATAACGAGACCGAAGCAACGCGCAGCTGGAACTTGTACGCATAACGAGACCGAAGCATTACGGGCCCGGAACTTGTACGCATGACGAGACCGTAGCAATGCGCGGCTGGAACTTGCACGCATAACGATACGGAAGCAATACGCGGCTTGGACTTGTACGTATAACGAGACCGAAGCAATACGCGGCTGGAACTTGTACGCTCGACGAGACCGAAGGAATACGCGGCTGGAACTTGTACGCTCGACGAGACCGCAGCAATACGCGTCTGGATATTGCACGCATAACGAGACCCAAACAATACGCGGCTGGAACTCGCACGCATAACAATCCCGAAGCATTATCCGGCTGCAACTTGTACGCTTGACGAGACCGAAGCAATACGCGGCTGGGACTTGTACGCATAACGATACCGAAGCAATACGCGGCTGGGACTTGTACGCATAACGAGACCAAAGCAATACGCGGCTGGGACTTGTACGCTTGACGAGACCGAAGCAATACGCGGCTGAAACTTGTACGCATAACAAGACCGAAGCAACACGCGGCTGGGACTTGTACGCTCCACGAGACCGAAGCAATACGCGGCTGGAGCTTCTACGCTCGACGAGACCGAAGCAATACGTGACTGGAACTCGCACGCTCCACGAGACCGAAGCAATACGCGGCTGGGACTTGTACCCTTGACGAGACCGAAGCAATACGCGGCTGAAACTTGCACGCATAACAAGAGCGAAGCAACACGCGGCTGGGACTTGTACGGTCGACGAGACCGAAACAATACGCGGCTGGAACTTGTACGCTCGACGAGACCGAAGCAATACGCGGCTGGAACTTGCACGCATAACGATACGGAAGCAATACGCGGCTGGGACTTGTACGCTTGACGAGACCGAAGCAATACGCGGCTTGGACTTGTACGTATAACGAGACCGAAGCAATACGCGGCTGGATCTTGTACGCCCGGCGAGACCGAAGAAATACGCGGCAGGAACTTGCACGCATAACGAGACCGAAGCAACGCGCAGCTGGAACTTGTACGCATAACGAGACCGAAGCATTACGGGCCCGGAACTTGTACGCATGACGAGACCGTAGCAATGCGCGGCTGGAACTTGCACGCATAACGATACGGAAGCAATACGCGGCTTGGACTTGTACGTATAACGAGACCGAAGCAATACGCGGCTGGAACTTGTACGCTCGACGAGACCGAAGGAATACGCGGCTGGAACTTGTACGCTCGACGAGACCGCAGCAATACGCGTCTGGATATTGCACGCATAACGAGACCCAAACAATACGCGGCTGGAACTCGCACGCATAACAATCCCGAAGCATTATCCGGCTGCAACTTGTACGCTTGACGAGACCGAAGCAATACGCGGCTGGGACTTGTACGCATAACGATACCGAAGCAATACGCGGCTGGGACTTGTACGCATAACGAGACCAAAGCAATACGCGGCTGGGACTTGTACGCTTGACGAGACCGAAGCAATACGCGGCTGAAACTTGTACGCATAACAAGACCGAAGCAACACGCGGCTGGGACTTGTACGCTCCACGAGACCGAAGCAATACGCGGCTGGAGCTTCTACGCTCGACGAGACCGAAGCAATACGTGACTGGAACTCGCACGCTCCACGAGACCGAAGCAATACGCGGCTGGGACTTGTACCCTTGACGAGACCGAAGCAATACGCGGCTGAAACTTGCACGCATAACAAGAGCGAAGCAACACGCGGCTGGGACTTGTACGGTCGACGAGACCGAAACAATACGCGGCTGGAACTTGTACGCTCGACGAGACCGAAGCAATACGCGGCTGGAACTTGCACGCATAACGATACGGAAGCAATACGCGGCTGGGACTTGTACGCTTGACGAGACCGAAGCAATACGCGGCTGAAACTTGCACGCATAACAAGAGGGAAGCAACACGCGGCTGGGACTTGAACGGTCGACGAGACCGAAGTAATACGCGGCTGGAACTTGTACGCTCGACGAGACCGAAGCAATACGCGGCTGGAACTTGCACGCATAACGATACGGAAGCAATACGCGGCTGGGACTTGTACGCTCGACGAGACCAAAGCAATACGCGGCTGGAACTTGTACGCTCGACGAGACCGAAGCAATACGCGGCTGGAACTTGTACGCTCGACGAGACCGAAGAAATACGAGGCTGGAACTTGCACGCATAACGAGACCGAAGCAACGCGCTGCTGGAACTTGTACGCACAACGAGACCGAAGCATTGCGCGGCTGGTACTTGTACGCATAACGAGACCGAAGCAGTACGCGGCTGGGACTTGATCGCATAACGAGCCCAAAGCAATACGCGACTGGAGCTTCTACGCTCGAGGAGACCGAAGGAATACGCGGCTGGGACTTGTACGCTTGACGAGACCGAAGCAATACGCGGCTGAAACTAGCACGCATAACGAGACCGAAGCAATACGCGGCTGGGACTTGTACGCATAACGATACGGAAACAATACGCGGCTGGGACTTGTACGCATAACGAGACCAAAGCAATACGCGGCTGGGACTTGTACGCATAACGAGACCAAAGCAATACGCGACTGGGACTTATACGCTCGACGAGACCGAAGCAATACGCGGCTGGAGCTTGTACGCTCGAGGAGACCGAAGGAATACGCGGCTGGGACTTGTACGCTTGACGAGACCGAAGCAATACGCGGCTGAAACTAGCACGCATAACGAGACCGAAGCAATACGCGGCTGGGACTTGTACGCATAACGATACCGAAGCAATACGCGGCTGGGACTTGTACGCATAACGAGACCAAAGCAATACGCGGCTGGGACTTGTACGCTTGACGAGACCGAAGCAATACGCGGCTGAAACTTGTACGCATAACAAGACCGAAGCAACACGCGGCTGGGACTTGTACGCTCCACGAGACCGAAGCAATACGCGGCTGGAGCTTCTACGCTCGACGAGACCGAAGCAATACGTGACTGGAACTCGCACGCTCCACGAGACCGAAGCAATACGCGGCTGGGACTTGTACCCTTGACGAGACCGAAGCAATACGCGGCTGAAACTTGCACGCATAACAAGACCGAAGCAACACGCGGCTGGGACTTGTACGCTCCACGAGACCGAAGCAATACGCGGCTGGAGCTTCTACGCTCGACGAGACCGAAGCAATACGTGACTGGAACTCGCACGCTCCACGAGACCGAAGCAATACGCGGCTGGGACTTGTACCCTTGACGAGACCGAAGCAATACGCGGCTGAAACTTGCACGCATAACAAGAGCGAAGCAACACGCGGCTGGGACTTGTACGGTCGACGAGACCGAAACAATACGCGGCTGGAACTTGTACGCTCGACGAGACCGAAGCAATACGCGGCTGGAACTTGCACGCATAACGATACGGAAGCAATACGCGGCTGGGACTTGTACGCTTGACGAGACCGAAGCAATACGCGGCTGAAACTTGCACGCATAACAAGAGGGAAGCAACACGCGGCTGGGACTTGAACGGTCGACGAGACCGAAGTAATACGCGGCTGGAACTTGTACGCTCGACGAGACCGAAGCAATACGCGGCTGGAACCTGCACGCATAACGATACGGAAGCAATACGCGGCTGGGACTTGTACGCTCGACGAGACCAAAGCAATACGCGGCTGGAACTTGTACGCTCGACGAGACCGAAGCAATACGCGGCTGGAACTTGTACGCTCGACGAGACCGAAGAAATACGAGGCTGGAACTTGCACGCATAACGAGACCGAAGCAACGCGCTGCTGGAACTTGTACGCATAACGAGACCGAAGCATTGCGCGGCTGGTACTTGTACGCATAACGAGACCGAAGCAGTACGCGGCTGGGACTTGATCGCATAACGAGCCCAAAGCAATACGCGACTGGAGCTTCTACGCTCGAGGAGACCGAAGGAATACGCGGCTGGGACTTGTACGCTTGACGAGACCGAAGCAATACGCGGCTGAAACTAGCACGCATAACGATACGGAAGCAATACGCGGCTGGGACTTGTACGCATAACGAGACCAAAGCAATACGCGGCTGGGACTTGTATGCTCGACGAGACCGAAGCAATACGCGGCTGGGACTTGTACGCGTGACGAGACCGAAGCAATACGCGGCTGGGACTTGTACGCATAACGAGACCGAAGCATTACGCGGCCGGAACTTGTACGCATAACGAGAGCGAAGCAATACGCGGCTGGGACTTGTACGCATAACGAGACCGAAGCAGTACGCGGCTGGGACTTGTACGCGTAACGAGTCTAAAGCAATACGCGACCTGGACTTATACGATCGACGAGACCGAAGCAATACGCGGCTGGAGCTTGTACGCTCGAGGAGACCGAAGGAATACGCGGCTGGGACTTGTACGCTTGACGAGACCGAAGCAATACGCGGCTGAAACTAGCACGCATAACGATACGGAAGCAATACGCGGCTGGGACTTGTACGCATAACGAGACCAAAGCAATACGCGGCTTGGACTTGTATGCTCGACGAGACCGAAGCAATACGCGGCTGGAACTTGTACGCTCGACGAGACCGAAGCAATACGCGGCTGGAACTTGTACGCTCGACGAAACCGAAGAAATACGCGGCTGGAACTTGCACGCATAACGAGACCGAAGCAATACGCGGCTGGAACTTGCACGCATATCAAGACCGAAGCAATACGCGGCTGGAACTTGCACGCATAACATGACCGAAGCAACACGCGGCTGGGACTTGTACGCATAACGATACGGAAGCAATACGCGGCTGGGACTTGTACGCATAACGATACGGAAGCAATACGTGGCTGGGACTTGAACGTATAACGAGACCAAACCAATACGCGGCTGGGACTTGTACGCATAACGAGACCAAAGCAATACGCGACTGGGACTTATACGCTCGACGAGACCGAAGCAATACGCGGCTGGAGCTTGTACGCTCGAGGAGACCGAAGGAATACGCGGCTGGGACTTGTACGCTTGACGAGACCGAAGCAATACGCGGCTGAAACTAGCACGCATAACGAGACCGAAGCAATACGCGGCTGGGACTTGTACGCATAACGATACCGAAGCAATACGCGGCTGGGACTTGTACGCATAACGAGACCAAAGCAATACGCGGCTGGGACTTGTACGCTTGACGAGACCGAAGCAATACGCGGCTGAAACTTGTACGCATAACAAGACCGAAGCAACACGCGGCTGGGACTTGTACGCTCCACGAGACCGAAGCAATACGCGGCTGGAGCTTCTACGCTCGACGAGACCGAAGCAATACGTGACTGGAACTCGCACGCTCCACGAGACCGAAGCAATACGCGGCTGGGACTTGTACCCTTGACGAGACCGAAGCAATACGCGGCTGAAACTTGCACGCATAACAAGACCGAAGCAACACGCGGCTGGGACTTGTACGCTCCACGAGACCGAAGCAATACGCGGCTGGAGCTTCTACGCTCGACGAGACCGAAGCAATACGTGACTGGAACTCGCACGCTCCACGAGACCGAAGCAATACGCGGCTGGGACTTGTACCCTTGACGAGACCGAAGCAATACGCGGCTGAAACTTGCACGCATAACAAGAGCGAAGCAACACGCGGCTGGGACTTGTACGGTCGACGAGACCGAAACAATACGCGGCTGGAACTTGTACGCTCGACGAGACCGAAGCAATACGCGGCTGGAACTTGCACGCATAACGATACGGAAGCAATACGCGGCTGGGACTTGTACGCTTGACGAGACCGAAGCAATACGCGGCTGAAACTTGCACGCATAACAAGAGGGAAGCAACACGCGGCTGGGACTTGAACGGTCGACGAGACCGAAGTAATACGCGGCTGGAACTTGTACGCTCGACGAGACCGAAGCAATACGCGGCTGGAACCTGCACGCATAACGATACGGAAGCAATACGCGGCTGGGACTTGTACGCTCGACGAGACCAAAGCAATACGCGGCTGGAACTTGTACGCTCGACGAGACCGAAGCAATACGCGGCTGGAACTTGTACGCTCGACGAGACCGAAGAAATACGAGGCTGGAACTTGCACGCATAACGAGACCGAAGCAACGCGCTGCTGGAACTTGTACGCATAACGAGACCGAAGCATTGCGCGGCTGGTACTTGTACGCATAACGAGACCGAAGCAGTACGCGGCTGGGACTTGATCGCATAACGAGCCCAAAGCAATACGCGACTGGAGCTTCTACGCTCGAGGAGACCGAAGGAATACGCGGCTGGGACTTGTACGCTTGACGAGACCGAAGCAATACGCGGCTGAAACTAGCACGCATAACGATACGGAAGCAATACGCGGCTGGGACTTGTACGCATAACGAGACCAAAGCAATACGCGGCTGGGACTTGTATGCTCGACGAGACCGAAGCAATACGCGGCTGGGACTTGTACGCGTGACGAGACCGAAGCAATACGCGGCTGGGACTTGTACGCATAACGAGACCGAAGCAGTACGCGGCTGGGACTTGTACGCGTAACGAGTCTAAAGCAATACGCGACCTGGACTTATACGATCGACGAGACCGAAGCAATACGCGGCTGGAGCTTGTACGCTCGAGGAGACCGAAGGAATACGCGGCTGGGACTTGTACGCTTGACGAGACCGAAGCAATACGCGGCTGAAACTAGCACGCATAACGATACGGAAGCAATACGCGGCTGGGACTTGTACGCATAACGAGACCAAAGCAATACGCGGCTTGGACTTGTATGCTCGACGAGACCGAAGCAATACGCGGCTGGAACTTGTACGCTCGACGAGACCGAAGCAATACGCGGCTGGAACTTGTACGCTCGACGAAACCGAAGAAATACGCGGCTGGAACTTGCACGCATAACGAGACCGAAGCAATACGCGGCTGGAACTTGCACGCATATCAAGACCGAAGCAATACGCGGCTGGAACTTGCACGCATAACATGACCGAAGCAACACGCGGCTGGGACTTGTACGCATAACGATACGGAAGCAATACGCGGCTGGGACTTGTACGCATAACGATACGGAAGCAATACGTGGCTGGGACTTGAACGTATAACGAGACCAAACCAATACGCGGCTGGGACTTGTATGCTCGACGAGACCGAAGCAATACGCGGCTGAAACTTGTACGCATAACGAGACCGAAGAAATACGCGGCTGGAACTTGCACGCTTTACGAGACCAAAGCAATACGCCGCTGGGACTTGTACGCATAACGAGACCGAAGCAATACGCGGCTGGAACTTGCACGCATAACAAGACCGAAGCAACACGCGGCTGGGACTTGCACGCATAACAAGACCGAAGCTATACGCGGCTGGGGCTTGTACCCATAACGAGACCAAAGCAACACGCGGCTGGGACTTGTACGCATAACGATACCGAAGCAATACGAGGCTGGAACTTGAACGCATAACGAGACCAAACCAACACGCGGCTGGAACTTGTACGCTCGACGAGACCGAAGCAACGCGCTGCTGGAACCTGCACGCATAACGAGACCGAAGCATAACGCGGCTGGAGCTTGTACCCATAACGAGACCGAAACATTATCCGGCTGCAACTTGTACGCTTGACGAGACCGAAGCAATACGCGGCTGGAACTTTTACGCATAACGAGACCGAAGCAATACGCGGCTGGAACTTGTACGCATAACAGGACCGAAGCATTACGCGGCTGGAACTTGTACGCATAACGAGACCGAAGCAACACGCGGCTGGAACTTGTACGCTCGACGAGACCGAAGGAATACGCGGCTGGGACTTGTACGCTCGACGTGACCGAAGCAATACGCCGCTGGGACTTGTACGCGAAACGATACCGAAGCAATACGCGGCTGTGACTTGTTCGCATAACGAGGCCAAAGCAATACGCGGCTGGGACTTGTACGCATAACGATACCGAAGCAATACGCGGCTGGGACTTGTACGCATAACGAGACCAAAGCAATACGCGGCTGGGACTTGTACGCTCGACGAGACCGAAGCAACGCGCTGCTGGAACTTGTACGCACATCGAGACCGAAGCATTACGCGGCAGGAACTTGTACGCATAACGAGACCGAAGCAACATGCGGCTGGAACTTGCACGCATAACGAGACCGAAGCATTATCCGGCTACAACTTGTACGCTTGACGAGACCGAAGCAATACGCGGCTGGAACTTGCACGCATGACGAGACCGAAGCAATACGCGGCTGGAACTTGTACTCATAACAAGACCGAAGCATTACGCGGCTGGAACATGCACGCATAACGAGACCGAAGCAATACGCGGCTACAACTTGTACGCTTGACGAGACCGAAGCAATACGCGGCTGGAACTTGCACGCATACCGAGACCGAAGCAATACGCGGCTGGAACTTGTACTCATAACAAGACCGAAGCATTACGCGGCTGGAACTTGAACGCATAACGAGACCGAAGCAACACGCGGCTGGAACTTGTACGCTCGACGAGACCGAAGCAATACGCGGCTGGAACTTGCACCCATAACGAGACCGAAGCATTATCCGGCTGCAACTTGTACGCTTGACGAGACCGAAGCAATACGCGGCTGGAACTTTTACGCATAACGAGACCGAAGCAATACGCGGCTGGAACTTGTACTCATAACAGGACCGAAGCATTACGCGGCTGGAACTTGTACGCATAACGAGACCGAAGCAACACGCGGCTGGAACTTGTACGCTCGACGAGACCGAAGGAATACGCGGCTGGGACTTGTACGCTCGACGTGACCGAAGCAATACGCGGCTGGAACTTGTACGCGAAACGATACCGAAGCAATACGCGGCTGTGACTAGTTCGCATAACGAGGCCAAAGCAATACGCGGCTGGGACTTGTACGCATAACGATACCGAAGCAATACGCGGCTGGAACTTGTACGCATAACGAGATCAAAGCAATACGCGGCTGTGACTTGTACGCTCGACGAGACCGATGCAATACGCGGCTGGAACTTGTACGCTCGACAAGACCGAAGGAATACGCGGCGGGGACTTGTACCCCCGACGAGACTGAAGAAATGCGCGGCTGGACATGTACGCAAAACGTGACGGTAGCAAGACACGGCTGGGACTGTACTCATAACGATACCGAAGCAATACGCGGCTGGAACTTGCATGCATAACGACACCGAAGCAACGCGCAGCTGGAACTTGTCCGCCCCACGAGACCGAAGCAATACGCGGCTGGAACTTGCACGCATAACGAGACCGAAGCAACACGCGGCTGAAACTTGTACGCTCGACGAGACCGAAGCAACGCGCTGCTGGAACTTGCACGCATTACGAGACCGAAGCAATACACGGTTGGGAGTTGTACGCATAACGATACCGAAGCAATACGCGGCTGGGACTTGTACGCATAACGAGACCGAAGCAAGACACGGCTGGGACTGTACGCACAACGATACCGAAGCAATACGCGGCTGGGACTTGTACGCATAACAAGACCAAAGCAATACGCGGCTGGGACTTGTACGCTCGACGAGACCGAAGCAACGCGCTGCTGGAACTTGTACGCACATCGAGACCGAAGCATTACGCGGCAGGAACTTGTACGCATAACGAGACCGAAGCAACATGCGGCTGGAACTTGCACGCATAACGAGACCGAAGCATTATCCGGCTACAACTTGTACGCTTGACGAGACCGAAGCAATACGCGGCTGGAACTTGCACGCATGACGAGACCGAAGCAATACGCGGCTGGAACTTGTACTCATAACAAGACCGAAGCATTACGCGGCTGGAACTTGTACGCATAACGAGACCGAAGCAACACGCGGCTGGAACTTGTACGCTCGACGAGACCGAAGCAATACGCGGCTGGAACTTGTACGCTCGACGAGACTGAAGCAATACGCGGCTGGAACTTGCACGCATAACAAGACCGAAGCAACACGCGGCTGGGACTTGTACGCATAACGAGACCGAAGCAACACGCGGCTGGGACTTGTACGCTCGACGAGACCGAAGCAATACGCGGCTGGAACTTGCTCGCATAACGAGACCGAAGCAATACGCGGCTGGAACCTGTACGCTCGACGAGACCGAAGCAATACGCGGCTGGAACTTGTACGCTCGACGAGACCGAAGCAATACGTGGCTGGAACTTGTACGCGCGACGAGACCGAAGAAATACGCGGCAGGAACTTGCACGCATAACGAGACCGAAGCAACGCGCTGCTGGAACTTGTACGCATAACGAGACCAAAGCATTGCGCGGCTGGAACTTGTACGCATAACGAGACCGAAGCAATACGCGGCTGGGACTCGTACGCTCGACGAGACCGAAGCAATACGCGGCTGGAACTTGAACGCATAACGAGACCGAAGCAATACGCGGCTGGAACTTGTGCGCTCGACGAGACCGAAGCAATACGCGGCTGGGACTTGTACGCTCGACGAGACCGAAGCAATACGCCGCTGGAGCGTGTACGCTCGAGGAGACCGAAGGAATACGCGGCTGGGACTTGTACGCTTGACGAGACCGAAGCAATACGCGGCTGGAAATTGCACGCATAACAAGAGCGAAGCAACACGCGGCTGGGACTTGTACGGTCGGCGAGACCGAAGCAATACGCGGCTGGAACTTGTACGCTCGACGAGACCGAAGCAATACGCGGCTGGAACTTGCACGCATAACGAGACCGAAGCATTACGCGGCCGGAACTTGTACGCATAACGAGACCGAAGCAATACGCGGCTGGGACTTGTACGCATAACGATATGGAAGCAATACGCGGCTGGGACTTGTACGTATAACGAGACCAAAGCAATACGCGGCTGGGACTTGTATGCTCGACGAGACCGAAGCAACACGCGGCTGGAACTTGTACGCTCGACGAGACCGAAGGAATACGCGGCTGGGACTTGTACGCTCGACGTGACCGAAGCAATACGCGGCTGGGACTTGTACGCGAAACGATACCGAAGCAATACGCGGCTGTGACTAGTTCGCATAACGAGGCCAAAGCAATACGCGGCTGGGACTTGTACGCATAACGATACCGAAGCAATACGCGGCTGGAACTTGTACGCATAACGAGATCAAAGCAATACGCGGCTGTGACTTGTACGCTCGACGAGATCGATGCAATACGCGGCTGGAACTTGTACGCTCGACAAGACCGAAGGAATACGCGGCGGGGACTTGAACGCATAACGAGACCGAAGCAATACGCGGCTGGAACTTGTACGCATAACGAGACCGAAGCAATACGCGGCTGGGACTTGTACGCATAACGATATGGAAGCAATACGCGGCTGGGACTTGTACGTATAACGAGACCAAAGCAATACGCGGCTGGGACTTGTAGGCTCGACGAGACCGAAGCAATACGCGGCTGGGACTTGTACGCTCCTCGAGACGGAAGCATTACGCGGCTGGAACTTGTACGCTCGACGAGACCGGAGCAATACGCGGCTGGGACTTGTACGCATAACGAGACCGAAGCAATACGCGGCTGGAACTTGTACGCATAACGAGACCGAAGCATTACGCGGCTGGAGCTTGTACGCATAACGAGACCGAAGCAACACGCGGCTGGAACTTTAACGCATAACGAGACCGAAGCAACACGCGGCTGGAACTTGTACGCATAACGAGATCGAAGCAAGACACGGCTGAGACTTGTACGCATAACGAGACCGAAGCAACGCGCTGCTGGAACTTGTACGCATAACGAGACCGAAGCATTACGCGGCCGGAACTTGTACGCATAACGAGATCGAAGCAATACGCGGCTGGGACTTGTACGCATAACGATATGGAAGCAATACGCGGCTGGGACGTGTACGTATAACAAGACCAAAGCAATACGCGGCTGGAACTTGTACGCTCGACGAGACCGAAGCAATACGCGGCTGGAACTTGTACGCTCGACGAGACCGAAGCAATACGCGGCTGGAACTTGTACGCGCGACGAGACCGAAGAAATACGCGGCAGGAACTTGCACGCATAACGAGACCGAAGCAACGCGCTGCTGGAACTTGTACGCATAACGAGACCAAAGCATTGCGCGGCTGGAACTTGTACGCATAACGAGACCGAAGCAATACGAGGCTGGGACTTGTACGCTCGACGAGACCGAAGCAATACGCGGCTGGAAATTGTACGCTCGACAAGACCGAAGGAATACGCGGCGGGTACTTGTACGCATATCGAGACCAAAGCAATACGCGGCTGGGACTTGTACGCTCGACGAGACCGAAGCAATACGCGGCTGGAACTTGCACGCATAAGGAGACCGAAGCAACACGCGGCTGAAACTTGTACGCTCGACGAGACCGAAGCAACGCGCTGCTGGAACTTGCACGCATTACGAGACCGAAGCAATACACGGTTGGGAGTTGTACGCATAACGATACCGAAGCAATACGCGGCTGGGACTTGTACGCAAAACGATACCGAAGCAATACGCGGCTGGACTTGTACGCATAACGAGACCGAAGAAAGACACGGCTGGGACTGTACGCATAACGATACCGAAGCAATACCCGGCTGGGACTTGTACGCATAACGAGATCAAAGCAATACGCGGCTGGGACTTGTACGCTCAAAGAGACCGAAGCAATACACGGCTGGAACTTGTACGCTCGACGAGACCGAAGCAACGCGCTGCTGGAACTTGTACGCATAACGAAACCGAAGCAACACGCGGCTGAAACTTGTACGCTCGACTAGACCGAAGCAACGCGCTGCTGGAACTTGTACGCACATCGAGACCGAAGCATTACGCGGCAGGAACTTGTACGCTCGACGAGATTGAAGAAATACGCGGCTGGAACTTGCACGCATTACGAGACCGAAGCAATACTAGGTTGGGAGTTGTTCTCATAACGATACCGAAGCAATACGCGGCTGGGACTTGTACGCATAACGATACCGAAGCAATACGCGGCTGGGACTTGTACGCATAACGAGACCGAAGAAATACGCGGCTTTGACTTGTACGCATAACGAGACCAAAGCAAACCGCGGCTGGGACTTGTACGCTCCTCGAGACCGAAGCAATACGCGGCTGGAACTTGCACGCATAACAAGACCGAAGCAACACGCGGCTGGGACTTGTACGCATAACGATACCGAAGCAATACGCGGCTGGGACTTGTACGCATAACGAGACCAAAGCAATACGCGGCTGGAACCTGTACGCTCGACGAGACCGAAGCAATACGCGGCTGGAACCTGTACGCTCGACGAAACCGAAGAAATACGCGGCTGGAACTTGCACGCATAACGAGACCGAAGCAACGCGCTGCTGGAACTTGTACGCATATCGAGACCGAAGCATTACGCGGCTGGAACTTGTACGCATAACGAGACCGAAGCAAAACGCGGCTGGAACTTGTACGCTCGACGAGACCGAAGGAATACGCGGCTGGGACTTGTACGCATAACGAGACCGAAGCAACACCCGGCTGGAACTTGTACGCTTGACGAGACCGAAGCAATACGCGGCTGGAACTTGCACGCATAACGAGACCGAAGCATTATCCGGTGCAACTTGTACGCTTGACGATACCGAAGCAATACGCGGCTGGAACTTGCACGCGTAACGAGACGAAGCATTACGCGGCTGGAACTTGCACGCATAACGAGACCAAAGCCATATGCGGCTGGAACTTGCACGCATAACGAGACCGAAGCATTACGCGGGTGGAACTTGCACGCATAACGAGACCGAACCAACACGCGGCTGGAACTTGCACGCATAACGAGACCGAAGCATTATCCGGCTGCAACTTGTACGCTTGACGATGCCGAAGCAATACGCGGCTGGAACTTGCACGCGTAACGAGACGAAGCATTACGCGGCTGGAACTTGCACGCATAACGAGACCAAAGCCATATGCGGCTGGAACTTGCACGCATAACGAGACCGAAGCATTACGCGGGTGGAACTTGCACGCATAACGAGACCGAACCAACACGCGGCTGGAACTTGCACGCATAACGAGACCGAAGTAAGACACAGCTGGGACCTGTACGCACAACGATACCGAAGCAATACGCAGCTGGGACTTGCACGCGTAACGAGACGAAGCATTACGCGGCTGGAACTTGCACGCATAACGAGACCAAAGCCATATGCGGCTGGAACTTGCACGCATAACGAGACCGAAGCATTACGCGGGTGGAACTTGCACGCATAACGAGACCGAACCAACACGCGGCTGGAACTTGCACGCATAACGAGACCGAAGCATTATCCGGCTGCAACTTGTACGCATATCGAGACCGAAGCATTACGCGGCTGGAACTTGTACGCATAACGAGACCGAAGCAAAACGCGGCTGGAACTTGTACGCTCGACGAGACCGAAGGAATACGCGGCTGGGACTTGTACGCATAACGAGACCGAAGCAACACCCGGCTGGAACTTGTACGCTTGACGAGACCGAAGCAATACGCGGCTGGAACTTGCACGCATAACGAGACCGAAGCATTATCCGGCTGCAACTTGTACGCTTGACGATACCGAAGCAATACGCGGCTGGAACTTGCACGCGTAACGAGACGAAGCATTACGCGGCTGGAACTTGCACGCATAACGAGACCAAAGCCATATGCGGCTGGAACTTGCACGCATAACGAGACCGAAGCATTACGCGGGTGGAACTTGCACGCATAACGAGACCGAACCAACACGCGGCTGGAACTTGCACGCATAACGAGACCGAAGCATTATCCGGCTGCAACTTGTACGCTTGACGATGCCGAAGCAATACGCGGCTGGAACTTGCACGCGTAACGAGACGAAGCATTACGCGGCTGGAACTTGCACGCATAACGAGACCAAAGCCATATGCGGCTGGAACTTGCACGCATAACGAGACCGAAGCATTACGCGGGTGGAACTTGCACGCATAACGAGACCGAACCAACACGCGGCTGGAACTTGCACGCATAACGAGACCGAAGTAAGACACAGCTGGGACCTGTACGCACAACGATACCGAAGCAATACGCAGCTGGGACTTGTACGCATAACGAGACCAAAGCAATACGCGACTGGGACTTGTACCCTCGACGAGACCGAAGCAATACGCGGCTGGAACTTGCACGCATAACAAGACCGAAGCAACACGCGGCTGGGACTTGCACGCATAACAAGACCGAAGCTATACGAGGCTGGAACTTGTACGCATAACGAGACCAAACCAACACGCGGCTGGAACTTGTACGCATAACGAGACCGAAGTAAGACACAGCTGGGACCTGTACGCACAACGATACCGAAGCAATACGCAGCTGGGACTTGTACGCATAACGAGACCAAAGCAATACGCGACTGGGGCTTGTGCGCTCGACGAGACCGAAGCAATACGCGGCTGGAAATTTTACGCTCGACGAGACCGAAGCAACGCGCTGCTGGAACCTGCACGCATAACGAGACCGAAGCTTTACGCGGCTGGGACTTGTACGCATAACGATACCGAAGCAATACGCGGCTGGAACTTGTACTCATATCAGGACCGAAGCATTACGCGGCTGGAACTTGTACGCTCGACGAGACCGAAGCAACGCGCTGCTGGAACCTGCACGCATAACGAGACCGAAGCATAACGCGGCTGGAGCTTGTACGCACATCGAGACCGAAGCATTACGCGGCAGGAACTTGCACCCATAACGAGACCGAAGCATTATCCGGCTGCAACTTGTACGCTTGACGAGACCGAAGCAATACGCGGCTGGAACTTTTACGCATAACGAGACCGAAGCAATACGCGGCTGGAACTTGTACTCATAACAGGACCGAAGCATTACGCGGCTGGAACTTGTACGCATAACGAGACCGAAGCAACACGCGGCTGGAACTTGTACGCTCGACGAGACCGAAGGAATACGCGGCTGGGACTTGTACGCTCGACGTGACCGAAGCAATACGCGGCTGGGACTTGTACGCGAAACGATACCGAAGCAATACGCGGCTGTGACTTGTTCGCATAACGAGGCCAAAGCAATACGCGGCTGGGACTTGTACGCATAACGATACCGAAGCAATACGCGGCTGGGACTTGTACGCATAACGAGACCAAAGCAATACGCGGCTGGGACTTGTACGCTCGACGAGACCGAAGCAACGCGCTGCTGGAACTTGTACGCACATCGAGACCGAAGCATTACGCGGCAGGAACTTGTACGCATAACGAGACCGAAGCAACATGAGGCTGGAACTTGCACGCATAACGAGACCGAAGCATTATCCGGCTACAACTTGTACGCTTGACGAGACCGAAGCAATACGCGGCTGGAACTTGCACGCATGACGAGACCGAAGCAATACGCGGCTGGAACTTGCACGCATAACGAGACCGAAGCTTTATCCGGCTACAACTTGTACGCTTGACGAGACCGAAGCAATACGCGGCTGGAACTTGCACGCATAACGAGACCGAAGCAATACGCGGCTGGAACTTGTACTCATAACAAGACCGAAGCATTACGCGGCTGGAACTTGTACGCATAACGAGACCGAAGCAATACAAGGTTGGGAGTTGTACTCATAACGATACCGAAGCAATACGCGGCTGGGACTTGTACGCATAACGATACCGAAGCAATACGCGGCTGGGACTTGTACGCATAACGAGACCGAAGCAATACGCGGCAGGGACTTGTACGCATAACAAGAACAAAGCAATACGCGGCTGGGACATGTACGCATAACGAGACCGAAGCAATACAAGGTTGGGAGTTGTACTCATAACGATACCGAAGCAATACGCGGCTGGGACTTGTACGCATAACGATACCGAAGCAATACGCGGCTGGGACTTGTACGCATAACGAGACCGAAGCAATACGCGGCAGGGACTTGTACTCATAACAAGAACAAAGCAATACGCGGCTGGGACATGTACGCATAACGAGACCGAAGCAATACGCGGCTGGAACTTGTACTCATAACAAGACCGAAGCATTACGCGGCTGGAAGTTGTACGCATAACGAGACCGAAGCAACACGTGGCTGGAACTTGTACGCTCGACGAGACCGAAGCAATACGCGGCTGGAACTTGTACGCTCGACGAGACTGAAGCAATACGCGGCTGGAACTTGTACGCTCGACGAGACCGAAGAAATACGCGGCTGGGACTTGTACGCATAACGAGACCAGAGCAATACGCGGCTGGGACTTGTACTCATAACAAGACCGAAGCAATACGCGGCTGGATCTTGTACTCATAACAAGACCGAAGCATTACGCGGCTGGAACTTGTACGCATAACGAGACCGAAGCAACACGCGGCTGGAACTTGTACGCTCGACGAGACCGAAGCAATACGCGGCTGGAACTTGTACGCATAACGAGACCGAAGCAACACCCGGCTGGAACTTGTACGCTTGACGAGACCGAAGCAATACGCGGCTGGAACTTGCACGCATAACGAGACCGAAGCATTATCCGGCTGCAACTTGTACGCTTGACTATACCGAAGCAATACGCGGCTGGAACTTGCACGCGTAACGAGACGAAGCATTACGCGGCTGGAACTTGCACGCATAACGAGACCAAAGCCATACGCGGCTGGAACTTGCACGCATAACGAGACCGAAGCATTACGCGGGTGGAACTTGCACGCATAACGAGACCAAACCAACACGCGGCTGGAACTTGCACGCATAACGAGACCGAAGTAAGACACAGCTGGGACCTGTACGCACAACGATACCGAAGCAATACGCAGCTGGGACTTGTACGCATAACGAGACCAAAGCAATACGCGACTGGGACTTGTGCGCTCGACGAGACCGAAGCAATACGCGGCTGGAAATTTTACGCTCGACAAGACCGAAGGAATACGCGGCGGGTACTTGTACGCATAACGAGACCGAAGCAACGAGCGGCTGGAACTTGTACGCTCGACGAGACCGAAGCAATACGTGGCTGGCACTTGTACGCTCGACAAGACTGAAGCAATACGCGGCTGGGACTTGTACGCATAACGATACCGAAGCAATACGCGGCTGGAACTTGTACTCATATCAGGACCGAAGCATTACGCGGCTGGAACTTGTACGCTCGACGAGACCGAAGCAACGCGCTGCTGGAACCTGCACGCATAACGAGACCGAAGCTTTACGCGGCTGGGACTTGTACGCATAACGATACCGAAGCAATACGCGGCTGGAACTTGTACTCATATCAGGACCGAAGCATTACGCGGCTGGAACTTGTACGCTCGACGAGACCGAAGCAACGCGCTGCTGGAACCTGCACGCATAACGAGACCGAAGCATAACGCGGCTGGAGCTTGTACGCACATCGAGACCGAAGCATTACGCGGCAGGAACTTGCACCCATAACGAGACCGAAGCATTATCCGGCTGCAACTTGTACGCTTGACGAGACCGAAGCAATACGCGGCTGGAACTTTTACGCATAACGAGACCGAAGCAATACGCGGCTGGAACTTGTACTCATAACAGGACCGAAGCATTACGCGGCTGGAACTTGTACGCATAACGAGACCGAAGCAACACGCGGCTGGAACTTGTACGCTCGACGAGACCGAAGTAATACGCGGCTGGGACTTGTACGCTCGACGTGACCGAAGCAATACGCGGCTGGGACTTGTACGCGAAACGATACCGAAGCAATACGCGGCTGTGACTTGTTCGCATAACGAGGCCAAAGCAATACGCGGCTGGGACTTGTACGCATAACGATACCGAAGCAATACGCGGCTGGAACTTGCACGCATAACGAGACCGAAGCAATACGCGGCTGGAACTTGTACTCATAACAAGACCGAAGCATTACGCGGCTGGAACTTGTACGCATAACGAGACCGAAGCAATACAAGGTTGGGAGTTGTACTCATAACGATACCGAAGCAATACGCGGCTGGGACTTGTACGCATAACGATACCGAAGCAATACGCGGCTGGGACTTGTACGCATAACGAGACCGAAGCAATACGCGGCAGGGACTTGTACGCATAACAAGAACAAAGCAATACGCGGCTGGGACATGTACGCATAACGAGACCGAAGCAATACAAGGTTGGGAGTTGTACTCATAACGATACCGAAGCAATACGCGGCTGGGACTTGTACGCATAACGATACCGAAGCAATACGCGGCTGGGACTTGTACGCATAACGAGACCGAAGCAATACGCGGCAGGGACTTGTACGCATAACAAGAACAAAGCAATACGCGGCTGGGACATGTACGCATAACGAGACCGAAGCAATACGCGGCTGGAACTTGTACTCATAACAAGACCGAAGCATTACGCGGCTGGAACTTGTACGCATAACGAGACCGAAGCAACACGCGGCTGGAACTTGTACGCTCGACGAGACCGAAGCAATACGCGGCAGGAACTTGTACGCTCGACGAGACTGAAGCAATACGCGGCTGGAACTTGTACGCTCGACGAGACCGAAGAAATACGCGGCTGGGACTTGTACGCATAACGAGACCAGAGCAATACGCGGCTGGGACTTGTACGCTCGACGAGACCGAAGCAATACGCGGCTGGAAATTGTACGCTCGACAAGACCGAAGGAATACGCGGCGGGTACTTGTACGCATAACGAGACCAAAGCAATACGCGGCTGGGACTTGTACGCTCGACGAGACCGAAGCAAAACGCGGCTGGAAATTGTACGCTCGACAAGACCGAAGGAATACGCGGCGGGTACTTGTACGCATAACGAGACCGAAGCAATACGCGGCAGGGACTTGTACGCATAACAAGAACAAAGCAATACGCGGCTGGGACATGTACGCATAACGAGACCGAAGCAATACGCGGCTGGAACTTGTACTCATAACAAGACCGAAGCATTACGCGGCTGGAACTTGTACGCATAACGAGACCGAAGCAACACGCGGCTGGAACTTGTACGCTCGACGAGACCGAAGCAATACGCGGCTGGAACTTGTACGCTCGACGAGACTGAAGCAATACGCGGCTGGAACTTGTACGCTCGACGAGACCGAAGAAATACGCGGCTGGGACTTGTACGCATAACGAGACCAGAGCAATACGCGGCTGGGACTTGTACGCTCGACGAGACCGAAGCAATACGCGGCTGGAAATTGTACGCTCGACAAGACCGAAGGAATACGCGGCGGGTACTTGTACGCATAACGAGACCAAAGCAATACCCGGCTGGGACTTGTACGCTCGACGAGACCGAAGCAAAACGCGGCTGGAAATTGTACGCTCGACAAGACCGAAGCAACGCGCTGCTGGAACTTGCTCGCATTACGAGACCGAAGCAATACACGGTTGGGAGTTGTACGCATAACGATACCGAAGCAATACGCGGCTGGGACTTGTACGCAAAACGATACCGAAGCAATACGCGGCTGGACTTGTACGCATAACGAGACCGAGGAAAGACACGGCTGGGGCTGTACGCATAACGATACCGAAGCAATACCCGGCTGGGACTTGTACGCATAACGAGATCAAAGCAATACGCGGCTGGGACTTGTACGCTCGACGAGACCGAAGCAATACACGGCTGGAACTTGTACGCTCGACGAGACCGAAGCAACGCGCTGCTGGAACTTGTACGCATAACGAAACCGAAGCAACACGCGGCTGAAACTTGTACGCTCGACTAGACCGAAGCAACGCGCTGCTGGAACTTGTACGCACATCGAGACCGAAGCATTACGCGGCAGGAACTTGTACGCATAACGAGACCGAAGCAACATGCGGCTGGAACTTGCACGCATAACGAGACCGAAGCTTTATCCGGCTACAACTTGTACGCTTGACGAGACCGAACCAATACGCGGCTGGAACTTGCACGCATAACGAGACCGAAGCAATACGCGGCTGGATCTTGTACTCATAACAAGACCGAAGCATTACGCGGCTGGAACTTGTACGCATAACGAGACCGAAGCAACACGCGGCTGGAACTTGTACGCTCGACGAGACCGAAGCAATACGCGGCTGGAACTTGTACGCTCGACGAGATTGAAGAAATACGCGGCTGGAACTTGCACGCATTACGAGACCGAAGCAATACTAGGTTGGGAGTTGTTCTCATAACGATACCGAAGCAATACGCGGCTGGGACTTGTACGCATAACGATACCGAAGCAATACGCGGCTGGGACTTGTACGCATAACGAGACCGAAGAAATACGCGGCTGGGACTTGTACGCATAACGAGACCAAAGCAAACCGCGGCTGGGACTTGTACGCTCCTCGAGACCGAAGCAATACGCGGCTGGAACTTGCACGCATAACAAGACCGAAGCAACACGCGGCTGGGACTTGTACGCATAACGATACCGAAGCAATACGCGGCTGGGACTTGTACGCATAACGAGACCAAAGCAATACGCGGCTGGAACCTGTACGCTCGACGAGACCGAAGCAATACGCGGCTGGAACCTGTACGCTCGACGAAACCGAAGAAATACGCGGCTGGAACTTGCACGCATAACGAGACCGAAGCAACGCGCTGCTGGAACTTGTACGCATATCGAGACCGAAGCATTACGCGGCTGGAACTTGTACGCATAACGAGACCGAAGCAAAACGCGGCTGGAACTTGTACGCTTGACGAGACCGAAGCAATACGCGGCTGGAACTTGCACGCATAACGAGGCCGAAGCATTATCCGGCTGCAACTTGTACGCTTGACGATACCGAAGCAATACGCGGCTGGAACTTGCACGCGTAACGAGACGAAGCATTACGCGGCTGGAACTTGCACGCATAACGAGACCAAACCAACACGCGGCTGGAACTTGTACGCATAACGAGACCGAAGTAAGACACAGCTGGGACCTGTACGCACAACGATACCGAAGCAATACGCAGCTGGGACTTGTACGCATAACGAGACCAAAGCAATACGCGACTGGGACTTGTGCGCTCGACGAGACCGAAGCAATACGCGGCTGGAAATTTTACGCTCGACAAGACCGAAGGAATACGCGGCGGGTACTTGTACGCATAACGAGACCGAAGCAACAAGCGGCTGGAACTTGTACGCTCGACGAGACCGAAGCAATACGTGGCTGGCACTTGTACGCTCGACAAGACTGAAGCAATACGCGGCTGGGACTTGTACGCATAACGATACCGAAGCAATACGCGGCTGGAACTTGTACTCATATCAGGACCGAAGCATTACGCGGCTGGAACTTGTACGCTCGACGAGACCGAAGCAACGCGCTGCTGGAACCTGCACGCATAACGAGACCGAAGCTTTACGCGGCTGGGACTTGTACGCATAACGATACCGAAGCAATATGCGGCTGGAACTTGTACTCATATCAGGACCGAAGCATTACGCGGCTGGAACTTGTACGCTTGACGAGACCGAAGCAATACGCGGCTGGAACTTTTACGCATAACGAGACCGAAGCAATACGCGGCTGGAACTTGTACTCATAACAGGACCGAAGCATTACGCGGCTGGAACTTGTACGCATAACGAGACCGAAGCAACACGCGGCTGGAACTTGTACGCTCGACGAGACCGAAGGAATACGCGGCTGGGACTTGTACGCTCGACGTGACCGAAGCAATACGCGGCTGGGACTTGTACGCGAAACGATACCGAAGCAATACGCGGCTGTGACTTGTTCGCATAACGAGGCCAAAGCAATACGCGGCTGGGACTTGTACGCATAACGATACCGAAGCAATACGCGGCTGGGACTTGTACGCATAACGAGACCAAAGCAATACGCGGCTGGGACTTGTACGCTCGACGAGACCGAAGCAACGCGCTGCTGGAACTTGTACGCACATCGAGACCGAAGCATTACGCGGCAGGAACTTGTACGCATAACGAGACCGAAGCAACATGCGGCTGGAACTTGTACTCATAACAGGACCGAAGCATTACGCGGCTGGAACTTGTACGCATAACGAGACCGAAGCAACACGCGGCTGGAACTTGTACGCTCGACGAGACCGAAGGAATACGCGGCTGGGACTTGTACGCTCGACGTGACCGAAGCAATACGCGGCTGGGACTTGTACGCGAAACGATACCGAAGCAATACGCGGCTGTGACTTGTTCGCATAACGAGGCCAAAGCAATACGCGGCTGGGACTTGTACGCATAACGAGACCAAAGCAATACGCGACTGGGACTTATACGCTCGACGAGACCGAAGCAATACGCGGCTGGAGCTTGTACGCTCGAGGAGACCGAAGGAATACGCGGCTGGGACTTGTACGCTTGACGAGACCGAAGCAATACGCGGCTGAAACTAGCACGCATAACGAGACCGAAGCAATACGCGGCTGGGACTTGTACGCATAACGATACCGAAGCAATACGCGGCTGGGACTTGTACGCATAACGAGACCAAAGCAATACGCGGCTGGGACTTGTACGCTTGACGAGACCGAAGCAATACGCGGCTGAAACTTGTACGCATAACAAGACCGAAGCAACACGCGGCTGGGACTTGTACGCTCCACGAGACCGAAGCAATACGCGGCTGGAGCTTCTACGCTCGACGAGACCGAAGCAATACGTGACTGGAACTCGCACGCTCCACGAGACCGAAGCAATACGCGGCTGGGACTTGTACCCTTGACGAGACCGAAGCAATACGCGGCTGAAACTTGCACGCATAACAAGACCGAAGCAACACGCGGCTGGGACTTGTACGCTCCACGAGACCGAAGCAATACGCGGCTGGAGCTTCTACGCTCGACGAGACCGAAGCAATACGTGACTGGAACTCGCACGCTCCACGAGACCGAAGCAATACGCGGCTGGGACTTGTACCCTTGACGAGACCGAAGCAATACGCGGCTGAAACTTGCACGCATAACAAGAGCGAAGCAACACGCGGCTGGGACTTGTACGGTCGACGAGACCGAAACAATACGCGGCTGGAACTTGTACGCTCGACGAGACCGAAGCAATACGCGGCTGGAACTTGCACGCATAACGATACGGAAGCAATACGCGGCTGGGACTTGTACGCTTGACGAGACCGAAGCAATACGCGGCTGAAACTTGCACGCATAACAAGAGGGAAGCAACACGCGGCTGGGACTTGAACGGTCGACGAGACCGAAGTAATACGCGGCTGGAACTTGTACGCTCGACGAGACCGAAGCAATACGCGGCTGGAACCTGCACGCATAACGATACGGAAGCAATACGCGGCTGGGACTTGTACGCTCGACGAGACCAAAGCAATACGCGGCTGGAACTTGTACGCTCGACGAGACCGAAGCAATACGCGGCTGGAACTTGTACGCTCGACGAGACCGAAGAAATACGAGGCTGGAACTTGCACGCATAACGAGACCGAAGCAACGCGCTGCTGGAACTTGTACGCATAACGAGACCGAAGCATTGCGCGGCTGGTACTTGTACGCATAACGAGACCGAAGCAGTACGCGGCTGGGACTTGATCGCATAACGAGCCCAAAGCAATACGCGACTGGAGCTTCTACGCTCGAGGAGACCGAAGGAATACGCGGCTGGGACTTGTACGCTTGACGAGACCGAAGCAATACGCGGCTGAAACTAGCACGCATAACGATACGGAAGCAATACGCGGCTGGGACTTGTACGCATAACGAGACCAAAGCAATACGCGGCTGGGACTTGTATGCTCGACGAGACCGAAGCAATACGCGGCTGGGACTTGTACGCGTGACGAGACCGAAGCAATACGCGGCTGGGACTTGTACGCATAACGAGACCGAAGCAGTACGCGGCTGGGACTTGTACGCGTAACGAGTCTAAAGCAATACGCGACCTGGACTTATACGATCGACGAGACCGAAGCAATACGCGGCTGGAGCTTGTACGCTCGAGGAGACCGAAGGAATACGCGGCTGGGACTTGTACGCTTGACGAGACCGAAGCAATACGCGGCTGAAACTAGCACGCATAACGATACGGAAGCAATACGCGGCTGGGACTTGTACGCATAACGAGACCAAAGCAATACGCGGCTTGGACTTGTATGCTCGACGAGACCGAAGCAATACGCGGCTGGAACTTGTACGCTCGACGAGACCGAAGCAATACGCGGCTGGAACTTGTACGCTCGACGAAACCGAAGAAATACGCGGCTGGAACTTGCACGCATAACGAGACCGAAGCAATACGCGGCTGGAACTTGCACGCATATCAAGACCGAAGCAATACGCGGCTGGAACTTGCACGCATAACATGACCGAAGCAACACGCGGCTGGGACTTGTACGCATAACGATACGGAAGCAATACGCGGCTGGGACTTGTACGCATAACGATACGGAAGCAATACGTGGCTGGGACTTGAACGTATAACGAGACCAAACCAATACGCGGCTGGGACTTGTATGCTCGACGAGACCGAAGCAATACGCGGCTGAAACTTGTACGCATAACGAGACCGAAGAAATACGCGGCTGGAACTTGCACGCTTTACGAGACCAAAGCAATACGCCGCTGGGACTTGTACGCATAACGAGACCGAAGCAATACGCGGCTGGAACTTGCACGCATAACAAGACCGAAGCAACACGCGGCTGGGACTTGCACGCATAACAAGACCGAAGCTATACGCGGCTGGGGCTTGTACCCATAACGAGACCAAAGCAACACGCGGCTGGGACTTGTACGCATAACGATACCGAAGCAATACGAGGCTGGAACTTGAACGCATAACGAGACCAAACCAACACGCGGCTGGAACTTGTACGCTCGACGAGACCGAAGCAACGCGCTGCTGGAACCTGCACGCATAACGAGACCGAAGCATAACGCGGCTGGAGCTTGTACCCATAACGAGACCGAAACATTATCCGGCTGCAACTTGTACGCTTGACGAGACCGAAGCAATACGCGGCTGGAACTTTTACGCATAACGAGACCGAAGCAATACGCGGCTGGAACTTGTACGCATAACAGGACCGAAGCATTACGCGGCTGGAACTTGTACGCATAACGAGACCGAAGCAACACGCGGCTGGAACTTGTACGCTCGACGAGACCGAAGGAATACGCGGCTGGGACTTGTACGCTCGACGTGACCGAAGCAATACGCCGCTGGGACTTGTACGCGAAACGATACCGAAGCAATACGCGGCTGTGACTTGTTCGCATAACGAGGCCAAAGCAATACGCGGCTGGGACTTGTACGCATAACGATACCGAAGCAATACGCGGCTGGAACTTGTACGCATAACGAGATCAAAGCAATACGCGGCTGTGACTTGTACGCTCGACGAGACCGATGCAATACGCGGCTGGAACTTGTACGCTCGACAAGACCGAAGGAATACGCGGCGGGGACTTGTACCCCCGACGAGACTGAAGAAATGCGCGGCTGGACATGTACGCAAAACGTGACGGTAGCAAGACACGGCTGGGACTGTACTCATAACGATACCGAAGCAATACGCGGCTGGAACTTGCATGCATAACGACACCGAAGCAACGCGCAGCTGGAACTTGTCCGCCCCACGAGACCGAAGCAATACGCGGCTGGAACTTGCACGCATAACGAGACCGAAGCAACACGCGGCTGAAACTTGTACGCTCGACGAGACCGAAGCAACGCGCTGCTGGAACTTGCACGCATTACGAGACCGAAGCAATACACGGTTGGGAGTTGTACGCATAACGATACCGAAGCAATACGCGGCTGGGACTTGTACGCATAACGAGACCGAAGCAAGACACGGCTGGGACTGTACGCACAACGATACCGAAGCAATACGCGGCTGGGACTTGTACGCATAACAAGACCAAAGCAATACGCAGCTGGGACTTGTACGCTCGACGAGACCGAAGCAACGCGCTGCTGGAACTTGTACGCACATCGAGACCGAAGCATTACGCGGCAGGAACTTGTACGCATAACGAGACCGAAGCAACATGCGGCTGGAACTTGCACGCATAACGAGACCGAAGCATTATCCGGCTACAACTTGTACGCTTGACGAGACCGAAGCAATACGCGGCTGGAACTTGCACGCATGACGAGACCGAAGCAATACGCGGCTGGAACTTGTACTCATAACAAGACCGAAGCATTACGCGGCTGGAACTTGTACGCATAACGAGACCGAAGCAACACGCGGCTGGAACTTGTACGCTCGACGAGACCGAAGCAATACGCGGCTGGAACTTGTACGCTCGACGAGACTGAAGCAATACGCGGCTGGAACTTGCACGCATAACAAGACCGAAGCAACACGCGGCTGGGACTTGTACGCATAACGAGACCGAAGCAACACGCGGCTGGGACTTGTACGCTCGACGAGACCGAAGCAATACGCGGCTGGAACTTGCTCGCATAACGAGACCGAAGCAATACGCGGCTGGAACCTGTACGCTCGACGAGACCGAAGCAATACGCGGCTGGAACTTGTACGCTCGACGAGACCGAAGCAATACGTGGCTGGAACTTGTACGCGCGACGAGACCGAAGAAATACGCGGCAGGAACTTGCACGCATAACGAGACCGAAGCAACGCGCTGCTGGAACTTGTACGCATAACGAGACCAAAGCATTGCGCGGCTGGAACTTGTACGCATAACGAGACCGAAGCAATACGCGGCTGGGACTCGTACGCTCGACGAGACCGAAGCAATACGCGGCTGGAACTTGAACGCATAACGAGACCGAAGCAATACGCGGCTGGAACTTGTGCGCTCGACGAGACCGAAGCAATACGCGGCTGGGACTTGTACGCTCGACGAGACCGAAGCAATACGCCGCTGGAGCGTGTACGCTCGAGGAGACCGAAGGAATACGCGGCTGGGACTTGTACGCTTGACGAGACCGAAGCAATACGCGGCTGGAAATTGCACGCATAACAAGAGCGAAGCAACACGCGGCTGGGACTTGTACGGTCGGCGAGACCGAAGCAATACGCGGCTGGAACTTGTACGCTCGACGAGACCGAAGCAATACGCGGCTGGAACTTGCACGCATAACGAGACCGAAGCATTACGCGGCCGGAACTTGTACGCATAACGAGACCGAAGCAATACGCGGCTGGGACTTGTACGCATAACGATATGGAAGCAATACGCGGCTGGGACTTGTACGTATAACGAGACCAAAGCAATACGCGGCTGGGACTTGTATGCTCGACGAGACCGAAGCAACACGCGGCTGGAACTTGTACGCTCGACGAGACCGAAGGAATACGCGGCTGGGACTTGTACGCTCGACGTGACCGAAGCAATACGCGGCTGGGACTTGTACGCGAAACGATACCGAAGCAATACGCGGCTGTGACTAGTTCGCATAACGAGGCCAAAGCAATACGCGGCTGGGACTTGTACGCATAACGATACCGAAGCAATACGCGGCTGGAACTTGTACGCATAACGAGATCAAAGCAATACGCGGCTGTGACTTGTACGCTCGACGAGATCGATGCAATACGCGGCTGGAACTTGTACGCTCGACAAGACCGAAGGAATACGCGGCGGGGACTTGAACGCATAACGAGACCGAAGCAATACGCGGCTGGAACTTGTACGCATAACGAGACCGAAGCAATACGCGGCTGGGACTTGTACGCATAACGATATGGAAGCAATACGCGGCTGGGACTTGTACGTATAACGAGACCAAAGCAATACGCGGCTGGGACTTGTAGGCTCGACGAGACCGAAGCAATACGCGGCTGGGACTTGTACGCTCCTCGAGACGGAAGCATTACGCGGCTGGAACTTGTACGCTCGACGAGACCGGAGCAATACGCGGCTGGGACTTGTACGCATAACGAGACCGAAGCAATACGCGGCTGGAACTTGTACGCATAACGAGACCGAAGCATTACGCGGCTGGAGCTTGTACGCATAACGAGACCGAAGCAACACGCGGCTGGAACTTTAACGCATAACGAGACCGAAGCAACACGCGGCTGGAACTTGTACGCATAACGAGATCGAAGCAAGACACGGCTGAGACTTGTACGCATAACGAGACCGAAGCAACGCGCTGCTGGAACTTGTACGCATAACGAGACCGAAGCATTACGCGGCCGGAACTTGTACGCATAACGAGATCGAAGCAATACGCGGCTGGGACTTGTACGCATAACGATATGGAAGCAATACGCGGCTGGGACGTGTACGTATAACAAGACCAAAGCAATACGCGGCTGGAACTTGTACGCTCGACGAGACCGAAGCAATACGCGGCTGGAACTTGTACGCTCGACGAGACCGAAGCAATACGCGGCTGGAACTTGTACGCGCGACGAGACCGAAGAAATACGCGGCAGGAACTTGCACGCATAACGAGACCGAAGCAACGCGCTGCTGGAACTTGTACGCATAACGAGACCAAAGCATTGCGCGGCTGGAACTTGTACGCATAACGAGACCGAAGCAATACGAGGCTGGGACTTGTACGCTCGACGAGACCGAAGCAATACGCGGCTGGAAATTGTACGCTCGACAAGACCGAAGGAATACGCGGCGGGTACTTGTACGCATATCGAGACCAAAGCAATACGCGGCTGGGACTTGTACGCTCGACGAGACCGAAGCAATACGCGGCTGGAACTTGCACGCATAAGGAGACCGAAGCAACACGCGGCTGAAACTTGTACGCTCGACGAGACCGAAGCAACGCGCTGCTGGAACTTGCACGCATTACGAGACCGAAGCAATACACGGTTGGGAGTTGTACGCATAACGATACCGAAGCAATACGCGGCTGGGACTTGTACGCAAAACGATACCGAAGCAATACGCGGCTGGACTTGTACGCATAACGAGACCGAAGAAAGACACGGCTGGGACTGTACGCATAACGATACCGAAGCAATACCCGGCTGGGACTTGTACGCATAACGAGATCAAAGCAATACGCGGCTGGGACTTGTACGCTCAAAGAGACCGAAGCAATACACGGCTGGAACTTGTACGCTCGACGAGACCGAAGCAACGCGCTGCTGGAACTTGTACGCATAACGAAACCGAAGCAACACGCGGCTGAAACTTGTACGCTCGACTAGACCGAAGCAACGCGCTGCTGGAACTTGTACGCACATCGAGACCGAAGCATTACGCGGCAGGAACTTGTACGCTCGACGAGATTGAAGAAATACGCGGCTGGAACTTGCACGCATTACGAGACCGAAGCAATACTAGGTTGGGAGTTGTTCTCATAACGATACCGAAGCAATACGCGGCTGGGACTTGTACGCATAACGATACCGAAGCAATACGCGGCTGGGACTTGTACGCATAACGAGACCGAAGAAATACGCGGCTTTGACTTGTACGCATAACGAGACCAAAGCAAACCGCGGCTGGGACTTGTACGCTCCTCGAGACCGAAGCAATACGCGGCTGGAACTTGCACGCATAACAAGACCGAAGCAACACGCGGCTGGGACTTGTACGCATAACGATACCGAAGCAATACGCGGCTGGGACTTGTACGCATAACGAGACCAAAGCAATACGCGGCTGGAACCTGTACGCTCGACGAGACCGAAGCAATACGCGGCTGGAACCTGTACGCTCGACGAAACCGAAGAAATACGCGGCTGGAACTTGCACGCATAACGAGACCGAAGCAACGCGCTGCTGGAACTTGTACGCATATCGAGACCGAAGCATTACGCGGCTGGAACTTGTACGCATAACGAGACCGAAGCAAAACGCGGCTGGAACTTGTACGCTCGACGAGACCGAAGGAATACGCGGCTGGGACTTGTACGCATAACGAGACCGAAGCAACACCCGGCTGGAACTTGTACGCTTGACGAGACCGAAGCAATACGCGGCTGGAACTTGCACGCATAACGAGACCGAAGCATTATCCGGCTGCAACTTGTACGCTTGACGATACCGAAGCAATACGCGGCTGGAACTTGCACGCGTAACGAGACGAAGCATTACGCGGCTGGAACTTGCACGCATAACGAGACCAAAGCCATATGCGGCTGGAACTTGCACGCATAACGAGACCGAAGCATTACGCGGGTGGAACTTGCACGCATAACGAGACCGAACCAACACGCGGCTGGAACTTGCACGCATAACGAGACCGAAGCATTATCCGGCTGCAACTTGTACGCTTGACGATGCCGAAGCAATACGCGGCTGGAACTTGCACGCGTAACGAGACGAAGCATTACGCGGCTGGAACTTGCACGCATAACGAGACCAAAGCCATATGCGGCTGGAACTTGCACGCATAACGAGACCGAAGCATTACGCGGGTGGAACTTGCACGCATAACGAGACCGAACCAACACGCGGCTGGAACTTGCACGCATAACGAGACCGAAGTAAGACACAGCTGGGACCTGTACGCACAACGATACCGAAGCAATACGCAGCTGGGACTTGCACGCGTAACGAGACGAAGCATTACGCGGCTGGAACTTGCACGCATAACGAGACCAAAGCCATATGCGGCTGGAACTTGCACGCATAACGAGACCGAAGCATTACGCGGGTGGAACTTGCACGCATAACGAGACCGAACCAACACGCGGCTGGAACTTGCACGCATAACGAGACCGAAGCATTATCCGGCTGCAACTTGTACGCATATCGAGACCGAAGCATTACGCGGCTGGAACTTGTACGCATAACGAGACCGAAGCAAAACGCGGCTGGAACTTGTACGCTCGACGAGACCGAAGGAATACGCGGCTGGGACTTGTACGCATAACGAGACCGAAGCAACACCCGGCTGGAACTTGTACGCTTGACGAGACCGAAGCAATACGCGGCTGGAACTTGCACGCATAACGAGACCGAAGCATTATCCGGCTGCAACTTGTACGCTTGACGATACCGAAGCAATACGCGGCTGGAACTTGCACGCGTAACGAGACGAAGCATTACGCGGCTGGAACTTGCACGCATAACGAGACCAAAGCCATATGCGGCTGGAACTTGCACGCATAACGAGACCGAAGCATTACGCGGGTGGAACTTGCACGCATAACGAGACCGAACCAACACGCGGCTGGAACTTGCACGCATAACGAGACCGAAGCATTATCCGGCTGCAACTTGTACGCTTGACGATGCCGAAGCAATACGCGGCTGGAACTTGCACGCGTAACGAGACGAAGCATTACGCGGCTGGAACTTGCACGCATAACGAGACCAAAGCCATATGCGGCTGGAACTTGCACGCATAACGAGACCGAAGCATTACGCGGGTGGAACTTGCACGCATAACGAGACCGAACCAACACGCGGCTGGAACTTGCACGCATAACGAGACCGAAGTAAGACACAGCTGGGACCTGTACGCACAACGATACCGAAGCAATACGCAGCTGGGACTTGTACGCATAACGAGACCAAAGCAATACGCGACTGGGACTTGTACCCTCGACGAGACCGAAGCAATACGCGGCTGGAACTTGCACGCATAACAAGACCGAAGCAACACGCGGCTGGGACTTGCACGCATAACAAGACCGAAGCTATACGAGGCTGGAACTTGTACGCATAACGAGACCAAACCAACACGCGGCTGGAACTTGTACGCATAACGAGACCGAAGTAAGACACAGCTGGGACCTGTACGCACAACGATACCGAAGCAATACGCAGCTGGGACTTGTACGCATAACGAGACCAAAGCAATACGCGACTGGGGCTTGTGCGCTCGACGAGACCGAAGCAATACGCGGCTGGAAATTTTACGCTCGACGAGACCGAAGCAACGCGCTGCTGGAACCTGCACGCATAACGAGACCGAAGCTTTACGCGGCTGGGACTTGTACGCATAACGATACCGAAGCAATACGCGGCTGGAACTTGTACTCATATCAGGACCGAAGCATTACGCGGCTGGAACTTGTACGCTCGACGAGACCGAAGCAACGCGCTGCTGGAACCTGCACGCATAACGAGACCGAAGCATAACGCGGCTGGAGCTTGTACGCACATCGAGACCGAAGCATTACGCGGCAGGAACTTGCACCCATAACGAGACCGAAGCATTATCCGGCTGCAACTTGTACGCTTGACGAGACCGAAGCAATACGCGGCTGGAACTTTTACGCATAACGAGACCGAAGCAATACGCGGCTGGAACTTGTACTCATAACAGGACCGAAGCATTACGCGGCTGGAACTTGTACGCATAACGAGACCGAAGCAACACGCGGCTGGAACTTGTACGCTCGACGAGACCGAAGGAATACGCGGCTGGGACTTGTACGCTCGACGTGACCGAAGCAATACGCGGCTGGGACTTGTACGCGAAACGATACCGAAGCAATACGCGGCTGTGACTTGTTCGCATAACGAGGCCAAAGCAATACGCGGCTGGGACTTGTACGCATAACGATACCGAAGCAATACGCGGCTGGGACTTGTACGCATAACGAGACCAAAGCAATACGCGGCTGGGACTTGTACGCTCGACGAGACCGAAGCAACGCGCTGCTGGAACTTGTACGCACATCGAGACCGAAGCATTACGCGGCAGGAACTTGTACGCATAACGAGACCGAAGCAACATGAGGCTGGAACTTGCACGCATAACGAGACCGAAGCATTATCCGGCTACAACTTGTACGCTTGACGAGACCGAAGCAATACGCGGCTGGAACTTGCACGCATGACGAGACCGAAGCAATACGCGGCTGGAACTTGCACGCATAACGAGACCGAAGCTTTATCCGGCTACAACTTGTACGCTTGACGAGACCGAAGCAATACGCGGCTGGAACTTGCACGCATAACGAGACCGAAGCAATACGCGGCTGGAACTTGTACTCATAACAAGACCGAAGCATTACGCGGCTGGAACTTGTACGCATAACGAGACCGAAGCAATACAAGGTTGGGAGTTGTACTCATAACGATACCGAAGCAATACGCGGCTGGGACTTGTACGCATAACGATACCGAAGCAATACGCGGCTGGGACTTGTACGCATAACGAGACCGAAGCAATACGCGGCAGGGACTTGTACGCATAACAAGAACAAAGCAATACGCGGCTGGGACATGTACGCATAACGAGACCGAAGCAATACAAGGTTGGGAGTTGTACTCATAACGATACCGAAGCAATACGCGGCTGGGACTTGTACGCATAACGATACCGAAGCAATACGCGGCTGGGACTTGTACGCATAACGAGACCGAAGCAATACGCGGCAGGGACTTGTACTCATAACAAGAACAAAGCAATACGCGGCTGGGACATGTACGCATAACGAGACCGAAGCAATACGCGGCTGGAACTTGTACTCATAACAAGACCGAAGCATTACGCGGCTGGAAGTTGTACGCATAACGAGACCGAAGCAACACGTGGCTGGAACTTGTACGCTCGACGAGACCGAAGCAATACGCGGCTGGAACTTGTACGCTCGACGAGACTGAAGCAATACGCGGCTGGAACTTGTACGCTCGACGAGACCGAAGAAATACGCGGCTGGGACTTGTACGCATAACGAGACCAGAGCAATACGCGGCTGGGACTTGTACTCATAACAAGACCGAAGCAATACGCGGCTGGATCTTGTACTCATAACAAGACCGAAGCATTACGCGGCTGGAACTTGTACGCATAACGAGACCGAAGCAACACGCGGCTGGAACTTGTACGCTCGACGAGACCGAAGCAATACGCGGCTGGAACTTGTACGCATAACGAGACCGAAGCAACACCCGGCTGGAACTTGTACGCTTGACGAGACCGAAGCAATACGCGGCTGGAACTTGCACGCATAACGAGACCGAAGCATTATCCGGCTGCAACTTGTACGCTTGACTATACCGAAGCAATACGCGGCTGGAACTTGCACGCGTAACGAGACGAAGCATTACGCGGCTGGAACTTGCACGCATAACGAGACCAAAGCCATACGCGGCTGGAACTTGCACGCATAACGAGACCGAAGCATTACGCGGGTGGAACTTGCACGCATAACGAGACCAAACCAACACGCGGCTGGAACTTGCACGCATAACGAGACCGAAGTAAGACACAGCTGGGACCTGTACGCACAACGATACCGAAGCAATACGCAGCTGGGACTTGTACGCATAACGAGACCAAAGCAATACGCGACTGGGACTTGTGCGCTCGACGAGACCGAAGCAATACGCGGCTGGAAATTTTACGCTCGACAAGACCGAAGGAATACGCGGCGGGTACTTGTACGCATAACGAGACCGAAGCAACGAGCGGCTGGAACTTGTACGCTCGACGAGACCGAAGCAATACGTGGCTGGCACTTGTACGCTCGACAAGACTGAAGCAATACGCGGCTGGGACTTGTACGCATAACGATACCGAAGCAATACGCGGCTGGAACTTGTACTCATATCAGGACCGAAGCATTACGCGGCTGGAACTTGTACGCTCGACGAGACCGAAGCAACGCGCTGCTGGAACCTGCACGCATAACGAGACCGAAGCTTTACGCGGCTGGGACTTGTACGCATAACGATACCGAAGCAATACGCGGCTGGAACTTGTACTCATATCAGGACCGAAGCATTACGCGGCTGGAACTTGTACGCTCGACGAGACCGAAGCAACGCGCTGCTGGAACCTGCACGCATAACGAGACCGAAGCATAACGCGGCTGGAGCTTGTACGCACATCGAGACCGAAGCATTACGCGGCAGGAACTTGCACCCATAACGAGACCGAAGCATTATCCGGCTGCAACTTGTACGCTTGACGAGACCGAAGCAATACGCGGCTGGAACTTTTACGCATAACGAGACCGAAGCAATACGCGGCTGGAACTTGTACTCATAACAGGACCGAAGCATTACGCGGCTGGAACTTGTACGCATAACGAGACCGAAGCAACACGCGGCTGGAACTTGTACGCTCGACGAGACCGAAGTAATACGCGGCTGGGACTTGTACGCTCGACGTGACCGAAGCAATACGCGGCTGGGACTTGTACGCGAAACGATACCGAAGCAATACGCGGCTGTGACTTGTTCGCATAACGAGGCCAAAGCAATACGCGGCTGGGACTTGTACGCATAACGATACCGAAGCAATACGCGGCTGGGACTTGTACGCATAACGAGACCAAAGCAATACGCGGCTGGGACTTGTACGCTCGACGAGACCGAAGCAACGCGCTGCTGGAACTTGTACGCACATCGAGAACGAAGCATTACGCGGCAGGAACTTGTACGCATAACGAGACCGAAGCAACATGCGGCTGGAACTTGCACGCATAACGAGACCGAAGCATTATCCGGCTACAACTTGTACGCTTGACGAGACCGAAGCAATACGCGGCTGGAACTTGCACGCATGACGAGACCGAAGCAATACGCGGCTGGAACTTGCACGCATAACGAGACCGAAGCTTTATCCGGCTACAACTTGTACGCTTGACGAGACCGAAGCAATACGCGGCTGGAACTTGCACGCATAACGAGACCGAAGCAATACGCGGCTGGAACTTGTACTCATAACAAGACCGAAGCATTACGCGGCTGGAACTTGTACGCATAACGAGACCGAAGCAATACAAGGCTGGGAGTTGTACTCATAACGATACCGAAGCAATACGCGGCTGGGACTTGTACGCATAACGATACCGAAGCAATACGCGGCTGGGACTTGTACGCATAACGAGACCGAAGCAATACGCGGCAGGGACTTGTACGCATAACAAGAACAAAGCAATACGCGGCTGGGACATGTACGCATAACGAGACCGAAGCAATACAAGGTTGGGAGTTGTACTCATAACGATACCGAAGCAATACGCGGCTGGGACTTGTACGCATAACGATACCGAAGCAATACGCGGCTGGGACTTGTACGCATAACGAGACCGAAGCAATACGCGGCAGGGACTTGTACGCATAACAAGAACAAAGCAATACGCGGCTGGGACATGTACGCATAACGAGACCGAAGCAATACGCGGCTGGAACTTGTACTCATAACAAGACCGAAGCATTACGCGGCTGGAACTTGTACGCATAACGAGACCGAAGCAACACGCGGCTGGAACTTGTACGCTCGACGAGACCGAAGCAATACGCGGCAGGAACTTGTACGCTCGACGAGACTGAAGCAATACGCGGCTGGAACTTGTACGCTCGACGAGACCGAAGAAATACGCGGCTGGGACTTGTACGCATAACGAGACCAGAGCAATACGCGGCTGGGACTTGTACGCTCGACGAGACCGAAGCAATACGCGGCTGGAAATTGTACGCTCGACAAGACCGAAGGAATACGCGGCGGGTACTTGTACGCATAACGAGACCAAAGCAATACGCGGCTGGGACTTGTACGCTCGACGAGACCGAAGCAAAACGCGGCTGGAAATTGTACGCTCGACAAGACCGAAGGAATACGCGGCGGGTACTTGTACGCATAACGAGACCGAAGCAATACGCGGCAGGGACTTGTACGCATAACAAGAACAAAGCAATACGCGGCTGGGACATGTACGCATAACGAGACCGAAGCAAAACGCGGCTGGAACTTGTACTCATAACAAGACCGAAGCATTACGCGGCTGGAACTTGTACGCATAACGAGACCGAAGCAACACGCGGCTGGAACTTGTACGCTCGACGAGACCGAAGCAATACGCGGCTGGAACTTGTACGCTCGACGAGACTGAAGCAATACGCGGCTGGAACTTGTACGCTCGACGAGACCGAAGAAATACGCGGCTGGGACTTGTACGCATAACGAGACCAGAGCAATACGCGGCTGGGACTTGTACGCTCGACGAGACCGAAGCAATACGCGGCTGGAAATTGTACGCTCGACAAGACCGAAGGAATACGCGGCGGGTACTTGTACGCATAACGAGACCAAAGCAATACCCGGCTGGGACTTGTACGCTCGACGAGACCGAAGCAAAACGCGGCTGGAAATTGTACGCTCGACAAGACCGAAGCAACGCGCTGCTGGAACTTGCTCGCATTACGAGACCGAAGCAATACACGGTTGGGAGTTGTACGCATAACGATACCGAAGCAATACGCGGCTGGGACTTGTACGCAAAACGATACCGAAGCAATACGCGGCTGGACTTGTACGCATAACGAGACCGAGGAAAGACACGGCTGGGGCTGTACGCATAACGATACCGAAGCAATACCCGGCTGGGACTTGTACGCATAACGAGATCAAAGCAATACGCGGCTGGGACTTGTACGCTCGACGAGACCGAAGCAATACACGGCTGGAACTTGTACGCTCGACGAGACCGAAGCAACGCGCTGCTGGAACTTGTACGCATAACGAGACCGAAGCATTACGCGGCAGGAACTTGTACGCATAACGAGACCGAAGCAACATGCGGCTGGAACTTGCACGCATAACGAGACCGAAGCTTTATCCGGCTACAACTTGTACGCTTGACGAGACCGAACCAATACGCGGCTGGAACTTGCACGCATAACGAGACCGAAGCAATACGCGGCTGGATCTTGTACTCATAACAAGACCGAAGCATTACGCGGCTGGAACTTGTACGCATAACGAGACCGAAGCAACACGCGGCTGGAACTTGTACGCTCGACGAGACCGAAGCAATACGCGGCTGGAACTTGTACGCTCGACGAGATTGAAGAAATACGCGGCTGGAACTTGCACGCATTACGAGACCGAAGCAATACTAGGTTGGGAGTTGTTCTCATAACGATACCGAAGCAATACGCGGCTGGGACTTGTACGCATAACGATACCGAAGCAATACGCGGCTGGGACTTGTACGCATAACGAGACCGAAGAAATACGCGGCTGGGACTTGTACGCATAACGAGACCAAAGCAAACCGCGGCTGGGACTTGTACGCTCCTCGAGACCGAAGCAATACGCGGCTGGAACTTGCACGCATAACAAGACCGAAGCAACACGCGGCTGGGACTTGTACGCATAACGATACCGAAGCAATACGCGGCTGGGACTTGTACGCATAACGAGACCAAAGCAATACGCGGCTGGAACCTGTACGCTCGACGAGACCGAAGCAATACGCGGCTGGAACCTGTACGCTCGACGAAACCGAAGAAATACGCGGCTGGAACTTGCACGCATAACGAGACCGAAGCAACGCGCTGCTGGAACTTGTACGCATATCGAGACCGAAGCATTACGCGGCTGGAACTTGTACGCATAACGAGACCGAAGCAAAACGCGGCTGGAACTTGTACGCTTGACGAGACCGAAGCAATACGCGGCTGGAACTTGCACGCATAACGAGGCCGAAGCATTATCCGGCTGCAACTTGTACGCTTGACGATACCGAAGCAATACGCGGCTGGAACTTGCACGCGTAACGAGACGAAGCATTACGCGGCTGGAACTTGCACGCATAACGAGACCAAACCAACACGCGGCTGGAACTTGTACGCATAACGAGACCGAAGTAAGACACAGCTGGGACCTGTACGCACAACGATACCGAAGCAATACGCAGCTGGGACTTGTACGCATAACGAGACCAAAGCAATACGCGACTGGGACTTGTGCGCTCGACGAGACCGAAGCAATACGCGGCTGGAAATTTTACGCTCGACAAGACCGAAGGAATACGCGGCGGGTACTTGTACGCATAACGAGACCGAAGCAACAAGCGGCTGGAACTTGTACGCTCGACGAGACCGAAGCAATACGTGGCTGGCACTTGTACGCTCGACAAGACTGAAGCAATACGCGGCTGGGACTTGTACGCATAACGATACCGAAGCAATACGCGGCTGGAACTTGTACTCATATCAGGACCGAAGCATTACGCGGCTGGAACTTGTACGCTCGACGAGACCGAAGCAACGCGCTGCTGGAACCTGCACGCATAACGAGACCGAAGCTTTACGCGGCTGGGACTTGTACGCATAACGATACCGAAGCAATATGCGGCTGGAACTTGTACTCATATCAGGACCGAAGCATTACGCGGCTGGAACTTGTACGCTTGACGAGACCGAAGCAATACGCGGCTGGAACTTTTACGCATAACGAGACCGAAGCAATACGCGGCTGGAACTTGTACTCATAACAGGACCGAAGCATTACGCGGCTGGAACTTGTACGCATAACGAGACCGAAGCAACACGCGGCTGGAACTTGTACGCTCGACGAGACCGAAGGAATACGCGGCTGGGACTTGTACGCTCGACGTGACCGAAGCAATACGCGGCTGGGACTTGTACGCGAAACGATACCGAAGCAATACGCGGCTGTGACTTGTTCGCATAACGAGGCCAAAGCAATACGCGGCTGGGACTTGTACGCATAACGATACCGAAGCAATACGCGGCTGGGACTTGTACGCATAACGAGACCAAAGCAATACGCGGCTGGGACTTGTACGCTCGACGAGACCGAAGCAACGCGCTGCTGGAACTTGTACGCACATCGAGACCGAAGCATTACGCGGCAGGAACTTGTACGCATAACGAGACCGAAGCAACATGCGGCTGGAACTTGCACGCATAACGAGACCGAAGCATTATCCGGCTACAACTTGTACGCTTGACGAGACCGAAGCAATACGCGGCTGGAACTTGTACTCATAACGAGACAGAAGCATTACGCCGCTGGAACTTGTACGCATAACGAGACCGAAGCAACACGCGGCTGGAACTTGTACGCTCGACGAGACCGAAGCAATACGCGGCTGGAACTTGTACGCTCGACAAGACTGAAGAAATGCGCGGCTGGACATGTACGCAAAACGTGACGGTAGCAAGACACGGCTGGGACTGTACTCATAACGATACCGAAGCAATACGCGGCTGGAACTTGCATGCATAACGACACCGAAGCAACGCGCAGCTGGAACTTGTCCGCCCCACGAGACCGAAGCAATACGCGGCTGGAACTTGCACGCATAACGAGACCGAAGCAACACGCGGCTGAAACTTGTACGCTCGACGAGACCGAAGCAACGCGCTGCTGGAACTTGCACGCATTACGAGACCGAAGCAATACACGGTTGGGAGTTGTACGCATAACGATACCGAAGCAATACGCGGCTGGGACTTGTACGCATAACGAGACCGAAGCAAGACACGGCTGGGACTGTACGCACAACGATACCGAAGCAATACGCGGCTGTGACTTGTACGCATAACGATACCGAAGCAATACGCGGCTGGGACATGTACGCATAACGAGACCAAAGCAATACGCGGCTGGGACCTGTACGCTCGACGAGACCGAAGCAATACGCGGCTGGAACCTGTACGCTCGACGAAACCGACGAAATACGCGGCTGGAACTTGCACGCATAACGAGACCGAAGAAACGCGCTGCTGGAACTTGCACGCATAACGAGACCAAAGCAATACGCGGCTGGAACTTGTACCCCCGACGAGACCGAAGAAATACGTGGCTGGAACTTGCACGCATAACGAGACCGAAGCAACGCGCGGCTGGAACTTGTACGCATAACGAGACCGAAGCAACACGCGGCTGGGACTTGTACGCTCGACGAGACCGAAGCAATACGCGGCTGGAACTTGCTCGCATAACGAGACCGAAGCAATACGCGGCTGGAACCTGTACGCTCGACGGGCCTGAAGCAATACCCGGCTGCAACTTGAACGCTCCACGAGACCGAAGCAGTACGCGGCTGGAACTTGTAGGCTCGACGAGGCCGAAGCAATACGCGGCTGGGACTTGTACGCTCCTCGAGACGGAAGCATTACGCGGCTGGAACTTGTACGCTCGACGAGACCGAAGCAATACGCGGCTGGGACTTGTACGCATAACGAGACCGAAGCAATACGCGGCTGGAACTTGTACGCATAACGAGACCGAAGCATTACGCGGCTGGAGCTTGTACGCATAACGAGACCGAAGCAACACGCGGCTGGAACTTGAACGCATAACGAGACCGAAGCAACACGCGGCTGGAACTTGTACGCATAACGAGATCGAAGCAAGACACGGCTGAGACTTGTACGCATAACGAGACCGAAGCAACGCGCTGCTGGAACTTGTACGCATAACGAGACCGAAGCATTACGCGGCCGGAACTTGTACGCATAACGAGATCGAAGCAATACGCGGCTGGGACTTGTACGCATAACGATATGGAAGCAATACGCGGCTGGGACTTGTACGTATAACAAGACCAAAGCAATACGCGGCTGGGACTTGTATGCTCGACGAGACCGAAGCAATACGCGGCTGGAACTTGTACGCTCGACGAGACCGAAGCAATACGCGGCTGGAACTTGTACGCTCGACGAGACCGAAGCAATACGCGGCTGGAACTTGTACGCTCGACGAGACCGAAGCAATACGCGGCTGGAACTTGTACGCGCGACGAGACCGAAGAAATACGCGGTAGGAACTTGCACGCATAACGAGACCGAAGCAACGCGCTGCTGGAACTTGTACGCATAACGAGACCAAAGCATTGCGCGGCTGGAACTTGTACGCATAACGAGACCGAAGCAATACGCGGCTGGGACTCGTACGCTCGACGAGACCGAAGCAATACGCGGCTGGAACTTGAACGCATAACGAGACCGAAGCAATACGCGGCTGGAACTTGTGCGCTCGACGAGACCGAAGCAATACGCGGCTGGGACTTGTACGCTCGACGAGACCGAAGCAATACGCCGCTGGAGCGTGTACGCTCGAGGAGACCGAAGGAATACGCGGCTGGGACTTGTACGCTTGACGAGACCGAAGCAATACGCGGCTGGAAATTGCACGCATAACAAGAGCGAAGCAACACGCGGCTGGGACTTGTACGGTCGGCGAGACCGAAGCAATACGCGGCTGGAACTTGTACGCTCGACGAGACCGAAGCAATACGCGGCTGGAACTTGCACGCATACCGAGACCGAAGCATTACGCGGCCGGAACTTGTACGCATAACGAGACCGAAGCAATACGCGGCTGGGACTTGTACGCATAACGATATGGAAGCAATACGCGGCTGGGACTTGTACGTATAACGAGACCAAAGCAATACGCGGCTGGGACTTGTACGCTCGACGAGACCGAAGCAACACGCGGCTGGAACTTGTACGCTCGACGAGACCGAAGCAATACGCGGCTGGAACTTGCACGCTAGAAGAGACCGAAGGATTACGCGGCTGGAACTGGCACGCATAACGAGACCGAAGCATTGCGCGGCTGGGACTTGCACGAATAACAAGACCGAAGCAATACGCGGCTGGAACTTCTTCGCTCAACGAGACCGAAGCAACGCGCTGCTGGAACTTGTACGCATAACGAGACCGAAGCAACGCGCTGCTGGAACTTGTACGCATAACGAGACCGAAGCATTGGGCTGCTGGAACTTGTACGCATAACGAGACCGAAGCATTGGGCTGCTGGAACTTGTACGCATAACGAGATCGAAGCAATACGGGGCTGGAACTTGTCCGCATAACGAGGCCGAAGCAATACGCGGCTGGAACTGGCACGCATAACGAGACCGAAGCATTACGCGGCTGGGACTTGCACGAGTAACAAGACCGAAGCAATACGCGTCTGAAACTTCTACGTTCGACGAGACCGAAGCAATACGCGGCTGGAACTGGCACGCATAACGATACCCAAGCATTACGCGGCTGGAACCTGTACGCTCCACGAGACCGAAGCAATACGCGGCTGGAACTTGCACGCATAACGAGACCGAAGCACTACGCGGCTCGGACTTGTTCGCACAACGATACCGAAGCAATACGCGGCTGGGACTTGTACGCATAACGAGACCGAAGCAATACGCGGCTGGAACTTGCACGCATAATGAGACCGAAGCATTATCCGGCTACAACTTGTACGCTAGACGAGACCGAAGCAATACGCGGCTGGAACATGCACGCATAACGAGACCGAAGCAATACGCGGCTGGAACATGCACGCATCACGAGACCGAAGGTTTATCCGGCTACAACTTGTACGCTTGACGAGAACGAAGCAATACGCGGCTGGAACTTGCACGCATAACGAGACCGAAGCAATACGCTGCTGGAACTTGTACTCATAACAAGACCGAAGCATTACGCGGCTGGAACTTGTACGCATATCGAGACCGAAGCAACACGCGGCTGGAACTTGTACGCTCGACGAGACCGAAGCAATACGCGGCTGGAACTTATACGCTCGACGAGACTGAAGCAATACGCGGCTGGAACTTGTACGCTCGACGAGATTGAAGAAATACGCGGTGGAACTTGCACGCATTACGAGACCGAAGCAATACAAGGTTGGGAGTTGTACTCATAACGATACCGAAGCAATACGAGGCTGGGACTTGTACGCTCGACGAGACAGAAGCAATACGCGGCTGGAACTTGTACGCTCGACGAGACTGAAGCAATACGCGGCTGGAACTTGTACGCTCGACGAGATTGAAGAAATACGCGGCAGGAACTTGTACGCATAACGAGACCGAAGCAACATGCGGCTGGAACTTGCACGCATAACGAGACCGAAGCATTATCCGGCTACAACTTGTACGCTTGACGAGACCGAAGCAATACGCGGCTGGAACTTGCACGCATGACGAGACCGAAGCAATACGCGGCTGGAACTTGTACTCATAACAAGACCGAAGCATTACGCGGCTGGAACTTGTACGCATAACGAGACCGAAGCAACACGCGGCTGGAACTTGTACGCTCGACGAGACCGAAGCAATACGCGGCTGGAACTTGTACGCTCGACGAGACTGAAGCAATACGCTTCTGGAACTTGTACGCTCGACAAGACCGAAGCAATACGCGGCTGGAACTTGCACGCATAACGATACCGAAGCACTACGCGGCTGGAACTTGTACGCATAACGAGACCGAAACAATACGCTGCTGGAACTTGTACGCTCGACGAGACCGAAGCAACGCGCTGCTGGAACTTGTACGCATAACGAAACCGAAGCAACACGCGGCTGAAACTTGAACGCTCGACGAGACCGAAGCAACGCGCTGCTGGAACTTGTACGCACATCGAGACCGAAGCATTACGCGGCTGGAACTTGTACGCACATCGAGACCGAAGCATTACGCGGCAGGAACTTGTACGCATAACGAGACCGAAGCAACACGCGGCTGGAACTTGTACGCATATCAAGACCGAAGCATTACGCGGCTGGAACTTGTACGCATAACGAGACCGAAGCAAAACGCGGCTGGAACCTGTACACTCGACGAGACCGAAGGAATACGCGGCTGGGACTTGTACGCATAACGAGACCGAAGCAACACCCGGCTGGAACTTGTACGCTTGACGAGACCTAAGCAATACGCGGCTGGAACTTGCACGCATAACGAGACCGAAGCATTATCCGGCTGCAACTTGCACGCTTGACGATACCGAAGCAATACGCGGCTGGAACTTGCACGCGTAACGAGACGAAGCATTACGCGGCTGGAACTTGCACGCATAACGAGACCGAAGCCATAGGCGTCTGGAACTTGCACGCATAACGAGACCGAAGCATTACGCGGCCGGAACTTGTTCGCATAACGAGACCGAAGCAATACGCGGCTTGGTCTTGTACGCATAACGATATGGAAGCAATACGCGGCTAGAACTTGAACGCATAACGAGACCGAAGCAATACGCGGCTGGGACATGTACGCATAACGAGACCAAAGCAATACGAGGCTGGGACTTGCCCGCATAACGAGTCCGAAGCAATACGCGGCTGGAACTTGTACGCATAACGAGACCGAAGCAATACGAGCCTGGGACTTGTATGCTCCACGAGACCGAAGCGACACGCGGCTGGAACTTGTAGGCATAACGAGACCGAAGCCATACACGGTTGGGACTTGTACGCATAACGACACCGAAGCAATACGCGATTGGGACTTGTACGCATAACGAGACCGAAGCATCACGCGGCTGGAACATGTACGCTCGACGAGACCGAAGCAATACGCGGCTGGGACTTGTACGCTCGACGAAACCGAAGCAATACACGGCTGGAACTTGTACGCTCGACGAGACCGAAGCAATACGCTGCTGGAACTTGTACGCGTAACGAGACAGAAGCAACACGCGGCTGGGCTTGTCCGCATAACGATACCGAAGCAATACGCGGCTGGAACTTGTACGCATGACGAGACCGAAGCAACACGCTGCTGGAACTTGTACGCGTAACGAGACCGAAGCAATACGCGTCTGGGACTTGTATGCTCCAAGCGACAGAAGCAATACGCGGCTGGAACTTGTACGCAAAACGAGACCGAAGCAATACGCGGCTGGAACTTGCCCGCATAAAAAGACCGGACGATTACAGGGCTGGAACTTGTACGCATTACGACACCGAAGCAATACGCGGCTGGGACTTGTACGCATAACGACACCGAAGCAATACGCGGCTGGGACTTGTACGCATAACGAGACCGCAGCAATACTCGGCTGGTACTTGCACGCTCGACGAGACCAGAGCAATACGCGGCTGGAACTTGCACGCATAACGAGACCGAAGCATTATCCTGCTGTAACTTGTACGCATAAAGAGACCGAAGCAATATGCGGCTGGGACTTGTACGCATAACGAGACCGAAGCAACACGCGGCTGGGACTTGTACGCACAACGAGACCGAAGCAACACGCGGCTCGGACTTGTACGCATAACGAGACCAAAGCAATACGCGGCTGGGACTTGTACGCGTAACGAGACGAAGCATTACGCGGCTGGAACTTGCACGCATAACGAGACCGAAGCCATACGCGGCTGGAACTTGCACGCATAACGAGACCGAAGCATTATCCGGCTGTAACTTGTGCGCTTGACGAGACCGAAGCAATACGCGGCTGGAACTTGCACGCGTAACGAGACGAAGCATTACGCGGCTGGAACTTGTACCCCCGACGAGACCGAAGAAATACGTGGCTGGAACTTGCACGCATAACGAGACCGAAGCAACTCGCGGCTGGAACTTGTACGCATAACGAGACCGAAGCAACACGCGGCTGGGACTTGTACGCCCGACGAGACCGAAGAAATACGCGGCTGGAACTTGCACGCAAAACGAGACCGATGCATTACGCGGCTGGAACGTGAACGCATAACCAGACCGAAGCAACACGCGGCTGGAACTTGAACGCATAACGAGATCGAAGCAAGACACGGCCGGGGTCCTGTACGCATAACAAGACCGAAGCAACACGCGGCTGGACCTTGTATGCATAACGAGACCGAAGCAATACGCGGCTCGGACTTGTACGCATAACGAGACCAAAGCAATACGCGGCTGGGACTTGTACGCTCGACGAGACCGAAGGAATACGCGGCTGGAACTTGAACGTTCGACGAGACCGCAGCAATACGCTGCTGGATATTGCACGCATAACGAGACCCAAACAATGCGCGTCTGGAACTCGCACGCATAACAAGCCCGAAGCATTGTCCGGCTGCAACTTGTACGCTTGACGAGACCGAAGCAATACGCGGCTGGAACTTGTACGCTCGACGAGACCGAAGCAAAACGCAGCTGGAACTTGTACGCTCGACGAGACCGAAGCAATGCGCGGCTGGGACTTGTACGCTCCTCGAGACCGAAGCAATACGCGGCTGGAACATGCACGCATAACAAGACCGAAGCAACACGCGGCTGGGACTTGTACGCATAACGATACCGAAGCAATACGCGGCTGGGACTTGTACGCATAACGAGACCAAAGCAATACGCGGCTGGGACCTGTACGCTCGACGAGACCGAAGCAATACGCGGCTGGAACCTGTACGCTCGACGAAACCGAAGAAATACGCGGTTGGAACTTGCACGCATAACGAGACCGAAGCAACGCGCTGCTGGAACTTGTACGCTTGACGAGACCGAAGCAATACGCGGCTGGAACTTGCACGCATAACGAGACCGAAGCATTATCCGGCTGCAACTTGTACGCTTGACGATACCGAAGCAATACGCGGCTGGAACTTGCACGCGTAACGAGACGAAGCATTACGCGGCTGGAACTTGCACGCATAACGAGACCGAAGCCATAGGCGGCTAGAACTTGCACGCATAACGAGACCGAAGCATTAAGCGGGTGGAACTTGCACGCATAACGAAACCGAAGCAATTCGTGGCTGGAACTTCTACGCATAACGAGACCGAAGCATTACGCGGCTGGAACTTGTACGCATAACGAGACCAAAGCATTACGCGGCTGGAACTTGTACCCCCGACGAGACCGAAGAAATACGTGGCTGGAATTTGCACGCATAACGAGACCGAAGCAACGCGCGGCTGGAACTTGTACGCATAACGAGACCGAAGCAACACGCGGCTGGGACTTGTACGCCCGACGAGACCGAAGAAATACGCGGCTGGAACTTGCACGCAAAACGAGACCGAAGCAATACGCGGCTGGAACTTGCACGCGTAACGAGACGAAGCATTACGCGGCTGGAACTTGCACGCATAACGAGACCGAAGCAACGCGCGGCTGGAACTTGTACGCATAACGAGACCGAAGCAACACGCGGCTGGGTCTTGTACGCCCGACGAGACCGAAGAAATACGCGGCTGGAACTTGCACGCAAAACGAGACCGAAGCATTACGCGGCTGGAACGTGAACGCATAACCAGACCGAAGCAACACGCGGCTGGAACTTGAACGCATAACGAGATCGAAGCAAGACACGGCTGGAACCTGTACGCTCGACGGGCCTGAAGCAATACCCGGCTGCAACTTGAACGCTCCACGAGACCGAAGCAATACGCGGCTGGAACTTGTAGGCTCGACGAGGCCGAAGCAATACGCGGCTGGGACTTGTACGCTCCTCGAGACGGAAGCATTACGCGGCTGGAACTTGTACGCTCGACGAGACCGAAGCAATACGCGGCTGGGACTTGAACGCATAACGAGACCGAAGCAATACGCGGCTGGAACTTGTACGCATAACGAGACCGAAGCATTACGCGGCTGGAACTTGTACGCATAACCAGACCGAAGCAACACGCGGCTGGAACTTGAACGCATAACGAGATGGAAGCAAGACACGGCTGGAACCTGTACGCTCGACGGGCCTGAAGCAATACCCGGCTGCAACTTGAACGCTCCACGAGACCGAAGCAATACGCGGCTGGGACTTGTACGCATAACGAGACCGAAGCAACGCGCTGCTGGAACTTGCACGCATAACGAGACCGAAGCAATACGCGGCTGGGACTTGTACCCTCGACGAGACCGCAGCAATACTCGGCTGGATATTGCACGCATAACAAGACCGAAGCAACACGCGGCTGGGACTTGTACGCATAACGATACCGAAGCAATACGCGGCTGGGACTTGTACGCATAACGAGACCAAAGCAATACGCGGCTGGGACCTGTACGCTCGACGAGACCGAAGCAATACGCGGCTGGAACCTGTACGCTCGACGAAACCGAAGAAATACGCGGCTGGAACTTGCACGCATAACGAGACCGAAGCAACGCGCTGCTGGAACTTGTACGCATATCAAGACCGAAGCATTACGCTGCTGGAACTTGTACGCATAACGAGACCGAAGCAAAACGCGGCTGGAACCTGTACACTCGACGAGACCGAAGGAATACGCGGCTGGGACTTGTACGCATAACGAGACCGAAGCAACACCCGGCTGGAACTTGTACGCTTGACGAGACCTAAGCAATACGCGGCTGGAACTTGCACGCATAACGAGACCGAAGCATTATCCGGCTGCAACTTGTACGCTTGACGATACCGAAGCAATACGCGGCTGGAACTTGCACGCGTAACGAGACGAAGCATTACGCGGCTGGAACTTGCACGCATAACGAGACCGAAGCCATAGGCGTCTGGAACTTGCACGCATAACGAGACCGAAGCATTACGCGGCCGGAACTTGTTCGCATAACGAGACCGAAGCAATACGCGGCTGGGTCTTGTACGCATAACGATATGGAAGCAATATGCGGCTTGAACTTGAACGCATAACGAGACCGAAGCAATACGCGGCTGGGACATGTACGCATAACGAGACCAAAGCAATACGAGGCTGGGACTTGCCCGCATAACGAGACCGAAGCAATACGCGGCTGGAACTTGTACGCATAACGAGACCGAAGCAATACGAGCCTGGGACTTGTATGCTCCACGAGACCGAAGCGGCACGCGGCTGGAACTGGTAGGCATAACGAGACCGAAGCCATCCACGGTTGGGACTTGTACGCATAACGACACCGAAGCAATACGCGGTTGGGACTTGTACGCATAACGAGACCGAAGCATCACGCGGCTGGAACTTGTACGCTCGACCAGACCGAAGCAATACGCGGCTGGGACTTGTACGCTCGACGAAACCGAAGCAATACGCGGCTGGGACTTGTACGCTCGATGAGACCGAAGCAATACGCGGCTGGCACTTGTACGCTCGTCGAGACCGAAGGAATACGCGGCTGGGACTTGGACGCATAACGAGAACAAAGCAATACGCGGCTGGAACTTGTACGCTCCACGAGACCGAAGCAATACGATGCTGGGACTTGTACGCTCCACGAGAACGAAGCAATACGCGGCTGGGACTTGTACGCATAACGAGACCGAAGGAATACGCGGCTGGGACTTGTACGCGTAACGATACCGAAGCAACACGCGGTTAGAGCTTGTACGCTCCACGAGACCGAAGCAATACGCGTCTGGGACTTGTACGCATAACGAAACAAAGCAATACGCTGCTGGAACTTGTATGCTCGACGATTCCGAAGTAATACACGGCTGGAACTGGTACGCATAACGGTACCGAAGCAATACGCGGCTTGGACTTGTACGCATAACGAGACCAAAGCAATACGCGGCTGGAACTTGTACGCATAACGAGACCGATGCACCACGCGGCTGGGACTTGTACACATAACGAGACCGAAGCAACACGCGGCTGGGACTTGTACGCATAGCGATACCGACGCAATACGCGGCTGGGACTTGTACGCATATCGAGACCGAAGCATTACGTGGCTGGAACTTGTTCGCTCGACGAGACCGAAGCAATACGCGGCTGGGACTTGTACGCATAGCGATACCGACGCAATACGCGGCTGGGACTTGTACGCATATCGAGACCGAAGCATTACGTGGCTGGAACTTGTTCGCTCGACGAGACCGAAGCAATACGCGGCTGGAACTTGTACGCATGACGAGACCGAAGCAACACGCTGCTGGGACTGGTACGCATAACGATACCGAAGCAATACGCGGCTGGGACTTGCACGCTCGACGACACCGAAGCAATACGCGGCTGGAAATTGTACGCATAACGAGACCGAAGCAACACGCGGCTGGAACTTGAACGCTCCACGAGACCGAAGCAATACGCGGCTGGAACATGTACGCTCCACGAGACCGCAGCTATACGCGCCTGGGACTTGTATGCTCCACGAGACCGAAGCAATACGCGCCTGGGACTTGTATGCTCCACGAGACCGAAGCAATACGCGGCTGGAACTTGTACGCGTAACGAGACCGAAGCAATACGCTGCTGGAACTTGTATGCTCGACGATACCGAAGCAATACACGGCTGGAACTTGTACGCATAACGGCACCGAAGCAATACGCGGCTGGGACTTGTACGCATAACGAGACCGAAGCAATACGCGCCTGGGACTTGTATGCTCCACGAGACCGAAGCAATACGCGGCTGGAACTTGTACGCGTAACGAGACCGAAGCAATACGCGGCTGGGACTTGTACGCATAACGAGACCGAAGGAATACGCGGCTGGGACTTGTACGCGTAACGAGACCGATGCAACACGCGGTTAGAACATGTACGCTCCACGAGACCGAAGCAATACGCGTCTGGGACTTGTACGCATAACGAGACAAAGCAATACGCTGCTGGAACTTGTATGCTCGACGATACCGAAGCAATACACGGCTGGAACTTGTACGCATAACGGTACCGAAGCAATACGCGGCTGGGACTTGTACGCATAACGAGACCAAAGCAACACGCGGCTGGAACTTGAACGCTCCACGAGACCGAAGCAATACGCGGCTGGAACATGTACGCTCCACGAGACCGCAGCTATACGCGCCTGGGACTTGTATGCTCCACGAGACCGAAGCAATACGCGCCTGGGACTTGTATGCTCCACGAGACCGAAGCAATATGCGGCTGGAACTTGTACGCGTAACGAGACCGAAGCAATACGCTGCTGGAACTTGTATGCTCGACGATACCGAAGCAATACACGGCTGGAACTTGTACGCATAACGGTACCGAAGCAATACACGGCTGGAACTTGTACGCATAACGGTACCGAAGCAATACGCGGCTGGGACTTGTACGCACAACGAGACCGAAGCAATACGCGCCTGGGACTTGTATGCTCCACGAGACCGAAGCAATACGCGGCTGCAACTTGCACGCGTAACGAGACGAAGCATTACGCGACTGGAACTTGCACGCTCGACGAGACCAGAGCAATACGCGGCTGGAACTTGCACGCATAACGAGACCGAAGCATTATCCTGCTGTAACTTGTACGCATAATGAGACCGAAGCAATATGCGGCTGGGACTTGTACGCATAACGAGACCGAAGCAACACGCGGCTGGGACTTGTACGCATAACGAGACCGAAGCAACACGCGGCTCGGACTTGTACGCATAACGAGACCAAAGCAATACGCGGCTGGGACTAGTACGCTCGATGAGACCGAAGCTATACGCGGCTGGAACTTGTACGCTCGACGAGACCGAAGGAATACGCGGCTTGGACTTGTACGCATAACGAGACCGAAGCAACACCCGGCTGGAACTTGTACGCTTGACGACACCGAAGCAATACGCGGCTGGGACTTGTACGCATAACGAGACCGCAGCAATACTCGGCTGGTACTTGCACGCTCGACGAGACCAGAGCAATACGCGGCTGGAACTTGCACGCATAACGAGACCGAAGCATTATCCTGCTGTAACTTGTACGCATAATGAGACCGAAGCAATATGCGGCTGGGACTTGTACGCATAACGAGACCGAAGCAACACGCGGCTGGGACTTGTACGCATAACGAGACCGAAGCAACACGCGGCTCGGACTTGTACGCATAACGAGACCAAAGCAATACGCGGCTGGGACTTGTACGCTCGATGAGACCGAAGCTATACGCGGCTGGAACTTGTACGCTCGACGAGACCGAAGGAATACGCGGCTTGGACTTGTACGCATAACGAGACCGAAGCAACACCCGGCTGGAACTTGTACGCTTGACGAGACCGAAGCAATACGCGGCTGGAACTTGCACGCATAACGAGACCGAAGCATTACGCGGGTGGAACTTGCACGCATAACGAAACCGAAGCAATTCGTGGCTTGAACTTCTACGCATAACGGGACCGAAGCATTACGCGGCTGGAACTTGTACGCATAACGAGACCAAAGCATTACGCGGCTGGAACTTGTACCCCCGACGAGACCGAAGAAATACGTGGCTGGAATTTGCACGCATAACGAGACCGAAGCAACGCGCGGCTGGAACTTGTACGCATAACGAGACCGAAGCAACACGCGGCTGGGACTTGTACGCCCGACGAGACCGAAGAAATACGCGGCTGGAACTTGCACGCAAAACGAGACCGAAGCAATACGCGGCTGGAACTTGCACGCGTAACGAGACGAAGCATTACGCGGCTGGAACTTGCACGCATAACGAGACCGAAGCCATAGGCGGCTGGAACTTGCACGCATAACGAGACCGAAGCATTACGCGGCTGGAACTTGCACGCATAACGAGACCGAAGCCATACGCGGCTGGAACTTGCACGCATAACGAGACCAAAGCAATACGCGGCTGGAACTTGTACCCCCGACGAGACCGAAGAAATACGTGGCTGGAACTTGCACGCATAACGAGACCGAAGCAACTCGCGGCTGGAACTTGTACGCTCCACGAGACCGAAGCAATACGCGTCTGGGACTTGTACGCATAACGAGACAAAGCAATACGCTGCTGGAACTTGTATGCTCGACGATACCGAAGCAATACACGGCTGGAACTTGTACGCATAACGGTACCGAAGCAATACGCGGCTGGGACTTGTACGAACAACGAGACCGAAGCAATACGCGCCTGGGACTTGTATGCTCCACGAGACCGAAGCAATACGCGGCTGGAACTTGCACGCGTAACGAGACGAAGCATTACGCGACTGGAACTTGCACGCTCGACGAGACCAGAGCAATACGCGGCTGGAACTTGCACGCATAACGAGACCGAAGCATTACGCGGGTGGAACTTGCACGCATAACGAAACCGAAGCAATTCGTGGCTTGAACTTCTACGCATAACGGGACCGAAGCATTACGCGGCTGGAACTTGTACGCATAACGAGACCAAAGCATTACGCGGCTGGAACTTGTACCCCCGACGAGACCGAAGAAATACGTGGCTGGAATTTGCACGCATAACGAGACCGAAGCAACGCGCGGCTGGAACTTGTACGCATAACGAGACCGAAGCAACACGCGGCTGGGACTTGTACGCCCGACGAGACCGAAGAAATACGCGGCTGGAACTTGCACGCAAAACGAGACCGAAGCAATACGCGGCTGGAACTTGCACGCGTAACGAGACGAAGCATTACGCGGCTGGAACTTGCACGCATAACGAGACCGAAGCCATAGGCGGCTGGAACTTGCACGCATAACGAGACCGAAGCATTACGCGGCTGGAACTTGCACGCATAACGAGACCGAAGCCATACGCGGCTGGAACTTGCACGCATAACGAGACCGAAGCATTACGCGGGTGGAACTTGCACGCATAACGAAACCGAAGCAATTCGTGGCTGGAACTTCTGCGCATAACGAGACCGAAGCATTACGCGGCTGGAACATGTACGCATAACGAGACCAAAGCAATACGCGGCTGAAACTTGTACCCCCGACGAGACCGAAGAAATACGTGGCTGGAACTTGCACGCATAACGAGACCGAAGCAACTCGCGGCTGGAACTTGTACGCATAACGAGACCGAAGCAACACGCGGCTGGGACTTGTACGCCCGACGAGACCTAAGAAATACGCGGCTGGAACTTGCACGCAAAACGAGACCGAAGTATTACGCGGCTGGAACGTGAACGCATAACCAGACCGAAGCAACACGCGGCTGGAACTTGAACGCATAACGAGATCGAAGCAAGACACGGCTGGGGCTTGTACGCATAACAAGACCGAAGCAACACGCGGCTGGACCTTGTATGCATAACGAGACCGAAGCAATACGCGGCTCGGACTTGTACGCATAACGAGACCAAAGCAATACGCGGCTGGGACTTGTACGCTCGACGAGACCGAAGGAATACGCGGCTGGAACTTGTACGTTCGACGAGACCGCAGCAATACGCGGCTGGATATTGCACGCATAACGAGACCCAAACAATGCGCGTCTGGAACTCGCACGCATAACAAGCCCGAAGCATTATCCGGCTGCAACTTGTACGCTTGACGAGACCGAAGCAATACGCGGCTGGAACTTGTACGCTCGACGAGACCGAAGCAATACGCAGCTGGAACTTGTACGCTCGACGAGACCGAAGCAATGCGCGGCTGGGACTTGTACGCTCCTCGAGACCGAAGCAACACGCGGCTGGAACTTGCACGCATAACAAGACCGAAGCAACACGCGGCTGGGACTTGTACGCATAACGATACCGAAGCAATACGCGGCTGGGACTTGTACGCATAACGAGTCCAAAGCAATACGCGGCTGGGACCTGTACGCTCGACGAGACCGAAGCAATACGCGGCTGGAACCTGTACGCTCGACGAAACCGAAGAAATACGCGGTTGGAACTTGCACGCATAACGAGACCGAAGCAACACCCGGCTGGAACTTGTACGCTTGACGAGACCTAAGCAATACGCGGCTGGAACTTGCACGCATAACGAGACCGAAGCATTATCCGGCTGCAACTTGTACGCTTGACGATACCGAAGCAATACGCGGCTGGAACTTGCACGCGTAACGAGACGAAGCATTACGCGGCTGGAACTTGCACGCATAACGAGACCGAAGCCATAGGCGGCTGGAACTTGCACGCATAACGAGACCGAAGCATTACGCGGGTGGAACTTGCACGCATAACGAAACCGAAGCAATTCGTGGCTTGAACTTCTACGCATAACGAGACCGAAGCATTACGCGGCTGGAACTTGTACGCATAACGAGACCAAAGCATTACGCGGCTGGAACTTGTACCCCCGACGAGACCGAAGAAATACGTGGCTGGAATTTGCACGCATAACGAGACCGAAGCAACGCGCGGCTGGAACTTGTACGCATAACGAGACCGAAGCAACACGCGGCTGGAACTTGAACGCATAACGAGACCGAAGCAATACGCGGCTGGAACTTGTGCGCTCGACGAGACCGAAGCAATACGCGGCTGGGACTTGTACGCTCGACGAGACCGAAGCAATACGCGGCTGGAACTTGATAGCATAACCAGACCGAACCATTACACGGCTGGAACTTGTTCGCATAACGAGACCGAAGCAATACGCGGCTGAAACTTGTTCACTCGACGAGACCGAAGCAATACGCGTCTGGAACTTGTACGCGTAACGAGACCGAAGCAATACGAGCCTGGGACTTGTATGCTCCACGAGACCGACGCGATACGCGGCTGGAACTTGTAGGCATATCGAGACCGAAGCCATACACGGTTGGGACTTGTACGCATAACGAGACCGAAGCAATACGCGGCTGGGACTTGCACGCATAACGAGACCAAAGCAATACGCGGCTGGGACTTGTACGCTCGATGAGACCGAAGCAATACGCGGCTGGAACTTGTACGCATAACGAGACCGATGCAACACGCGGCTGGGACTTGTACACATAACGAGACCGAAGCAACACGCGGCTGGGACTTGTACGCATAGCGATACCGACGCAATACGCGGCTGGGACTTGTACGCATATCGAGACCGAAGCATTACGTGGCTGGAACTGGTTCGCTCGACGAGACCGAAGCAATACGCGGCTGGAACTTGTACGCATGACGAGACCGAAGCAACACGCTGCTGGGACTTGTACGCATAACGATACCGAAGCAATACGCGGCTGGGACTTGTACGCATAACGAGACCAAAGCAATACGCGGCTGGGGCTTGTACGCATAACGAGACCGAAGCAATACGCGGCTGGGACTTGTCCGCTCGACGATACCGAAGCAATACGCGGCTGGAACTTGTACGCATAACGAGACCGAAGCATTACGCGGCTGGAACTTGTACGCACAACGAGACCGAAGCAACACGCGGCTGAAAATTGTACGCATAACGAGACCGAAGCAATACGCGGCTGGGACTTGTACGCATAACGAGACCCAAGCAATACGCGGCTGGAACTTGTGTGCTCGACGATACCGAAGCAATACACGGCTGGGACTTGTACGCATAACGGTACCGAAGCAATACGCGGCTGGAACTTGTACGCACAACGAGACCGAAGCAACACGCGGCTGAAAATTGTACGCATAACGAGACCAAAGCAATACGCGGCTGGAACTTGTACGCCCGACGAGACTGAAGCAATACGCGGGTGGGACTAGTACACGTAACGAGAACAAAGCAATACGCGGCTGGGACTTGTACGCTCCACGAGACCGAAGTAATACGTGACTGGGACTTGTACGCTCGAGGAGACCGAAGCAATACGCGGCTGGGACTTGTACGCGTAACGAGACAAAAGCAATACGCGGATGGGACTTGTACGCTCGACTAGACCGAAGCAATTCCCGCCTGGAATTTGTACGCATGATTAGACCGAAGCAATACGCGGCTGGAACTTGCACGCATAACGAGACCGAAGCACTACGTGGTTGGAACTTGTACGGTTGACGAGACCGAAGCAATACGCGGCTGGAACTTGCACGCATATCGGGACCAAAAAAATACGCGGCTGGAACTTGTATGCTCGACGAGACCGAAGCAATACGCGGCTGGGACTTGTACGCTCGACGATACCGAAGCAATACGCGGCTGGGACTTGTACGCATAACGAGACCGAAGGAATACGCGGCTGGGACTTGAACGCGTAACGAGACCGAAGCAATACGCGGCTAGAGCTTGTACGCTCCACGAGACCGAAGCAATACGCGGCTGGAACTTGTACGCATAACGAGACCCAAGCAATACGCGGCTGGAACTTGTATGCTCGACGATACCGAAGCAGTACACGCCTGGGACTTGAACGCATAACGGTACCGAAGCAATACACGGCTGGGACTTGTACGCATAACGAGACCAAAAAAATACGCGGCTGGGACTTGTACGCTCGACGAGACCGAAGCAATAGCCGACTGGAATTTGAACACATGATTCGACCGAAGCAATACGCGGCTGGAACTTGCACGCATAACGAGACCGAAGCATTACGTGGCTGGAACTTGTACGCTTGACGAGACCGAAGCAATACGCGGCTGGAACTTGCACGCATAACGGGACCAAAAAAATACGCGGCTGGGACTTGTATGTTCGACGAGGCCGAAGCAATACGCGGCTTGGACTTGTACGCTCGACGAGACCGAAGCAATACGCGGCTGGAACTTGCACGCAAAACGAGACCAAAAAAATACGCGGCTGGGACTTGTACGCTCGACGAGGCCGAAGCAATACGCGGCTGGGACTTGTACGCTCGACGAGACCGAAGCAATACGCGGCTGGAACTTGCACGCATAACGAGACCAAAAAAATACGCGGCTGGGACTTGTACGCTCGACGAGGCCGAAGCAATACGCGGCTGGGACTCGTACGCATAACGAGAACAAAGCAATACGCGGCTGGGACTTGTACGCCCGACGATACCGAAGCAATACGCGGCTGGGACTTGTCCGCTCGACGATACCGAAGCAATACGCGACTGGAACTTGTACGCATAACGAGACCGAAGCATTACGCGGCTGGAACTTGTACGCTCGACGAGACCGAAGCAATACGCGGCTGGAACTTGTACGCTCGACGAGACCGAAGCAATACGCGGCTGGAACTTGTACGCGCGATGAGACCGAAGAAATACGCGGCAGGAACTTGCACGCATAACGAGACCGAAGCAACGCGCTGCTGGAACTTGTACGCATAACGAGACCGAAGCATTGCGCGGCTGGAACTGGTACGCTTGACGAGACCGAAGCAATACGCGGCTGGAACTTGCACGCATAACGAGACCGAAGCATTACGCGGCCGGAACTTGTACGCATAACGAGACCGAAGCAATACGCGGCTGGAACTTGTACGCTCGACGAGACCGAAGGCATACGCGGCTGGGACTTGTACGCTTGACGAGACCGAAGCAATACGCGGCTGGAAATTGCACGCATAACAAGAGCGAAGCAACACGCGGCTGGGACTTGTACGGTCGACGAGACCGAAGCAATACGCGGCTGGAACTTGTACGCTCGACGAGACCGAAGCAATACGCGGCTGGAACTTGCACGCATAACGAGACCGAAGCATTACGCGGCCGGAACTTGTACGCATAACGAGACCGAAGCAATACGCGGCTGGGACTTGTACGCATAACTAGACCGAAGCATTACGCGGCTGGAACTTGTACGCACAACGAGACCGAAGCAACACGCGGCTGGAACTTGAACGCATAACGAGACCGAAGCAATACGCGGCTGGAACTTGTGCGCTCGACGAGACCGAAGCAATACGCGGCTGGGACTTGTACGCTCGACGAGACCGAAGCAATACGCGGCTGGAACTTGATAGCATAACCAGACCGAACCATTACACGGCTGGAACTTGTTCGCATAACGAGACCGAAGCAATACGCGGCTGAACCTTGTTCACTCGACGAGACCGAAGCAATACGCGTCTGGAACTTGTACGCGTAACGAGACCGAAGCAATACGAGCCTGGGACTTGTATGCTCCACGAGACCGACGCGACACGCGGCTGGAACTTGTAGGCATATCGAGACCGAAGCCATACACGGTTGGGACTTGTACGCATAACGAGACCGAAGCAATACGCGGCTGGGACTTGCACGCATAACGAGACCAAAGCAATACGCGGCTGGGACTTGTACGCTCGATGAGACCGAAGCAATACGCGGCTGGAACTTGTACGCATAACGAGACCGATGCAACACGCGGCTGGGACTTGTACACATAACGAGACCGAAGCAACACGCGGCTGGGACTTGTACGCATAGCGATACCGACGCAATACGCGGCTGGGACTTGTACGCATATCGAGACCGAAGCATTACGTGGCTGGAACTGGTTCGCTCGACGAGACCGAAGCAATACGCGGCTGGAACTTGTACGCATAACGAGACCGAAGCATTACGCGGCTGGAACTTGTACGCACAACGAGACCGAAGCAACACGCGGCTGAAAATTGTACGCATAACGAGACCGAAGCAATACGCGGCTGGGACTTGTACGCATAACGAGACCCAAGCAATACGCGGCTGGAACTTGTGTGCTCGACGATACCGAAGCAATACACGGCTGGGACTTGTACGCATAACGGTACCGAAGCAATACGCGGCTGGAACTTGTACGCACAACGAGACCGAAGCAACACGCGGCTGAAAATTGTACGCATAACGAGACCAAAGCAATACGCGGCTGGAACTTGTACGCCCGACGAGACTGAAGCAATACGCGGGTGGGACTAGTACACGTAACGAGAACAAAGCAATACGCGGCTGGGACTTGTACGCTCCACGAGACCGAAGTAATACGTGACTGGGACTTGTACGCTCGAGGAGACCGAAGCAATACGCGGCTGGGACTTGTACGCGTAACGAGACAAAAGCAATACGCGGATGGGACTTGTACGCTCGACTAGACCGAAGCAATACCCGCCTGGAATTTGTACGCATGATTAGACCGAAGCAATACGCGGCTGGAACTTGCACGCATAACGAGACCGAAGCACTACGTGGTTGGAACTTGTACGGTTGACGAGACCGAAGCAATACGCGGCTGGAACTTGCACGCATATCGGGACCAAAAAAATACGCGGCTGGAACTTGTATGCTCGACGAGACCGAAGCAATACGCGGCTGGGACTTGTACGCTCGACGATACCGAAGCAATACGCGGCTGGGACTTGTACGCATAACGAGACCGAAGGAATACGCGGCTGGGACTTGAACGCGTAACGAGACCGAAGCAATACGCGGCTAGAGCTTGTACGCTCCACGAGACCGAAGCAATACGCGGCTGGAACTTGTACGCATAACGAGACCCAAGCAATACGCGGCTGGAACTTGTATGCTCGACGATACCGAAGCAGTACACGCCTGGGACTTGAACGCATAACGGTACCGAAGCAATACACGGCTGGGACTTGTACGCATAACGAGACCGAAGCAATACGCGGCTGGAACTTGTACGCTCGACGAGACAGAAGCAATATTCGGCTGGAACTTGTACGCTCGACGAGACCGAAGGAATACGCGGCTGGGACTTGTACGCATTACGAGACCGAAGCAATACCCGTCTGGAACTTGTACGCTCGACGAGACCGAAGCAATACGCGGCTGGAACTTACATGCATAACGAGTCCGAAGCAATTCGCGGCTGGAACTTGCACGCATAACGAGACCGAAGCATTTTCCGGCTGCAACTTGTATGCTTGACGAGACCGAAGCAACGCCCTGCTGAAACTTGTTTGCTCGACGAGACCGAAGCATTACGCGGCTGGAACTTGCACGCATAACGATATTGAAGCAATACGCTGCTGGAACTTGTGCGCTCGACGAGACCGAAGTTATACACGGCTGGGACTTGTACGCAGAACAAGACCAAAGCAATACGCGGCTGGAAGTTGTACGCAAGACGAGACCGAAGCAATACGCGGCTGGAACTAGTACGCTCGACGAGACCGAAGCAAGACGCGGCTGGGACTTGTACGCATAACGAGACCGAAGCAATACGCGGCTGGAACTTGCACGTATAACGAGACCGACGCAACGCGCTGCTGGAACTTGTTCGCTCGACGAGACCGAAGCAATACGCGGCTGGAACTTGTACGCATAACGAGACCGAAGCATTACGCGGCTGGAACTTGTATGCATAACGAGACCGAAGCAACACGCGGCTGGAACTTGTACGCATAACGAGATCGAAGCAACTCGCGGCTGGGACTTGTACGCTCGACGAGACCGAAGCAATAAGCTGCTGGAACTTGTACGCTCGACGACACCGAAGCAAAACGAGGTTGGGACTTGTACGTTCCACGAGACCGAAGCAATACGCGGCTGGAACATGTACGCATAAGGAGATCGGAGCAATACACTGATGGAACATGTGCGCATAACGAGACCGAAGCAATACGCAGCTGGGACTTGTACGCAGAACAAGACCAAAGCAATACGCGGCTGGAAGTTGTACGCTCGACTAGACCGAAGCAATACGCGGCTGGAACTTACACGCATAACGAGTCCGAAGCAATACGCGGCTGGAACTTGCACGCATAACGAGACCGAAGCATTTTCCGGCTGCAACTTGTATGCTTGACGAGACCGAAGCAACGCCCTGCTGAAACTTGTTTGCTCGACGAGACCGAAGCATTACGCGGCTGGAACTTGCACGCATAACGATATTGAAGCAATACGCTGCTGGAACTTGTGCGCTTGACGAGACCGAAGTTATACACGGCTGGGACTTGTACGCAGAACAAGACCAAAGCAATACGCGGCTAGAAGTTGTACGCAAGACGAGACCGAAGCAATACGCGGCTGGAACTAGTACGCTCGACGAGACCGAAGCAAGACGCGGCTGGGACTTGTACGCATAACGAGACCGAAGCAATACGCGGCTGGAACTTGCACGCATAACGAGGCCGACGCAACGCGCTGCTGGAACATGTTCGCTCGACGAGACCGAAGCAATACGCGGCTGGAACTTGTACGCATAACGAGACCGAAGCATTACGCGGCTGGAACTTGTATGCCTAACGAGAGCGAAGCAACACGCGGCTGGAACTTGTACGCATAACGAGATCGAAGCAACTCGCGGCTGGGACTTGTACGCTCGACGAGACCGAAGCAATAAGCTGCTGGAACTTGTACGCACGACGACACCGAAGCAATACGCGGCTGGGACTTGTACGTTCCACGAGACCGAAGCAATACGCGGCTGGAACATGTACGCATAAGGAGATCGGAGCAATACACTGATGGAACATGTGCGCATAACGAGACCGAAGCAATACGCAGCTGGGACTTGTACGCAGAACAAGACCAAAGCAATACGCGGCTGGAAGTTGTACGCAGAACAAGACCAAAGCAATACGCGGCTGGAAGTTGTACGCAAGACGAGACCGAAGCAATACGCGGCTGGAACTAGTACACTCGACGAGACCGAAGCAAGACGCGGCTGGGACTTGTACGCATAACGAGACCGAAGCAATACGCGGCTGGAACTTGCACGTATAACGAGACCGACGCAACGCGCTGCTGGAACTTGTTCGCTCGACGAGACCGAAGCAATACGCGGCTGGAACTTGTACGCATAACGAGACCGAAGCATTACGCGGCTGGAACTTGTATGCATAACGAGACCGAAGCAACACGCGGCTGGAACTTGTACGCATAACGAGATCGAAGCAACTCGCGGCTGGGACTTGTACGCTCGACGAGACCGAAGCAATAAGCTGCTGGAACTTGTACGCTCGACGACACCGAAGCAAAACGCGGTTGGGACTTGTACGTTCCACGAGACCGAAGCAATACGCGGCTGGAACATGTACGCATAAGGAGATCGGAGCAATACACTGATGGAACATGTGCGCATAACGAGACCGAAGCAATACGCAGCTGGGACTTGTACGCAGAACAAGACCAAAGCAATACGCGGCTGGAAGTTGTACGCTCGACTAGACCGAAGCAATACGCGGCTGGAACTTACACGCATAACGAGTCCGAAGCAATACGCGGCTGGAACTTGCACGCATAACGAGACCGAAGCATTTTCCGGCTGCAACTTGTATGCTTGACGAGACCGAAGCAACGCCCTGCTGAAACTTGTTTGCTCGACGAGACCGAAGCATTACGCGGCTGGAACTTGCACGCATAACGATATTGAAGCAATACGCTGCTGGAACTTGTGCGCTCGACGAGACCGAAGTTATACACGGCTGGGACTTGTACGCAGAACAAGACCAAAGCAATACGCGGCTAGAAGTTGTACGCAAGACGAGACCGAAGCAATACGCGGCTGGAACTAGTACGCTCGACGAGACCGAAGCAAGACGCGGCTGGGACTTGTACGCATAACGAGACCGAAGCAATACGCGGCTGGAACTTGCACGCATAACGAGGCCGACGCAACGCGCTGCTGGAACATGTTCGCTCGACGAGACCGAAGCAATACGCGGCTGGAACTTGTACGCATAACGAGACCGAAGCATTACGCGGCTGGAACTTGTATGCCTAACGAGACCGAAGCAACACGCGGCTGGAACTTGTACGCATAACGAGATCGAAGCAACTCGCGGCTGGGACTTGTACGCTCGACGAGACCGAAGCAATAAGCTGCTGGAACTTGTACGCACGACGACACCGAAGCAATACGCGGCTGGGACTTGTACGTTCCACGAGACCGAAGCAATACGCGGCTGGAACATGTACGCATAAGGAGATCGGAGCAATACACTGATGGAACATGTGCGCATAACGAGACCGAAGCAATACGCAGCTGGGACTTGTACGCAGAACAAGACCAAAGCAATACGCGGCTGGAAGTTGTACGCTCGACTAGACCGAAGCAACACGCGGCTGGAACTTGAACGCTCCACGAGACCGAAGCAATACGCGGCTGGAACTTGTACGCATAACGAGCCCGAAGCATTACGCGGCTGGAACTTGTACGCATAACGAGTCCGAAGCAACACGCGGCTGGAACTTGTACGCATAACGAGACCGAATCAACTCATGGCTGGGACTTGCACGCGTAACGAGACCGAAGCAATACGCGGCTGGAACTTGTACGCTGGTAGAGACCGAAGGAATACGCGGCTGGGACTTGTACGCATAACGAGAACAAAGCAATACGCGACTGGGTCTTGTACGCTCGGCGAGACCGAAGCAATACGTGGCTGGAACTTGCACGCATAACGAGACCGAAGCAATACGCGGCTGGAAGTTGTACGCTCGACTAGACCGAAGCAACACACGGCTGGAACTTGAACGCTCCACGAGACCGAAGCAATACGCGGCTGGAACTTGTACGCATAACGAGACCGAAGCATTACGCGGCTGGAACTTGTACGCATAACGAGTCCGAAGCAACACGCGGCTGGAACTTGTACGCATAACGAGACCGAATCAACTCATGGCTGGGACTTGCACGCGTAACGAGACCGAAGCAATACGCGGCTGGAACTTGTACGCTGGTAGAGACCGAAGGAATACGCGGCTGGAACCTGAACGCTCCACGAGACCGAAGCAATACGCGACTGGGTCTTGTACCCTCGGCGAGACCGAAGCAATACGTGGCTGGAACTTGCACGCATAACGAGACCGAAGCAATACGCTGCTGGAACTTGTTCGCTCGACGAGACCGAAGCAACACGCGGCTGGAACTTGTACGCATAACGATACCGAAGCAATACGCGGCTGGGACTTGTACGCATAACAAGACCAAAGCAATACGCGGCAGGGAGTTGTACGCTCGACGAGACCGAAACAATACGCGGCTGGAACTTGTACGCACAACAAGACCGAAGCATTACGCGGCTGGAACTTGTACGCATAACGAGTCCGAAGCAATAAACGGTTTGGACCTGTATACATAACGAGAGCGAAGCAATACGCGACTGGGTCTTGTTCGCTCGACCAGACCGAAGCAATACGAGGCTGGAACTTGTACGCGTAACGGGACCAAAGCAATACGCGGCTGGAACTTGTACGCTGGAAGAGACCGAAGGAATACGCGGCTGGAACTTGTACGCATAACGAGACCGGAGCCACACGCTGCTGGAACTTGTACGCATAACGAGACCGAAGCAATACGCAGCTTGGACTTGTACGCATAACGAGACCAAAGCAATACGCGGCTGGGGCTTGTACGCATAACGAGACCGAAGCAACACGCGGCCGGAACTTGTTCGCTCGAAGAGACTGAAGCAATACGCGGCTGGAACTTGTACGCATAAGGAGATCGGAGCAATACACGGATGGAACATGTACGCATAACGACACCGAAGCAATACGCGGCTGGAACTTGCACGCATAACGAGACCGAACCGTTACAAGGCTGGAACTTGTACGCATAACGAGACCGAAGCAATACGCGGCTTGGACTTGTACGCATAACAAGACCGAAGGATTACGCAGCTGGGACTTGTACGCATTACGAGACCGAAGCAATACCCGTCTGGAACTTGTACGCTTGACGAGACCGAAGCAATACGCGGCTGGAACTTACACGCATAACGAGTCCGAAGCAATACGCGGCTGGAACTTACACGCATAACGAGACCGAAGCATTATCCGGCTGCAACTTGTATGCTTGACGAGACCGAAGCAACGCGCTGCTGAAACTTGTTCGCTCGACGAGACCGAAGCATTACGCGGCTGGAACTTGCACGCACAACGAGATTGAAGCAATACGCGGCTGGGACTTGTACGCAGAACAAGACCAAAGCAATACGCGGCTGGAAGTTGTACGCTCGACGAGACCGAAGCAACACGCGGCTGGAACTTGTACGCATAACGAGACCGAAGCAATACGCGGCTGGAACTTGCACGCATAACGAGACCGAAGCATTATCCTGCTGTAACTTGTACGCATAATGAGACCGAAGCAATATGCGGCTGGGACTTGTACGCATAACGAGACCGAAGCAACACGCGGCTGGGACTTGTACGCATAACGAGACCGAAGCAACACGCGGCTCGGACTTGTACGCATAACGAGACCAAAGCAATACGCGGCTGGGACTAGTACGCTCGATGAGACCGAAGCTATACGCGGCTGGAACTTGTACGCTCGACGAGACCGAAGGAATACGCGGCTTGGACTTGTACGCATAACGAGACCGAAGCAACACCCGGCTGGAACTTGTACGCTTGACGACACCGAAGCAATACGCGGCTGGGACTTGTACGCATAACGAGACCGCAGCAATACTCGGCTGGTACTTGCACGCTCGACGAGACCAGAGCAATACGCGGCTGGAACTTGCACGCATAACGAGACCGAAGCATTATCCTGCTGTAACTTGTACGCATAATGAGACCGAAGCAATATGCGGCTGGGACTTGTACGCATAACGAGACCGAAGCAACACGCGGCTGGGACTTGTACGCATAACGAGACCGAAGCAACACGCGGCTCGGACTTGTACGCATAACGAGACCAAAGCAATACGCGGCTGGGACTTGTACGCTCGATGAGACCGAAGCTATACGCGGCTGGAACTTGTACGCTCGACGAGACCGAAGGAATACGCGGCTTGGACTTGTACGCATAACGAGACCGAAGCAACACCCGGCTGGAACTTGTACGCTTGACGAGACCGAAGCAATACGCGGCTGGAACTTGCACGCATAACGAGACCGAAGCATTACGCGGGTGGAACTTGCACGCATAACGAAACCGAAGCAATTCGTGGCTTGAACTTCTTCGCATAACGGGACCGAAGCATTACGCGGCTGGAACTTGTATGCATAACGAGACCAAAGCATTACGCGGCTGGAACTTGTACCCCCGACGAGACCGAAGAAATACGTGGCTGGAATTTGCACGCATAACGAGACCGAAGCAACGCGCGGCTGGAACTTGTACGCATAACGAGACCGAAGCAACACGCGGCTGGGACTTGTACGCCCGACGAGACCGAAGAAATACGCGGCTGGAACTTGCACGCAAAACGAGACCGAAGCATTATCCGGCTGCAACTTGTACGCTTGACGATACCGAAGCAATACGCTGCTGGAACTTGCACGCATAACGAGACCGAAGCAACGCGCTGCTGGAACTTGTACGCTTGACGAGACCGAAGCAATACGCGGCTGGAACTTGCACGCATAACGAGACCGAAGCATTATCCGGCTGCAACTTGTACGCTTGACGATACCGAAGCAATACGCGGCTGGAACTTGCACGCGTAACGAGACGAAGCATTACGCGGCTGGAACTTGCACGCATAACGAGACCGAAGCCATAGGCGGCTGGAACTTGCACGCATAACGAGACCGAAGCATTACGCGGGTGGAACTTGCACGCATAACGAAACCGAAGCAATTCGTGGATTGAACTTCTACGCATAACGAGACCGAAGCATTACGCGGCTGGAACTTGTACGCATAACGAGACCAAAGTATTACGCGGCTGGAACTTGTACCCCCGACGAGACCGAAGAAATACGTGGCTGGAATTTGCACGCATAACGAGACCGAAGCAACGCGCGGCTGGAACTTGTACGCATAACGAGACCGAAGCAACACGCGGCTGGGACTTGTACGCCCGACGAGACCGAAGAAATACGCGGCTGGAACTTGCACGCAAAACGAGACCGAAGCAATACGCGGCTGGAACTTGCACGCGTAACGAGACGAAGCATTACGCGGCTGGAACTTGCACGCATAACGAGACCGAAGCCATAGGCGGCTGGAACTTGCACGCATAACGAGACCGAAGCATTACGCGGGTGGAACTTGCACGCATAACGAAACCGAACCAATTCGTGGCTGGAACTTCTACGCATAACGAGACCGAAGCATTACGCGGCTGGAACTTGTACGCATAACGAGACCAAAGCATTACGCGGCAGGAACTTGTACCCCCGACGAGACCGAAGAAATACGTGGCTGGAACTTGCACGCATAACGAGACCGAAGAAATACGCGGCTGGAACTTGCACGCAAAACGAGACCGAAGCAATACGCGGCTGGAACTTGCACGCGTAACGAGACGAAGCATTACGCGGCTGGAACTTGCACGCATAACGAGACCGAAGCCATAGGCGGCTGGAACTTGGACGCATAACGAGACCGAAGCATTACGCGGGTGGAACTTGCACGCATAACGAAACCGAAGCAATTCGTGGCTGGAACTTCTACGCATAACGAGACCGAAGCATTACGCGGCTGGAACTTGTACGCATAACGAGACCAAAGCATTACGCGGCTGGAACTTGTACCCCCGACGAGACCGAAGAAATACGTGGCTGGAACTTGCACGCATAACGAGACCGAAGCAACGCGCGGCTGGAACTTGTACGCATATCGAGACCGAAGCAACACGCGGCTGGGTCTTGTACGCCCGACGAGACCGAAGAAATACGCGGCTGGAACTTGCACGCAAAACGAGACCGAAGCATTACGCGGCTGGAACGTGAACGCATAACCAGACCGAAGCAACACGCGGCTGGAACTTGAACGCATAACGAGATCGAAGCAAGACACGGCTGGAACCTGTACGCTCGACGGGCCTGAAGCAATACCCGGCTGCAACTTGAACGCTCCACGAGACCGAAGCAATACGCGGCTGGAACTTGTAGGCTCGACGAGGCCGAAGCAATACGCGGCTGGGACTTGTACGCTCCTCGAGACGGAAGCATTACGCGGCTGGAACTTGTACGCAAAACGAGACCGAAGCAATACGCGGCTGGAACTTGCCCGCATAAAAAGACCGGACCATTACAGGGCTGGAACTTGTACGCATTACGACACCGAAGCAATACGCGGCTGGGACTTGTACGCATAACGACACCGAAGCAATACGCGGCTGGGACTTGTACGCATAACGAGACCGCAGCAATACTCGGCTGGTACTTGCACGCTCGACGAGACCAGAGCAATAAGCGGCTGGAACTTGCACGCATAACGAGACCGAAGCATTATCCTGCTGTAACTTGTACGCATAATGAGACCGAAGCAATATGCGGCTGGGACTTGTACGCATAACGAGACCGAAGCAACACGCGGCTGGGACTTGTACGCATAACGAGACCGAAGCAACACGCGGCTCGGACTTGTACGCATAACGAGACCAAAGCAATACGCGGCTGGGACTTGTACGCTCGATGAGACCGAAGCTATACGCGGCTGGAACTTGTACGCTCGACGAGACCGAAGGAATACGCGGCTTGGACTTGTACGCATAACGAGACCGAAGCAACACCCGGCTGGAACTTGTACGCTTGACGAGATCGAAGCAATACGCGGCTGGAACTTGCACGCATAACGAGACCGAAGCATTATCCGGCTGTAACTTGTGCGCTTGACGAGACCGAAGCCATAGGCGGCTGGAACTTGCACGCATAACGAGACCGAAGCATTACGCGGCTGGAACTTGCACGCATAACGAGACCGAAGCCATACTCGGCTGGAACTTGCACGCATAACGAGACCGAAGCATTACGCGGGTGGAACTTGCACGCATAACGAAACCGAAGCAATTCGTGGCTGGAACTTCTGCGCATAACGAGACCGAAGCATTACGCGGCTGGAACATGTACGCATAACGAGACCAAAGCAATACGCGGCTGGAACTTGTACCCCCGACGAGACCGAAGAAATACGTGGCTGGAACTTGCACGCATAACGAGACCGAAGCAACTCGCGGCTGGAACTTGTACGCATAACGAGACCGAAGCAACACGCGGCTGGGACTTGTACGCCCGACGAGACCTAAGAAATACGCGGCTGGAACTTGCACGCAAAACGAGACCGAAGCATTACGCGGCTGGAACGTGAACGCATAACCAGACCGAAGCAACACGCGGCTGGAACTTGAACGCATAACGAGATCGAAGCAAGACACGGCTGGGGCTTGTACGCATAACAAGACCGAAGCAACACGCGGCTGGACCTTGTATGCATAACGAGACCGAAGCAATACGCGGCTCGGACTTGTACGCATAACGAGACCAAAGCAATACGCGGCTGGGACTTGTACGCTCGACGAGACCGAAGGAATACGCGGCTGGAACTTGTACGTTCGACGAGACCGCAGCAATACGCGGCTGGATATTGCACGCATAACGAGACCCAAACAATGCGCGTCTGGAACTCGCACGCATAACAAGCCCGAAGCATTATCCGGCTGCAACTTGTACGCTTGACGAGACCGAAGCAATACGCGGCTGGAACTTGTACGCTCGACGAGACCGAAGCAATACGCAGCTGGAACTTGTACGCTCGACGAGACCGAAGCAATGCGCGGCTGGGACTTGTACGCTCCTCGAGACCGAAGCAACACGCGGCTGGAACCTGTACGCTCGACGAAACCGAAGAAATACGCGGTTGGAACTTGCACGCATAACGAGACCGAAGCAACGCGCTGCTGGAACTTGTACGCTTGACGAGACCGAAGCAATACGCGGCTGGAACTTGCACGCATAACGAGACCGAAGCATTATCCGGCTGCAACTTGTACGCTTGACGATACCGAAGCAATACGCGGCTGGAACTTGCACGCGTAACGAGACGAAGCATTACGCGGCTGGAACTTGCACGCATAACGAGACCGAAGCCATAGGCGGCTGGAACTTGCACGCATAACGAGACCGAAGCATTACGCGGGTGGAACTTGCACGCATAACGAAACCGAAGCAATTCGTGGCTTGAACTTCTACGCATAACGAGACCGAAGCATTACGCGGCTGGAACTTGTACGCATAACGAGACCAAAGCATTACGCGGCTGGAACTTGTACCCCCGACGAGACCGAAGAAATACGTGGCTGGAATTTGCACGCATAACGAGACCGAAGCAACGCGCGGCTGGAACTTGTACGCATAACGAGACCGAAGCAACACGCGGCTGGGACTTGTACGCCCGACGAGACCGAAGCAATACGCGGCTGGAACTTGTAGGCTCGACGAGGCCGAAGCAATACGCGGCTGGGACTTGTACGCTCCTCGAGACGGAAGCATTACGCGGCTGGAACTTGTACGCTCGACGAGACCGAACCAATACGCGGCTGGGACTTGAACGCATAACGAGACCGGAGCAATACGCGGCTGGAACTTGTACGCATAACGAGACCGAAGCATTACGCGGCTGGAACTTGTACGCATAACCAGACCGAAGCAACACGCGGCTGGAACTTGAACGCATAACGAGATCGAAGCAAGACACGGCTGGGACCTGTACGCTCGACGGGCCTGAAGCAATACCCGGCTGCAACTTGAACGCTCCACGAGACCGAAGCAATACGCGGCTGGAACGTGTAGGCTCGACGAGACCGAAGCAATACGCGGCTGGGACTTGTACGCTCGACGAGACCGAAGGAATACGCGGCTGGAACTTGTACGTTCGACGAGACCGCAGCAATACGCGGCTGGATATTGCACGCATAACAAGACCGAAGCAACACGCGGCTGGGACTTGTACGCATAACGATACCGAAGCAATACGCGGCTGGGACTTGTACGCATAACGAGACCAAAGCAATACGCGGCTGGGACCTGTACGCTCGACGAGACCGAAGCAATACGCGGCTGGAACCTGTACGCTCGACGAAACCGAAGAAATACGCGGCTGGAACTTGCACGCATAACGAGACCGAAGCAACGCGCTGCTGGAACTTGTACGCATATCAAGACCGTAGCATTACGCGGCTGGAACTTGTACGCATAACGAGACCGAAGCAAAACGCGGCTGGAACCTGTACACTCGACGAGACCGAAGGAATACGCGGCTGGGACTTGTACGCATAACTAGACCGAAGCATTACGCGGCTGGAACTTGTACGCACAACGAGACCGAAGCAACACGCGGCTGGAACTTGAACGCATAACGAGACCGAAGCAATACGCGGCTGGAACTTGTGCGCTCGACGAGACCGAAGCAATACGCGGCTGGGACTTGTACGCATAACGACACCGAAGCAATACGCGGCTGGGACTTGTACGCATAACGAGACCGCAGCAATACTCGGCTGGTACTTGCACGCTCGACGAGACCAGAGCAATAAGCGGCTGGAACTTGCACGCATAACGAGACCGAAGCATTATCCTGCTGTAACTTGTACGCATAATGAGACCGAAGCAATATGCGGCTGGGACTTGTACGCATAACGAGACCGAAGCAACACGCGGCTGGGACTTGTACGCACAACGAGACCGAAGCAACACGCGGCTGGAACTTGAACGCATAACGAGACCGAAGCAATACGCGGCTGGAACTTGTGCGCTCGACGAGACCGAAGCAATACGCGGCTGGGACTTGTACGCTCGACGAGACCGAAGCAATACGCGGCTGGAACTTGATAGCATAACCAGACCGAACCATTACACGGCTGGAACTTGTTCGCATAACGAGACCGAAGCAATACGCGGCTGAAACTTGATCACTCGACGAGACCGAAGCAATACGCGTCTGGAACTTGTACGCGTAACGAGACCGAAGCAATACGAGCCTGGGACTTGTATGCTCCACGAGACCGACGCGACACGCGGCTGGATCTTGTAGGCATATCGAGACCGAAGCCATACACGGTTGGGACTTGTACGCATAACGAGACCGAAGCAATACGCGGCTGGGACTTGCACGCATAACGAGACCAAAGCAATACGCGGCTGGGACTTGTACGCTCGATGAGACCGAAGCAATACGCGGCTGGAACTTGTACGCATAACGAGACCGATGCAACACGCGGCTGGGACTTGTACACATAACGAGACCGAAGCAACACGCGGCTGGGACTTGTACGCATAGCGATACCGACGCAATACGCGGCTGGGACTTGTACGCATATCGAGACCGAAGCATTACGTGGCTGGAACTGGTTCGCTCGACGAGACCGAAGCAATACGCGGCTGGAACTTGTACGCATGACGAGACCGAAGCAACACGCTGCTGGGACTTGTACGCATAACGATACCGAAGCAATACGCGGCTGGGACTTGTACGCATAACGAGACCAAAGCAATACGCGGCTGGGGCTTGTACGCATAACGAGACCGAAGCAATACGCGGCTGGGACTTGTCCGCTCGACGATACCGAAGCAATACGCGGCTGGAACTTGTACGCATAACGAGACCGAAGCATTACGCGGCTGGAACTTGTACGCACAACGAGACCGAAGCAACACGCGGCTGAAAATTGTACGCATAACGAGACCGAAGCAATACGCGGCTGGGACTTGTACGCATAACGAGACCCAAGCAATACGCGGCTGGAACTTGTGTGCTCGACGATACCGAAGCAATACACGGCTGGGACTTGTACGCATAACGGTACCGAAGCAATACGCGGCTGGAACTTGTACGCACAACGAGACCGAAGCAACACGCGGCTGAAAATTGTACGCATAACGAGACCAAAGCAATACGCGGCTGGAACTTGTACGCCCGACGAGACTGATGCAATACGCGGGTGGGACTAGTACACGTAACGAGAACAAAGCAATACGCGGCTGGGACTTGTACGCTCCACGAGACCGAAGTAATACGTGACTGGGACTTGTACGCTCGAGGAGACCGAAGCAATACGCGGCTGGGACTTGTACGCGTAACGAGACAAAAGCAATACGCGGATGGGACTTGTACGCTCGACTAGACCGAAGCAATACCCGCCTGGAATTTGTACGCATGATTAGACCGAAGCAATACGCGGCTGGAACTTGCACGCATAACGAGACCGAAGCACTACGTGGTTGGAACTTGTACGGTTGACGAGACCGAAGCAATACGCGGCTGGAACTTGCACGCATATCGGGACCAAAAAAATACGCGGCTGGAACTTGTATGCTCGACGAGACCGAAGCAATACGCGGCTGGGACTTGTACGCTCGACGATACCGAAGCAATACGCGGCTGGGACTTGTACGCATAACGAGACCGAAGGAATACGCGGCTGGGACTTGAACGCGTAACGAGACCGAAGCAATACGCGGCTAGAGCTTGTACGCTCCACGAGACCGAAGCAATACGCGGCTGGAACTTGTACGCATAACGAGACCCAAGCAATACGCGGCTGGAACTTGTATGCTCGACGATACCGAAGCAGTACACGCCTGGGACTTGAACGCATAACGGTACCGAAGCAATACACGGCTGGGACTTGTACGCATAACGAGACCGAAGCAATACGCGGCTGGAACTTGTACGCTCGACGAGACAGAAGCAATATTCGGCTGGAACTTGTACGCTCGACGAGACCGAAGGAATACGCGGCTGGGACTTGTACGCATTACGAGACCGAAGCAATACCCGTCTGGAACTTGTACGCTCGACGAGACCGAAGCATTACGCGGCTGGAACTTGCACGCATAACGATATTGAAGCAATACGCTGCTGGAACTTGTGCGCTCGACGAGACCGAAGTTATACACGGCTGGGACTTGTACGCAGAACAAGACCAAAGCAATACGCGGCTGGAAGTTGTACGCAAGACGAGACCGAAGCAATACGCGGCTGGAACTAGTACGCTCGACGAGACCGAAGCAAGACGCGGCTGGGACTTGTACGCATAACGAGACCGAAGCAATACGCGGCTGGAACTTGCACGTATAACGAGACCGACGCAACGCGCTGCTGGAACTTGTTCGCTCGACGAGACCGAAGCAATACGCGGCTGGAACTTGTACGCATAACGAGACCGAAGCATTACGCGGCTGGAACTTGTATGCATAACGAGACCGAAGCAACACGCGGCTGGAACTTGTACGCATAACGAGATCGAAGCAACTCGCGGCTGGGACTTGTACGCTCGACGAGACCGAAGCAATAAGCTGCTGGAACTTGTACGCTCGACGACACCGAAGCAAAACGCGGTTGGGACTTGTACGTTCCACGAGACCGAAGCAATACGCGGCTGGAACATGTACGCATAAGGAGATCGGAGCAATACACTGATGGAACATGTGCGCATAACGAGACCGAAGCAATACGCAGCTGGGACTTGTACGCATAACGAGACCGAAGCATTACGCGGCTGGAACTTGTATGCCTAACGAGAGCGAAGCAACACGCGGCTGGAACTTGTACGCATAACGAGATCGAAGCAACTCGCGGCTGGGACTTGTACGCTCGACGAGACCGAAGCAATAAGCTGCTGGAACTTGTACGCACGACGACACCGAAGCAATACGCGGCTGGGACTTGTACGTTCCACGAGACCGAAGCAATACGCGGCTGGAACATGTACGCATAAGGAGATCGGAGCAATACACTGATGGAACATGTGCGCATAACGAGACCGAAGCAATACGCAGCTGGGACTTGTACGCAGAACAAGACCAAAGCAATACGCGGCTGGAAGTTGTACGCAGAACAAGACCAAAGCAATACGCGGCTGGAAGTTGTACGCAAGACGAGACCGAAGCAATACGCGGCTGGAACTAGTACGCTCGACGAGACCGAAGCAAGACGCGGCTGGGACTTGTACGCATAACGAGACCGAAGCAATACGCGGCTGGAACTTGCACGTATAACGAGACCGACGCAACGCGCTGCTGGAACTTGTTCGCTCGACGAGACCGAAGCAATACGCGGCTGGAACTTGTACGCATAACGAGACCGAAGCATTACGCGGCTGGAACTTGTATGCATAACGAGACCGAAGCAACACGCGGCTGGAACTTGTACGCATAACGAGATCGAAGCAACTCGCGGCTGGGACTTGTACGCTCGACGAGACCGAAGCAATAAGCTGCTGGAACTTGTACGCTCGACGACACCGAAGCAAAACGCGGTTGGGACTTGTACGTTCCACGAGACCGAAGCAATACGCGGCTGGAACATGTACGCATAAGGAGATCGGAGCAATACACTGATGGAACATGTGCGCATAACGAGACCGAAGCAATACGCAGCTGGGACTTGTACGCAGAACAAGACCAAAGCAATACGCGGCTGGAAGTTGTACGCTCGACTAGACCGAAGCAATACGCGGCTGGAACTTACACGCATAACGAGTCCGAAGCAATACGCGGCTGGAACTTGCACGCATAACGAGACCGAAGCATTTTCCGGCTGCAACTTGTATGCTTGACGAGACCGAAGCAACGCCCTGCTGAAACTTGTTTGCTCGACGAGACCGAAGCATTACGCGGCTGGAACTTGCACGCATAACGATATTGAAGCAATACGCTGCTGGAACTTGTGCGCTCGACGAGACCGAAGTTATACACGGTTGGGACTTGTACGCAGAACAAGACCAAAGCAATACGCGGCTAGAAGTTGTACGCAAGACGAGACCGAAGCAATACGCGGCTGGAACTAGTACGCTCGACGAGACCGAAGCAACACGCGGCTGGAACTTGTACGCATAACGAGACCGAAGCAATACGCGGCTGGAACTTGCACGCATAACGAGGCCGACGCAACGCGCTGCTGGAACATGTTCGCTCGACGAGACCGAAGCAATACGCGGCTGGAACTTGTACGCATAACGAGACCGAAGCATTACGCGGCTGGAACTTGTATGCCTAACGAGACCGAAGCAACACGCGGCTGGAACTTGTACGCATAACGAGATCGAAGCAACTCGCGGCTGGGACTTGTACGCTCGACGAGACCGAAGCAATAAGCTGCTGGAACTTGTACGCACGACGACACCGAAGCAATACGCGGCTGGGACTTGTACGTTCCACGAGACCGAAGCAATACGCGGCTGGAACATGTACGCATAAGGAGATCGGAGCAATACACTGATGGAACATGTGCGCATAACGAGACCGAAGCAATACGCAGCTGGGACTTGTACGCAGAACAAGACCAAAGCAATACGCGGCTGGAAGTTGTACGCTCGACTAGACCGAAGCAACACGCGGCTGGAACTTGAACGCTCCACGAGACCGAAGCAATACGCGGCTGGAACTTGTACGCATAACGAGCCCGAAGCATTACGCGGCTGGAACTTGTACGCATAACGAGTCCGAAGCAACACGCGGCTGGAACTTGTACGCATAACGAGACCGAATCAACTCATGGCTGGGACTTGCACGCGTAACGAGACCGAAGCAATACGCGGCTGGAACTTGTACGCTGGTAGAGACCGAAGGAATACGCGGCTGGGACTTGTACGCATAACGAGAACAAAGCAATACGCGACTGGGTCTTGTACGCTCGGCGAGACCGAAGCAATACGTGGCTGGAACTTGCACGCATAACGAGACCGAAGCAATACGCGGCTGGAAGTTGTACGCTCGACTAGACCGAAGCAACACGCGGCTGGAACTTGAACGCTCCACGAGACCGAAGCAATACGCGGCTGGAACTTGTACGCTGGTAGAGACCGAAGGAATACGCGGCTGGGACTTGTACGCATAACGAGAACAAAGCAATACGCTGCTGGAACTTGTTCGCTCGACGAGACCGAAGCAACACGCGGCTGGAACTTGTACGCATAACGATACCGAAGCAATACGCGGCTGGGACTTGTACGCATAACAAGACCAAAGCAATACGCGGCAGGGAGTTGTACGCTCGACGAGACCGAAACAATACGCGGCTGGAACTTGTACGCACAACAAGACCGAAGCATTACGCGGCTGGAACTTGTACGCATAACGAGTCCGAAGCAATAAACGGTTTGGACCTGTATACATAACGAGAGCGAAGCAATACGCGACTGGGTCTTGTTCGCTCGACCAGACCGAAGCAATACGAGGCTGGAACTTGTACGCGTAACGGGACCAAAGCAATACGCGGCTGGAACTTGTACGCTGGAAGAGACCGAAGGAATACGCGGCTGGAACTTGTACGCATAACGAGACCGGAGCCACACGCTGCTGGAACTTGTACGCATAACGAGACCGAAGCAATACGCAGCTTGGACTTGTACGCATAACGAGACCAAAGCAATACGCGGCTGGGGCTTGTACGCATAACGAGACCGAAGCAACACGCGGCCGGAACTTGTTCGCTCGAAGAGACTGAAGCAATACGCGGCTGGAACTTGTACGCATAAGGAGATCGGAGCAATACACGGATGGAACATGTACGCATAACGACACCGAAGCAATACGCGGCTGGAACTTGCACGCATAACGAGACCGAACCGTTACAAGGCTGGAACTTGTACGCATAACGAGACCGAAGCAATACGCGGCTTGGACTTGTACGCATAACAAGACCGAAGGATTACGCAGCTGGGACTTGTACGCATTACGAGACCGAAGCAATACCCGTCTGGAACTTGTACGCTTGACGAGACCGAAGCAATACGCGGCTGGAACTTACACGCATAACGAGTCCGAAGCAATACGCGGCTGGAACTTACACGCATAACGAGACCGAAGCATTATCCGGCTGCAACTTGTATGCTTGACGAGACCGAAGCAACGCGCTGCTGAAACTTGTTCGCTCGCCGAGACCGAAGCATTACGCGGCTGGAACTTGCACGCACAACGAGATTGAAGCAATACGCGGCTGGGACTTGTACGCAGAACAAGACCAAAGCAATACGCGGCTGGAAGTTGTACGCTCGACGAGACCGAAGCAACACGCGGCTGGAACTTGTACGCATAACGAGACCGAAGCAATACGCGGCTGGGACTTGTACGCATAACGCGACCGAAGCAATACGCGGCTGGAACTTGTACGCACGACGAGACAGAAGCAATATTCGGCTGGAACTTGTACGCTCGACGAGACCGAAGGAATACGCGGCTGGGACTTGTACGCATTACGAGACCGAAGCAATACCCGTCTGGAACTTGTACGCTCGACGAGACCGAAGCAATACGCGGCTGGAACTTACACGCATAACGAGTCCGAAGCAATACGCGGCTGGAACTTGCACGCATAACGAGACCGAAGCATTTTCCGGCTGCAACTTGTATGCTTGACGAGACCGAAGCAACGCCCTGCTGAAACTTGTTTGCTCGACGAGACCGAAGCATTACGCGGCTGGAACTTGCACGCATAACGATATTGAAGCAATACGCTGCTGGAACTTGTGCGCTCGACGAGACCGAAGTTATACACGGCTGGGACTTATACGCAGAACAAGACCAAAGCAATACGCGGCTGGAAGTTGTACGCTCGACTAGACCGAAGCAACACGCGGCTGGAACTTGAACGCTCCACGAGACCGAAGCAATACGCGACTGGGTCTTGTACCCTCGGCGAGACCGAAGCAATACGTGGCTGGAACTTGCACGCATAACGAGACCGAAGCAATACGCTGCTGGAACTTGTTCGCTCGACGAGACCGAAGCAACACGCGGCTGGAACTTGTACGCATAACGATACCGAAGCAATACGCGGCTGGGACTTGTACGCATAACAAGACCAAAGCAATACGCGGCAGGGAGTTGTACGCTCGACGAGACCGAAACAATACGCGGCTGGAACTTGCACGCACAACAAGACCGAAGCATTACGCGGCTGGAACTTGTACGCATAACGAGTCCGAAGCAATAAACGGTTTGGACCTGTATACATAACGAGACCGAAGCAACTCGCGGCTGGGACTTGTACGCATAACGAGACCGAAGCAATACGCTGCTGGAACTTGTATTGCTCGAAGAGACCGAAGCAATACGCGACTGGGTCTTGTACGCTCGACGAGACCGAAGCAATACACGGCTGGAACTTGCACGCATAACGAGACCGAAGCATTACGCGGCTGGGACTTGCACGCGTAACGAGACCGAAGCAATACGCGGCTGGAACTTGTACGCTCGACGAGACCGAAACAATACGCGGCTGGAACTTGTACGCTCCACGAGACCGAAGCAATACGCGGCTGGGACTTGCGCGCTTGACGATACCGAAGCAATACGCGGCTGGGACTTGTACGCATAACGAGACCAAAGCAATACGCGGCTGGGACTTGTACACTCGACGAGACCGAAGCAACACGCGGCTGGGACTTTTACGCTCGACGATACCGAAGCAATACGCGGCTGGGAATTGTACGCTCCACGAGACCGAAGCAATACGTGGCTGGGGCTTGTACGCTCGAGGAGACCGAAGCAATACGCGGCTGGGACTTGTACGCGTAACGAGACCAAAGCAAAACGCGGATGGGACTTGTACGCTCGACTAGACCGAAGCAATACCCGCCTGGAATTTGTACGCATGATTAGACCGAAGCAATACGCGGCTGGAACTTGCACGCATAACGAGACCGAAGCATTACGTGGCTGGAACTTGTACGCTTGACGAGACCGAAGCAATACGCGGCTGGAACTTGCACGCATATCGAGACCAAAAAAATAAGCGGCTGGAACTTGTATGCTCGACGAGACCGAAGCAATACGCGGCTGGGACTTGTACGCTCGACGATACCGAAGCAATACGCGGCTGGGACTTGTACGCATAACGAGACCGAAGGAATACGCGGCTGGGACTTGAACGCTTAACGAGACCGAAGTAATACGCGGCTAGAGCTTGTACGCTCCACGAGACCGAAGCAATACGTGGCTGGAACTTGTACGCATAACGAGACCCAAGCAATACGCGGCTGGAACTTGTATGCTCGACGATACCGAAGCAGTACACGCCTGGGACTTGAACGAATAACGGTACCGAAGCAATACACGGCTGGGACTTGTACGCATAACGAGACCAAAGCAATACGCGGCTGGGACTTGTACGCTCGACGAGACCGAAGCAATACCCGACTGGAATTTGAACACATGATTCGACCGAAGCAATACGCGCCTGGAACTTGCACGCATAACGAGACCGAAGCATTACGTGGCTGGAACTTGTACGCTTGACGAGACCGAAGCAATACGCGGCTGGAACTTGCACGCATAACGGGACCAAAAAAATACGCGGCTGGGACTTGTACGCTCGACGAGGCCGAAGCAATACGCGGCTGGGACTTGTACGCTCGACGAGACCGAAGCAATACGCGGCTGGAACTTGCACGCATAACGAGACCAAAAAAATACGCGGCTGGGACTTGTACGCTCGACGAGACCGAAGCAATACGCGGCTGGGACTTTTACGCTCGACGATACCGAAGCAATACGCGGCTGGGACTAGTACACATAACGAGAACAAAGCAATACACGGCTGGAACTTGTACGCGTAACGAGACCGAAGCAATACGCGTCTGGAACTTGCACGAATAACGAGACCGAAGCAACGCGCTGCTGGAACTTCTTCGCATCGACGAGACCGAAGCAATACGCGGCTGGGACTTGTACGCTCGACGAGGCCGAAGCAATACGCGGCTGGGACTCGTACGCATAACGAGACCGAAGCAATACGCGGCTGGAACTTGTACGCTCGACGAGACCGAAGCAACACGCGGCTGGGACTTGTACGCCCGACGATACCGAAGCAATACGCGGCTGGGACTTGTCCGCTCGACGATACCGAAGCAATACGCGGCTGGAACTTGTACGCATAACGAGACCGAAGCAATACGCGGCTGGAACTTGCACGCATAACGAGACCAAAAAAATACGCGGCTGGGGCTTGTACGCATAACGAGACCGAACCATTACACGGCTGGAACTTGTACACTCCACGAGACCGAAGCAATACGCGGCTGGAACTTGTACGCATAACGAGACCGAAGCATTACGCGGCTGGAACTTGTTCGCTCGACGAGACCGAAGCAATTCGCGGCTGGAACTTGTACGCTCGACGAGACCGAAGGAATACGCGGTTGGGATTTGCACGCCCGACGATACCGAAGCAATACGCGGCTGGGACGTGCCCGCTCGACGAGATCGAAACAATACGCGGCTGGGACTTGTACGCTCCACGAGACCGAAGAAATACGCGGTTGGAACTTGCACACATAACGAGACCAAAAAAATACGCGGCTGGGACTTATACGCTCGACGAGACTGAAGCAATACGCGGCTAGGACTTGTACGCTCGACGGTACCGAAGCAATACGCTGCTGGGACTTCTACGCATAACGAGACCAAAGCAATACGCGGCTGGGACTTGTACGCTCGACGAGGCCGAAGTAATACGCGGCTGGGACTTGTATGCCTAACGAGAATAAAGCAATACGCGGCTGGGACTTGTACGTGTAACGAGACCGAAGCAATACGCGGCTGGAACTTGTACGCTCGGCGAGACCGAGGGACTACGCGGCTGGGACTTGTACGCTCGACGAGGCCGAAGCAATACGGGGCTGGGACTTGTACGCTCGACGAGACTGAAGCAATACGTGGCTGGAACTTGCAAGCATAACGAGATCGAAGCAATACGCGGCTGGAACTTGTACGCATAACGAGATCGAAGCAATACGCGGCTGGAACTTGTACGCATAACGAGACCGCAGCTATACGCGCCTGGGACTTGTATGCTCCGCGAGACCGAAACAATACGCGGCTGGAACTTGTACGCTCGACGATACCGATGCAATACGCGGCTGGAATTGTACGCATAACGAGACCGAAGGAATACGCGGCTGGGGCTTGAACGCGTAACGAGACCGAAGAAATACGCGGCTGGGACTTGTACGCTCGACGATACCGATGCAATACGCGGCTGGAATTGTACGCATAACGAGACCGAAGGAATACGCGGTTGGGACTTGAACGCGTAACGAGACCGAAGCTGCTTTTGCACAGTTTTGACGTTGAACGTGCGATTCGCTCACCGAATCGCCGCTCTTGCTCCGTTTTGGCAAGAAACGTGCGTTTCGTGCTCCAAATCGCTGCTTTTGCACAGTTTTGACGCTAAACGTGCGTTTCGTGCACCACAACGCCGCTTTTGCAGCGAAACGTGCGTTTCGCGCCCCGAATCGCCGCTTTTGTTCCGTTTGGGAAGAAACGTGCGTTTCGTGCTCCAAATCGCTGCTTTTGCACAGTTTTGACGCTGAACGTGCGTTTCGCTCACCGAATCGCCGCTTTTGCTCCGTTTTGGCAAGAAACGTGCGTTTCGTGCACCAAAACGCCGCTTTTGCTGCGAAATGTGCGTTTCGTGCACCAAATCGCTGCTTTTGCACAGTTTTAGCGCTGAACGTGCGTTTCGTGCACCGAAACGTCGCTTTTGCTCCGTTTTGGCAAGAAACGTGCGTTTCGTGCTCCAAATCGCCGCTCTTGCACAGTTTTGACGCTAAACTTGCGTTTCGTGCACCAAAACGCCGCTTTTGCAGCGAAACGTGCGTTTCGCGCACCGAATCGCCGCTTTTGCTCCATTTTGGCAAGAAACATGCATTTCGTGCTCCAAATCGCTGCTTTTGTACAGTTTCGACGCTGAACGTGCGTTTCGTGCACCTTAACGCCACTTTTGCAGCGAAACGTGCGTTTCGTGCACCGAATCGCCGCTTTTGCTCCGTTTTGGCAAGAAACGTGCGTTTCGTGCTGCAAATCGCTGCTTTTGCACAGTTTTGACGCTAAACGTGCGTTTGGTGCACCAAAAACGCCGCTTTTGCAGGGAAACGTGCGTTTGGCGCACTGAATCGCCGCTTTTGCTCCGTTTTGGCAAGAAACGTGCGTTTCGTGCTCCAAAACGACGCTTTTGCAGCGAAACGTGCGTTTCGCGCACCGAATCGCCGCTTTTGTTCCGTTTTGGGAAGAAACTTGCGTTTCGTGCTCCAAATCGCTGCTTTTGCACAGTTTTGACGCTGAACGTGCGTTTCGCTCACCGAATCGCCGCTTTTGCTCCGTTTTGGCAAGAAACGTGCGTTTCGTGCACCAAAACGCCGCTTTTTGCTGCGAAGCGTGCGTTTCGTGCACCAAATCGCTGCTTTTGCAGTTTTGACGCTAAACGGGCGTTTCGTGCACCAAAACGCCGCTTTTGCAGCGAAACGTGCATTTCGCGCACCGAATCGCCGCTTTTGCTCCGTTTTGGCAAGAAACGTGCGTTTCGTGCACCAAATCTCTGCTTTTGCACAGTTGTGACTCTAACCGTGCGTTCCGTGCACCAAAACGCCGCTTTTGCAGCGAAGCGTGCGTTTCGCGCACCGAATCGCCGCTTTTGATCCGTTTTGGCAAGAAACATGCGTTTCGTGCTCCAAATCGCTGCTTTTGTACAGTTTTGGCGCTGAACGTGCGTTTCGTGCACCAAAACGCCGCTTTTGCTCCGTCTTGGCAAGAAACGTGCGTTTCGTGCTCCAAATCGCTGCTTTTGCACAGTTCTGACGCTAAACGTGCGTTTCGTGCACCACAACGCCGCTTTTGCAGCGAAACGTGCGTTTCGCGCACCGAATCGCCGCTTTTGTTCCGTTTTGGGAAGAAACGTGCGTTTCGTGCTCCAAATCGCTGCTTTTGCACAGTTCTGACGCTAAACGTGCGTTTCGTGCCCCACAACGCCGCTTTTGCAGCGAAACGTGCGTTTCGCGCACCGAATCGCCGCTTTTGCTCCGTTTGGCAAGAAACGTGCGTTTCGTGCTCCAAATCGCTGCTTTTGCTGCGAAATGTGCGTTTCGTGCACCAAATCGCTGCTTTTGCACAGTTTTGGCGCTGAACGTGCGTTTCGTGCACCAAAACGCCGCTTTTGCTCCGTTTTGGCAAGAAACGTGCGTTTCGTGCTCCAAATCGCCGCTCTTGCACAGTTTTGACGCTAAACTTGCGATTCGTGCACCAAAACGCCGCTTTTGCAGCGAAACGTGCTTATCGCGCACCGAATCGCCGCTTTTGCTCCGTTTTGGCAAGAAACATGCGTTTCGTGCTCCAAATCGCAGCTTTTGTACAGTTTTGACGCTGAACGTGCGTTTCGTGCACCAAAACGCTGCTTTTGCAGCGAAACGTGCGTTTCGCCCACCGAATCGCCGCTTTTGCTCCGTTTTGGCAAGAAACGTGCGTTTCGTACTGCAAATCGCTGCTTTTGCACAGTTTTGACGCTAAACGTGCGTTTGGTGCACCAAAACGCCGCTTTTGCAGGGAAACGTGCGTTTCGCGCACTGAATCGCCGCTTTTGCTCCGTCTTGGCAAGAAACGTGCGTTTCGTGCGCCAAAACGCCGCTTTTTGCAGCGAAGCGTGCGTTTCGTGCACCAAACCGCTGCTTTTGCACAGTTTTGGCGCTAAACGTGCGTTTCGTGCACCAAAACGCCGCTTTTGCAGCGAAACGTGCGTTTCGCGCAACGAATCGCCGCTTTTGTTCCGTTTTGGGAAGAAACGTGCGTTTCGTTCTCCAAATCGCTGCTTTTGCACAGTTTTGACGCTGAACGTGCGTTTCGCTCACCGAATCGCCGCTTTTGCTCCGTTTTGGCAAGAAACGTGCGTTTCGTGCACCAAATCACTGCTTTTGCACAGTTTTGACGCTAAACGTGCGTTTCGTGCACCAAATCGCTGCTTTTGCACAGTTTTGGCGCTAAGCGTGCGTTTCGTGCACCAAATCGCAGCTTTTGCACAGTTTTTTCGCTAAACGTGCGTTTCGTGCACCAAAACGCCGCTTTTGCAACGAAACGTGCGTTTCGCGGACCGAATCGCCGCTTTTGTTCCGTTTTGGGAAGAAACGTGCGCTTCATTGCTCCAAATCGCTGCTTTTGTTCCGTTTTGGGAAGAAACTTGCGTTTCGTGCTCCAAATCGCTGCTTTTGCACAGTTTTGACGCTGAACGTGCGTTTCGCTCACCGAATCGCCGCTTTTGCTCCGTTTTGGCAAGAAACGTGCGTTTCGTGCACCAAAACGCCGCTTTTTGCTGCGAAGCGTGCGTTTCGTGCACCAAATCGCTGCTTTTGCAGTTTTGACGCTAAACGGGCGTTTCGTGCACCAAAACGCCGCTTTTGCAGCGAAACGTGCATTTCGCGCACCGAATCGCCGCTTTTGCTCCGTTTTGGCAAGAAACGTGCGTTTCGTGCACCAAATCTGTGCTTTTGCACAGTTGTGACTCTAACCGTGCGTTCCGTGCACCAAAACGCCGCTTTTGCAGCGAAGCGTGCGTTTCGCGCACCGAATCGCCGCTTTTGCTCCGTTTTGGCAAGAAACATGCGTTTCGTGCTCCAAATCGCTGCTTTTGTACAGTTTTGGCGCTGAACGTGCGTTTCGTGCACCAAAACGCCGCTTTTGCTCCGTCTTGGCAAGAAACGTGCGTTTCGTGCTCCAAATCGCTGCTTTTGCACAGTTCTGACGCTAAACGTGCGTTTCGTGCACCACAACGCCGCTTTTGCAGCGAAACGTGCGTTTCGCGCACCGAATCGCCGCTTTTGTTCCGTTTTGGGAAGAAACGTGCGTTTCGTGCTCCAAATCGCTGCTTTTGCACAGTTCTGACGCTAAACGTGCGTTTCGTGCCCCACAACGCCGCTTTTGCAGCGAAACGTGCGTTTCGCGCACCGAATCGCCGCTTTTGCTCCGTTTGGCAAGAAACGTGCGTTTCGTGCTCCAAATCGCTGCTTTTGCTGCGAAATGTGCGTTTCGTGCACCAAATCGCTGCTTTTGCACAGTTTTGACGCTAAACTTGCGATTCGTGCACCAAAACGCCGCTTTTGCAGCGAAACGTGCGTTTCGCGCACCGAATCGCCGCTTTTGCTCCGTTTTGGCAAGAAACGTGCGTTTCGTGCACCAAAACGCCGCTTTTTGCTGCGAAGCGTGCGTTTCGTGCACCAAATCGCTGCTTTTGCACTGTTTTGACTCTAACCGTACGCTTCGTGCACCAAAACGCCGCTTTTGCAGCGAAGCGGGCGTTTCGCGCACCGAATCGCCGCTTTTGCTCCGTTTTGGCAAGAAACGCGCGTTTCGTGCAACAAATCGCTACTTTTGCACAGTTTTGACGCTAAACGTGAGTTGCGTGCACCAAAACGCCGCTTCTGCTGCGAAATGTGCGTTTCGTGCACCAAATCGCTGCTTTTGCACAGTTTTGGCGCTGAACGTGCGTTTCGTGCACCAAAACGACGCTTTTGCTCCGTTTTGGCAAGAAACGTGCGTTTCGTGCTGCAAATCGCTGCTTTTGCACAGTTTTGACGCTAAACGTGCGTTTCGTGCACCAAAACGCCGCTTTTGCAGGGAAACGTGATTTTGTCGCACCGAATCGCCGCTTTTGCTCCGCATTGGCAAGAAACGTGCGTTTCGTACACCAACACGCCGCTTTTGCTGCGAAATGTGCGTTTCGTGCACCAAATCGCTGCTTTTGCACAGTTTTGGCGCTAAACGTGCGTTTCGTGCACCAAAACGCCGCTTTTGCAGCGAAACGTGCGTTTCGTGCACCGAATCGCCGCTTTTGCTCCGCTTTTGCTGCGAAATGTGCGTTTCGTGCACAAAATCGCTGCTTTTGCACAGTTTTGACGCTAAACGTGCGTTTCGTGCACCAAAACGCCGCTTTTGCAGCGAAACGAGCGTTTCGCGCACCGAATCGCCGCTTTTGCTCCGTTTAGCAAGAAACGTGCGTTTCGTGCTCCAAATCGCTACTATTGCACAGTTCTGACGCTAAACGTGCGTTTCGTGCACCACAACGTCGCTTTTGCAGCGAAACGTGCGTTTCGCGCACCGAATCGGCGCTTTTGCTCCGTTTTGGCAAGAATCGTGCGTTTCGTGCACCAAATCGCTGCTTTTGCACAGTTTTGACGCTAAACGTGCGTTTCGTGCACCAAATCGCTGCTTTTGCACAGTTTTGGCGCTAAGCGTGCGTTTCGTGCACCAAATCGCTGCTTTTGCACAGTTTTGACGCTAAACGTGCGTTGCGTGCACCAAAACGCCGCTTCTGCTGCGAAATGTGCGTTTCGTGCACCAAATCGCTGCTTTTGCACAGTTTTGGCGCTGAACGTGCGTTTCGCGCACCGAATCGCCGCTTTTGCTCCGTTTTGGCAAGAAACTTGCGTTTCGTGCTCCAAATCGCTAGTATTGCACAGTTCTGACGCTAAACGTGCGTTTCGTGCACCACAACGTCGCTTTTGCAGCGAAACGTGCGTTTCGCGCACCGAATCGGCGCTTTTGCTCCGTTTTGGCAAGAATCGTGCGTTTCGTGCACCAAATCGCTGCTTTTTCACAGTTTTGACGCTAAACTTGCGTTGCGTGCACCAAAACGCCGCTTCTGCTGCGAAATGTGCGTTTCGAGCACCAAATCGCTGCTTTTGCACAGTTTTGGCGCTGAACGTGCGTTTCGTGCACCAAAACGCCGCTTTTGCAGCGAAACGTGCGTTTCGTGCACCGAATCGCCGCTTTTGCTCCGCTTTTGCTGCGAAATGTGCGTTTCGTGCACAAAATCGCTGCTTTTGCACAGTTTTGACGCTAAACGTGCGTTTCGTGCACCAAAACGCCGCTTTTGCAGCGAAACGAGCGTTTCGCGCACCGAATCGCCGCTTTTGCTCCGTTTAGCAAGAAACGTGCGTTTCGTGCTCCAAATCGCTACTATTGCACAGTTCTGACGCTAAACGTGCGTTTCGTGCACCACAACGTCGCTTTTGCAGCGAAACGTGCGTTTCGCGCACCGAATCGGCGCTTTTGCTCCGTTTTGGCAAGAATCGTGCGTTTCGTGCACCAAATCGCTGCTTTTGCACAGTTTTGACGCTAAACGTGCGTTGCGTGCACCAAAACGCCGCTTCTGCTGCGAAATGTGCGTTTCGAGCACCAAATCGCTGCTTTTGCACAGTTTTGACGCTGAACGTGCGTTTCGCTCACCGAATCGCCGCTTTTGCTCCGTTTTGGCAAGAAACGTGCGTTTCGTGCACCAAATCGCTGCTTTTGCACAGTTTTGACGCTAAACGTGCGTTTCGTGCACCAAATCGCTGCTTTTGCACAGTTTTGGCGCTAAGCGTGCGTTTCGTGCACCAAATCGCTGCTTTTGCACAGTTTTGACGCTAAACGTGCGTTGCGTGCACCAAAACGCCGCTTCTGCTGCGAAATGTGCGTTTCGTGCACCAAATCGCTGCTTTTGCACAGTTTTGGCGCTGAACGTGCGTTTCGCGCACCGAATCGCCGCTTTTGCTCCGTTTTGGCAAGAAACTTGCGTTTCGTGCTGCAAATCGCTGCTTTTGCACAGTTTTGACGCTAAACGTGCGTTTCGTGCACCAAAACGCCGCTTTTGCAGGGAAACGTGCTTTTGTCGCACCGAATCGCCGCTTTTGTTCCGTACTGGCAAGAAACGTGCGTTTCGTACACCAAAACGCCGCTTTTGCTGCGAAATGTGCGTTTCGTGCACCAAATCGCTGCTTTTGCACAGTTTTGGCGCTAAACGTGCGTTTCGTGCACCAAAACGCTGCTTTTGCAGCGAAACGTGCGTTTCGTGCACCGAATCGCCGCTTTTGCTCCGTTTTGGCAAGAAACGTGCGTTTCGTGCACAAAATCGCTGGTTTTGCACAGTTTTGACGCTAAACGTGCGTTTCGTGCACCAAAACGCCGCTTTTGCAGCGAAACGAGCGTTTAGCGCACCGAATCGCCGCTTTTGCTCCGTTTGGCAAGAAACGTGCGTTTCGTGCTCCAAATCGCTAGTATTGCACAGTTCTGACGCTAAACGTGCGTTTCGTGCACCACAACGTCGCTTTTGCAGCGAAACGTGCGTTTCGCGCACCGAATCGGCGCTTTTGCTCCGTTTTGGCAAGAATCGTGCGTTTCGTGCACCAAATCGCTGCTTTTTCACAGTTTTGACGCTAAACTTGCGTTGCGTGCACCAAAACGCCGCTTCTGCTGCGAAATGTGCGTTTCGAGCACCAAATCGCTGCTTTTGCACAGTTTTGGCGCTGAACGTGCGTTTCGTGCACCAAAACGCCGCTTTTGCTCCGTTTTGGCAAGAAACGTGCGTTTCGTGCTGCAAATCGCTGCTTTTGCACAGTTTTGACGCTAAACGTGCGTTTGGTGCACCAAAACGCCGCTTTTGCAGGGAAACGTGCGTTTCGCGCACTGAATCGCCGCTTTTGCTCCGTTTTGGCAAGAAACGTGCGTTTCGTGCGCCAAATCGCTGCTTTTGCACAGTTTTGACGCTAAACGTGCGTTTCGTGCACCAAAACGCCGCTTTTGCAGCGAAACGTGCATTTCGCGCACCGAATCGCCGCTTTTGCTCCGTATTGGCAAGAAACGTGCGTTTCGTGCACCAAAACGCCGCTTTTGCGGGGAAACGTGCGTTTCGCGCACCGATTCGCCGCTTTTGCTCCGTTTGGCAAGAAACGTGCGTTTCGTGCTCCAAATCGCTGCTTTTGCACAGTTTTGACGCTAAACGTGCGTTTCGGCACCAAAACGCCGCTTTTGCAGGGAAACGTGCTTTTGTCGCACCGAATCGCCGCTTTTGCTCCGTATTGGCAAGAAACGTGCGTTTCGTACACCAAAACGCCGCTTTTGCTGCGAAATGTGCGTTTCGTGCACCAAATCGCTGCTTTTGCAGCGAAACGAGCGTTTCGCGCACCGATTCGCCGCTTTTGCTCCGTTTGGCAAGAAACGTGCGTTTCGTGCTCCAAATCGCTGCTTTTGCACAGTTTTGACGCTAAACGTGCGTTTCGTGCACCAAATCGCTGCTTTTGCACAGTTTTGAGGCAAAACGTGCGTTTCGCTCAGCGAATCGTCGCTTTTGTTCCGTTTTGGGAAGAAACGTGCGTTTCGAGCACCAAATCGCTGCTTTTGCACAGTTTTGGCGCTGAACGTGCGTTTCGTGCACCAAAACGCCGCTTTTGCTCCGTTTTGGCAAGAAACGTACGATTCGTGCACCAAATCGCTGCTTTTGCACAGTTTTGACGCTAAACTTGCGATTCGTGCACCAAAACGCCGCTTTTGCAGCGAAACGTGCGTTTCGCGCACCGAATCGCCGCTTTTGCTCCGTTTTGGCAAGAAACATGCGTTTCGTGCTCCAAATCGCTGCTTTTGTACAGTTTTGACGCTGAACGTGCGTTTCGTGCACCAAAACGCCGCTTTTGCTGCGAAACGTGCGTTTCGCGCACCGAATCGCCGCTTTTGCTCCGTTTTGGCAAGAAACGTGCGTTTCGTACACCGAAACGCCGCTTTTGCTGCGAAATGTGCGTTTCGTGCACCGAATCGCCGCTTTTGCTCCGTTTTGGGAAGAATCGTGCGTTTCGTGCACCAAATCGCTGCTTTTGCATAGTTTTGACGCTAAACGTGCGTTTCGTGCACCAAAACGCCGCTTTTGCAGCGAAACGTGCATTTCGCGCACCGAATCGCCGCTTTTGCTCCGTATTGGCAAGAAACGTGCGTTTCGTGCACCAAAACGCCGCTTTTGCAACGAAACGAGCGTTTCACGCACCGAATCGCCGCGTTTGCTCCGTTTGGCAAGAAACGTGCGTTTCGTGCTCCAAATCGCTACTATTGCACAGTTCTGACGCTAAACGTGCGTTTCGTGCACCACAACGCCGCTTTTGCAGCGAAACGTGCGTTTCGCGCACCGAATCGGCGCTTTTGCTCCGTTTGGCAAGAAACGTGCGTTTCGTGCACCGAAACGCCGCTTTTGCTGCGAAATGTGCGTTTCGTGCACCAAATCGCTGCTTTTGCAGTTTTGACGCTAAACCGGCGTTTCGTGCACCAAAACGCCGCTTTTGCAGCGAAACGTGCATTTCGCGCACCGAATCGCCGCTTTTGCTCCGTTTTGGCAAGAAACGTGCGTTTCGTGCACCAAAACGCCGCTTTTTGCTGCGAAGCGTGCGTTTCGTGCACCAAATCGCTGCTTTTGCACTGTTTTGACTCTAACCGTACGCTTCGTGCACCAAAACGCCGCTTTTGCAGCGAAGCGGGCGTTTCGCGCACCGAATCGCCGCTTTTGCTCCGTTTTGGCAAGAAACGCGCGTTTCGTGCAACAAATCGCTACTTTTGCACAGTTTTGACGCTAAACGTGAGTTGCGTGCACCAAAACGCCGCTTCTGCTGCGAAATGTGCGTTTCGTGCACCAAATCGCTGCTTTTGCACAGTTTTGGCGCTGAACGTGCGTTTCGCGCACCGAATCGCCGCTTTTGCTCCGTTTTGGCAAGAAACTTGCGTTTCGTGCTGCAAATCGCTGCTTTTGCACAGTTTTGACGCTAAACGTGCGTTTCGTGCACCAAAACGCCGCTTTTGCAGGGAAACGTGCTTTTGTCGCACCGAATCGCCGCTTTTGCTCCGTACTGGCAAGAAACGTGCGTTTCGTACACCAAAACGCCGCTTTTGCTGCGAAATGTGCGTTTCGTGCACCAAATCGCTGCTTTTGCACAGTTTTGGCGCTAAACGTGCGTTTCGTGCACCAAAACGCTGCTTTTGCAGCGAAACGTGCGTTTCGTGCACCGAATCGCCGCTTTTGCTCCGTTTTGGCAAGAAACGTGCGTTTCGTGCACAAAATCGCTGCTTTTGCACAGTTTTGACGCTAAACGTGCGTTTCGTGCACCAAAACGCCGCTTTTGCAGCGAAACGAGCGTTTCGCGCACCGAATCGCCGCTTTTGCTCCGTTTAGCAAGAAACGTGCGTTTCGTGCTCCAAATCGCTACTATTGCACAGTTCTGACGCTAAACGTGCGTTTCGTGCACCACAACGTCGCTTTTGCAGCGAAACGTGCGTTTCGCGCACCGAATCGGCGCTTTTGCTCCGTTTTGGCAAGAATCGTGCGTTTCGTGCTGCAAATCGCTGCTTTTGCACAGTTTTGACGCTAAACGTGCGTTTCGTGCACCAAAACGCCGCTTTTGCAGGGAAACGTGCTTTTGTCGCACCGAATCGCCGCTTTTGCTCCGTACTGGCAAGAAACGTGCGTTTCGTACACCAAAACGCCGCTTTTGCTGCGAAATGTGCGTTTCGTGCACCAAATCGCTGCTTTTGCACAGTTTTGGCGCTAAACGTGCGTTTCGTGCACCAAAACGCTGCTTTTGCAGCGAAACGTGCGTTTCGTGCACCGAATCGCCGCTTTTGCTCCGTTTTGGCAAGAAACGTGCGTTTCGTGCACAAAATCGCTGCTTTTGCACAGTTTTGACGCTAAACGTGCGTTTCGTTCACCAAAACGCCGCTTTTGCAGCGAAACGAGCGTTTCGCGCACCGAATCGCCGCTTTTGCTCCGTTTAGCAAGAAACGTGCGTTTCGTGCTCCAAATCGCTACTATTGCACAGTTCTGACGCTAAACGTGCGTTTCGTGCACCACAACGTCGCTTTTGCAGCGAAACGTGCGTTTCGCGCACCGAATCGGCGCTTTTGCTCCGTTTTGGCAAGAATCGTGCGTTTCGTGCACCAAATCGCTGCTTTTGCATAGTTTTGACGCTAAACGTGCGTTGCGTGCACCAAAACGCCGCTTCTGCTGCGAAATGTGCGTTTCGAGCACCAAATCGCTGCTTTTGCACAGTTTTCACGCTGAACGTGCGTTTCGCTCACCGAATCGCCGCTTTTGCTCCGTTTTGGCAAGAAACGTGCGTTTCGTGCACCAAATCGCTGCTTTTGCACAGTTTTGACGCTAAACGTGCGTTTCGTGCAACACATCGCTGCTTTTGCACAGTTTTAGCGCTAAGCGTGCGTTTCGTGCACCAAATCGCTGCTTTTGCACAGTTTTGACGCTAAACGTGCGTTGCGTGCACCAAAACGCCGCTTCTGCTGCGAAATGTGCGTTTCGTGCACCAAATCGCTGCTTTTGCACAGTTTTGGCGCTGAACGTGCGTTTCGCGCACCGAATCGCCGCTTTTGCTCCGTTTTGGCAAGAAACTTGCGTTTCGTGCTGCAAATCGCTGCTTTTGCACAGTTTTGACGCTAAACGTGCGTTTCGTGCACCAAAACGCCGCTTTTGCAGGGAAACGTGCTTTTGTCGCACCGAATCGCCGCTTTTGCTCCGTACTGGCAAGAAACGTGCGTTTCGTACACCAAAACGCCGCTTTTGCTGCGAAATGTGCGTTTCGTGCACCAAATCGCTGCTTTTGTACAGTTTTGGCGCTAAACGTGCGTTTCGTGCACCAAAACGCTGCTTTTGCAGCGAAACGTGCGTTTCGTGCACCGAATCGCCGCTTTTGCTCCGTTTTGGCAAGAAACGTGCGTTTCGTGCACAAAATCGCTGGTTTTGCACAGTTTTGACGCTAAACGTGCGTTTCGTGCACCAAAACGCCGCTTTTGCAGCGAAACGAGCGTTTCGCGCACCGAATCGCCGCTTTTGCTCCGTTTGGCAAGAAACGTGCGTTTCGTGCTCCAAATCGCTGCTTTTGCACAGTTTTGACGCTAAACGTGCGTTTCGGCACCAAAACGCCGCTTTTGCAGGGAAACGTGCTTTTGTCGCACCGAATCGCCGCTTTTGCTCCGTATTGGCAAGAAACGTGCGTTTCGTACACCAAAACGCCGCTTTTGCTGCGAAATGTGCGTTTCGTGCACCAAATCGCTGCTTTTGCAGCGAAACGAGCGTTTCGCGCACCGATTCGCCGCTTTTGCTCCGTTTGGCAAGAAACGTGCGTTTCGTGCTCCAAATCGCTGCTTTTGCACAGTTTTGACGCTAAACGTGCGTTTCGTGCACCAAATCGCTGCTTTTGCACAGTTTTGAGGCAAAACGTGCGTTTCGCTCAGCGAATCGTCGCTTTTGTTCCGTTTTGGGAAGAAACGTGCGTTTCGAGCACCAAATCGCTGCTTTTGCACAGTTTTGGCGCTGAACGTGCGTTTCGTGCACCAAAACGCCGCTTTTGCTCCGTTTTGGCAAGAAACGTACGATTCGTGCACCAAATCGCTGCTTTTGCACAGTTTTGACGCTAAACTTGCGATTCGTGCACCAAAACGCCGCTTTTGCAGCGAAACGTGCGTTTCGCGCACCGAATCGCCGCTTTTGCTCCGTTTTGGCAAGAAACATGCGTTTCGTGCTCCAAATCGCTGCTTTTGCACAGTTTTGACGCTAAACTTGCGATTCGTGCACCAAAACGCCGCTTTTGCAGCGAAACGTGCGTTTCGCGCACCGAATCGCCGCTTTTGCTCCGTATTGGCAAGAAACGTGCGTTTCGTGCACCAAAACGCCGCTTTTGCAGCGAAACGAGCGTTTCGCGCACCGAATCGCCGCTTTTGCTCCGTTTGGCAAGAAACGTGCGTTTCGTGCTCCAAATCGCTACTATTGCACAGTTCTGACGCTAAACGTGCGTTTCGTGCACCACAACGCCGCTTTTGCAGCGAAACGTGCGTTTCGCGCACCGAATCGGCGCTTTTGCTCCGTTTTGGCAAGAATCGTGCGTTTCGTGCACCAAATCGCTGCTTTCGCACAGTTTTGACGCTTAACGTGCGTTGCGTGCATCAAAACGCCGCTTCTGCTGCGAAATGTGCGTTTCGAGCACCAAATCGCTGCTTTTGCACAGTTTTGGCGCTGAACGTGCGTTTCGTGCACCAAAACGCCGCTTTTGCAGCGAAACGTGCATTTCGCGCACCGAATCGCCGCTTTTGCTCCGTATTGGCAAGAAACGTTCGTTTCGTGCACCAAAACGCCGCTTTTGCAGCGAAACGAGCGTTTCGCGCACCGAATCGCCGCTTTTGCTCCGTTTGGCAAGAAACGTGCGTTTCGTGCTCCAAACCGCTACTATTGCACAGTTCTGACGCTAATCGTGCGTTTCGTGCACCACAACGCCGCTTTTGCAGCGAAACGTGCGTTTCGCGCACCGAATCGGCGCTTTTGCTCCGTTTTGGCAAGAATCGTGCGTTTCGTGCACCAAGTCGCTGCTTTTGCACAGTTTTGACGCTTAACGTGCGTTGCGTGCACCAAAACGCCGCTTCTGCTGCGAAATGTGCGTTTCGAGCACCAAATCGCTGCTTTTGCACAGTTTTGGCGCTGAACGTGCGTTTCGTGCACCAAAACGCCGCTTTTGCTCCGTTTTGGCAAGAAACGTACGATTCGTGCACCAGACCGCTGCTTTTGCACAGTTTTGACGCTAAACGTGCGTTTCGTGCACCAAAACGCCGCTTTTGCTGCGAAATGTGCGTTTCGTGCACCAAATCGCTGCTTTTGCACAGTTCTGGCGCTAAACGTGCGTTTCGTGCACCAAAACGGCGCTTTTGCTCCGTTTTGGCAAGAAACGTGCGTTTCGTGCTCCAAATCGCCGCTCTTGCACAGTTTTGACGCTAAACTTGCGATTCGTGCACCAAAACGCCGCTTTTGCAGCGAAACGTGCGTTTCGCGCACCGAATCGCCGCTTTTGCTCCGTTTTGGCAAGAAACATGCGTTTCGTGCTCCAAATCGCTGCTTTTGTACAGTTTTGACGCTGAACGTGCGTTTCGTGCACCAAAACGCCGCTTTTGCAGCGTTTCGTGCACCAAAACGCCGCTTTTGCAGCGAAACGTGCGTTTCGCGCACCGAATCGCCGCTTTTGCTCCGTTTTGGCAAGAAACGTGCGTTTCGTACACCGAAACGCCGCTTTTGCTGCGAAATGTGCGTTTCGTGCTCCAAATCGCTACTATTGCACAGTTCTGACGCTAAACGTGCGTTTCGTGCACCACAACGCCGCTTTTGCAGCGAAACGTGCGTTTCGCGCACCGAATCGGCGCTTTTGCTCCGTTTTGGGAAGAATCGTGCGTTTCGTGCACCAAATCGCTGCTTTTGCATAGTTTTGACGCTAAACGTGCGTTTCGTGCACCAAAACGCCGCTTTTGCAGCGAAACGTGCATTTCGCGCACCGAATCGCCGCTTTTGCTCCGTATTGGCAAGAAACGTGCGTTTCGTCCACCAAAACGCCGCTTTTGCAGCGAAACGAGCGTTTCGCGCACCGAATCGCCGCTTTTGCTCCGTTTGGCAAGAAACGTGCGTTTCGTGCTCCACATCGCTACTATTGCACAGTTCTGACGCTAAACGTGCGTTTCGTGCACCACAACGCCGCTTTTGCAGCGAAACGTGCGTTTCGCGCACCGAATCGGCGCTTTTGCTCCGTTTTGGCAAGAATCGTGCGTTTCGTGCACCAAATCGCTGCTTTCGCACAGTTTTGACGCTTAACGTGCGTTGCGTGCACCAAAACGCCGCTTCTGCTGCGAAATGCGCGTTTCGAGCACCAAATCGCTGCTTTTGCACAGTTTTGGCGCTGAACGTGCGTTTCGTGCACCAAAACGCCGCTTTTGCAGCGAAACGTGCGTTTCGCGCACCGAATCGCCGCTTTTGCTCCGTTTGGCAAGAAACGTGCGTTTCGTGCTCCAAATCGCTACTATTGCACAGTTCTGACGCTAAACGTGCGTTTCGTGCACCACAACGCCGCTTTTGCAGCGAAACGTGCGTTTCGCGCACCGAATCGGCGCTTTTGCTCCGTTTTGGCAAGAATCGTGCGTTTCGTGATCCAAATCGCTGCTTTTGCACAGTTTTGACGCTAAACGTGCGTTGCGTGCACCAAAACGCCGCTTCTGCTGCGAAATGTGCGTTTCGAGCACCAAATCGCTGCTTTTGCACAGTTCTGGCGCTAAACGTGCGTTTCGTGCACCAAAGCGGCGCTTTTGCTCCGTTTTGGCATGAAACGTGCGTTTCGTGCTCCAAATCGCCGCTCTTGCACAGTTTTGACGCTAAACTTGCGATTCGTGCACCAAAACGCCGCTTTTGCAGCGAAACGTGCGTTTCGCGCACCGAATCGCCGCTTTTGCTCCGTTTTGGCAAGAAACATGCGTTTCGTGCTCCAAATCGCTGCTTTTGTACAGTTTTGACGCTGAACGTGCGTTTCGTGCACCAAAACGCCGCTTTTGCAGCGAAACGTGCGTTTTGTGCACCAGATCGCTGCTTTTGCACAGTATTGGCGCTGAACGTGCGTTTCGTGCTCCAAAACGCCGCTTTTGCAGCGAAACGTGCGTTTCGAGCACCAAATCGCTGCTTTTGCACAGTTTTGGCGCTGAACGTGCGTTTCGTGCTCCAAAACGCCGCTTTTGCAGCGAAACGTGCGTTTCGCGCACCGATTCGCCGCTTTTGCTCCGTTTGGCAAGAAACGTGCGTTTCGTGCTCCAAATCGCTGCTTTTGCACAGTTTTGACGCTAAACGTGCGTTTCGTGCACCAAAACGCCGCTTTTGCAGGGAAACGTGCTTTTGTAGCACCGAATCGCCGCTTTTGCTCCGTATTGGCAAGAAACGTGCGTTTCGTACACCAAAACGCCGCTTTTGCTGCGAAATGTGCGTTTCGTGCACCAAATCGCTGCTTTTGCAGCGAAACGTGCCTTTCGCGCACCGATTCGCCGCTTTTGCTCCGTTTGGCAAGAAACGTGCGTTTCGTGCTCCAAATCGCTGCTTTTGCACAGTTTTGACGCTAAACGTGCGTTTCGTGCACCAAAACGCCGCTTTTGCAGGGAAACGTGCTTTTGTCGCACCGAATCGCCGCTTTTGCTCCGTTTTGGCAAGAAACGTGCGTTTCGTGCACCAAAACGCCGCTTTTTGCAGCGAAGCGTGCGTTTCGTGCAACAACTCGCTGCTTTTGCAGTTGTGACGCTAAACGGGCGTTTCGTGCACCAAAACGCCGCTTTTGCAGCGAAACGTGCTTTTCGCGCACCGAATCGCCGCTTCTGCTCCGTATTGGCTCACAAACGTGCGTTTCGTACACCAAAACGCCGCTTTTGCTGCGAGATGTGCGTTTCGTGCACCAAATCGCTGCTTTTGCACAGTTTTGGCGCTAAACGTGCGTTTCGTGCACCAAAACGCCGCTTTTGCTCCGTTTTGGCAAGAAACGTGCGTTTCGTGCTCCAAATCGCCGCTCTTGCACAATTTTGACGCTAAACTTGCGATTCGTGCACCAAAACGCCGCTTTTGCAGCGAAACGTGCGTTTCGCGCACCGAATCGCCGCTTTTGCTCCGTTTTGGCAAGAAACATGCGTTTCGTGCTCCAAATCGCTGCTTTTGTACAGTTTTGACGCTGAACGTGCGTTTCGTGCACCAAAACGCCGCTTTTGCAGCGAAACGTGCGTTTCGCGCACTGATTCGCCGCTTTTGCTCCGTTTGGCAAGAAACGTGCGTTTCATGCTCCAAATCGCTGCTTTTGCACAGTTTTGACGCTAAACGTGCGTTTCGTGCACCAAAACGCCGCTTTTGCAGGGAAACGTGCTTTTGTCACACCGAATCGCCGCTTTTGCTCCGTATTGGCAAGAAACGTGCGTTTCGTACACCAAAACGCCGCTTTTGCTGCGAAACGTGCGTTTCGTGCATCGAATCGCCGCTTTTGCTCCGTTTTGGCAAGAAACGTGCGTTTCGTGCACCGAATCGCTGCTTTTGCACAGTTTTGACGCTAAACGTTTGTTTCGTGCACCGAATCGCCGCTTTTGCTCCGTTTTGGCAAGAAACGTGCGTTTCGCGCTGCAAATCGCTGCTTTTGCACAGTTTTGACGCTAAACGTGCGTTTCGTGCACCAAAACGCCATTTTTGCAGCGAAACGTGCGTTTCGCGCACCGAATCGCCGCTTTTGCTCCGTTTTAGCAAGAAACGTGCGTTTCGTGCACCAAAACGCCGCTTTTGCTGCGAAATGTGCGTTTCGTGCACCAAATCGCTGCTTTTGCACAGTATTGGTGCTGAACGTGCGGTTCGTGCTCCAAAACGCCGCTTTTGCAGCGAAACGTGCGTTTCGCGCACCGAATCGCCGCTTTTGCTCCGTTTTGGCAGGAAACGTGCGTTTCGTGCTGCAAATCGCTGCTTTTGCACAGTTTTGACGCTAAACGTGGGTTTCGTGCACCAAAACGCCATTTTTGCAGCGAAACGTGCGTTTCGCGCACCGAATCGCCGCTTTTGCTCCGTTTTGGCAAGAAACGTGCGTTTCGGGCTGCAAATCGCTGCTTTTGCTCAGTTTTGACGCTAAACGTGCGTTTCGTGCACCAAAACGCCATTTTTGCAGCGAAACGTGCGTTTCGCGCACCGAATCGCCGCTTTTGCTCCGTTTTGGCAAGAAACGTGCGTTTCATGCACCAAAACGCCGCTTTTGCTGCGAAATGTGCGTTTCGTGCACCAAATCGCTGCTTTTGCACAGTATTGGTGCTGAACGTGCGGTTCGTGCTCCAAAACGCCGCTTTTGCAGCGAAACGTGCGTTTCGCGCACTGAATCGCCGCTTTTGCTCCGTTTTGGCAAGAAACGTGCGTTTCGTGCTGCAAATCGCTGCTTTTGCACAGTTTTGACGCTAAACGTGCGTTTCATGCACCAAAACGCCATTTCTGCAGCGAAACGTGCGTTTCGCGCACCGAATCGCCGCTTTTGCTCCGTTTTGGCAAGAAACGTGCGTTTCGTACACCGAAACGCCGCTTTTGCTGCGAAATGTGCGTTTCGTGCACCAAATCGCTGCTTTTGCAGAGTTTTGGCGCAAAACGTGCGTTTCGTGCTCCAAAACGCCGCTTTTGCAGCGAAACGTGCGTTTCGTGCACCGAATCGCCGCTTTTGCTCCGTTTTGGGAAGAATCGTGCGTTTCGTGCTCCAAATCGCCGCTCTTGCACAGTTTTGACGCTAAACTTGCGATTCGTGCACCAAAACGCCGCTTTTGCAGCGAAACGTGCGTTTCGCACACCGAATCGCCGCTTTTGCTCCGTTTTGGCAAGAAACGTGCGTTTCGTGCTCCAAATCGCTACTATTGCACAGTTCTGACGCTAAACGTGCGTTTCGTGCACCACAACGCCGCTTTTGCAGCGAAACGTGCGTTTCGCGCACCGAATCGGCGCTTTTGCTCCGTTTTGGCAAGAATCGTGCGTTTCGTGCACCAAATCGCTGCTTTCGCACAGTTTTGACGCTTAACGTGCGTTGCGTGCACCAAAACGCCGCTTCTGCTGCGAAATGTGCGTTTCGAGCACCAAATCGCTGCTTTTGCACAGTTTTGGCGCTGAACGTGCGTTTCGTGCACCAAAACGCCGCTTTTGCAGCGAAACGTGCATTTCGCGCACCGAATCGCCGCTTTTGCTCCGTATTGGCAAGAAACGTGCGTTTCGTGCACCAAAACGCCGCTTTTGCAGCGAAACGAGCGTTTCGCGCACCGAATCGCCGCTTTTGCTCCGTTTGGCAAGAAACGTGCGTTTCGTGCTCCAAACCGCTACTATTGCACAGTTCTGACGCTAAACGTGCGTTTCGTGCACCACAACGCCGCTTTTGCAGCGAAACGTGCGTTTCGCGCACCGAATCGGCGCTTTTGCTCCGTTTTGGCAAGAATCGTGCGTTTCGTGCAACAAATCGCTGCTTTTGCACAGTTTTGACGCTTAACGTGCGTTGCGTGCACCAAAACGCCGCTTCTGCTGCGAAATGTGCGTTTCGAGCACCAAATCGCTGCTTTTGCACAGTTTTGGCGCTGAACGTGCGTTTCGTGCACCAAAACGCCGCTTTTGCTCCGTTTTGGCAAGAAACGTACGATTCGTGCACCAGACCGCTGCTTTTGCACAGTTTTGACGCTAAACGTGCGTTTCGTGCACCAAAACGCCGCTTTTGCTGCGAAATGTGCGTTTCGTGCACCTAATCGCTGCTTTTGCACAGTTCTGGCGCTAAACGTGCGTTTCGTGCACCAAAACGGCGCTTTTGCTCCGTTTTGGCAAGAAACGTGCGTTTCGTGCTCCAAATCGCCGCTCTTGCACAGTTTTGACGCTAAACTTGCGATTCGTGCACCAAAACGCCGCTTTTGCAGCGAAACGTGCGTTTCGCGCACCGAATCGCCGCTTTTGCTCCGTTTTGGCAAGAAACATGCGTTTCGTGCTCCAAATCGCTGCGTTTGTACAGTTTTGACGCTGAACGTGCGTTTCGTGCACCAAAACGCCGCTTTTGCAGCGAAACGTGCGTTTCGCGCACCGAATCGCCGCTTTTGCTCCGTTTTGGCAAGAAACGTGCGTTTCGTACACCGAAACGCCGCTTTTGCTGCGAAATGTGCGTTTCGTGCTCCAAATCGCTACTATTGCACAGTTCTGACGCTAAACGTGCGTTTCGTGCACCACAACGCCGCTTTTGCAGCGAAACGTGCGTTTCGCGCACCGAATCGGCGCTTTTGCTCCGTTTTGGGAAGAATCGTGCGTTTCGTGCACCAAATCGCTGCTTTTGCATAGTTTTGACGCTAAACGTGCGTTTCGTGCACCAAAACGCCGCTTTTGCAGCGAAACGTGCATTTCGCGCACCGAATCGCCGCTTTTGCTCCGTATTGGCAAGAAACGTGCGTTTCGTGCACCAAAACGCCGCTTTTGCAGCGAAACGAGCGTTTCGCGCACCGAATCGCCGCTTTTGCTCCGTTTGGCAAGAAACGTGCGTTTCGTGCTCCACATCGCTACTATTGCACAGTTCTGACGCTAAACGTGCGTTTCGTGCACCACAACGCCGCTTTTGCAGCGAAACGTGCGTTTCGCGCACCGAATCGGCGCTTTTGCTCCGTTTTGGCAAGAATCGTGCGTTTCGTGCACCAAATCGCTGCTTTCGCACAGTTTTGACGCTTAACGTGCGTTGCGTGCACCAAAACGCCGCTTCTGCTGCGAAATGCGCGTTTCGAGCACCAAATCGCTGCTTTTGCACAGTTTTGGCGCTGAACGTGCGTTTCGTGCACCAAAACGCCGCTTTTGCAGCGAAACGTGCGTTTCGCGCACCGAATCGCCGCTTTTGCTCCGTTTGGCAAGAAACGTGCGTTTCGTGCTCCAAATCGCTACTATTGCACAGTTCTGACGCTAAACGTGCGTTTCGTGCACCACAACGCCGCTTTTGCAGCGAAACGTGCGTTTCGCGCACCGAATCGGCGCTTTTGCTCCGTTTTGGCAAGAATCGTGCGTTTCGTGATCCAAATCGCTGCTTTTGCACAGTTTTGACGCTAAACGTGCGTTGCGTGCACCAAAACGCCGCTTCTGCTGCGAAATGTGCGTTTCGAGCACCAAATCGCTGCTTTTGCACAGTTTTGGCGCTGAACGTGCGTTTCGTGCACCAAAACGCCGCTTTTGCTCTGTTTTGGCAAGAAACGTACGATTCGTGCACCAGACCGCTGCTTTTGCACAGTTTTGACGCTAAACGTGCGTTTCGTGCACCAAAACGCCGCTTTTGCTGCGAAATGTGCGTTTCGTGCACCAAATCGCTGCTTTTGCACAGTTCTGGCGCTAAACGTGCGTTTCGTGCACCAAAACGGCGCTTTTGCTCCGTTTTGGCAAGAAACGTGCGTTTCGTGCTCCAAATCGCCGCTCTTGCACAGTTTTGACGCTAAACTTGCGATTCGTGCACCAAAACGCCGCTTTTGCAGCGAAACGTGCGTTTCGCGCACCGAATCGCCGCTTTTGCTCCGTTTTGGCAAGAAACATGCGTTTCGTGCTCCAAATCGCTGCTTTTGTACAGTTTTGACGCTGAACGTGCGTTTCGTGCACCAAAACGCCGCTTTTGCAGCGAAACGTGCGTTTCGCGCACCAAATCGCCGCTTTTGCTCGTTTTTGGCAAGAAACGTGCGTTTCGTGCTGCAAATTGCTGCTTTTGCACAGTTTTGACGCTAAACGTGCGTTTCGTGCACCAAAACGCTGCTTTTGCAGCGAAACGTGCGTTTCGTGCACCGAATCGCCGCTTTTGCTCCGTTTTGGCAAGAAACATGCGTTTCGTGCACCAAATCTCTGCTTTTGCACAGTTGTGACTCTAACCGTGCGCTTCGTGCACCAAAACGCCGCTTTTGCAGCGAAACGTGCGTTTTGTGCACCAGATCGCTGCTTTTGCACAGTATTGGCGCTGAACGTGCGTTTCGTGCTCCAAAACGCCGCTTTTGCAGCGAAACGTGCGTTTCGAGCACCAAATCGCTGCTTTTGCACAGTTTTGGCGCTGAACGTGCGTTTCGTGCTCCAAAACGCCGCTTTTGCAGCGAAACGTGCGTTTCGCGCACCGATTCGCCGCTTTTGCTCCGTTTGGCAAGAAACGTGCGTTTCGTGCTCCAAATCGCTGCTTTTGCACAGTTTTGACGCTAAACGTGCGTTTCGTGCACCAAAACGCCGCTTTTGCAGGGAAACGTGCTTTTGTAGCACCGAATCGCCGCTTTTGCTCCGTATTGGCAAGAAACGTGCGTTTCGTACACCAAAACGCCGCTTTTGCTGCGAAATGTGCGTTTCGTGCACCAAATCGCTGCTTTTGCAGCGAAACGTGCCTTTCGCGCACCGATTCGCCGCTTTTGCTCCGTTTGGCAAGAAACGTGCGTTTCGTGCTCCAAATCGCTGCTTTTGCACAGTTTTGACGCTAAACGTGCGTTTCGTGCACCAAAACGCCGCTTTTGCAGGGAAACGTGCTTTTGTCGCACCGAATCGCCGCTTTTGCTCCGTTTTGGCAAGAAACGTGCGTTTCGTGCACCAAAACGCCGCTTTTTGCAGCGAAGCGTGCGTTTCGTGCAACAACTCGCTGCTTTTGCAGTTGTGACGCTAAACGGGCGTTTCGTGCACCAAAACGCCGCTTTTGCAGCGAAACGTGCTTTTCGCGCACCGAATCGCCGCTTCTGCTCCGTATTGGCTCACAAACGTGCGTTTCGTACACCAAAACGCCGCTTTTGCTGCGAGATGTGCGTTTCGTGCACCAAATCGCTGCTTTTGCACAGTTTTGGCGCTAAACGTGCGTTTCGTGCACCAAAACGCCGCTTTTGCTCCGTTTTGGCAAGAAACGTGCGTTTCGTGCTCCAAATCGCCGCTCTTGCACAATTTTGACGCTAAACTTGCGATTCGTGCACCAAAACGACGCTTTTGCAGCGAAACGTGCGTTTCGCGCACCGAATCGCCGCTTTTGCTCCGTTTTGGCAAGAAACATGCGTTTCGTGCTCCAAATCGCTGCTTTTGTACAGTTTTGACGCTGAACGTGCGTTTCGTGCACCAAAACGCCGCTTTTGCAGCGAAACGTGCGTTTCGCGCACCGATTCGCCGCTTTTGCTCCGTTTGGCAAGAAACGTGCGTTTCATGCTCCAAATCGCTGCTTTTGCACAGTTTTGACGCTAAACGTGCGTTTCGTTCACCAAAACGCCGCTTTTGCAGGGAAACGTGCTTTTGTCACACCGAATCGCCGCTTTTGCTCCGTATTGGCAAGAAACGTGCGTTTCGTACACCAAAACGCCGCTTTTGCTGCGAAACGTGCGTTTCGTGCATCGAATCGCCGCTTTTGCTCCGTTTTGGCAAGAAACGTGCGTTTCGTGCACCGAATCGCTGCTTTTGCACAGTTTTGACGCTAAACGTTTGTTTCGTGCACCGAATCGCCGCTTTTGCTCCGTTTTGGCAAGAAACGTGCGTTTCGCGCTGCAAATCGCTGCTTTTGCACAGTTTTGACGCTAAACGTGCGTTTCGTGCACCAAAACGCCATTTTTGCAGCGAAACGTGCGTTTCGCGCACCGAATCGCCGCTTTTGCTCCGTTTTAGCAAGAAACGTGCGTTTCGTGCACCAAAACGCCGCTTTTGCTGCGAAATGTGCGTTTCGTGCACCAAATCGCTGCTTTTGCACTGTATTGGCGCTGAACGTGCGTTTCGTGCTCCAAAACGCCGCTTTTGCAGCGAAACGTGCGTTTCGCGCACCGAATCGCCGCTTTTGCTCCGTTTTGGCAGGAAACGTGCGTTTCGTGCTGCAAATCGCTGCTTTTGCACAGTTTTGACGCTAAACGTGGGTTTCGTGCACCAAAACGCCATTTTTGCAGCGAAACGTGCGTTTCGCGCACCGAATCGCCGCTTTTGCTCCGTTTTGGCAAGAAACGTGCGTTTCGGGCTGCAAATCGCTGCTTTTGCTCAGTTTTGACGCTAAACGTGCGTTTCGTGCACCAAAACGCCATTTTTGCAGCGAAACGTGCGTTTCGCGCACCGAATCGCCGCTTTTGCTCCGTTTTGGCAAGAAACGTGCGTTTCGTACACCGAAACGCCGCTTTTGCTGCGAAATGTGCGTTTCGTGCTCCAAATCGCTACTATTGCACAGTTCTGACGCTAAACGTGCGTTTCGTGCACCACAACGCCGCTTTTGCAGCGAAACGTGCGTTTCGCGCACCGAATCGGCGCTTTTGCTCCGTTTTGGGAAGAATCGTGCGTTTCGTGCACCAAATCGCTGCTTTTGCATAGTTTTGACGCTAAACGTGCGTTTCGTGCACCAAAACGCCGCTTTTGCAGCGAAACGTGCATTTCGCGCACCGAATCGCCGCTTTTGCTCCGTATTGGCAAGAAACGTGCGTTTCGTGCACCAAAACGCCGCTTTTGCAGCGAAACGAGCGTTTCGCGCACCGAATCGCCGCTTTTGCTCCGTTTGGCAAGAAACGTGCGTTTCGTGCTCCACATCGCTACTATTGCACAGTTCTGACGCTAAACGTGCGTTTCGTGCACCACAACGCCGCTTTTGCAGCGAAACGTGCGTTTCGCGCACCGAATCGGCGCTTTTGCTCCGTTTTGGCAAGAATCGTGCGTTTCGTGCACCAAATCGCTGCTTTCGCACAGTTTTGACGCTTAACGTGCGTTGCGTGCACCAAAACGCCGCTTCTGCTGCGAAATGCGCGTTTCGAGCACCAAATCGCTGCTTTTGCACAGTTTTGGCGCTGAACGTGCGTTTCGTGCACCAAAACGCCGCTTTTGCAGCGAAACGTGCGTTTCGCGCACCGAATCGCCGCTTTTGCTCCGTTTGGCAAGAAACGTGCGTTTCGTGCTCCAAATCGCTACTATTGCACAGCTCTGACGCTAAACGTGCGTTTCGTGCACCACAACGCCGCTTTTGCAGCGAAACGTGCGTTTCGCGCACCGAATCGGCGCTTTTGCTCCGTTTTGGCAAGAATCGTGCGTTTCGTGATCCAAATCGCTGCTTTTGCACAGTTTTGACGCTAAACGTGCGTTGCGTGCACCAAAACGCCGCTTCTGCTGCGAAATGTGCGTTTCGAGCACCAAATCGCTGCTTTTGCACAGTTTTGGCGCTGAACGTGCGTTTCGTGCACCAAAACGCCGCTTTTGCTCTGTTTTGGCAAGAAACGTACGATTCGTGCACCAGACCGCTGCTTTTGCACAGTTTTGGCGCTGAACGTGCGTTTCGCCCACCAAATCGCCGCTTTTGCTCGTTTTTGGCAAGAAACGTGCGTTTCGTGCTGCAAATTGCTGCTTTTGCACAGTTTTGACGCTAAACGTGCGTTTCGTGCACCAAAACGCTGCTTTTGCAGCGAAACGTGCGTTTCGTGCACCGAATCGCCGCTTTTGCTCCGTTTTGGCAAGAAACGTGCGTTTCGTGCACCGAATCGCTGCTTTTGCACAGTTTTGACGCTAAACGTTTGTTTCGTGCACCGAATCGCCGCTTTTGCTCCGTTTTGGCAAGAAACGTGCGTTTCGCGCTGCAAATCGCTGCTTTTGCACAGTTTTGACGCTAAACGTGCGTTTCGTGCACCAAAACGCCATTTTTGCAGCGAAACGTGCGTTTCGCGCACCGAATCGCCGCTTTTGCTCCGTTTTAGCAAGAAACGTGCGTTTCGTGCACCAAAACGCCGCTTTTGCTGCGAAATGTGCGTTTCGTGCACCAAATCGCTGCTTTTGCACAGTATTGGCGCTGAACGTGCGTTTCGTGCTCCAAAACGCCGCTTTTGCAGCGAAACGTGCGTTTCGCGCACCGAATCGCCGCTTCTGCTCCGTTTGGCAAGAAACGTGCGTTTCGTGCTCCAAATCGCTGCTTTTGCACAGTTTTGGCGCTAAGCGTGCGTTTCGTGCACCAAAACACCGCTTTTGCAGAGAAACGTGCGTTTCGCGCACCGAAACGCCGCTTTTGTTCCGTTTTGGGACGAAACGTGCGTTTCGTGCACCAAAACGCCGCTTTTGCAGCGAAACGTGCGTTTCGCGCACCGAATCGCAGCTTTTGCTCCGTTTTGGCAAGAAACATGCGTTTCGTGCTCCAAATCGCTGCTTCTGTACAGTTTTGACGCTGAACGTGCGTTTCGTGCACCGAAACGCCGCTTTTGCTGCGAAATGTGCGTTTCGTGCACCAAATCGCTGCTTTTGCACAGTTTTGGCGCTAAACGTGCGTTTCGTGCACCAAAACGCCGCTTTTGGCGCTAAACGTGCGGTTCGTGCACCAAAACGCCGCTTTTGCAGCGAAACGTGCGTTTCGCGCACCGAATCGGCGCTTTTGCTCCGTTTTGGCAAGAATCGTACGATTCGTGCACCAGACCGCTGCTTTTGCACAGTTTTGACGCTAAACGTGCGTTTCGTGCACCAAAACGCCATTTTTGCAGCGAAACGTGCGTTTCGCGCACCGAATCGCCGCTTTTGCTCCGTTTTGGCAAGAAACGTGCGTTTCGTGCACCAAAACGCCGCTTTTGCTGCGAAATGTGCGTTTCGTGCACCAAATCGCTGCTTTTGCACAGTATTGGCGCTGAACGTGCGTTTCGTGCACCAAAACGCCGCTTTTGCTCCGTTTTGGCAAGAAACGTACGATTCGTGCACCAGACCGCTGCTTTTGCGCAGTTTTGACGCTTAACGAGCGTTTCGTGCACCAAAACGCCATTTTTGCAGCGAAACGTGCGTTTCGCGCACCGAATCGCTCTTTTGTCCGTTTTGGGACGAAACATGCGTTTCGTGCACCAAAACGCCGCTTTTGCAGCGAAACGTGCGTTTCGCGCACCGAATCGCCGCTTTTGCTCCGTTTTGGCAAGAAACATGCGTTTCGTGCTCCAAATCGCTGCTTCTGTACAGTTTTGACGCTGAACGTGCGTTTCGTGCACCAAAACGCCGCTTTTGCTGCGAAATGTGCGTTTCGTGCACCAAAACGCCGCTTTTGCTCCGTTTTGGCAAGAAACGTGCGTTTCGTGCTGCAAATCGCTGCTTTTGCACAGTTTTGACGCTAAACGTGCGTTTCATGCACCAAAACGCCATTTCTGCAGCGAAACGTGCGTTTAGCGCACCGAATCGCCGCTTTTGCTCCGTTTTGGCAAGAAACGTGCGTTTCGTGCACCAAAACGCCGCTTTTGCTGCGAAATGTGCGTTTCGTGCACCAAACCACTGCTTTTGCACAGTATTGGCGCTGAACGTGCGTTTCGTGCTCCAAAGCGCCGCTTTTGCAGCGAAACGTGCGTTTCGCGCACCAAAACGCCGCTTTTGCAGGGAAACGTGCTTTTGTCGCACCGAATCGCCGCTTTTGCTCCGTTTTGGCAAGAAACGTGCGTTTCGTGCTGCAAATCGCTGCTTGTGCACAGTTTTGACGCTAAACGTGCGTTTCGTGCACCAAAACGCTGCTTTTGCAGGGAAACGTGCTTTTGTCGCACCGAATCGCCACTTTTGCTCCGTATTGGCAAGAAACGTGCGTTTCGTACACCAAAACGCCGCTTTTGCTGCGAATTGTGCGTTTCGTGCACCAATTCGCTACTTTTGCACAGTTTTGGCGCTACACGTGCGTTTCGTGCACCAAAACGCCGCTTTTGCAGCGAAACGTGCGTTTCGTGCACCGAATCGCCGCTTTTGTTCCATTTTGGCAAGAAACGTGCGTTTCGTGCACCAAATCGCTGCTTTTATACAGTGTTGACGCTAAACGTGCGTTTCGTGCACCAAAACGCCGCTTTTGCAGCGAAACGTGCGTTTCGCGCACCAAAACGCCGCTTTTGCAGGGAAACGTGCTTTTGTCGCACCGAATCGCCGCTTTTGCTCCGTTTTGGCAAGAAACGTGCGTTTCGTGCTGCAAATCGCTGCTTGTGCACAGTTTTGACGCTAAACGTGCGTTTCGTGCACCAAAACGCTGCTTTTGCAGGGAAACGTGCTTTTGTCGCACCGAATCGCCGCTTTTGCTCCGTATTGGCGAGAAACGTGCGTTTCGTACACCAAAACGCCGCTTTTGCTGCGAATTGTGCGTTTCGTGCACCAAATCGCTACTTTTGCACAGTTTTGGCGCTAAACGTGCGTTTCGTGCACCAAAACGCAATTTTTGCAGCGAAACGTGCGTTTCGCGCACCGAATCACCGCTTTTGCTCCGTTTTGGCAAGAAACGTGCGTTTCGTGCATCAAAACGCCGCTTTTGCTGCGAAATGTGCGTTTCGTGCACCAAATCGCTGCTTTTGCACTGTATTGGCGCTGAACGTGCGTTTCGTGCTCCAAAACGCCGCTTTTGCAGCGAAACGTGCGTTTCGCGCATCGAATCGCCGCTTTTGCTCCGTTTTGGCAGGAAACGTGCGTTTCGTGCTGCAAATCGCTGCTTTTGCACAGTTTTGACGCTAAACGTGGGTTTCGTGCACCAAAACGCCATTCTTGCAGCGAAACGTGCGTTTCGCGCACCGAATCGTCGCTTTTGCTCCGTTTTGGCAAGAAACGTGCGTTTCAGGCTGCAAATCGCTGCTTTTGCTCAGTTTTGACGCTAAACGTGCGTTTCGTGCACCAAAACGCCATTTTTGCAGCGAAACGTGCGTTTCGCGCACCGAATCGCCGCTTTTGCTCCGTTTTGGCAAGAAACGTGCGTTTTGTGCACCAAAACGCCGCTTTTGCTGCGAAATGTGCGTTTCGTGCACCAAATCGCTGCTTTTGCACAGTATTGGCGCTGAACGTGCGTTTCGTGCTCCAAAACGCCGCTTTTGCAGCGAAACGTGCGTTTCGCGCACCGAATCGCCGCTTTTGTTCCGTTTTGTGACGAAACGTGCGTTTCGTGCACCAAAACGCCGCTTTTGCTCTGTTTTGGCAAGAAACGTACGATTCGTGCACCAGACCGCTGCTTTTGCACAGTTTTGGCGCTGAACGTGCGTTTCGCCCACCAAATCGCCGCTTTTGCTCGTTTTTGGCAAGAAACGTGCGTTTCGTGCTGCAAATTGCTGCTTTTGCACAGTTTTGACGCTAAACGTGCGTTTCGTGCACCAAAACGCTGCTTTTGCAGCGAAACGTGCGTTTCGTGCACCGAATCGCCGCTTTTGCTCCGTTTTGGCAAGAAACGTGCGTTTCGTGCACCGAATCGCTGCTTTTGCACAGTTTTGACGCTAAACGTTTGTTTCGTGCACCGAATCGCCGCTTTTGCTCCGTTTTGGCAAGAAACGTGCGTTTCGCGCTGCAAATCGCTGCTTTTGCACAGTTTTGACGCTAAACGTGCGTTTCGTGCACCAAAACGCCATTTTTGCAGCGAAACGTGCGTTTCGCGCACCGAATCGCCGCTTTTGCTCCGTTTTAGCAAGAAACGTGCGTTTCGTGCACCAAAACGCCGCTTTTGCTGCGAAATGTGCGTTTCGTGCACCAAATCGCTGCTTTTGCACAGTATTGGCGCTGAACGTGCGTTTCGTGCTCCAAAACGCCGCTTTTGCAGCGAAACGTGCGTTTCGCGCACCGAATCGCCGCTTCTGCTCCGTTTGGCAAGAAACGTGCGTTTCGTGCTCCAAATCGCTGCTTTTGCACAGTTTTGGCGCTAAGCGTGCGTTTCGTGCACCAAAACACCGCTTTTGCAGAGAAACGTGCGTTTCGCGCACCGAAACGCCGCTTTTGTTCCGTTTTGGGACGAAACGTGCGTTTCGTGCACCAAAACGCCGCTTTTGCAGCGAAACGTGCGTTTCGCGCACCGAATCGCAGCTTTTGCTCCGTTTTGGCAAGAAACATGCGTTTCGTGCTCCAAATCGCTGCTTCTGTACAGTTTTGACGCTGAACGTGCGTTTCGTGCACCGAAACGCCGCTTTTGCTGCGAAATGTGCGTTTCGTGCACCAAATCGCTGCTTTTGCACAGTTTTGGCGCTAAACGTGCGTTTCGTGCACCAAAACGCCGCTTTTGGCGCTAAACGTGCGGTTCGTGCACCAAAACGCCGCTTTTGCAGCGAAACGTGCGTTTCGCGCACCGAATCGGCGCTTTTGCTCCGTTTTGGCAAGAATCGTACGATTCGTGCACCAGACCGCTGCTTTTGCACAGTTTTGACGCTAAACGTGCGTTTCGTGCACCAAAACGCCATTTTTGCAGCGAAACGTGCGTTTCGCGCACCGAATCGCCGCTTTTGCTCCGTTTTGGCAAGAAACGTGCGTTTCGTGCACCAAAACGCCGCTTTTGCTGCGAAATGTGCGTTTCGTGCACCAAATCGCTGCTTTTGCACAGTATTGGCGCTGAACGTGCGTTTCGTGCACCAAAACGCCGCTTTTGCTCCGTTTTGGCAAGAAACGTACGATTCGTGCACCAGACCGCTGCTTTTGCGCAGTTTTGACGCTTAACGAGCGTTTCGTGCACCAAAACGCCATTTTTGCAGCGAAACGTGCGTTTCGCGCACCGAATCGCTCTTTTGTCCGTTTTGGGACGAAACATGCGTTTCGTGCACCAAAACGCCGCTTTTGCAGCGAAACGTGCGTTTCGCGCACCGAATCGCCGCTTTTGCTCCGTTTTGGCAAGAAACATGCGTTTCGTGCTCCAAATCGCTGCTTCTGTACAGTTTTGACGCTGAACGTGCGTTTCGTGCACCAAAACGCCGCTTTTGCTGCGAAATGTGCGTTTCGTGCACCAAAACGCCGCTTTTGCTCCGTTTTGGCAAGAAACGTGCGTTTCGTGCTGCAAATCGCTGCTTTTGCACAGTTTTGACGCTAAACGTGCGTTTCATGCACCAAAACGCCATTTCTGCAGCGAAACGTGCGTTTAGCGCACCGAATCGCCGCTTTTGCTCCGTTTTGGCAAGAAACGTGCGTTTCGTGCACCAAATGCCGCTTTTGCTGCGAAATGTGCGTTTCGTGCACCAAACCACTGCTTTTGCACAGTATTGGCGCTGAACGTGCGTTTCGTGCTCCAAAGCGCCGCTTTTGCAGCGAAACGTGCGTTTCGCGCACCAAAACGCCGCTTTTGCAGGGAAACGTGCTTTTGTCGCACCGAATCGCCGCTTTTGCTCCGTTTTGGCAAGAAACGTGCGTTTCGTGCTGCAAATCGCTGCTTGTGCACAGTTTTGACGCTAAACGTGCGTTTCGTGCACCAAAACGCTGCTTTTGCAGGGAAACGTGCTTTTGTCGCACCGAATCGCCACTTTTGCTCCGTATTGGCAAGAAACGTGCGTTTCGTACACCAAAACGCCGCTTTTGCTGCGAATTGTGCGTTTCGTGCACCAATTCGCTACTTTTGCACAGTTTTGGCGCTACACGTGCGTTTCGTGCACCAAAACGCCGCTTTTGCAGCGAAACGTGCGTTTCGTGCACCGAATCGCCGCTTTTGTTCCATTTTGGCAAGAAACGTGCGTTTCGTGCACCAAATCGCTGCTTTTATACAGTGTTGACGCTAAACGTGCGTTTCGTGCACCAAAACGCCGCTTTTGCAGCGAAACGTGCGTTTCGCGCACCAAAACGCCGCTTTTGCAGGGAAACGTGCTTTTGTCGCACCGAATCGCCGCTTTTGCTCCGTTTTGGCAAGAAACGTGCGTTTCGTGCTGCAAATCGCTGCTTGTGCACAGTTTTGACGCTAAACGTGCGTTTCGTGCACCAAAACGCTGCTTTTGCAGGGAAACGTGCTTTTGTCGCACCGAATCGCCGCTTTTGCTCCGTATTGGCGAGAAACGTGCGTTTCGTACACCAAAACGCCGCTTTTGCTGCGAATTGTGCGTTTCGTGCACCAAATCGCTACTTTTGCACAGTTTTGGCGCTAAACGTGCGTTTCGTGCACCAAAACGCAATTTTTGCAGCGAAACGTGCGTTTCGCGCACCGAATCACCGCTTTTGCTCCGTTTTGGCAAGAAACGTGCGTTTCGTGCACCAAAACGCCGCTTTTGCTGCGAAATGTGCGTTTCGTGCACCAAATCGCTGCTTTTGCACTGTATTGGCGCTGAACGTGCGTTTCGTGCTCCAAAACGCCGCTTTTGCAGCGAAACGTGCGTTTCGCGCATCGAATCGCCGCTTTTGCTCCGTTTTGGCAGGAAACGTGCGTTTCGTGCTGCAAATCGCTGCTTTTGCACAGTTTTGACGCTAAACGTGGGTTTCGTGCACCAAAACGCCATTCTTGCAGCGAAACGTGCGTTTCGCGCACCGAATCGTCGCTTTTGCTCCGTTTTGGCAAGAAACGTGCGTTTCAGGCTGCAAATCGCTGCTTTTGCTCAGTTTTGACGCTAAACGTGCGTTTCGTGCACCAAAACGCCATTTTTGCAGCGAAACGTGCGTTTCGCGCACCGAATCGCCGCTTTTGCTCCGTTTTGGCAAGAAACGTGCGTTTTGTGCACCAAAACGCCGCTTTTGCTGCGAAATGTGCGTTTCGTGCACCAAATCGCTGCTTTTGCACAGTATTGGCGCTGAACGTGCGTTTCGTGCTCCAAAACGCCGCTTTTGCAGCGAAACGTGCGTTTCGCGCACCGAATCGCCGCTTTTGTTCCGTTTTGTGACGAAACGTGCGTTTCGTGCACCAAAACGCCGCTTTTGCAGCGAAACGTGCGTTTCGCGCACCGAATCGCCGCTTTTGCTCCGTTTTGGCAAGAAACATGCGTTTCGTGCTCCAAATCGCTGCTTCTGTACAGTTTTGACGCTGAACGTGCGTTTCGTGCACCAAAACGCCGCTTTTGCTGCGAAATGTGCGTTTCGTGAACCAAATCGCTGCTTTTGCACAGTTTTGACGCTAAACGTGCGTTTCGTGCACCAAAACGCCGCTTCTGCTGCGAAATCTGCGTTTCGTGCACCAAATCGCTGCTTTTGCAGGGTTTTGGCGCTGAACGTGCGTTTCGTGCACCGAAACGCCGCTTTTGCTGCGAAATGTGCGTTTCGTGCACCAAATCGCTGCTTTTGCACAGTTTTGGCGCTAAACGTGCGTTTCGTGCACCAAAACGCCGCTTTTGGCGCTAAACGTGCGGTTCGTGCACCAAAACGCCGCTTTTGCAGCGAAACGTGCGTTTCGCGCACCGAATCGGCGCTTTTGCTCCGTTTTGGCAAGAATCGTGCGTTTCGTGCACCAAATCGCTGCTTTTGCACAGTTTTGACGCTAAACGTGCGTTGCGTGCACCAAAACGCCGCTTCTGCTGCGAAATGTGCGTTTCGTGCACCAAATCGCTGCTTTTGCACAGTTTTGGCGCTGAACGTGCGTTTCGTGCACCAAAACGCCGCTTTTGCTTCGTTTTGGCAAGAAACGTGCGTTTCGTGCACCAAATCGCTGCTTTTGCACAGTTTTGACGCTAAACGTGCGTTTCGTGCCCAAAAACGCCGCTTTTGCAGCGAAACGTGCGTTTCGCGCACCGAATCGCCGCTTTTGCTCCGTTTTGGCAAGAAACGTGCGCTTCGTGCACCAAAACGCCGCTTTTGCAGCGAAACGTGCGTTTCGCGCACCGACTCGGCGCTTTTGCCCCGTTTAGGCAAGAATCGTGCGTTTCGTGCACCAAATCGCTGCTTTTGCACAGTTTTGGCGCTGAACGTGCGTTTCGTGCACCAAAACGCCGCTTTTGCTCCGTTTTGGCAGGAAACGTACGATTCGTGCACCAGACCGCTGCTTTTGCACAGTTTTGACGCTAAACGTGCGTTTCGTGCACCAAAACGCCATTTTTGCAGCGAAACGTGCGTTTCGCGCACCGAATCGCCGCTTTTGCTCCGTTTTGGCAAGAAACGTGCGTTTCGTGCACCAAAACGCCGCTTTTGCTGCGAAATGTGCGTTTCGTGCACCAAATCGCTGCTTTTGCACAGTATTGGCGCTGAACGTGCGTTTCGTGCACCAAAACGCCGCTTTTGCTCCGTTTTGGCAAGAAACGTACGATTCGTGCACCAGACCGCTGCTTTTGCGCAGTTTTGACGCTTAACGTGCGTTTCGTGCACCAAAACGCCATTTTTGCAGCGAAACGTGCGTTTCGCGCACCGAATCGCCGCTTTTGCTCCGTTTTAGCAAGAAACGTGCGTTTCGTGCACCAAAACGCCGCTTTTGCTGCGAAATGTGCGTTTCGTGCACCAAATCGCTGCTTTTGCACAGTATTGGCGCTGAACGTGCGTTTCGTGCTCCAAAACGCCGCTATTGCAGCGAAACGTGCGTTTCGCGCACCAAATCGCCGCTTTTGCTCCGTTTGGCAACAAACGTGCGTTTCGTGCTCCAAATCGCTGCTTTTGCACAGTTTTGGCGCTAAGCGTGCGTTTCGTGCACCAAAACACCGCTTTTGCAGCGAAACGTGCGTTTCGCGCTCCGAATCGACGCTTTTGTTCCGTTTTGGGAAGAAACGTGCGTTTCGTGCACCAAAACGCCGCTTTTGCAGCGAAACGAGCGTTTCGCGCACCGAATCGGCGCTTTTGCTCCGTTTTGGCAAGAATCGTGCGTTTCGTGCTGCAAATCGCTGCTTTTGCACAGTTTTGACGCTAAACGTGCGTTTCGTGCACCAAAACGCCAGTTTTGCAGCGAAACGTGCGTTTCGCACACCGAATCGCCGCTTTTGCTCCGTTTTGGCAAGAAACGTGCGTTTCGTGCACCAAAACGCCGCTTTTGCTGCGAAATGTTCGTTTCGTGCACCAAATCGCTGCTTTTGCACAGTATTGGCGCTGAACGTGCGTTTCGTGCTCCAAAACGCCGCTTTTGCAGCGAAACGTACGTTTCGCGCACCGAATCGCCGCTTTTGCTCCGTTTGGCAAGAAACGTGCGTTTCGTGCTCCAAATCGCTGCTTTTGCACAGTTTTGACGCTAAACGTGCGTTTCGTGCACCAAATCGTTGCTTTTGCACAGTTTTGGCGCTAAGCGTGCGTTTCGTGCACCAAAACACCGCTTTTGCAGCGAAACGTGCGTTTCGCGCACCTAATCGGCGCTTTTGCTCCGTTTTGACAAGAATCGTGCGTTTCGTGCACCAAATCGCTGCTTTTGCACAGTTCTGACGCTAAACGTGCGTTTCGTGCAACAAATCGCTGCTTTTGCACAGTTTTGGCGCTAAGCGTGCGTTTCGTGCACCAAAACACCGCTTTTGCAGCGAAACGTGCGTTTCGCGCACCGAATCGCCGCTTTTGTTCCGTTTTGGGAAGAAACGTGCGTTTCGTGCTGCAAATCGCTGCTTTTGCACAGTTTTGACGCTAAACGTGCGTTTCGTGCACCAAATCGCTGCTTTTGCACAGTTTTGGCGCTAAGCGTGCGTTTCGTGCACCAAAACACCGCTTTTGCAGCGAAACGTGCGTTTCGCGCACCGAATCGCCGCTTTTGTTCCGTTTTGGGAAGAAACGTGCGTTTCGTGCTGCAAATCGCTGCTTTTGCACAGTTTTGACGCTAAACGTGCGTTTCGTGCACCAAAACGCCAGTTTTGCAGCGAAACGTGCGTTTCGCACACCGAATCGCCGCTTTTGCTCCGTTTTGGCAAGAAACGTGCGTTTCGTGCACCAAAACGCCGCTTTTGCTGCGAAATGTGCGTTTCGTGCACCAAATCGCTGCTTTTGCACAGTATTGGCGCTGAACGTGCGTTTCGTGCTCCAAAACGCCGCTTTTGCAGCGAAACGTACGTTTCGCGCACCGAATCGCCGCTTTTGCTCCGTTTGGCAAGAAACGTGCGTTTCGTGCTCCAAATCGCTGCTTTTGCACAGTTTTGACGCTAAACGTGCGTTTCGTGCACCAAATCGTTGCTTTTGCACAGTTTTGGCGCTAAGCGTGCGTTTCGTGCACCAAAACACCGCTTTTGCAGCGAAACGTGCGTTTCGCGCACCGAATCGCCGCTTTTGTTCCGTTTTGGGAAGAAACATGCGTTTCGTGCACCAAATCGCTGCTTTTGCACAGTTTTGACTCTAAACGAGCGTTTCGTGCACCAAATCGCCGCTCTTGCACAGTTTGGACGCTAAACTTGCGATTCGTGCACCAAAACGCCGCTTTTGCAGCGAAACGTGCGTATCGCGCACCGAATCGCCGCTTTTGCTCCGTTTTGGCAAGAAACATGCGTTTCGTGCTCCAAATCGCTGCTTTTGTACAGTTTTGACGCTGAGCATGCGTTTCGTGCACCAAAACGCCGCTTTTGCAGCGAAACGTGCGTTTCGCGCACCGAATCGCCGCTTTTGCTCCGTTTTGGCAAGAAACGTGCGTTTCGTGCTGCAAATCGCTGCTTTTGCACAGTTTTGACGCTAAACGTGCGTTTCGTGCACCAAAACGCCATTTTTGCAGCGAAACGTGCGTTTCGCGCACCGAATCGCCGCTTTTGCTCCGTTTTGGCAAGAAACGTGCGTTTCGTGCACCAAAACGCCGCTTTTGCTGCGAAATGTGCGTTTCGTGCACCAAATCGCTGCTTTTGCACAGTATTGGCGCTGAACGTGCGTTTCGTGCTCCAAAACGCCGCTTTTGCAGCGAAACGTGCGTTTCGCGCACCGAATCGCCGCTTTTGCTCCGTTTGGCAAGAAACGTGCGTTTCGTGCTCCAAATCGCTGCTTTTGCACAGTTTTGACGCTAAACGTGCGTTTCGTGCACCAAATCGCTGCTTTTGCACAGTTTTGGCGCTAAGCGTGCGTTTCGTGCACCAAAACACCGCTTTTGAAGCGAAACGTGCGTTTCGCGCACCGAATCGCCGCTTTTGTTCCGTTTTGGGAAGAAACGTGCGTTTCGTGCACCAAATCGCTGCTTTTGCACAGTTTTGACTCTAAACGAGCGTTTCGTGCACCAAATCGCCGCTCTTGCACAGTTTGGACGCTAAACTTGCATTTCGTGCACCAAAACGCCGCTTTTGCAGCGAAACGTGCGTTTCGCGCACCGAATCGCCGCTTTTGCTCCGTTTTGGCAAGAAACATGCGTTTCGTGCTCCAAATCGCTGCTTTTGTACAGTTTTGACGCTGAGCGTGCGTTTCGTGCACCAAAACGCCGCTTTTGCAGCGAAACGTGCGTTTCGCGCACCGAATCGCCGCTTTTGCTCCGTTTTGGCAAGAAACGTGCGTTTCGTGCTGCAAATCGCTGCTTTTGCACAGTTTTGACGCTAAACGTGCGTTTCGTGCACCAAATCGCTGCTTTTGCAGCGAAACGTGCGTTTCGCGCACCGAATCGCCGCTTTTGCTCCGTTTTGGCAAGAAACGTGCGTTTCGTGCTGCAAATCGCTGCTTTTGCACAGTTTTGACGCTAAACGTGCGTTTCGTGCACCAAATCGATGCTTTTGCAGCGAAACGTGCGTTTCGCGCACCGAATCGCCGCTTTTGCTCCGTTTTGGCAAGAAACGTGCGTTTCGTGCTGCAAATCGCTGCTTTTGCACTGTTTTGACGCTAAACGTGCGTTTCGTGCACCAAAACGCCATTTTTGCAGCGAAACGTGCGTTTCGCGCACCGAATCGCCGCTTTTGCTCCGTTTTTTCACGAAACGTGCGTTTCGTGCACCAAAACGCCGCTTTTGCTGCGAAATGTGCGTTTCGTGCACCAAATCGCTGCTTTTGCACAGTATTGGCGCTGAACGTGCGTTTCGTGCTCCAAAACGCCGCTTTTGCAGCGAAACGTGCGTTTCGCGCACCGAATCGCCGTTTTTGCTCCGTTTGGCAAGAAACGTGCGTTTCGTGCTCCAAATCGCTGCTTTTGCACAGTTTTGACGCTAAACGTGCGTTTCGTGCACCAAATCGCTGCTTTTGCGCAGTTTTGGCGCTAAGCGTGCGTTTCGTGCACCAAAACACCGCTTTTGCAGCGAAACGTGCGTTTCGCGCACCGAATCGCCGCTTTTGCTCCGTTTGGCAAGAAACGTGCGTTTCGTGCTCCAAATCGCTGCTTTTGCACAGTTTTGACGCTAAACGTGCGTTTCGTGCACCAAATCGCTGCTTTTGCACAGTTTTGGCGCTAAGCGTGCGTTTCGTGCACCAAAACACCGCTTTTGCAGCGAACCGTGCGTTTCGCGCACCGAATCGCCGCTTTTGTTCCGTTTTGGGAAGAAACGTGCGTTTCGTGCACCAAATCGCTGCTTTTGCACAGTTTTGACTCTAAACGAGCGTTTCGTGCACCAAATCGCCGCTCTTGCACAGTTTGGACGCTAAACTTGCGATTCGTGCACCAAAACGCCGCTTTTGCAGCGAAACGTGCGTTTCGCGCACCGAATCGCCGCTTTTGCTCCGTTTTGGCAAGAAACATGCGTTTCGTGCTCCAAATCGCTGCTTTTGTACAGTTTTGACGCTGAGCGTGCGTTTCGTGCACCAAAACGCCGCTTTTGCAGCGAAACGTGCGTTTCGCGCACCGAATCGCCGCTTTTGCTCCGTTTTGGCAAGAAACGTGCGTTTCGTGCTGCAAATCGCTGCTTTTGCGCAGTTTTGACACTAAACGTGCGTTTCATGCACCAAAACGCCATTTTTGCAGCGAAACGTGCGTTTCGCGCACTGAATCGCCGCTTTTGCTCCGTTTTGGCAAGAAACGTGCGTTTCGTGCACCAAAACGCCGCTTTTGCTGCGAAATGTGCGTTTCATGCACCAAATCGCTGCTTTTGCACAGTATTGGCGCTGAACGTGTGTTTCGTGCTCCAAAACGCCGCTTTTGCAGCGAAACGTGCGTTTCGCGCACCGAATCGCCGTTTTTGCTCCGTTTGGCAAGAAACGTGCGTTTCGTGCTCCAAATCGCTGCTTTTGCACAGTTTTGACGCTAAACGTGCGTTTCGTGCACCAAATCGCTGCTTTTGCGCAGTTCTGACGCTAAACTTGCGATTCGTGCACCAAAACGCCGCTTTTGCAGCGAAACGTGCGTTTCGCGCACCGAATCGCCGCTTTTGCTCCGTTTTGGCAAGAAACATGCGTTTCGTGCTCCAAATCGCTGCTTTTGTACAGTTTTGACGCTGAACGTGCGTTTCGTGCACCAAAACGCCGCTTTTGCAGGGAAACGTGTTTTTGTCGCACCGAATCGCCGCTTTTGCTCCGCATTGGTAAAAAACGTGCGTTTCGTACACCAAAACGCCGCTTTTGCTGCGAAACGTGCGTTTCGTGCACCGAATCGCCGCTTTTGCTCCGTTTTGGCAGGCAACGTGCGTTTCGTGCACCAAATCGCTGCTTTTGCACAGTTTTGACGCTAAACGTGCGTTTCGCGCACCGAATCGCCGCTTTTGTTCCGTTTTGGGAAGAAACGTGCGTTTCGTGCACCAAATCGCTGCTTTTGCACAGTTTTGACGCTAAACGTGCGTTTCGCGCACCGAATCGCCGCTTTTGTTCCGTTTTGGGAAGAAACGTGCGTTTCGTGCTCCAAATCGCTGCTTTTGCACAGTTTTGACGCTGAACGTGCGTTTCGCTCACCGAATCGCCGCTTTTGCTCCGTTTTGGCAAGAAACGTGCGTTTCGTCCACCAAAACGCCGCTTTTGCAGGGAAACGTGCGTTTCGCGCACTGAATCGCCGCTTTTGCTCCGTTTTGGCAAGAAACGTGCGCTTCGTGCACCAAAACGCCGCTTTTGCAGCGAAACGTGCGTTTCGCGCACCGAATCGGCGCTTTTGCTCCGTTTTGGCAAGGATCGTGCGTTTCGTGCACCAAACCGCTGCCTTTGCACAGTTTTGGCAAGAAACGTGCGTTTCGTGCACCAAAACGCCGCTTTTGCAGGGAATCGTGCGTTGCGCGCACTGAATCGCCGCTTTTGCTCCGTTTTGGCAAGAAACGTGCGCTTCGTGCACCAAAACGCCGCTTTTAGAGCGAAACGTGCGTTTCGCGCGCCGAATCGCCGCTTTTGCTCCGTTTTGGCAAGAAACATGCGTTTCGTGCTCCAAATCGCGGCTTTTGTACAGTTTTGACGCTGAACGTGCGTTTCGTGCACCAAAATGCCGCTTTTGCAGCGAAACGTGCGTTTCGCGCACCGAATCGCCGCTTTTGCTCCGTTTTGGCAAGAAACGTGCGTTTCGTGCTGCAAATCGCTGCTTTTGCACAGTTTTGACGCTAAACGTGGGTTTCGTGCACCAAAACGCCATTTTTGCAGCGAAACGTGCGTTTCGCGCACCGAATCGCCGCTTTTGCTACGTTTTGGCAAGAAACGTGCGTTTCGTGCACCTAAACGCCGCTTTTGCTGCGAAATGTGCGTTTCGTGCAGCAAATCGCTGCTTTTGCACAGTATTGGCGCTGAACGTGCGTTTCGTGCTCCAAAACGCCGCTTTTGCAGCGAAACGTGCGTTTCGCGCACCGAATCGCCGCTTTTGCCCCGTTTGGCAAGAAACGTGCGTTTCGTGCTTCATATCGCTGCTTTTGCACAGTTTTGGCGCAAAGCGTGCGTTTCGTGCACCAAAACACCGCTTTTGGAGCGAAACGTGCGTTTCGCGCACCGAATCGCCGCTTTTGTTCCGTTTTGGGAAGAAACGTGCGTTTCGTGCACCAAAACGCCGCTTTTGCAGCGAAACGTGCGTTTCGCGCACCGAATCGCCGCTTTTGCTCCGTTTTGGCAAGAAACATGCGTTTCGTGCTCCAAATCGCTGCTTCTGTACAGTTTCGACGCTGAACGTGCGTTTCGTGCACCACAACGCTGCTTTTGCAGCGAAACGTGCGTTTCGCGCACCGAATCGCCGCTTTTGCTCCGTTTTGGCAAGAAACGTGCGTTTCGTGCACCAAATCTCTGCTTTTGCACAGTTTTGACTCTAACCGTGCGCTTCGTGCACCAAAACGCCGCTTTTGCAGCGAAACGTGCGTTTCGCGCACCGAATCGGCGCTTTTGCTCCGTTTTGGCAAGAATCGTGCGTTTCGTGCACCAAATCGCTGCTTTTGCACAGTTCTGACGCTAAACGTGCGTTGCGTGCACCAAAACGCCGCTTCTGCTGCGAAATGTGCGTTTCGTGCACCACAACGCCGCTTTTGCAGCGAAACGTGCGTTTCGCGCACAGAATCGCCGCTTTCGTTCCGTTTTGGCAAGAAACGTGCGCTTCGTGCACCAAAACGCCGCTTTTGCAGCCAAACGTGCGTTTCGCGCACCGACTCGGCGCTTTTGCTCCGTTTTGGCAAGAATCATGCGTTTCGTGCACCAAATCGCTGCTTTTGCACAGTTTTGGCGCTGAACGTGCGTTTCGTGCACCAAAACGCCGCTTTTGCTCCGTTTTGGCAAGAAACGTACGATTCGTGCACCAGACCGCTGCTTTTGCACAGTTTTGACGCTAAACGTGCGTTTCGTGCACCAAAACGCCATTTTTGCAGCGAAACGTGCGTTTCGCGCACCGAATCGCCGCTTTTGCTCCGTTTTGGCAAGAAACGTGCGTTTCGTGCACCAAAACGCCGCTTTTGCTGCGAAATGTGCGTTTCGTGCACCAAATCGCTGCTTTTGCACAGTATTGGCGCTGAACGTGCGTTTCGTGCTCCAAAACGCCGCTTTTGCAGCGAAACGTGCGTTTCGCGCACCGAATCGCCGCTTTTGCTCCGTTTTGGCAAGAAACATGCGTTTCGTGCTCCAAATCGCTGCTTCTGTACAGTTTTGACGCTGAACGTGCGTTTCGTGCACCAAAACGCCGCTTTTGCTGCGAAATGTGCGTTTCGTGCACCAAATCGCTGCTTTTGCACAGTTTTGACGCTAAACGTGCGTTTCGTGCACCAAAACGCCGATTTTGCTGCGAAATGTGCGTTTCGTGCACCAAATCGCTGCTTTTGCACAGTTTTGACGCTAAACGTGCGTTTCGTGCACCAAAACGCCGCTTTTGCTGCGAAATGTGCGTTTCGTGCACCAAATCGCTGCTTTTGCACAGTTTTGACGCTAAACGTGCGTTTCGTGCCCAAGAACGCCGCTTTTGCAGCGAAACGTGCGTTTCGCGCACCGAATCGCCGCTTTTGCTCCATTTTGGCAAGAAACGTGCGTTTCGTGCTCCAAATCGCTGCTTTTGCACAGTTCTGACGCTAAACGTGCGTTTCGTGCTCCAAAACGCCGCTTTTGCAGCGAAATGTGCGTTTCGCGCACCGAATCGCCGCTTTTGCTCCGTTTGGCAAGAAACGTGCGTTTCGTGCTCCAAATCGCTTCTTTTGCACAGTTCTGACGCTAAACGTGCGTTTCGTGCACCACAACGCTGCTTTTGCAGCGAAACGTGCGTTTCGCGCACCGAATCGCCGCTTTTGCTCCATTTTGGCAAGAAACGTGCGTTTCGTGCACCAAATCTCTGCTTTTGCACAGTTTTGACTCTAACCGTGCGCTTCGTGCACCAAAACGCCGCTTATGCAGCGAAACGTGCGTTTCGCGCACCGAATCGGCGCTTCTGCTCCGTTTTGGCAAGAATCGTGCGTTTCGTGCACCAAATCGCTGCTTTTGCACAGTTTTGACGCTAAACGTGCGTTGCGTGCACCAAAACGCCGCTTCTGCTGCGAAATGTGCGTTTCGTGCACCACAACGCCGCTTTTGCAGCGAAACGTGCGTTTCGCGCACCGAATCGCCGCTTTCGTTCCGTTTTGGGAAGAAACGTGCGTTTCGTGCTCCAAATCGCTGCTTTTGCACAGTTCTGACGCTAAACGTGCGTTTCGTGCTCCAAAACGCCGCTTTTGCAGCGAAACGTGCGTTTCGCGCACCGAATCGCCGCTTTTGCTCCGTTTTGGCAAGAAACGTGCGTTTCGTGCACCAAATCTCTGCTTTTGCACAGTTTTGACTCTAACCGTTCGCTTCGTGCACCAAAACGCCGCTTTTGCAGCGAAACGTGCGTTTCGCGCACCGAATCGCCGCTTTTGCTCCGTTTGGCAAGAAACATGCGTTTCGTGCACCAAAACGCCATTTTTGCAGCGAAACGTGCGTTTCGCGCACCGAATCGCCGCTTTTGCTCCGTTTTGGCAAGAAACGTGCGTTTCGTGCACCAAAACGCCGCTTTTGCCGCGAAATGTGCGTTTCGTGCACCAAATCACTGCTTTTGCACAGTATTGGCGCTGAACGTGCGTTTCGTGCTCCAAAACGCCGCTTTTGCAGCGAAACGTGCGTTTCGCGCACCGAATCGCCGCTTTTGTTTCGTTTTGGGAAGAAACGTGCGTTTCGTGCACCAAATCGCTGCTTTTGCACAGTTTTGACTCTAAACGCGCGTTTCGTGCACCAAATCGCCGCTCTTGCACAGTTTTGACGCTAAACTTGCGATTCGTGCACTAAAACGCCATTTTTGCAGCGAAACGTGCGTTTCGCGCACCGAATCGCCGCTTTTGCTCCGTTTTGGCTAGAAACATGCGTTTCGTGCTCCAAATCGCAGCTGTTGTACAGTTCTGACGCTGAACGTGCGTTTCGTGCACCAAAAAGCCGCTTTTGCAGCGAAACATGCGTTTCGCGCACCGAATCACCGTTTTTGCTCCGTTTTGGCAAGAAACGTGCGTTTCGTGCACCAAATCGCTGCTTTTGCACAGTTTTGACGCGAAACGTGCGTTTCGCGCACTGAATCGGCGCTTTTGCTCCGTTTTGGCAAGAATCGTGCGTTTCGTGCACCAAATCTCTGCTTTTGCACAGTTTTGACAAGAAACGTGCGTTTCGTGCACCAAAACGCCGCTTTTGCTACGAAATGTGCGCATCGTGCACCAAATCGCTGCTTTCGCACAGTTTTGGCGCTAAACGTGCGTTTCGTGCTCGAAAACGCTGCTTTTGCAGCGAAACGTGCGTTTCGCGCACCGAACCGGCGCTTTTGCTCCGTTTTGGCAAGAATCGTGCGTTTGGTGCACCAAATCGCTGCTTTTACACAGTTTTGACGCTAAACGTGCGTTTTGTGCACCAAAACACCGCTTTTGCAGCGAAACGTGCGTTTCGCGCACCGAATCGCCGCTTTTGTTCCGTTTTGGTACGAAACGTGCGTTTCGTGCACCAAAACGCCGCTTTTGCAGCGAAACGTGCGTTTCGCGCACCGAATCGCCGCTTTTGCTCCGTTTTGGCAAGAAACATGCGTTTCGTGCTCCAAATCGCTGCTTTTGCACAGTTTTGGCGCTGAACGTGCGTTTCGTGCACCAAAACGCCGCTTTTGCTCCGTTTTGGCAAGAATCGTGCGTTTCGTGCACCAAATCGCTGCTTTTGCACAGTTTTGACGCTAAACGTGCGTTTCGTGCACCAAAACGTCGCTTCTGCTGCGAAATGTGCGTTTCGTGCACCAAATCGCTGCTTTTGCACAGTTTTGGCGCTGAGCGTGCGTTTCGTGCACCGAAACGCCGCTTTTGCTGCGAAATGTGCGTTTCGTGCTCCAAATCGCAGCTGTTGTACAGTTCTGACGCTGAACGTGCGTTTCGTGCACCAAAAAGCCGCTTTTGCAGCGAAACGTGCGTTTCGCGCACCGAATCACCGTTTTTGCTCCGTTTTGGCAAGAAACGTGCGTTTCGTGCACCAAATCGCTGCTTTTGCACAGTTTTGACGCGAAACGTGCGTTTCGCGCACTGAATCGGCGCTTTTGCTCCGTTTTGGCAAGAATCGTGCGTTTCGTGCACCAAATCTCTGCTTTTGCACAGTTTTGTCAAGAAACGTGCGTTTCGTGCACCAAAACGCCGCTTTTGCTGCGAAATGTGCGTTTCGTGCACCAAATCGCTGCTTTTGCACAGTTTTGGCGCTAAACGTGCGTTTCGTGCTCGAAAACGCTGCTTTTGCAGCGAAACGTGCGTTTCGCGCACCGAACCGGCGCTTTTGCTCCGTTTTGGCAAGAATCGTGCGTTTGGTGCACCAAATCGCTGCTTTTACACAGTTTTGACGCTAAACGTGCGTTTTGTGCACCAAAACACCGCTTTTGCAGCGAAACGTGCGTTTCGCGCACCGAATCGCCGCTTTTGTTCCGTTTTGGTACGAAACGTGCGTTTCGTGCACCAAAACGCCGCTTTTGCAGCGAAACGTGCGTTTCGCGCACCGAATCGCCGCTTTTGCTCCGTTTTGGCAAGAAACATGCGTTTCGTGCTCCAAATCGCTGCTTTTGCACAGTTTTGGCGCTGAACGTGCGTTTCGTGCACCAAAACGCCGCTTTTGCTCCGTTTTGCAAGAATCGTGCGTTTCGTGCACCAAATCGCTGCTTTTGCACAGTTTTGACGCTAAACGTGCGTTTCGTGCACCAAAACGTCGCTTCTGCTGCGAAATGTGCGTTTCGTGCACCAAATCGCTGCTTTTGCACAGTTTTGGCGCTGAGCGTGCGTTTCGTGCACCGAAACGCCGCTTTTGCTGCGAAATGTGCGTTTCGTGCACCAAATCGCTGCTTTTGCACAGTTTTGGCGCTAAACGTGCGTTTCGTGCACCAAAACGCCGCTTTTGCAGCGAAACGAGCGTTTCGCGCACCGAATCGGCGCTTTTGCTCCGTTTTGGCAAGAATCGTGCGTTTCGTGCACCAAATCGCTGCTTTTGCACAGTTTTGGCGCTGAACGTGCGTTTCGTGCACCAAAACGCCGCTTTTGCTCCGTTTTGGCAAGAATCGTGCGTTTCGTGCACCAAATCGCTGCTTTTGCACAGTTTTGGCGCTGAACGTGCGTTTCGTGCACCAAAACGCCGCTTTTGCTCCGTTTTGGCAAGAAACGTACGATTCGTGCACCAGACCGCTGCTTTTGCACATTTTTGACGCTAAACGTGCGTTTCGTGCACCAAGACGCCATTTTTGCAGCGAAACGTGCGTTTCGCGCACCGAATGGGCGCTTTTGCTCCGTTTTGGCAAGAATCGTGCGTTTCGTGCACCAAATCGCTGCTTTTGCACAGTTTTGACGCTAAACGTGCGTTTCGTGCAGCAAAACGCCGCTTCTGCTGCGAAATGTGCGTTTCGTGTACCAAATCGCTGCTTTTGCACAGTTTTGGCGCTGAACGTGCGTTTCGTGCACCAAAACGCCGCTTTTGCTCCGTTTTGGCAAGAAACGTGCGTTTCGTGCACCAAATCGCTGCTTTTGCACAGTTTTGACGCTAAACGTGCGTTTCGTGCCCAAAAACGCCGCTTTTGCAGCGAAACGTGCGTTTCGCGCACCGAATCGCCGCTTTTGCTCCGTTTTGGCAAGAAACGTGCGCTTCGTGCAGCAAAACGCCGCTTTTGCAGCGAAACGTGCGTTTCGCGCACCGACTCGGCGCTTTTGCTCCGTTTTGGCAAGAATCGTGCGTTTCGTGCACCAAATCGCTGCTTTTGCACAGGTTTGGCACTGAACGTGCGTTTCGTGCACCAAAACGCCGCTTTTGCTCCGTTTTGGCAAGAAACGTACGATTCGTGCACCAGACCGCTGCTTTTGCACAGTTTTGACGCTAAACGTGCGTTTCGTGCACCAAAACGCCATTTTTGCAGCGAAACGTGCGTTTCGCGCACCGAATCGCCGCTTTTGCTCCGTTTTGGCAAGAAACGTGCGTTTCGTGCACCAAAACGCCATTTTTGCAGCGAAACGTGCGTTTCGCGCACCGAATCGCCGCTTTTGCTCCGTTTTGGCAAGAAACGTACGATTCGTGCACCAGACCGCTGCTTTTGCACAGTTTTGACGCTTAACGTGCGTTTCGTGCACCAAAACGCCATTTTTGCAGCGAAACGTGCGTTTCGCGCACCGAATCGCCGCTTTTGCTCCGTTTTGGCAAGAAACGTGCGTTTCGTGCACCAAAACGCCGCTTTTGCTGCGAAATGTGCGTTTCGTGCACCAAATCGCTGCTTTTGCACAGTATTGGCGCTGAACGTGCGTTTCGTGCTCCAAAACGCCGCTTTTGCAGCGAAACGTGCGTTTCGCGCACCGAATCGCCGCTTTTGCTCCGTTTGGCAAGAAACGTGCGTTTCGTGCTCCAAATCGCTGCTTTTGCACAGTTTTGGCGCTAAGCGTGCGTTTCGTGCCCCAAAACACCGCTTTTGCAGCGAAACGTGCGTTTCGCGCACCGAATCGCCGCTTTTGATCCGTTTTGGGAAGAAACGTGCGTTTCGTGCACCAAAACGCCGCTTTTGCAGCGAAACGTGCGCTTCGCGCACCGAATCGCCGCTTTTGCTCCGTTTTGGCAAGAAACATGCGTTTCGTGCTCCAAATCGCTGCTTCTGTACAGTTTTGACGCTGAACGTGCGTTTCGTGCACCAAAACGCCGCTTTTGCTGCGAAACGTGCGTTTCGTGCACCAAATCGCTGCTTTTGCACAGTTTTGACGCTAAACGTGCGTTTCGTGCCCAAAAACGCCGCTTTTGCAGCGAAACGAGCGTTTCGCGCACCGAATCGGCGCTTTTGCTCCGTTTTGGCAAGAATCGTGCGTTTCGTGCACCAAATCGCTGCTTTTGCACAGTTTTGGCGCTAAACGTGGGTTTCGTGCACCAAAACGACGCTTTTGGCCAGAAACGTGCGTTTCGTGCACCAAAACGCCATTTTTGCAGCGAAACGTGCGTTTCGCGCACCGAATCGCCGCTTTTGCTCCGTTTTGGCAAGAAACGTACGATTCGTGCACCAGACCGCTGCTTTTGCACAGTTTTGACGCTTAACGTGCGTTTCGTGCACCAAAACGCCATTTTTGCAGCGAAACGTGCGTTTCGCGCACCGAATCGCCGCTTTTGCTCCGTTTTGGCAAGAAACGTGCGTTTCGTGCACCAAAACGCCGCTTTTGCTGCGAAATGTGCGTTTCGTGCACCAAATCGCTGCTTTTGCACAGTATTGGCGCTGAACGTGCGTTTCGTGCTCCAAAACGCCGCTTTTGCAGCGAAACGTGCGTTTCGCGCACCGAATCGCCGCTTTTGCTCCGTTTGGCAAGAAACGTGCGTTTCGTGCTCCAAATCGCTGCTTTTGCACAGTTTTGGCGCTAAGCGTGCGTTTTGTGCCCCAAAACACCGCTTTTGCAGCGAAACGTGCGTTTCGCGCACCGAATCGCCGCTTTTGTTCCGTTTTGGTACGAAACGTGCGTTTCGTGCACCAAAACGCCGCTTTTGCAGCGAAACGTGCGTTTCGCGCACCGAATCGCCGCTTTTGCTCCGTTTTGGCAAGAAACATGCGTTTCGTGCTCCAAATCGCTGCTTTTGCACAGTTTTGGCGCTGAACGTGCGTTTCGTGCACCAAAACGCCGCTTTTGCTCCGTTTTGGCAAGAATCGTGCGTTTCGTGCACCAAATCGCTGCTTTTGCACAGTTTTGACGCTAAACGTGCGTTTCGTGCACCAAAACGTCGCTTCTGCTGCGAAATGTGCGTTTCGTGCACCAAATCGCTGCTTTTGCACAGTTTTGGCGCTGAGCGTGCGTTTCGTGCACCGAAACGCCGCTTTTGCTGCGAAATGTGCGTTTCGTGCTCCAAATCGCAGCTGTTGTACAGTTCTGACGCTGAACGTGCGTTTCGTGCACCAAAAAGCCGCTTTTGCAGCGAAACGTGCGTTTCGCGCACCGAATCACCGTTTTTGCTCCGTTTTGGCAAGAAACGTGCGTTTCGTGCACCAAATCGCTGCTTTTGCACAGTTTTGACGCGAAACGTGCGTTTCGCGCACTGAATCGGCGCTTTTGCTCCGTTTTGGCAAGAATCGTGCGTTTCGTGCACCAAATCTCTGCTTTTGCACAGTTTTGTCAAGAAACGTGCGTTTCGTGCACCAAAACGCCGCTTTTGCTGCGAAATGTGCGTTTCGTGCACCAAATCGCTGCTTTTGCACAGTTTTGGCGCTAAACGTGCGTTTCGTGCTCGAAAACGCTGCTTTTGCAGCGAAACGTGCGTTTCGCGCACCGAACCGGCGCTTTTGCTCCGTTTTGGCAAGAATCGTGCGTTTGGTGCACCAAATCGCTGCTTTTACACAGTTTTGACGCTAAACGTGCGTTTTGTGCACCAAAACACCGCTTTTGCAGCGAAACGTGCGTTTCGCGCACCGAATCGCCGCTTTTGTTCCGTTTTGGTACGAAACGTGCGTTTCGTGCACCAAAACGCCGCTTTTGCAGCGAAACGTGCGTTTCGCGCACCGAATCGCCGCTTTTGCTCCGTTTTGGCAAGAAACATGCGTTTCGTGCTCCAAATCGCTGCTTTTGCACAGTTTTGGCGCTGAACGTGCGTTTCGTGCACCAAAACGCCGCTTTTGCTCCGTTTTGGCAAGAATCGTGCGTTTCGTGCACCAAATCGCTGCTTTTGCACAGTTTTGGCGCTGAGCGTGCGTTTCGTGCACCGAAACGCCGCTTTTGCTGCGAAATGTGCGTTTCGTGCACCAAATCGCTGCTTTTGCACAGTTTTGGCGCTAAACGTGCGTTTCGTGCACCAAAACGCCGCTTTTGCAGCGAAACGAGCGTTTCGCGCACCGAATCGGCGCTTTTGCTCCGTTTTGGCAAGAATCGTGCGTTTCGTGCACCAAATCGCTGCTTTTGCACAGTTTTGGCGCTGAACGTGCGTTTCGTGCCACCAAAACGCCGCTTTTGCTCCGTTTTGGCAAGAATCGTGCGTTTCGTGCACCAAATCGCTGCTTTTGCACAGTTTTGGCGCTGAACGTGCGTTTCGTGCACCAAAACGCCGCTTTTGCTCCGTTTTGGCAAGAAACGTACGATTCGTGCACCAGACCGCTGCTTTTGCACATTTTTGACGCTAAACGTGCGTTTCGTGCACCAAGACGCCATTTTTGCAGCGAAACGTGCGTTTCGCGCACCGAATGGGCGCTTTTGCTCCGTTTTGGCAAGAATCGTGCGTTTCGTGCACCAAATCGCTGCTTTTGCACAGTTTTGACGCTAAACGTGCGTTTCGTGCAGCAAAACGCCGCTTCTGCTGCGAAATGTGCGTTTCGTGTACCAAATCGCTGCTTGTTGCACAGTTTTGGCGCTGAACGTGCGTTTCGTGCACCAAAACGCCGCTTTTGCTCCGTTTTGGCAAGAAACGTGCGTTTCGTGCACCAAATCGCTGCTTTTGCACAGTTTTGACGCTAAACGTGCGTTTCGTGCCCAAAAACGCCGCTTTTGCAGCGAAACGTGCGTTTCGCGCACCGAATCGCCGCTTTTGCTCCGTTTTGGCAAGAAACGTGCGCTTCGTGCACCAAAACGCCGCTTTTGCAGCGAAACGTGCGTTTCGCGCACCGACTCGGCGCTTTTGCTCCGTTTTGGCAAGAATCGTGCGTTTCGTGCACCAAATCGCTGCTTTTGCACAGGTTTGGCACTGAACGTGCGTTTCGTGCACCAAAACGCCGCTTTTGCTCCGTTTTGGCAAGAAACGTACGATTCGTGCACCAGACCGCTGCTTTTGCACAGTTTTGACGCTAAACGTGCGTTTCGTGCACCAAAACGCCATTTTTGCAGCGAAACGTGCGTTTCGCGCACCGAATCGCCGCTTTTGCTCCGTTTTGGCAAGAAACGTGCGTTTCGTGCACCAAAACGCCATTTTTGCAGCGAAACGTGCGTTTCGCGCACCGAATCGCCGCTTTTGCTCCGTTTTGGCAAGAAACGTACGATTCGTGCACCAGACCGCTGCTTTTGCACAGTTTTGACGCTTAACGTGCGTTTCGTGCACCAAAACGCCATTTTTGCAGCGAAACGTGCGTTTCGCGCACCGAATCGCCGCTTTTGCTCCGTTTTGGCAAGAAACGTGCGTTTCGTGCACCAAAACGCCGCTTTTGCTGCGAAATGTGCGTTTCGTGCACCAAATCGCTGCTTTTGCACAGTATTGGCGCTGAACGTGCGTTTCGTGCTCCAAAACGCCGCTTTTGCAGCGAAACGTGCGTTTCGCGCACCGAATCGCCGCTTTTGCTCCGTTTGGCAAGAAACGTGCGTTTCGTGCTCCAAATCGCTGCTTTTTGCACAGTTTTGGCGCTAAGCGTGCGTTTCGTGCCCCAAAACACCGCTTTTGCAGCGAAACGTGCGTTTCGCGCACCGAATCGCCCGCTTTTGTTCCGTTTTGGGAAGAAACGTGCGTTTCGTGCACCAAAACGCCGCTTTTGCAGCGAAACGTGCGCTTCGCGCACCGAATCGCCGCTTTTGCTCCGTTTTGGCAAGAAACATGCGTTTCGTGCTCCAAATCGCTGCTTCTGTACAGTTTTGACGCTGAACGTGCGTTTCGTGCACCAAAACGCCGCTTTTGCTGCGAAACGTGCGTTTCGTGCACCAAATCGCTGCTTTTGCACAGTTTTGACGCTAAACGTGCGTTTCGTGCCCAAAAACGCCGCTTTTGCAGCGAAACGAGCGTTTCGCGCACCGAATCGGCGCTTTTGCTCCGTTTTGGCAAGAATCGTGCGTTTCGTGCACCAAATCGCTGCTTTTGCACAGTTTTGGCGCTAAACGTGGGTTTCGTGCACCAAAACGACGCTTTTGGCCAGAAACGTGCGTTTCGTGCACCAAAACGCCATTTTTGCAGCGAAACGTGCGTTTCGCGCACCGAATCGCCGCTTTTGCTCCGTTTTGGCAAGAAACGTACGATTCGTGCACCAGACCGCTGCTTTTGCACAGTTTTGACGCTTAACGTGCGTTTCGTGCACCAAAACGCCATTTTTGCAGCGAAACGTGCGTTTCGCGCACCGAATCGCCGCTTTTGCTCCGTTTTGGCAAGAAACGTGCGTTTCGTGCACCAAAACGCCGCTTTTGCTGCGAAATGTGCGTTTCGTGCACCAAATCGCTGGCTTTTGCACAGTATTGGCGCTGAACGTGCGTTTCGTGCTCCAAAACGCCGCTTTTGCAGCGAAACGTGCGTTTCGCGCACCGAATCGCCGCTTTTGCTCCGTTTGGCAAGAAACGTGCGTTTCGTGCTCCAAATCGCTGCTTTTGCACAGTTTTGGCGCTAAGCGTGCGTTTCGTGCCCCAAAACACCGCTTTTGCAGCGAAACGTGCGTTTCGCGCACCGAATCGCCGCTTTTGTTCCGTTTTGGGAAGAAACGTGCGTTTCGTGCACCAAAACGCCGCTTTTGCAGCGAAACGAGCGCTTCGCGCACCGAATCGCCGCTTTTGCTCCGTTTTGGCAAGAAACATGCGTTTCGTGCTCCAAATCGCTGCTTCTGTACAGTTTTGACGCTGAACGTGCGTTTCGTGCACCAAAACGCCGCTTTTGCTGCGAAACGTGCGTTTCGTGCACCAAATCGCTGCTTTTGCACAGTTTTGACGCTAAACGTGCGTTTCGTGCCCAAAAACGCCGCTTTTGCAGCGAAACGAGCGTTTCGCGCACCGAATCGCCGCTTTTGTTCCGTTTTGGGAAGAAACGTGCGTTTCGTGCACCAAAACGCCGCTTTTGCAGCGAAACGTGCGCTTCGCGCACCGAATCGCCGCTTTTGCTCCGTTTTGGCAAGAAACATGCGTTTCGTGCTCCAAATCGCTGCTTCTGTACAGTTTTGGCGCTAAACGTGGGTTTCGTGCACCAAAACGACGCTTTTGGCCAGAAACGTGCGTTTCGTGCACCAAAACGCCATTTTTGCAGCGAAACGTGCGTTTCGCGCACCGAATCGCCGCTTTTGCTCCGTTTTGGCAAGAAACGTACGATTCGTGCACCAGACCGCTGCTTTTGCACAGTTTTGACGCTTAACGTGCGTTTCGTGCACCAAAACGCCATTTTTGCAGCGAAACGTGCGTTTCGCGCACCGAATCGCCGCTTTTGCTCCGTTTTGGCAAGAAACGTGCGTTTCGTGCACCAAAACGCCGCTTTTGCTGCGAAATGTGCGTTTCGTGCACCAAATCGCTGCTTTTGCACAGTATTGGCGCTGAACGTGCGTTTCGTGCTCCAAAACGCCGCTTTTGCAGCGAAACGTGCGTTTCGCGCACCGAATCGCCGCTTTTGCTCCGTTTGGCAAGAAACGTGCGTTTCGTGCTCCAAATCGCTGCTTTTGCACAGTTTTGGCGCTAAGCGTGCGTTTTGTGCCCCAAAACACCGCTTTTGCAGCGAAACGTGCGTTTCGCGCACCGAATCGCCGCTTTTGTTCCGTTTTGGGAAGAAACGTGCGTTTCGTGCACCAAAACGCCGATTTTGCTGCGAAATGTGCGTTTCGTGCACCAAATCGCTGCTTTTGCACAGTTCTGACGCTAAACGTGCGTTTCGTGCTCCAAAACGCCGCTTTTGCAGCGAAACGTGCGTTTCGCGCACCGAATCGCAGCTTTTGCTCCGTATTGGCATGAAACGTGCGTTTCGTGCATCAAAACGCCGCTTTTGCAGGGAAACATGCGTTTCGCGCACTGAATCGCCGCTTTTGCTCCGTTTTGGCATGAAAACATGCGTTTCGTGCTCCAAATCGCTGCTTTTGCACAGTTTTGGCAAGAAACGTGAGCTTCGTGCACCAAAATGCCGCTTTTGCAGCGAAACCTGCGTTTCGCGCTCCGAATCGGCGCTTTTGCTCCGTTTTGGCAAGAATCGTGCGTTTCGTGCACCAAATCGCTGCTTTTGCACAGTTTTGGCAAGAAACGCGCGTTTCGTGCACCAAAACGCCGCTTTTGCTGCGAAAATGTGCGTTTCGTGCACCAAATCGCTGCTTTTGCACAGTTTTGGTAAGAAACGTGCGTTTCGTGCACCAAAACGCCGCTTTTGCTGCGAAATGTGTGTTTCGTGCACCAAAACGCCGTTTTTGCAGCGAAACGTGCGTTTCGCGCACCGAATCGCCGCTTTTGCTCCGTTTGGCCAAGAAACGTGCGTTTCGTGCTCCAAATCGCTGCTTTTGCACAGTTTTGACGCTAAACGTGCGTTTCGTGCTCCAAATCGCTGCTTTTGCACAGTTTTGACGCTAAACGTGCGTTTCGTGCACCAAATCGCTGCTTTTGCACAGTTTTGGCGCTAAGCGTGCGTTTCGTGCACCAAAACACCGTTTTTGCAGCGAAACGTGCGTTTCGCGCTCCGAATAGCCGCTTTTGCTCCGTTTTGGCAAGAAACGTGCGTTTCGTGCTGCAAATCGCTGCTTTTGCACAGTTTTGACGCTAAACGTGCGTTTCGTGCACCAAAACGCCATTTTTGCAGCGAAACGTGCGTTTCGCGCACCGAATCGCCGCTTTTGCTCCGTTTGGCAAGAAACGTGCGTTTCGTGCACCAAAACGCCGCTTTTGCCGCGAAATGTGCGTTTCGTGCACCAAATCGCTGCTTTTGCACAGTTTTGACGCTGAGCGTGCGTTTCGTGCTCCAAAACGCCGCTTTTGCAGCGAAACGTGCGTTTCGCGCACCGAATCGCCGCTTTTGCTCCGTTTTGGCAAGAAACATGCGTTTCGTGCTCCAAATCGCTGCTTCTGTACAGTTTTGACGCTGAACGTGCGTTTCGTGCACCAAAACGCCGCTTTTGCTGCGAAACGTGCGTTTCGTGCACTAAATCGCTGCTTTTGCACAGTTTTGACGCTAAACGTGCGTTTCGTGCCAAAAACGCCGCTTTTGCAGCGAAACGAGCGTTTCGCGCACCGAATCGGCGCTTTTGCTCCGTTTTGGCAAGAATCGTGCGTTTCGTGCACCAAATCGCTGCTTTTGCACAGTTTGACGCTAAACGTGCGTTTCGTGCAACAAAACGCCGCTTCTGCTGCGAAATGTGCGTTTCGTGCACCAAATCGCTGCTTTTGCACAGTTCTGGCGCTAAACGTGCGTTTCGGGCACCAAAACGCCGCTTTTGCTGCGAAATGTGCGTTTCGTGCACCAAATCGCTGATTTTGCACAGTTTTGGCGCTGAACGTGCGTTTCGTGCACCAAAACGCCGCTTTTGCTCCGTTTTGGCAAGAAACGTGCGTTTCGTGCACCAAATCACTGCTTTTGCACAGTTTTGACGCTAAACGTGCGTTTCGTGCCCAAAAACGCGTCCTTTTGCAGCGAAACGTGCGTTTCGCGCACCGAATCGCCGCTTTTGCTCCGTTTTGGCAAGAAACGTGCGTTTCGTGCACCAAAACGCCGATTTTGCTGCGAAATGTGCGTTTCGTGCACCAAATCGCTGCTTTTGCACAGTTCTGACGCTAAACGTGCGTTTCGTGCTCCAAAACGCCGCTTTTGCAGCGAAACGTGCGTTTCGCGCACCGAATCGCCGCTTTTGCTCCGTATTGGCATGAAACGTGCGTTTCGTGCATCAAAACGCCGCTTTTGCAGGGAAACGTGCGTTTCGCGCACTGAATCGCCGCTTTTGCTCCGTTTTGGCATGAAACATGCGTTTCGTGCTCCAAATCGCTGCTTTTGCACAGTTTTGGCAAGAAACGTGAGCTTCGTGCACCAAAATGCCGCTTTTGCAGCGAAACCTGCGTTTCGCGCTCCGAATCGGCGCTTTTGCTCCGTTTTGGCAAGAATCGTGCGTTTCGTGCACCAAATCGCTGCTTTTGCACAGTTTTGGCAAGAAACGCGCGTTTCGTGCACCAAAACGCCGCTTTTGCTGCGAAATGTGCGTTTCGTGCACCAAATCGCTGCTTTTGCACAGTATTGGCGCTGAACGTGCGTTTCGTGCTCCAAAACGCCGCTTTTGCAGCGAAACGAGCGTTTCGCGCACCGAATCGGCGCTTTTGCTCCGTTTTGGCAAGAATCGTGCGTTTCGTGCACCAAATCGCTGCTTTTGCACAGTTTTGGCGCTGAACGTGCGTTTCGTGCACCAAAACGCCGCTTTTGCTCCGTTTTGGCAAGAATCGTGCGTTTCGTGCACCAAATCGCTGCTTTTGCACAGTTTTGGCGCTGAACGTGCGTTTCGTGCACCAAAACGCCGCTTTTGCTCCGTTTTGGCAAGAAACGTACGATTCGTGCACCAGACCGCTGCTTTTGCACAGTTTTGACGCTAAACGTGCGTTTCGTGCACCAAGACGCCATTTTTGCAGCGAAACGTGCGTTTCGCGCACCGAATGGGCGCTTTTGCTCCGTTTTGGCAAGAAACGTGCGTTTCATGCACCAAAACGCCGCTTTTGCAGCGAAACGTGCGTTTCGCGCACCGAATCGCCGCTTTTGTTCCGTTTTGGGAAGAAACGTGCGTTTCGTGCACCAAAACGCCGCTTTTGCAGCGAAACGTGCGTTTCGCGCACCGAATCGCCGCTTTTGCTCCGTTTTGGCAAGAAACATCCGTTTCGTGCTCCAAATCGCTGCTTCTGTACAGTTTTGACGCTGAACGTGCGTTTCGTGCACCAAAACGCCGCTTTTGCTGCGAAATGTGCGTTTCGTGCACCAAATCGCTGCTTTTGCACAGTTTTGACGCTAAACGTGCGTTTCGTGCACCAAGACGCCATTTTTGCAGCGAAACGTGCGTTTCGCGCACCGAATGGGCGCTTTTGCTCCGTTTTGGCAAGAAACGTGCGTTTCGTGTACCAAATCGCTGCTTTTGCACAGTTTTGGCGCTGAACGTGCGTTTCGTGCACCAAAACGCCGCTTTTGCTCCGTTTTGGCAAGAAACGTGCGTTTCGTGCACCAAATCGCTGCTTTTGCACAGTTTTGACGCTAAACGTGCGTTTCGTGCCCAAAAACGCGTCTTTTGAAGCGAAACGTGCGTTTCGCGCACCGAATCGCCGCTTTTGCTCCGTTTTGGCAAGAAACGTGCGCTTCGTGCACCAAAACGCCGCTTTTGCAGCGAAACGTGCGTTTCGCGCACCGACTCGGCGCTTTTGCTCCGTTTTGGCAAGAATCGTGCGTTTCGTGCACCAAATCGCTGCTTTTGCACAGTTTTGGCGCTGAACGTGCGTTTCGTGCACCAAAACGCCGCTTTTGCAGCGAAACGTGCGTTTCGCGCACCGACTCGGCGCTTTTGCTCCGTTTTGGCAAGAATCGTGCGTTTCGTGCACCAAATCGCTGCTTTTGCACAGTTTTGACGCTGAACGTGCGTTTCGTGCACCAAAACGCCGCTTTTGCTGCGAAACGTGCGTTTCGTGCACTAAATCGCTGCTTTTGCACAGTTTTGACGCTAAACGTGCGTTTCGTGCCCAAAAACGCCGCTTTTGCAGCGAAACGAGCGTTTCGCGCACCGAATCGGCGCTTTTGCTCCGTTTTGGCAAGAATCGTGCGTTTCGTGCACCAAATCGCTGCTTTTGCACAGTTTTGACGCTAAACGTGCGTTTCGTGCAACAAAACGCCGCTTCTGCTGCGAAATGTGCGTTTCGTGCACCAAATCGCTGCTTTTGCACAGTTCTGGCGCTAAACGTGCGTTTCGGGCACCAAAACGCCGCTTTTGCTGCGAAATGTGCGTTTCGTGCACCAAATCGCTGATTTTGCACAGTTTTGGCGCTGAACGTGCGTTTCGTGCACCAAAACGCCGCTTTTGCTCCGTTTTGGCAAGAAACGTGCGTTTCGTGCACCAAATCACTGCTTTTGCACAGTTTTGACGCTAAACGTGCGTTTCGTGCCCAAAAACGCGTCTTTTGCAGCGAAACGTGCGTTTCGCGCACCGAATCGCCGCTTTTGCTCCGTTTTGGCAAGAAACGTGCGTTTCGTGCACCAAAACGCCGATTTTGCTGCGAAATGTGCGTTTCGTGCACCAAATCGCTGCTTTTGCACAGTTCTGACGCTAAACGTGCGTTTCGTGCTCCAAAACGCCGCTTTTGCAGCGAAACGTGCGTTTCGCGCACCGAATCGCCGCTTTTGCTCCGTATTGGCATGAAACGTGCGTTTCGTGCATCAAAACGCCGCTTTTGCAGGGAAACGTGCGTTTCGCGCACTGAATCGCCGCTTTTGCTCCGTTTTGGCATGAAACATGCGTTTCGTGCTCCAAATCGCTGCTTTTGCACAGTTTTGGCAAGAAACGTGAGCTTCGTGCACCAAAATGCCGCTTTTGCAGCGAAACCTGCGTTTCGCGCTCCGAATCGGCGCTTTTGCTCCGTTTTGGCAAGAATCGTGCGTTTCGTGCACCAAATCGCTGCTTTTGCACAGTTTTGGCAAGAAACGCGCGTTTCGTGCACCAAAACGCCGCTTTTGCTGCGAAATGTGCGTTTCGTGCACCAAATCGCTGCTTTTGCACAGTATTGGCGCTGAACGTGCGTTTCGTGCTCCAAAACGCCGCTTTTGCAGCGAAACGAGCGTTTCGCGCACCGAATCGGCGCTTTTGCTCCGTTTTGGCAAGAATCGTGCGTTTCGTGCACCAAATCGCTGCTTTTGCACAGTTTTGGCGCTGAACGTGCGTTTCGTGCACCAAAACGCCGCTTTTGCTCCGTTTTGGCAAGAATCGTGCGTTTCGTGCACCAAATCGCTGCTTTTGCACAGTTTTGGCGCTGAACGTGCGTTTCGTGCACCAAAACGCCGCTTTTGCTCCGTTTTGGCAAGAAACGTACGATTCGTGCACCAGACCGCTGCTTTTGCACAGTTTTGACGCTAAACGTGCGTTTCGTGCACCAAGACGCCATTTTTGCAGCGAAACGTGCGTTTCGCGCACCGAATGGGCGCTTTTGCTCCGTTTTGGCAAGAAACGTGCGTTTCATGCACCAAAACGCCGCTTTTGCAGCGAAACGTGCGTTTCGCGCACCGAATCGCCGCTTTTGTTCCGTTTTGGGAAGAAACGTGCGTTTCGTGCACCAAAACGCCGCTTTTGCAGCGAAACGTGCGTTTCGCGCACCGAATCGCCGCTTTTGCTCCGTTTTGGCAAGAAACATCCGTTTCGTGCTCCAAATCGCTGCTTCTGTACAGTTTTGACGCTGAACGTGCGTTTCGTGCACCAAAACGCCGCTTTTGCTGCGAAATGTGCGTTTCGTGCACCAAATCGCTGCTTTTGCACAGTTTTGACGCTAAACGTGCGTTTCGTGCACCAAGACGCCATTTTTGCAGCGAAACGTGCGTTTCGCGCACCGAATGGGCGCTTTTGCTCCGTTTTGGCAAGAAACGTGCGTTTCGTGTACCAAATCGCTGCTTTTGCACAGTTTTGGCGCTGAACGTGCGTTTCGTGCACCAAAACGCCGCTTTTGCTCCGTTTTGGCAAGAAACGTGCGTTTCGTGCACCAAATCGCTGCTTTTGCACAGTTTTGACGCTAAACGTGCGTTTCGTGCCCAAAAACGCGTCTTTTGAAGCGAAACGTGCGTTTCGCGCACCGAATCGCCGCTTTTGCTCCGTTTTGGCAAGAAACGTGCGCTTCGTGCACCAAAACGCCGCTTTTGCAGCGAAACGTGCGTTTCGCGCACCGACTCGGCGCTTTTGCTCCGTTTTGGCAAGAATCGTGCGTTTCGTGCACCAAATCGCTGCTTTTGCACAGTTTTGGCGCTGAACGTGCGTTTCGTGCACCAAAACGCCATTTTTGCAGCGAAACGTGCGTTTCGCGCACCGAATCGACGCTTTTGCTCCGTTTTGGCAAGAAACGTGCGTTTCGTGCACCAAAACGCCGCTTTTGCCGCGAAATGTGCGTGTCGTGCACCAAATCACTGCTTTTGCACAGTATTGGCGCTGAACGTGCGTTTCGTGCTCCAAAACGCCGCTTTTGCAGCGAAACGAGCGTTCCGCGCACCGAATCGGCGCTTTTGCTCCGTTTTGGCAAGAATCGTGCGTTTCGTGCACCAAATCGCTGCTTTTGCACAGTTTTGGCGCTGAACGTGCGTTTCGTGCACCAAAACGCCGCTTTTGCTCCGTTTTGGCAAGAATCGTGCGTTTCGTGCACCAAATCGCTGCTTTTGCACAGTTTTGGCGCTGAACGTGCGTTTCGTGCACCAAAACGCCGCTTTTGCTCCGTTTTGGCAAGAAACGTACGATTCGTGAACCAGACCGCTGCTTTTGCACAGTTTTGACGCTAAACGTGCGTTTCGTGCACCAAGACGCCATTTTTGCAGCGAAACGTGCGTTTCGCGCACCGAATGGGCGCTTTTGCTCCGTTTTGGCAAGAAACGTGCGTTTCATGCACCAAAACGCCGCTTTTGCAGCGAAACGTGCGTTTCGCGCACCGAATCGCCGCTTTTGTTCCGTTTTGGGAAGAAACGTGCGTTTCGTGCACCAAAACGCCGCTTTTGCAGCGAAACGTGCGTTTCGCGCACCGAATCGCCGCTTTTGCTCCGTTTTGGCAAGAAACATCCGTATCGTGCTCCAAATCGCTGCTTCTGTACAGTTTTGACGCTGAACGTGCGTTTCGTGCACCAAAACGCCGCTTTTGCTGCGAAATGTGCGTTTCGTGCACCAAATCGCTGCTTTTGCACAGTTTTGACGCTAAACGTGCGTTTCGTGCACCAAGACGCCATTTTTGCAGCGAAACGTGCGTTTCGCGCACCGAATGGGCGCTTTTGCTCCGTTTTGGCAAGAAACGTGCGTTTCGTGTACCAAATCGCTGCTTTTGCACAGTTTTGGCGCTGAACGTGCGTTTCGTGCACCAAAACGCCGCTTTTGCTCCGTTTTGGCAAGAAACGTGCGTTTCGTGCACCAAATCGCTGCTTTTGCACAGTTTTGACGCTAAACGTGCGTTTCGTGCCCAAAAACGCGTCTTTTGAAGCGAAACGTGCGTTTCGCGCACCGAATCGCCGCTTTTGCTCCGTTTTGGCAAGAAACGTGCGCTTCGTGCACCAAAACGCCGCTTTTGCAGCGAAACGTGCGTTTCGCGCACCGACTCGGCGCTTTTGCTCCGTTTTGGCAAGAATCGTGCGTTTCGTGCACCAAATCGCTGCTTTTGCACAGTTTTGGCGCTGAACGTGCGTTTCGTGCACCAAAACGCCATTTTTGCAGCGAAACGTGCGTTTCGCGCACCGAATCGACGCTTTTGCTCCGTTTTGGCAAGAAATGTGCGTTTCGTGCACCAAAACGCCGCTTTTGCTGCGAAATGTGCGTTTCGTGCACCAAATCGCTGCTTTTGTACAGTATTGGCGCTGAACGTGCGTTTCGTGCTCCAAAACGCCGCTTTTGCAGCGAAACGTGCGTTTCGCGCACCGCATCGCCGCTTTTGCTCCGTTTGGCAAGAAACGTGCGTTTCGTGCTCCAAATCGCTGCTTTTGCACAGTTTTGGCGCTAAGCGTGCGTTTCGTGCACCAAAACGCCATTTTTGCAGCGAAACGTGCGTTTCGTGCACCGAATCGCCGCTTTTGCTCCGTTTTGGCAAGAAACGTGCGTTTCGTGCACCAAAACGCCGCTTTTGCTGCGAAATGTGCGTTTCGTGCACCAAATCGCTGCTTTTGCACAGTATTGGCGCTAAACGTGCGTTTCGTGCTCCAAAACGCCGCTTTTGCAGCGAAACGTGCGTTTCGCGCACCGAATCGCCGTTTTTGCTCCGTTTGGCAAGAAACGTGCGTTTCGTGCTCCAAATCGCTGCTTTTGCACAGTTTTGACGCTAAACGTGCGTTTCGTGCGCCAAATCGCTGCTTTTGCGCAGTTTTGGCGCTAAGCGTGCGTTTCGTGCACCAACACAACGCTTTTGCAGCGAAACGTGCGTTTCGCGCACCGAATCGCCGCTTTTGTTCCGTTTTGGGAAGAAACGTGCGTTTCGTGCACCAAATCGCTGCTTTTGCACAGTTTTGACTCTAAACGAGCGTTTCGTGCACCAAATCGCCGATCTTGCACAGTTCTGACGCTAAACTAGCGATTCGTGCACCAAAACGCCGCTTTTGCAGCGAAACGTGCGTTTCGCGCACCGAATCGCCGCTTTTGCTCCGTTTTGGCAAGAAACATGCGTTTCGTGCTCCAAATCGCTGCTTTTGCACAGTTCTGACGCTAAACGTGCGTTTCGTGCTCCAAAACGCCGCTTTTGCAGCGAAATGTGCGTTTCGCGCACCGAATCGCCGCTTTTGCTCCGTTTTGGCAAGAAACGTGCGTTTCGTGCACCAAATCTCTGCTTTTGCACAGTTTTGACTCTAACCGTGCGCTTCGTGCACCAAAACGCCGCTTATGCAGCGAAACGTGCGTTTCGCGCACCGAATCGGCGCTTTTGCTCCGTTTTGGCAAGAATCGTGCGTTTCGTGCACCAAATCGCTGCTTTTGCACAGTTTTGACGCTAAACGTGCGTTGCGTGCACCAAAACGCCGCTTCTGCTGCGAAATGTGCGTTTCGTGCACCACAACGCCGCTTTTGCAGCGAAACGTGCGTTTCGCGCACCGAATCGCCGCTTTCGTTCCGTTTTGGGAAGAAACGTGCGTTTCGTGCTCCAAATCGCTGCTTTTGCACAGTTTTGACGCTGAACGTGCGTTTCGATCACCGAATCGCCGCTTCTGCTCCGTTTTGGCAAGAAACGTGCATTTCGTGCACCAAATCGCTGCTTTTGCACAGTTTTGACGCTAAGCGTGCGTTTCGTGCACCAAAACGCCGATTTTGCTGCGAAATGTGCGTTTCGTGCACCAAATCGCTGCTTTTGCACAGTTTTGACGCTAAACGTGCGTTTCGTGCCCAAAAACGCCGCCTTTGCAGCGAAACGTGCGTTTCGCGCACCGAATCGCCGGATTTGCTCCATTTTGGCAAGAAACGTGCGTTTCGTGCTCCAAATCGCTGCTTTTGCACAGTTCTGACGCTAAACGTGCGTTTCTTGCTCCAAAACGCCGCTTTTGCAGCGAAACGTGCGTTTCGCACATCGAATCGCCGCTTTTGCTCCGTTTGGCAAGAAACGTGCGTTTCGTGCTCCAAATCGCTACTTTTGCACAGCTCTGACGCTAAACGTGCGTTTCGTGCACCACAACGCTGCTTTTGCAGCGAAACGTGCGTTTCGCGCACCGAATCGCCGCTTTTGTTCCGTTTTGGGAAGAAACGTGCGTTTCGTGTACCAAATCGCTGCTTTAGCACAGTTTTGACTCTAAACGAGCGTTTCGTGCACCAAATCGCCGTTCTTGCACAGTTTGGACGCTAAACTTGCGATTCGTGCACCAAAACGCCGCTTTTGCAGCGAAACGTGCGTTTCGCGCACCGAATCGCCGCTTTTGCTCCGTTTTGGCAAGAAACATGCGTTTCGTGCGCCAAATCGCTGCTTTTGCACAGTTTTGACGCTAAACGTGCGTTTCGTGCCCAAAAACGCCGCTTTTGCAGCGAAACGTGCGTTTCGCGCACCGAATCGCCGCTTTTGCTCCGTTTTGGCAAGAATCGTGCGTTTCGTGCTCCAAATCGCTGCTTTTGCACAGTTTTGACGCTAAACGTGCGTTGCGTGCACCAAAACGCCGCTTCTGCTGCGAAATGTGCGTTTCGTGCACCAAATCGCTGCTTTTGCACAGTTTTGGCGCTGAACGTGCGTTTCGTGCACCAAAACGCCGCTTTTGCTCCGTTTTGGCAAGAAACGTGCGTTTCGTGCACCAAATCGCTGCTTTTGCACAGTTTTGACGCTAAACGTGCGTTTCGTGCCCAAGAACGCCGCTTTTGCAGCGAAACGTGCGTTTCGCGCACCGAATCGCCGCTTTTGCTCCATTTTGGCAAGAAACGTGCGTTTCGTGCTCCAAATCGCTGCTTTTGCACAGTTCTGACGCTAAACGTGCGTTTCGTGCTCCAAAACGCCGCTTTTGCAGCGAAATGTGCGTTTCGCGCACCGAATCGCCGCTTTTGCTCCGTTTGGCAAGAAACGTGCGTTTCGTGCTCCAAATCGCTTCTTTTGCACAGTTCTGACGCTAAACGTGCGTTTCGTGCACCAAAACGCCGCTTCTGCTGCGAAATGTGCGTTTCGTGCACCACAACGCCGCTTTTGCAGCGAAACGTGCGTTTTGCGCACCGAATCGCCGCTTTCGTTCCGTTTTGGGAAGAAACGTGCGTTTCGTGCTCCAAATCGCTGCATTTGCACAGTTTTGACGCTGAACGTGCGTTTCGCTCACCGAATCGCCGCTTTTTCTCCGTTTTGGCAAGAAACGTGCATTTCGTGCACCAAATCGCTGCTTTTGCACAGTTTTGTCGCTAAACGTGCGTTTCGTGCACCAAAACGCCGATTTTGCTGCGAAATGTGCGTTTCGTGCACCAAATCGCTGCTTTTGCACAGTTTTGACGCTAAACGTGCGTTTCGTGCCCAAAAACGCCGCTTTTGCATCGAAACGTGCGTTTCGCGCACCGAATCGCCGCTTTTGCTCCGTTTTGGCTAGAAACATGCGTTTCGTGCTCCAAATCGCAGCTGTTGTACAGTTCTGACGCTGAACGTGCGTTTCGTGCACCAAAAAAAATTTTTGGAAAAAAAAATACAACCGACTTCGGAATGCACTAAAAAGGACGAAATAATTTAAATCTATATTTCGGAGACGGCGCAAAATTAAAAATTGTGTAAATGAAGGATGTTGTTAATGTGAAAATATGTAAAAGTATTAAAGAATTTTGACAATTTCCAATGTAGAAAATTTTTAATTTTGCGCCGTCTCCGAAATATAGATTTAAATTATTTCGTCCTTTTTAGTGCATTCCGAAGTCGGTTGTATTTTTTTTTCCAAAAATTTTTTTATTTCACATTTTTTAGTGGCGATCGGAGCATTCCTTGAAAAGTTCAACAAAGGGATAGGAAGAGAAGGGCAGGGAAGGGCAGGGTAGTGAAGGGAAGGGCAGGGAATGTTGCAAATGGGATCATCGTGGAAACAACTTCGGCCGCAAAATGTAATACTAGGCTTCATCGATATCAGGCCGAATATACGTGAAATAGCACGTTTTTTGCGATAAAAGCGGAAAAAATGTAGAAATCCGAACCGGGTTTTTTTACGGGACCAACTGTTGGTCATACTCTGTAAGATGCTAAAGGTTTCGTTCCGATTGGTCCATCCATCTTGGAGTAATCGATGACCATACACAACGCGGACGAAATCGTAGGCTTTTTTGCAATAAAAAGGTGGCAAGCGGTGGTGAAATGCAAAATTTTTTTTTACGGGACCAACTGGGAGTCATACCCTACAAGATGCAACAGGTTTCGTTCCGATTGGTCCATCCATCTCGGCGTAATCGGGGCACATACATAAAAAAAAAAAAAAAAAAAAATATATATACATGTCGAATTGAGTAACCTCCTTTTTCGAAGTCGGTTAAAAAGCCGCTTTTGCAGCGAAACGTGCGTTTCGCGCACCGAATCACCGTTTTTGCTCCGTTTTGGCTAGAAACGTGCGTTTCGTGCACCAAATCGCTGCTTTTGCACAGTTTTGACTCTAACCGTTCGCTTCGTGCACCAAAACGCCGCTTTTGCAGCGAAACGTGCGTTTCGCGCACCGAATCGCCGCTTTTGCTCCGTTTGGCAAGAAACATGCGTTTCGTGCACCAAAACGCCATTTTTGCAGCGAAACGTGCGTTTCGCGCACCGAATCGCCGCTTTTGCTCCGTTTTGGCAAGAAACGTGCGTTTCGTGCACCAAAACGCCGCTTTTGCCGCGAAATGTGCGTTTCGTGCACCAAATCACTGCTTTTGCACAGTATTGGCGCTGAACGTGCGTTTCGTGCTCCAAAACGCCGCTTTTGCAGCGAAACGTGCGTTTCGCGCACCGAATCGCCGCTTTTGTTTCGTTTTGGGAAGAAACGTGCGTTTCGTGCACCAAATCGCTGCTTTTGCACAGTTTTGACTCTAAACGCGCGTTTCGTGCACCAAATCGCCGCTTTTGCTCCGTTTTGGCTAGAAACATGCGTTTCGTGCTCCAAATCGCAGCTGTTGTACAGTTCTGACGCTGAACGTGCGTTTCGTGCACCAAAACGCCGCTTTTGCAGCGAAACGTGCGTTTCGCGCACCGAATCGCCGCTTTTGCTCCGTTTGGCAAGAAACATGCGTTTCGTGCACCAAAACGCCATTTTTGCAGCGAAACGTGCGTTTCGCGCACCGAATCGCCGCTTTTGCTCCGTTTTGGCAAGAAACGTGCGTTTCGTGCACCAAAACGCCGCTTTTGCCGCGAAATGTGCGTTTCGTGCACCAAATCACTGCTTTTGCACAGTATTGGCGCTGAACGTGCGTTTCGTGCTCCAAAACGCCGCTTTTGCAGCGAAACGTGCGTTTCGCGCACCGAATCGCCGCTTTTGTTTCGTTTTGGGAAGAAACGTGCGTTTCGTGCACCAAATCGCTGCTTTTGCACAGTTTTGACTCTAAACGCGCGTTTCGTGCACCAAATCGCCGCTCTTGCACAGTTTTGACGCTAAACTTGCGATTCGTGCACCAAAACGCCATTTTTGCAGCGAAACGTGCGTTTCGCGCACCGAATGGGCGCTTTTGCTCCGTTTTGGCAAGAATCGTGCGTTTCGTGCACCAAATCGCTGCTTTTGCACAGTTTTGACGCTAAACGTGCGTTTCGTGCACCAAAACGCCGCTTCTGCTGCGAAATGTGCGTTTCGTGTACCAAATCGCTGCTTTTGCACAGTTTTGGCGCTGAACGTGCGTTTCGTGCACCAAAACGCCGCTTTTGCTCCGTTTTGGCAAGAAACGTGCGTTTCGTGCACCAAATCGCTGCTTTTGCACAGTTTTGACGCTAAACGTGCGTTTCGTGCCCAAAAACGCCGCTTTTGCAGCGAAACGTGCGTTTCGCGCACCGAATCGCCGCTTTTGCTCCGTTTTGGCAAGAAACGTGCGCTTCGTGCACCAAAACGCCGCTTTTGCTGCGAAATGTGCGTTTCGTGCACCAAATCGCTGCTTTTGCACAGTATTGGCGCTGAACGTGCGTTTCGTGCTCCAAAACGCCGCTTTTGCAGCGAAACGTGCGTTTCGCGCACCGAATCGCCGCTTTTGCTCCGTTTGGCAAGAAACGTGCGTTTCGTGCTCCAAATCGCTGCTTTTGCACAGTTTTGGCGCTAAGCGTGCGTTTCGTGCCCCAAAACACCGCTTTTGCAGCGAAACGTGCGTTTCGCGCACCGAATCGCCGCTTTTGTTCCGTTTTGGGAAGAAACGTGCGTTTCGTGCACCAAAACGCCGCTTTTGCAGCGAAACGTGCGCTTCGCGCACCGAATCGCCGCTTTTGCTCCGTTTTGGCAAGAAACATGCGTTTCGTGCTCCAAATCGCTGCTTCTGTACAGTTTTGACGCTGAACGTGCGTTTCGTGCACCAAAACGCCGCTTTTGCTGCGAAACGTGCGTTTCGTGCACCAAATCGCTGCTTTTGCACAGTTTTGACGCTAAACGTGCGTTTCGTGCCCAAAAACGCCGCTTTTGCAGCGAAACGAGCGTTTCGCGCACCGAATCGGCGCTTTTGCTCCGTTTTGGCAAGAATCGTGCGTTTCGTGCACCAAATCGCTGCTTTTGCACAGTTTTGGCGCTAAACGTGGGTTTCGTGCACCAAAACGCCGCTTTTGGCAAGAAACGTGCGTTTCGTGCACCAAAACGCCGCTTTTGCAGCGAAACGTGCGTTTCGCGCACCGAATCGCCGCTTTTGCTCCGTTTTGGCAAGAATCGTGCGTTTCGTGCACCAAATCGCTGCTTTTGCACAGTTTTGACGCTAAACGTGCGTTGCGTGCACCAAAACGCCGCTTCTGCTGCGAAATGTGCGTTTCGTGCACCAAATCGCTGCTTTTGCACAGTTTTGGCGCTGAACGTGCGTTTCGTGCACCAAAACGCCGCTTTTGCTCCGTTTTGGCAAGAAACGTGCGTTTCGTGCACCAAATCTCTGCTTTTGCACAGTTTTGACGCTAAACGTGCGTTTCGTGCCCAAAAACGCGTCTTTTGCAGCGAAACGTGCGTTTCGCGCACCGAATCGCCGCTTTTGCTCCGTTTTGGCAAGAAACGTGCGTTTCGTGCACCAAAACGCCGATTTTGCTGCGAAATGTGCGTTTCGTGCACCAAATCGCTGCTTTTGCACAGTTCTGACGCTAAACGTGCGTTTCGTGCTCCAAAACGCCGCTTTTGCAGCGAAACGTGCGTTTCGCGCACCGAATCGCCGCTTTTGCTCCGTATTGGCATGAAACGTGCGTTTCGTGCATCAAAACGCCGCTTTTGCAGGGAAACGTGCGTTTCGCGCACTGAATCGCCGCTTTTGCTCCGTTTTGGCATGAAACATGCGTTTCGTGCTCCAAATCGCTGCTTTTGCACAGTTTTGGCAAGAAACGTGAGCTTCGTGCACCAAAATGCCGCTTTTGCAGCGAAACCTGCGTTTCGCGCTCCGAATCGGCGCTTTTGCTCCGTTTTGGCAAGAATCGTGCGTTTCGTGCACCAAATCGCTGCTTTTGCACAGTTTTGGCAAGAAACGCGCGTTTCGTGCACCAAAACGCCGCTTTTGCAGCGAAACGTGCGTTTCGAGCACCGAATCGCCGCTTTTGCTCCGTTTGGCAAGAAACGTGCGTTTCGTGCTCCAAATCGCTGCTTTTGCACAGTTTTGACGCTAAACATGCGTTTCGTGCTCCAAATCGCTGCTTTTGCACAGTTTTGACGCTAAACGTGCGTTTCGTGCACCAAATCGCTGCTTTTGCACAGTTTTGGCGCTAAGCGTGCGTTTCGTGCACCAAAACACCGTTTTTGCAGCGAAACGTGCGTTTCGCGCTCCGAATAGCCGCTTTTGCTCCGTTTTGGCAAGAAACGTGCGTTTCGTGCTGCAAATCGCTGCTTTTGCACAGTTTTGACGCTAAACGTGCGTTTCGTGCACCAAAACCCCATTTTTGCAGCGAAACGTGCGTTTCGCGCACCGAATCGCCGCTTTTGCTCCGTTTTGGCAAGAAACGTGCGTTTCGTGCACCAAAACGCCGCTTTTGCCGCGAAATGTGCGTTTCGTGCACCGAATCGCCGCTTTTGCTCCGTATTGGCATGAAACGTGCGTTTCGTGCATCAAAACGCCGCTTTTGCAGGGAAACGTGCGTTTCGCGCACCGAATCGCCGCTTTTGCTCCGTTTTGGCAAGAAACGTGCGTTTCGTGCACCAAAACGCCGATTTTGCTGCGAAATGTGCGTTTCGTGCACCAAATCGCTGCTTTTGCACAGTTCTGACGCTAAACGTGCGTTTCGTGCTCCAAAACGCCGCTTTTGCAGCGAAACGTGCGTTTCGCGCACCGAATCGCCGCTTTTGCTCCGTATTGGCATGAAACGTGCGTTTCGTGCATCAAAACGCCGCTTTTGCAGGGAAACGTGCGTTTCGCGCACTGAATCGCCGCTTTTGCTCCGTTTTGGCATGAAACATGCGTTTCGTGCTCCAAATCGCTGCTTTTGCACAGTTTTGGCAAGAAACGTGAGCTTCGTGCACCAAAATGCCGCTTTTGCAGCGAAACCTGCGTTTCGCGCTCCGAATCGGCGCTTTTGCTCCGTTTTGGCAAGAATCGTGCGTTTCGTGCACCAAATCGCTGCTTTTGCACAGTTTTGGCAAGAAACGCGCGTTTCGTGCACCAAAACGCCGCTTTTGCAGCGAAACGTGCGTTTCGAGCACCGAATCGCCGCTTTTGCTCCGTTTGGCAAGAAACGTGCGTTTCGTGCTCCAAATCGCTGCTTTTGCACAGTTTTGACGCTAAACATGCGTTTCGTGCTCCAAATCGCTGCTTTTGCACAGTTTTGACGCTAAACGTGCGTTTCGTGCACCAAATCGCTGCTTTTGCACAGTTTTGGCGCTAAGCGTGCGTTTCGTGCACCAAAACACCGTTTTTGCAGCGAAACGTGCGTTTCGCGCTCCGAATAGCCGCTTTTGCTCCGTTTTGGCAAGAAACGTGCGTTTCGTGCTGCAAATCGCTGCTTTTGCACAGTTTTGACGCTAAACGTGCGTTTCGTGCACCAAAACCCCATTTTTGCAGCGAAACGTGCGTTTCGCGCACCGAATCGCCGCTTTTGCTCCGTTTTGGCAAGAAACGTGCGTTTCGTGCACCAAAACGCCGCTTTTGCCGCGAAATGTGCGTTTCGTGCACCAAATCACTGCTTTTGCACAGTATTGGCGCTGAACGTGCGTTTCGTGCTCCAAAACGCCGCTTTTGCAGCGAAACGAGCGTTTCGCGCACCGAATCGGCGCTTTTGCTCCGTTTTGGCAAGAATCGTGCGTTTCGTGCACCAAATCGCTGCTTTTGCACAGTTTTGGCGCTGAACGTGCGTTTCGTGCACCAAAACGCCGCTTTTGCTCCGTTTTGGCAAGAATTGTGCGTTTCGTGCACCAAATCGCTGCTTTTGCACAGTTTTGGCGCTGAACGTGCGTTTCGTGCACCAAAACGCCGCTTTTGTTCCGTTTTGGCAAGAAACGTACGATTCGTGCACCAGACCGCTGCTTTTGCACAGTTTTGACGCTAAACGTGCGTTTCGTGCACCAAGACGCCATTTTTGCAGCGAAACGTGCGTTTCGCGCACCGAATGGGCGCTTTTGCTCCGTTTTGGCAAGAAACGTGCGTTTCATGCACCAAAACGCCGCTTTTGCAGCGAAACGTGCGTTTCGCGCACCGAATCGCCGCTTTTGTTCCGTTTTGGGAAGAAACGTGCGTTTCGTGCACCAAAACGCCGCTTTTGCAGCGAAACGTGCGTTTCGCGCACCGAATCGCCGCTTTTGCTCCGCTTTGGCAAGAAACATCCGTTTCGTGCTCCAAATCCCTGCTTCTGTACAGTTTTGACGCTGAACGTGCGTTTCGTGCACCAAAACGCCGCTTTTGCTGCGAAATGTGCGTTTCGTGCACCAAATCGCTGCTTTTGCACAGTTTTGACGCTAAACGTGCGTTTCGTGCACCAAGACGCCATTTTTGCAGCGAAACGTGCGTTTCGCGCACCGAATGGGCGCTTTTGCTCCGTTTTGGCAAGAAACGTGCGTTTCGTGTACCAAATCGCTGCTTTTGCACAGTTTTGGCGCTGAACGTGCGTTTCGCGCACCGAATCGCCGCTTTTGCTCCGTTTTGGCAAGAAACGTGCGTTTCGTGCTGCAAATCGCTGCTTTTGCACAGTTTCGACGCTAAACGTGCGTTTCGTGCACCAAAACGCCATTTTTGCAGCGAAACGTGCGTTTCGCGCACCGAATCGCCGCTTTTGCTCCGTTTTGGCAAGAAACGTGCGTTTCGTGCACCAAAACGCCGCTTTTGCTGCGAAATGTGCGTTTCGTGCACCAAATCGCTGCTTTTGCACAGTATTGGCTCTAAACGTGCGTTTCGTGCTCCAAAACGCCGCTTTTGCAGCGAAACGTGCGTTTCGCGCACCGAATCGCCGTTTTTGCTCCGTTTGGCAAGAAACGTGCGTTTCGTGCTCCAAATCGCTGCTTTTGCACAGTTTTGACGCTAAACGTGCGTTTCGTGCACCAAATCGCTGCTTTTGCGCAGTTTTGGCGCTAAGCGTGCGTTTCGTGCACCAAAACAACGCTTTTGCAGCGAAACGTGCGTTTCGCGCACCGAATCGCCGCTTTTGTTCCGTTTTGGGAAGAAACGTGCGTTTCGTGCTCCAAATCGCTTCTTTTGCACAGTTCTGACGCTAAACGTGCGTTTCGTGCACCACAACGCTGCTTTTGCAGCGAAATGTGCGTTTCGCGCACCGAATCGCCGCTTTTGCTCCGTTTTGGCAAGAAACGTGCGTTTCGTGCACCAAAACGCCGCTTTTGCTGCGAAATGTGCGTTTCGTGCACCAAATCGCTGCTTTTGCACAGTTTTGACTCTAACCGTGCGCTTCGTGCACCAAAACGCCATTTTTGCAGCGAAACGTGCGTTTCGCGCACCGAATCGGCGCTTTTGCTCCGTTTTGGCAAGAAACGTGCATTTCGTGCACCAAATCGCTGCTTTTGCACAGTTTTGACGCTAAACGTGCGTTTCGTGCAACAAAACGCCGCTTCTGCTGCGAAATGTGCGTTTCGTGCACCAAATCGCTGCTTTTGCACAGTTCTGGCGCTAAACGTGCGTTTCGGGCACCAAAACGCCGCTTTTGCTGCGAAATGTGCGTTTCGTGCACCAAATCGCTGATTTTGCACAGTTTTGGCGCTGAACGTGCGTTTCGTGCACCAAAACGCCGCTTTTGCTCCGTTTTGGAAAGAAACGTGCGTTTCGTGCACCAAATCACTGCTTTTGCACAGTTTTGACGCTAAACGTGCGTTTCGTGCCCAAAAACGCGTCTTTTGCAGCGAAACGTGCGTTTCGCGCACCGAATCGCCGCTTTTGCTCCGTTTTGGCAAGAAACGTGCGTTTCGTGCACCAAAACGCCGATTTTGCTGCGAAATGTGCGTTTCGTGCACCAAATCGCTGCTTTTGCACAGTTCTGACGCTAAACGTGCGTTTCGTGCTCCAAAACGCCGCTTTTGCAGCGAAACGTGCGTTTCGCGCACCGAATCGCCGCTTTTGCTCCGTATTGGCATGAAACGTGCGTTTCGTGCATCAAAACGCCGCTTTTGCAGGGAAACGTGCGTTTCGCGCACTGAATCGCCGCTTTTGCTCCGTTTTGGCATGAAACATGCGTTTCGTGCTCCAAATCGCTGCTTTTGCACAGTTTTGGCAAGAAACGTGAGCTTCGTGCACCAAAATGCCGCTTTTGCAGCGAAACGAGCGTTTCGCGCAACGAATCGGCGCTTTTGCTCCGTTTTGGCAAGAATCGTGCGTTTCGTGCACCAAATCGCTGCTTTTGCACAGTTTTGGCGCTGAACGTGCGTTTCGTGCACCAAAACGCCGCTTTTGCTCCGTTTTGGCAAGAATCGTGCGTTTCGTGCACCAAATCGCTGCTTTTGCACAGTTTTGGCGCTGAACGTGCGTTTCGTGCACCAAAACGCCGCTTTTGCTCCGTTTTGGCAAGAAACGTACGATTCGTGCACCAGACCGCTGCTTTTGCACAGTTTTGACGCTAAACGTGCGTTTCGTGCACCAAGACGCCATTTTTGCAGCGAAACGTGCGTTTCGCGCACCGAATGGGCGCTTTTGCTCCGTTTTGGCAAGAAACGTGCGTTTCATGCACCAAAACGCCGCTTTTGCAGCGAAACGTGCGTTTCGCGCACCGAATCGCCGCTTTTGTTCCGTTTTGGGAAGAAACGTGCGTTTCGTGCACCAAAACGCCGCTTTTGCAGCGAAACGTGCGTTTCGCGCACCGAATCGCCGCTTTTGCTCCGTTTTGGCAAGAAACATCCGTTTCGTGCTCCAAATCGCTGCTTCTGTACAGTTTTGACGCTGAACGTGCGTTTCGTGCACCAAAACGCCGCTTTTGCTGCGAAATGTGCGTTTCGTGCACCAAATCGCTGCTTTTGCACAGTTTTGACGCTAAACGTGCGTTTCGTGCACCAAGACGCCATTTTTGCAGCGAAACGTGCGTTTCGCGCACCGAATGGGCGCTTTTGCTCCGTTTTGGCAAGAAACGTGCGTTTCGTGTACCAAATCGCTGCTTTTGCACAGTTTTGGCGCTGAACGTGCGTTTCGTGCACCAAAACGCCGCTTTTGCTCCGTTTTGGCAAGAAACGTGCGTTTCGTGCACCAAATCGCTGCTTTTGCACAGTTTTGACGCTAAACGTGCGTTTCGTGCCCAAAAACGCATCTTTTGAAGCGAAACGTGCGTTTCGCGCACCGAATCGCCGCTTTTGCTCCGTTTTGGCAAGAAACGTGCGCTTCGTGCACCAAAACGCCGCTTTTGCAGCGAAACGTGCGTTTCGCGCACCGACTCGGCGCTTTTGCTCCGTTTTGGCAAGAATCGTGCGTTTCGTGCACCAAATCGCTGCTTTTGCACAGTTTTGGCGCTGAACGTGCGTTTCGTGCACCAAAACGCCATTTTTGCAGCGAAACGTGCGTTTCGCGCACCGAATCGACGCTTTTGCTCCGTTTTGGCAAGAAATGTGCGTTTCGTGCACCAAAACGCCGCTTTTGCTGCGAAATGTGCGTTTCGTGCACCAAATCGCTGCTTTTGTACAGTATTGGCGCTGAACGTGCGTTTCGTGCTCCAAAACGCCGCTTTTGCAGCGAAACGTGCGTTTCGTGCACCGAATCGCCGCTTTTGCTCCGTTTTGGCAAGAAACGTGCGTTTCGTGCACCAAAACGCCGATCTTGCACAGTTCTGACGCTAAACTAGCGATTCGTGCACCAAAACGCCGCTTTTGCAGCGAAACGTGCGTTTCGCGCACCGAATCGCCGCTTTTGCTCCGTTTTGGCAAGAAACATGCGTTTCGTGCTCCAAATCGCTGCTTTTGCACAGTTCTGACGCTAAACGTGCGTTTCGTGCTCCAAAACGCCGCTTTTGCAGCGAAATGTGCGTTTCGCGCACCGAATCGCCGCTTTTGCTCCGTTTTGGCAAGAAACGTGCGTTTCGTGCACCAAATCTCTGCTTTTGCACAGTTTTGACTCTAACCGTGCGCTTCGTGCACCAAAACGCCGCTTATGCAGCGAAACGTGCGTTTCGCGCACCGAATCGGCGCTTTTGCTCCGTTTTGGCAAGAATCGTGCGTTTCGTGCACCAAATCGCTGCTTTTGCACAGTTTTGACGCTAAACGTGCGTTGCGTGCACCAAAACGCCGCTTCTGCTGCGAAATGTGCGTTTCGTGCACCACAACGCCGCTTTTGCAGCGAAACGTGCGTTTCGCGCACCGAATCGCCGCTTTCGTTCCGTTTTGGGAAGAAACGTGCGTTTCGTGCTCCAAATCGCTGCTTTTGCACAGTTTTGACGCTGAACGTGCGTTTCGATCACCGAATCGCCGCTTCTGCTCCGTTTTGGCAAGAAACGTGCATTTCGTGCACCAAATCGCTGCTTTTGCACAGTTTTGACGCTAAACGTGCGTTTCGTGCACCAAAACGCCGATTTTGCTGCGAAATGTGCGTTTCGTGCACCAAATCGCTGCTTTTGCACAGTTTTGACGCTAAACGTGCGTTTCGTGCCCAAAAACGCCGCCTTTGCAGCGAAACGTGCGTTTCGCGCACCGAATCGCCGCTTTTGCTCCGTTTTGGCAAGAATCGTGCGTTTCGTGCTCCAAATCGCTGCTTTTGCACAGTTTTGACGCTAAACGTGCGTTGCGTGCACCAAAACGCCGCTTCTGCTGCGAAATGTGCGTTTCGTGCACCAAATCGCTGCTTTTGCACAGTTTTGGCGCTGAACGTGCGTTTCGTGCACCAAAACGCCGCTTTTGCTCCGTTTTGGCAAGAAACATGCGTTTCGTGCTCCAAATCGCTGCTTTTGCACAGTTCTGACGCTAAACGTGCGTTTCGTGCTCCAAAACGCCGCTTTTGCAGCGAAATGTGCGTTTCGCGCACCGAATCGCCGCTTTTGCTCCGTTTTGGCAAGAAACGTGCGTTTCGTGCACCAAATCTCTGCTTTTGCACAGTTTTGACTCTAACCGTGCGCTTCGTGCACCAAAACGCCGCTTATGCAGCGAAACGTGCGTTTCGCGCACCGAATCGGCGCTTTTGCTCCGTTTTGGCAAGAATCGTGCGTTTCGTGCACCAAATCGCTGCTTTTGCACAGTTTTGACGCTAAACGTGCGTTGCGTGCACCAAAACGCCGCTTCTGCTGCGAAATGTGCGTTTCGTGCACCACAACGCCGCTTTTGCAGCGAAACGTGCGTTTCGCGCACCGAATCGCCGCTTTCGTTCCGTTTTGGGAAGAAACGTGCGTTTCGTGCTCCAAATCGCTGCTTTTGCACAGTTTTGACGCTGAACGTGCGTTTCGATCACCGAATCGCCGCTTCTGCTCCGTTTTGGCAAGAAACGTGCATTTCGTGCACCAAATCGCTGCTTTTGCACAGTTTTGACGCTAAACGTGCGTTTCGTGCACCAAAACGCCGATTTTGCTGCGAAATGTGCGTTTCGTGCACCAGATCGCTGCTTTTGCACAGTTTTGACGCTAAACGTGCGTTTCGTGCCCAAAAACGCCGCCTTTGCAGCGAAACGTGCGTTTCGCGCACCGAATCGCCGCTTTTGCTCCGTTTTGGCAAGAATCGTGCGTTTCGTGCTCCAAATCGCTGCTTTTGCACAGTTTTGACGCTAAACGTGCGTTGCGTGCACCAAAACGCCGCTTCTGCTGCGAAATGTGCGTTTCGTGCACCAAATCGCTGCTTTTGCACAGTTTTGGCGCTGAACGTGCGTTTCGTGCACCAAAACGCCGCTTTTGCTCCGTTTTGGCAAGAAACGTGCGTTTCGTGCACCAAATCGCTGCTTTTGCACAGTTTTGACGCTAAACGTGCGTTTCGTGCCCAAGAACGCCGCTTTTGCAGCGAAACGTGCGTTTCGCGCACCGAATCGCCGCTTTTGCTCCATTTTGGCAAGAAACGTGCGTTTCGTGCTCCAAATCGCTGCTTTTGCACAGTTCTGACGCTAAGCGTGCGTTTCGTGCTCCAAAACGCCGCTTTTGCAGCGAAATGTGCGTTTCGCGCACCGAATCGCCGCTTTTGCTCCGTTTGGCAAGAAACGTGCGTTTCGTGCTCCAAATCGCTTCTTTTGCACAGTTCTGACGCTAAACGTGCGTTTCGTGCACCAAAACGCCGCTTCTGCTGCGAAATGTGCGTTTCGTGCACCACAACGCCGCTTTTGCAGCGAAACGTGCGTTTTGCGCACCGAATCGCCGCTTTCGTTCCGTTTTGGGAAGAAACGTGCGTTTCGTGCTCCAAATCGCTGCATTTGCACAGTTTTGACGCTGAACGTGCGTTTCGCTCACCGAATCGCCGCTTTTTCTCCGTTTTGGCAAGAAACGTGCATTTCGTGCACCAAATCGCTGCTTTTGCACAGTTTTGTCGCTAAACGTGCGTTTCGTGCACCAAAACGCCGATTTTGCTGCGAAATGTGCGTTTCGTGCACCAAATCGCTGCTTTTGCACAGTTTTGACGCTAAACGTGCGTTTCGTGCCCAAAAACGCCGCTTTTGCATCGAAACGTGCGTTTCGCGCACCGAATCGCCGCTTTTGCTCCGTTTTGGCTAGAAACATGCGTTTCGTGCTCCAAATCGCAGCTGTTGTACAGTTCTGACGCTGAACGTGCGTTTCGTGCACCAAAAAAAATTTTTGGAAAAAAAAATACAACCGACTTCGGAATGCACTAAAAAGGACGAAATAATTTAAATCTATATTTCGGAGACGGCGCAAAATTAAAAATTGTGTAAATGAAGGATGTTGTTAATGTGAAAATATGTAAAAGTATTAAAGAATTTTGACAATTTCCAATGTAGAAAATTTTTAATTTTGCGCCGTCTCCGAAATATAGATTTAAATTATTTCGTCCTTTTTAGTGCATTCCGAAGTCGGTTGTATTTTTTTTTCCAAAAATTTTTTTATTTCACATTTTTTAGTGGCGATCGGAGCATTCCTTGAAAAGTTCAACAAAGGGATAGGAAGAGAAGGGCAGGGAAGGGCAGGGTAGTGAAGGGAAGGGCAGGGAATGTTGCAAATGGGATCATCGTGGGAACAACTTCGGCCGCAAAATGTAATACTAGGCTTCATCGATATCAGGCCGAATATACGTGAAATAGCACGTTTTTTGCGATAAAAGCGGAAAAAATGTAGAAATCCGAACCGGGTTTTTTTACGGGACCAACTGTTGGTCATACTCTGTAAGATGCTAAAGGTTTCGTTCCGATTGGTCCATCCATCTTGGAGTAATCGATGACCATACACAACGCGGACGAAATCGTAGGCTTTTTTGCAATAAAAAGGTGGCAAGCGGTGGTGAAATGCAAAATTTTTTTTTTACGGGACCAACTGGGAGTCATACCCTACAAGATGCAACAGGTTTCGTTCCGATTGGTCCATCCATCTCAGCGTAATCGGGGCACATACATAAAAAAAAAAAAAAAAAAAATATATATACATGTCGAATTGAGTAACCTCCTTTTTCGAAGTCGGTTAAAAAGCCGCTTTTGCAGCGAAACGTGCGTTTCGCGCACCGAATCACCGTTTTTGCTCCGTTTTGGCTAGAAACGTGCGTTTCGTGCACCAAATCGCTGCTTTTGCACAGTTTTGACTCTAACCGTTCGCTTCGTGCACCAAAACGCCGCTTTTGCAGCGAAACGTGCGTTTCGCGCACCGAATCGCCGCTTTTGCTCCGTTTGGCAAGAAACATGCGTTTCGTGCACCAAAACGCCATTTTTGCAGCGAAACGTGCGTTTCGCGCACCGAATCGCCGCTTTTGCTCCGTTTTGGCAAGAAACGTGCGTTTCGTGCACCAAAACGCCGCTTTTGCCGCGAAATGTGCGTTTCGTGCACCAAATCACTGCTTTTGCACAGTATTGGCGCTGAACGTGCGTTTCGTGCTCCAAAACGCCGCTTTTGCAGCGAAACGTGCGTTTCGCGCACCGAATCGCCGCTTTTGTTTCGTTTTGGGAAGAAACGTGCGTTTCGTGCACCAAATCGCTGCTTTTGCACAGTTTTGACTCTAAACGCGCGTTTCGTGCACCAAATCGCCGCTCTTGCACAGTTTTGACGCTAAACTTGCGATTCGTGCACCAAAACGCCATTTTTGCAGCGAAACGTGCGTTTCGCGCACCGAATCGCCGCTTTTGCTCCGTTTTGGCTAGAAACATGCGTTTCGTGCTCCAAATCGCAGCTGTTGTACAGTTCTGACGCTGAACGTGCGTTTCGTGCACCAAAAAGCCGCTTTTGCAGCGAAACGTGCGTTTCGCGCACCGAATCACCGTTTTTGCTCCGTTTTGGCTAGAAACGTGCGTTTCGTGCACCAAATCGCTGCTTTTGCACAGTTTTGACGCGAAACGTGCGTTTCGCGCACTGAATCGGCGCTTTTGCTCCGTTTTGGCAAGAGTCGTGCGTTTCGTGCACCAAATCTCTGCTTTTGCACAGTTTTGTCAAGAAACGTGCGTTTCGTGCACCAAAACGCCGCTTTTGCTGCGAAATGTGCGTTTCGTGCACCAAATCGCTGCTTTTGCACAGTTTTGGGGCTAAACGTGCGTTTCGTGCTCGAAAACGCTGCTTTTGCAGCGAAACGTGCGTTTCGCGCACCGAACCGGCGCTTTTGCTCCGTTTTGGCAAGAATCGTGCGTTTGGTGCACCAAATCGCTGCTTTTACACAGTTTTGACGCTAAACGTGCGTTTCGTGCACCAAAACACCGCTTTTGCAGCGAAACGTGCGTTTCGCGCACCGAATCGCCGCTTTTGTTCCGTTTTGGTACGAAACGTGCGTTTCGTGCACCAAAACGCCGCTTTTGCAGCGAAACGTGCGTTTCGCGCACCGAATCGCCGCTTTTGTTCCGTTTTGGGAAGAAACGTGCGTTTCGTGCACCAAAACGCCGCTTTTGCAGCGAAACGTGCGTTTCGCGCACCGAAACGCCGCTTTTGCTCCGTTTTGGCAAGAAACATCCGTTTCGTGCTCCAAATCGCTGCTTCTGTACAGTTTTGACGCTGAACGTGCGTTTCGTGCACCAAAACGCCGCTTTTGCTGCGAAATGTGCGTTTCGTGCACCAAATCGCTGCTTTTGCACAGTTTTGAGGCTAAACGTGCGTTTCGTGCACCAAAACGCCATTTTTGCAGCGAAACGTGCGTTTCGCGCACCGAATGGGCGCTTTTGCTCCGTTTTGGCAAGAATCGTGCGTTTCGTGCACCAAATCGCTGCTTTTGCACAGTTTTGACGCTAAACGTGCGTTTCGTGCACCAAAACGCCGCTTCTGCTGCGAAATGTGCGTTTCGTGTACCAAATCGCTGCTTTTGCACAGTTTTGGCGCTGAACGTGCGTTTCGTGCACCAAAACGCCGCTTTTGCTCCGTTTTGGCAAGAAACGTGCGTTTCGTGCACCAAATCGCTGCTTTTGCACAGTTTTGACGCTAAACGTGCGTTTCGTGCCCAAAAACGCCGCTTTTGCAGCGAAACGTGCGTTTCGCGCACCGAATCGCCGCTTTTGCTCCGTTTTGGCAAGAAACGTGCGCTTCGTGCACCAAAACGCCGCTTTTGCTGCGAAATGTGCGTTTCGTGCACCAAATCGCTGCTTTTGCACAGTATTGGCGCTGAACGTGCGTTTCGTGCTCCAAAACGCCGCTTTTGCAGCGAAACGTGCGTTTCGCGCACCGAATCGCCGCTTTTGCTCCGTTTGGCAAGAAACGTGCGTTTCGTGCTCCAAATCGCTGCTTTTGCACAGTTTTGGCGCTAAGCGTGCGTTTCGTGCCCCAAAACACCGCTTTTGCAGCGAAACGTGCGTTTCGCGCACCGAATCGCCGCTTTTGTTCCGTTTTGGGAAGAAACGTGCGTTTCGTGCACCAAAACGCCGCTTTTGCTGCGAAACGTGCGTTTCGTGCACCAAATCGCTGCTTTTGCACAGTTTTGACGCTAAACGTGCGTTTCGTGCCCAAAAACGCCGCTTTTGCAGCGAAACGAGCGTTTCGCGCACCGAATCGGCGCTTTTGCTCCGTTTTGGCAAGAATCGTGCGTTTCGTGCACCAAATCGCTGCTTTTGCACAGTTTTGGCGCTAAACGTGGGTTTCGTGCACCAAAACGCCGCTTTTGGCAAGAAACGTGCGTTTCGTGCACCAAAACGCCGCTTTTGCAGCGAAACGTGCGTTTCGCGCACCGAATCGCCGCTTTTGCTCCGTTTTGGCAAGAATCGTGCGTTTCGTGCACCAAATCGCTGCTTTTGCACAGTTTTGACGCTAAACGTGCGTTGCGTGCACCAAAACGCCGCTTCTGCTGCGAAATGTGCGTTTCGTGCACCAAATCGCTGCTTTTGCACAGTTTTGGCGCTGAACGTGCGTTTCGTGCACCAAAACGCCGCTTTTGCTCCGTTTTGGCAAGAAACGTGCGTTTCGTGCACCAAATCTCTGCTTTTGCACAGTTTTGACGCTAAACGTGCGTTTCGTGCCCAAAAACGCGTCTTTTGCAGCGAAACGTGCGTTTCGCGCACCGAATCGCCGCTTTTGCTCCGTTTTGGCAAGAAACGTGCGTTTCGTGCACCAAAACGCCGATTTTGCTGCGAAATGTGCGTTTCGTGCACCAAATCGCTGCTTTTGCACAGTTCTGACGCTAAACGTGCGTTTCGTGCTCCAAAACGCCGCTTTTGCAGCGAAACGTGCGTTTCGCGCACCGAATCGCCGCTTTTGCTCCGTATTGGCATGAAACGTGCGTTTCGTGCATCAAAACGCCGCTTTTGCAGGGAAACGTGCGTTTCGCGCACTGAATCGCCGCTTTTGCTCCGTTTTGGCATGAAACATGCGTTTCGTGCTCCAAATCGCTGCTTTTGCACAGTTTTGGCAAGAAACGTGAGCTTCGTGCACCAAAATGCCGCTTTTGCAGCGAAACCTGCGTTTCGCGCTCCGAATCGGCGCTTTTGCTCCGTTTTGGCAAGAATCGTGCGTTTCGTGCACCAAATCGCTGCTTTTGCACAGTTTTGGCAAGAAACGCGCGTTTCGTGCACCAAAACGCCGCTTTTGCTGCGAAATGAGCGTTTCGTGCACCAAATCGCTGCTTTTGCACAGTTTTGGTAAGAAACGTGCGTTTCGTGCACCAAAACGCCGCTTTTGCTGCGAAATGTGTGTTTCGTGCACCAAAACGCCGCTTTTGCAGCGAAACGTTCGTTTCGCGCACCGAATCGCCGCTTTTGCTCCGTTTGGCAAGAAACGTGCGTTTCGTGCTCCAAATCGCTGCTTTTGCACAGTTTTGACGCTAAACGTGCGTTTCGTGCTCCAAATCGCTGCTTTTGCACAGTTTTGACGCTAAACGTGCGTTTCGTGCACCAAATCGCTGCTTTTGCACAGTTTTGGCGCTAAGCGTGCGTTTCGTGCACCAAAACACCGTTTTTGCAGCGAAACGTGCGTTTCGCGCTCCGAATAGCCGCTTTTGCTCCGTTTTGGCAAGAAACGTGCGTTTCGTGCTGCAAATCGCTGCTTTTGCACAGTTTTGACGCTAAACGTGCGTTTCGTGCACCAAAACGCCATTTTTGCAGCGAAACGTGCGTTTCGCGCACCGAATCGCCGCTTTTGCTCCGTTTTGGCAAGAAACGTGCGTTTCGTGCACCAAAACGCCGCTTTTGCCGCGAAATGTGCGTTTCGTGCACCAAATCACTGCTTTTGCACAGTATTGGCGCTGAACGTGCGTTTCGTGCTCCAAAACGCCGCTTTTGCAGCGAAACGAGCGTTTCGCGCAACGAATCGGCGCTTTTGCTCCGTTTTGGCAAGAATCGTGCGTTTCGTGCACCAAATCGCTGCTTTTGCACAGTTTTGGCGCTGAACGTGCGTTTCGTGCACCAAAACGCCGCTTTTGCTCCGTTTTGGCAAGAATCGTGCGTTTCGTGCACCAAATCGCTGCTTTTGCACAGTTTTGGCGCTGAACGTGCGTTTCGTGCACCAAAACGCCGCTTTTGCTCCGTTTTGGCAAGAAACGTACGATTCGTGCACCAGACCGCTGCTTTTGCACAGTTTTGACGCTAAACGTGCGTTTCGTGCACCAAGACGCCATTTTTGCAGCGAAACGTGCGTTTCGCGCACCGAATGGGCGCTTTTGCTCCGTTTTGGCAAGAAACGTGCGTTTCATGCACCAAAACGCCGCTTTTGCAGCGAAACGTGCGTTTCGCGCACCGAATCGCCGCTTTTGTTCCGTTTTGGGAAGAAACGTGCGTTTCGTGCACCAAAACGCCGCTTTTGCAGCGAAACGTGCGTTTCGCGCACCGAATCGCCGCTTTTGCTCCGTTTTGGCAAGAAACATCCGTTTCGTGCTCCAAATCGCTGCTTCTGTACAGTTTTGACGCTGAACGTGCGTTTCGTGCACCAAAACGCCGCTTTTGCTGCGAAATGTGCGTTTCGTGCACCAAATCGCTGCTTTTGCACAGTTTTGACGCTAAACGTGCGTTTCGTGCACCAAGACGCCATTTTTGCAGCGAAACGTGCGTTTCGCGCACCGAATGGGCGCTTTTGCTCCGTTTTGGCAAGAAACGTGCGTTTCGTGTACCAAATCGCTGCTTTTGCACAGTTTTGGCGCTGAACGTGCGTTTCGTGCACCAAAACGCCGCTTTTGCTCCGTTTTGGCAAGAAACGTGCGTTTCGTGCACCAAATCGCTGCTTTTGCACAGTTTTGACGCTAAACGTGCGTTTCGTGCCCAAAAACGCATCTTTTGAAGCGAAACGTGCGTTTCGCGCACCGAATCGCCGCTTTTGCTCCGTTTTGGCAAGAAACGTGCGCTTCGTGCACCAAAACGCCGCTTTTGCAGCGAAACGTGCGTTTCGCGCACCGACTCGGCGCTTTTGCTCCGTTTTGGCAAGAATCGTGCGTTTCGTGCACCAAATCGCTGCTTTTGCACAGTTTTGGCGCTGAACGTGCGTTTCGTGCACCAAAACGCCATTTTTGCAGCGAAACGTGCGTTTCGCGCACCGAATCGACGCTTTTGCTCCGTTTTGGCAAGAAATGTGCGTTTCGTGCACCAAAACGCCGCTTTTGCTGCGAAATGTGCGTTTCGTGCACCAAATCGCTGCTTTTGTACAGTATTGGCGCTGAACGTGCGTTTCGTGCTCCAAAACGCCGCTTTTGCAGCGAAACGTGCGTTTCGTGCACCGAATCGCCGCTTTTGCTCCGTTTTGGCAAGAAACGTGCGTTTCGTGCACCAAAACGCCGATCTTGCACAGTTCTGACGCTAAACTAGCGATTCGTGCACCAAAACGCCGCTTTTGCAGCGAAACGTGCGTTTCGCGCACCGAATCGCCGCTTTTGCTCCGTTTTGGCAAGAAACATGCGTTTCGTGCTCCAAATCGCTGCTTTTGCACAGTTCTGACGCTAAACGTGCGTTTCGTGCTCCAAAACGCCGCTTTTGCAGCGAAATGTGCGTTTCGCGCACCGAATCGCCGCTTTTGCTCCGTTTTGGCAAGAAACGTGCGTTTCGTGCACCAAATCTCTGCTTTTGCACAGTTTTGACTCTAACCGTGCGCTTCGTGCACCAAAACGCCGCTTATGCAGCGAAACGTGCGTTTCGCGCACCGAATCGGCGCTTTTGCTCCGTTTTGGCAAGAATCGTGCGTTTCGTGCACCAAATCGCTGCTTTTGCACAGTTTTGACGCTAAACGTGCGTTGCGTGCACCAAAACGCCGCTTCTGCTGCGAAATGTGCGTTTCGTGCACCACAACGCCGCTTTTGCAGCGAAACGTGCGTTTCGCGCACCGAATCGCCGCTTTCGTTCCGTTTTGGGAAGAAACGTGCGTTTCGTGCTCCAAATCGCTGCTTTTGCACAGTTTTGACGCTGAACGTGCGTTTCGATCACCGAATCGCCGCTTCTGCTCCGTTTTGGCAAGAAACGTGCATTTCGTGCACCAAATCGCTGCTTTTGCACAGTTTTGACGCTAAACGTGCGTTTCGTGCACCAAAACGCCGATTTTGCTGCGAAATGTGCGTTTCGTGCACCAAATCGCTGCTTTTGCACAGTTTTGACGCTAAACGTGCGTTTCGTGCCCAAAAACGCCGCCTTTGCAGCGAAACGTGCGTTTCGCGCACCGAATCGCCGCTTTTGCTCCATTTTGGCAAGAAGCGTGCGTTTCGTGCTCCAAATCGCTGCTTTTGCACAGTTCTGACGCTAAACGTGCGTTTCTTGCTCCAAAACGCCGCTTTTGCAGCGAAACGTGCGTTTCGCGCACCGAATCGCCGCTTTTGCTCCGTTTTGGCAAGAAACATGCGTTTCGTGCGCCAAATCGCTGCTTTTGCACAGTTTTGACGCTAAACGTGCGTTTCGTGCCCAAAAACGCCGCTTTTGCAGCGAAACGTGCGTTTCGCGCACCGAATCGCCGCTTTTGCTCCGTTTTGGCAAGAATCGTGCGTTTCGTGCTCCAAATCGCTGCTTTTGCACAGTTTTGACGCTAAACGTGCGTTGCGTGCACCAAAACGCCGCTTCTGCTGCGAAATGTGCGTTTCGTGCACCAAATCGCTGCTTTTGCACAGTTTTGGCGCTGAACGTGCGTTTCGTGCACCAAAACGCCGCTTTTGCTCCGTTTTGGCAAGAAACGTGCGTTTCGTGCACCAAATCGCTGCTTTTGCACAGTTTTGACGCTAAACGTGCGTTTCGTGCCCAAGAACGCCGCTTTTGCAGCGAAACGTGCGTTTCGCGCACCGAATCGCCGCTTTTGCTCCATTTTGGCAAGAAACGTGCGTTTCGTGCTCCAAATCGCTGCTTTTGCACAGTTCTGACGCTAAGCGTGCGTTTCGTGCTCCAAAACGCCGCTTTTGCAGCGAAATGTGCGTTTCGCGCACCGAATCGCCGCTTTTGCTCCGTTTGGCAAGAAACGTGCGTTTCGTGCTCCAAATCGCTTCTTTTGCACAGTTCTGACGCTAAACGTGCGTTTCGTGCACCAAAACGCCGCTTCTGCTGCGAAATGTGCGTTTCGTGCACCACAACGCCGCTTTTGCAGCGAAACGTGCGTTTTGCGCACCGAATCGCCGCTTTCGTTCCGTTTTGGGAAGAAACGTGCGTTTCGTGCTCCAAATCGCTGCATTTGCACAGTTTTGACGCTGAACGTGCGTTTCGCTCACCGAATCGCCGCTTTTTCTCCGTTTTGGCAAGAAACGTGCATTTCGTGCACCAAATCGCTGCTTTTGCACAGTTTTGTCGCTAAACGTGCGTTTCGTGCACCAAAACGCCGATTTTGCTGCGAAATGTGCGTTTCGTGCACCAAATCGCTGCTTTTGCACAGTTTTGACGCTAAACGTGCGTTTCGTGCCCAAAAACGCCGCTTTTGCATCGAAACGTGCGTTTCGCGCACCGAATCGCCGCTTTTGCTCCGTTTTGGCTAGAAACATGCGTTTCGTGCTCCAAATCGCAGCTGTTGTACAGTTCTGACGCTGAACGTGCGTTTCGTGCACCAAAAAAAATTTTTGGAAAAAAAAATACAACCGACTTCGGAATGCACTAAAAAGGACGAAATAATTTAAATCTATATTTCGGAGACGGCGCAAAATTAAAAATTGTGTAAATGAAGGATGTTGTTAATGTGAAAATATGTAAAAGTATTAAAGAATTTTGACAATTTCCAATGTAGAAAATTTTTAATTTTGCGCCGTCTCCGAAATATAGATTTAAATTATTTCGTCCTTTTTAGTGCATTCCGAAGTCGGTTGTATTTTTTTTTCCAAAAATTTTTTTATTTCACATTTTTTAGTGGCGATCGGAGCATTCCTTGAAAAGTTCAACAAAGGGATAGGAAGAGAAGGGCAGGGAAGGGCAGGGTAGTGAAGGGAAGGGCAGGGAATGTTGCAAATGGGATCATCGTGGAAACAACTTCGGCCGCAAAATGTAATACTAGGCTTCATCGATATCAGGCCGAATATACGTGAAATAGCACGTTTTTTGCGATAAAAGCGGAAAAAATGTAGAAATCCGAACCGGGTTTTTTTACGGGACCAACTGTTGGTCATACTCTGTAAGATGCTAAAGGTTTCGTTCCGATTGGTCCATCCATCTTGGAGTAATCGATGACCATACACAACGCGGACGAAATCGTAGGCTTTTTTGCAATAAAAAGGTGGCAAGCGGTGGTGAAATGCAAAATTTTTTTTTTACGGGACCAACTGGGAGTCATACCCTACAAGATGCAACAGGTTTCGTTCCGATTGGTCCATCCATCTCAGCGTAATCGGGGCACATACATAAAAAAAAAAAAAAAAAATATATATATACATGTCGAATTGAGTAACCTCCTTTTTCGAAGTCGGTTAAAAAGCCGCTTTTGCAGCGAAACGTGCGTTTCGCGCACCGAATCACCGTTTTTGCTCCGTTTTGGCTAGAAACGTGCGTTTCGTGCACCAAATCGCTGCTTTTGCACAGTTTTGACTCTAACCGTTCGCTTCGTGCACCAAAACGCCGCTTTTGCAGCGAAACGTGCGTTTCGCGCACCGAATCGCCGCTTTTGCTCCGTTTGGCAAGAAACATGCGTTTCGTGCACCAAAACGCCATTTTTGCAGCGAAACGTGCGTTTCGCGCACCGAATCGCCGCTTTTGCTCCGTTTTGGCAAGAAACGTGCGTTTCGTGCACCAAAACGCCGCTTTTGCCGCGAAATGTGCGTTTCGTGCACCAAATCACTGCTTTTGCACAGTATTGGCGCTGAACGTGCGTTTCGTGCTCCAAAACGCCGCTTTTGCAGCGAAACGTGCGTTTCGCGCACCGAATCGCCGCTTTTGTTTCGTTTTGGGAAGAAACGTGCGTTTCGTGCACCAAATCGCTGCTTTTGCACAGTTTTGACTCTAAACGCGCGTTTCGTGCACCAAATCGCCGCTCTTGCACAGTTTTGACGCTAAACTTGCGATTCGTGCACCAAAACGCCATTTTTGCAGCGAAACGTGCGTTTCGCGCACCGAATCGCCGCTTTTGCTCCGTTTTGGCTAGAAACATGCGTTTCGTGCTCCAAATCGCAGCTGTTGTACAGTTCTGACGCTGAACGTGCGTTTCGTGCACCAAAAAGCCGCTTTTGCAGCGAAACGTGCGTTTCGCGCACCGAATCACCGTTTTTGCTCCGTTTTGGCTAGAAACGTGCGTTTCGTGCACCAAATCGCTGCTTTTGCACAGTTTTGACGCGAAACGTGCGTTTCGCGCACTGAATCGGCGCTTTTGCTCCGTTTTGGCAAGAGTCGTGCGTTTCGTGCACCAAATCTCTGCTTTTGCACAGTTTTGTCAAGAAACGTGCGTTTCGTGCACCAAAACGCCGCTTTTGCTGCGAAATGTGCGTTTCGTGCACCAAATCGCTGCTTTTGCACAGTTTTGGCGCTAAACGTGCGTTTCGTGCTCGAAAACGCTGCTTTTGCAGCGAAACGTGCGTTTCGCGCACCGAACCGGCGCTTTTGCTCCGTTTTGGCAAGAATCGTGCGTTTGGTGCACCAAATCGCTGCTTTTACACAGTTTTGACGCTAAACGTGCGTTTCGTGCACCAAAACACCGCTTTTGCAGCGAAACGTGCGTTTCGCGCACCGAATCGCCGCTTTTGTTCCGTTTTGGTACGAAACGTGCGTTTCGTGCACCAAAACGCCGCTTTTGCAGCGAAACGTGCGTTTCGCGCACCGAATCGCCGCTTTTGTTCCGTTTTGGGAAGAAACGTGCGTTTCGTGCACCAAAACGCCGCTTTTGCAGCGAAACGTGCGTTTCGCGCACCGAAACGCCGCTTTTGCTCCGTTTTGGCAAGAAACATCCGTTTCGTGCTCCAAATCGCTGCTTCTGTACAGTTTTGACGCTGAACGTGCGTTTCGTGCACCAAAACGCCGCTTTTGCTGCGAAATGTGCGTTTCGTGCACCAAATCGCTGCTTTTGCACAGTTTTGAGGCTAAACGTGCGTTTCGTGCACCAAAACGCCATTTTTGCAGCGAAACGTGCGTTTCGCGCACCGAATGGGCGCTTTTGCTCCGTTTTGGCAAGAATCGTGCGTTTCGTGCACCAAATCGCTGCTTTTGCACAGTTTTGACGCTAAACGTGCGTTTCGTGCACCAAAACGCCGCTTCTGCTGCGAAATGTGCGTTTCGTGTACCAAATCGCTGCTTTTGCACAGTTTTGGCGCTGAACGTGCGTTTCGTGCACCAAAACGCCGCTTTTGCTCCGTTTTGGCAAGAAACGTGCGTTTCGTGCACCAAATCGCTGCTTTTGCACAGTTTTGACGCTAAACGTGCGTTTCGTGCGCAAAAACGCCGCTTTTGCAGCGAAACGTGCGTTTCGCGCACCGAATCGCCGCTTTTGCTCCGTTTTGGCAAGAAACGTGCGCTTCGTGCACCAAAACGCCGCTTTTGCTGCGAAATGTGCGTTTCGTGCACCAAATCGCTGCTTTTGCACAGTATTGGCGCTGAACGTGCGTTTCGTGCTCCAAAACGCCGCTTTTGCAGCGGAACGTGCGTTTCGCGCACCGAATCGCCGCTTTTGCTCCGTTTGGCAAGAAACGTGCGTTTCGTGCTCCAAATCGCTGCTTTTGCACAGTTTTGGCGCTAAGCGTGCGTTTCGTGCCCCAAAACACCGCTTTTGCAGCGAAACGTGCGTTTCGCGCACCGAATCGCCGCTTTTGTTCCGTTTTGGGAAGAAACGTGCGTTTCGTGCACCAAAACGCCGCTTTTGCAGCGAAACGTGCGCTTCGCGCACCGAATCGCCGCTTTTGCTCCGTTTTGGCAAGAAACATGCGTTTCGTGCTCCAAATCGCTGCTTCTGTACAGTTTTGACGCTGAACGTGCGTTTCGTGCACCAAAACGCCGCTTTTGCTGCGAAACGTGCGTTTCGTGCACCAAATCGCTGCTTTTGCACAGTTTTGACGCTAAACGTGCGTTTCGTGCCCAAAAACGCCGCTTTTGCAGCGAAACGAGCGTTTCGCGCACCGAATCGGCGCTTTTGCTCCGTTTTGGCAAGAATCGTGCGTTTCGTGCACCAAATCGCTGCTTTTGCACAGTTTTGGCGCTAAACGTGGGTTTCGTGCACCAAAACGCCGCTTTTGGCAAGAAACGTGCGTTTCGTGCACCAAAACGCCGCTTTTGCAGCGAAACGTGCGTTTCGCGCACCGAATCGCCGCTTTTGCTCCGTTTTGGCAAGAATCGTGCGTTTCGTGCACCAAATCGCTGCTTTTGCACAGTTTTGACGCTAAACGTGCGTTGCGTGCACCAAAACGCCGCTTCTGCTGCGAAATGTGCGTTTCGTGCACCAAATCGCTGCTTTTGCACAGTTTTGGCGCTGAACGTGCGTTTCGTGCACCAAAACGCCGCTTTTGCTCCGTTTTGGCAAGAAACGTGCGTTTCGTGCACCAAATCTCTGCTTTTGCACAGTTTTGACGCTAAACGTGCGTTTCGTGCCCAAAAACGCGTCTTTTGCAGCGAAACGTGCGTTTCGCGCACCGAATCGCCGCTTTTGCTCCGTTTTGGCAAGAAACGTGCGTTTCGTGCACCAAAACGCCGATTTTGCTGCGAAATGTGCGTTTCGTGCACCAAATCGCTGCTTTTGCACAGTTCTGACGCTAAACGTGCGTTTCGTGCTCCAAAACGCCGCTTTTGCAGCGAAACGTGCGTTTCGCGCACCGAATCGCCGCTTTTGCTCCGTATTGGCATGAAACGTGCGTTTCGTGCATCAAAACGCCGCTTTTGCAGGGAAACGTGCGTTTCGCGCACTGAATCGCCGCTTTTGCTCCGTTTTGGCATGAAACATGCGTTTCGTGCTCCAAATCGCTGCTTTTGCACAGTTTTGGCAAGAAACGTGAGCTTCGTGCACCAAAATGCCGCTTTTGCAGCGAAACCTGCGTTTCGCGCTCCGAATCGGCGCTTTTGCTCCGTTTTGGCAAGAATCGTGCGTTTCGTGCACCAAATCGCTGCTTTTGCACAGTTTTGGCAAGAAACGCGCGTTTCGTGCACCAAAACGCCGCTTTTGCAGCGAAACGTGCGTTTCGAGCACCGAATCTCCGCTTTTGCTCCGTTTGGCAAGAAACGTGCGTTTCGTGCTCCAAATCGCTGCTTTTGCACAGTTTTGACGCTAAACATGCGTTTCGTGCTCCAAATCGCTGCTTTTGCACAGTTTTGACGCTAAACGTGCGTTTCGTGCACCAAATCGCTGCTTTTGCACAGTTTTGGCGCTAAGCGTGCGTTTCGTGCACCAAAACACCGTTTTTGCAGCGAAACGTGCGTTTCGCGCTCCGAATAGCCGCTTTTGCTCCGTTTTGGCAAGAAACGTGCGTTTCGTGCTGCAAATCGCTGCTTTTGCACAGTTTTGACGCTAAACGTGCGTTTCGTGCACCAAAACGCCATTTTTGCAGCGAAACGTGCGTTTCGCGCACCGAATCGCCGCTTTTGCTCCGTTTTGGCAAGAAACGTGCGTTTCGTGCTGCAAATCGCTGCTTTTGCACAGTTTTGGCGCTGAACGTGCGTTTCGTGCACCAAAACGCCGCTTTTGCTCCGTTTTGGCAAGAATTGTGCGTTTCGTGCACCAAATCGCTGCTTTTGCACAGTTTTGGCGCTGAACGTGCGTTTCGTGCACCAAAACGCCGCTTTTGCTCCGTTTTGGCAAGAAACGTACGATTCGTGCACCAGACCGCTGCTTTTGCACAGTTTTGACGCTAAACGTGCGTTTCGTGCACCAAGACGCCATTTTTGCAGCGAAACGTGCGTTTCGCGCACCGAATGGGCGCTTTTGCACCGTTTTGGCAAGAAACGTGCGTTTCATGCACCAAAACGCCGCTTTTGCAGCGAAACGTGCGTTTCGCGCACCGAATCGCCGCTTTTGTTCCGTTTTGGGAAGAAACGTGCGTTTCGTGCACCAAAACGCCGCTTTTGCAGCGAAACGTGCGTTTCGCGCACCGAATCGCCGCTTTTGCTCCGCTTTGGCAAGAAACATCCGTTTCGTGCTCCAAATCCCTGCTTCTGTACAGTTTTGACGCTGAACGTGCGTTTCGTGCACCAAAACGCCGCTTTTGCTGCGAAATGTGCGTTTCGTGCACCAAATCGCTGCTTTTGCACAGTTTTGACGCTAAACGTGCGTTTCGTGCACCAAGACGCCATTTTTGCAGCGAAACGTGCGTTTCGCGCACCGAATGGGCGCTTTTGCTCCGTTTTGGCAAGAAACGTGCGTTTCGTGTACCAAATCGCTGCTTTTGCACAGTTTTGGCGCTGAACGTGCGTTTCGTGCACCAAAACGCCGCTTTTGCTCCGTTTTGGCAAGAAACGTGCGTTTCGTGCACCAAATCACTGCTTTTGCACAGTTTTGACGCTAAACGTGCGTTTCGTGCCCAAAAACGCGTCTTTTGCAGCGAAACGTGCGTTTCGCGCACCGAATCGCCGCTTTTGCTCCGTTTTGGCAAGAAACGTGCGTTTCGTGCACCAAAACGCCGATTTTGCTGCGAAATGTGCGTTTCGTGCACCAAATCGCTGCTTTTGCACAGTTCTGACGCTAAACGTGCGTTTCGTGCTCCAAAACGCCGCTTTTGCAGCGAAACGTGCGTTTCGCGCACCGAATCGCCGCTTTTGCTCCGTATTGGCATGAAACGTGCGTTTCGTGCATCAAAACGCCGCTTTTGCAGGGAAACGTGCGTTTCGCGCACTGAATCGCCGCTTTTGCTCCGTTTTGGCATGAAACATGCGTTTCGTGCTCCAAATCGCTGCTTTTGCACAGTTTTGGCAAGAAACGTGAGCTTCGTGCACCAAAATGCCGCTTTTGCAGCGAAACGAGCGTTTCGCGCAACGAATCGGCGCTTTTGCTCCGTTTTGGCAAGAATCGTGCGTTTCGTGCACCAAATCGCTGCTTTTGCACAGTTTTGGCGCTGAACGTGCGTTTCGTGCACCAAAACGCCGCTTTTGCTCCGTTTTGGCAAGAATCGTGCGTTTCGTGCACCAAATCGCTGCTTTTGCACAGTTTTGGCGCTGAACGTGCGTTTCGTGCACCAAAACGCCGCTTTTGCTCCGTTTTGGCAAGAAACGTACGATTCGTGCACCAGACCGCTGCTTTTGCACAGTTTTGACGCTAAACGTGCGTTTCGTGCACCAAGACGCCATTTTTGCAGCGAAACGTGCGTTTCGCGCACCGAATGGGCGCTTTTGCTCCGTTTTGGCAAGAAACGTGCGTTTCATGCACCAAAACGCCGCTTTTGCAGCGAAACGTGCGTTTCGCGCACCGAATCGCCGCTTTTGTTCCGTTTTGGGAAGAAACGTGCGTTTCGTGCACCAAAACGCCGCTTTTGCAGCGAAACGTGCGTTTCGCGCACCGAATCGCCGCTTTTGCTCCGTTTTGGCAAGAAACATCCGTTTCGTGCTCCAAATCGCTGCTTCTGTACAGTTTTGACGCTGAACGTGCGTTTCGTGCACCAAAACGCCGCTTTTGCTGCGAAATGTGCGTTTCGTGCACCAAATCGCTGCTTTTGCACAGTTTTGACGCTAAACGTGCGTTTCGTGCACCAAGACGCCATTTTTGCAGCGAAACGTGCGTTTCGCGCACCGAATGGGCGCTTTTGCTCCGTTTTGGCAAGAAACGTGCGTTTCGTGTACCAAATCGCTGCTTTTGCACAGTTTTGGCGCTGAACGTGCGTTTCGTGCACCAAAACGCCGCTTTTGCTCCGTTTTGGCAAGAAACGTGCGTTTCGTGCACCAAATCGCTGCTTTTGCACAGTTTTGACGCTAAACGTGCGTTTCGTGCCCAAAAACGCATCTTTTGAAGCGAAACGTGCGTTTCGCGCACCGAATCGCCGCTTTTGCTCCGTTTTGGCAAGAAACGTGCGCTTCGTGCACCAAAACGCCGCTTTTGCAGCGAAACGTGCGTTTCGCGCACCGACTCGGCGCTTTTGCTCCGTTTTGGCAAGAATCGTGCGTTTCGTGCACCAAATCGCTGCTTTTGCACAGTTTTGGCGCTGAACGTGCGTTTCGTGCACCAAAACGCCATTTTTGCAGCGAAACGTGCGTTTCGCGCACCGAATCGACGCTTTTGCTCCGTTTTGGCAAGAAATGTGCGTTTCGTGCACCAAAACGCCGCTTTTGCTGCGAAATGTGCGTTTCGTGCACCAAATCGCTGCTTTTGTACAGTATTGGCGCTGAACGTGCGTTTCGTGCTCCAAAACGCCGCTTTTGCAGCGAAACGTGCGTTTCGTGCACCGAATCGCCGCTTTTGCTCCGTTTTGGCAAGAAACGTGCGTTTCGTGCACCAAAACGCCGATCTTGCACAGTTCTGACGCTAAACTAGCGATTCGTGCACCAAAACGCCGCTTTTGCAGCGAAACGTGCGTTTCGTGCACCAAATCTCTGCTTTTGCACAGTTTTGACTCTAACCGTGCGCTTCGTGCACCAAAACGCCGCTTATGCAGCGAAACGTGCGTTTCGCGCACCGAATCGGCGCTTTTGCTCCGTTTTGGCAAGAATCGTGCGTTTCGTGCACCAAATCGCTGCTTTTGCACAGTTTTGACGCTAAACGTGCGTTGCGTGCACCAAAACGCCGCTTCTGCTGCGAAATGTGCGTTTCGTGCACCACAACGCCGCTTTTGCAGCGAAACGTGCGTTTCGCGCACCGAATCGCCGCTTTCGTTCCGTTTTGGGAAGAAACGTGCGTTTCGTGCTCCAAATCGCTGCTTTTGCACAGTTTTGACGCTGAACGTGCGTTTCGATCACCGAATCGCCGCTTCTGCTCCGTTTTGGCAAGAAACGTGCATTTCGTGCACCAAATCGCTGCTTTTGCACAGTTTTGACGCTAAACGTGCGTTTCGTGCACCAAAACGCCGATTTTGCTGCGAAATGTGCGTTTCGTGCACCAAATCGCTGCTTTTGCACAGTTTTGACGCTAAACGTGCGTTTCGTGCCCAAAAACGCCGCCTTTGCAGCGAAACGTGCGTTTCGCGCACCGAATCGCCGCTTTTGCTCCGTTTTGGCAAGAATCGTGCGTTTCGTGCTCCAAATCGCTGCTTTTGCACAGTTTTGACGCTAAACGTGCGTTGCGTGCACCAAAACGCCGCTTCTGCTGCGAAATGTGCGTTTCGTGCACCAAATCGCTGCTTTTGCACAGTTTTGGCGCTGAACGTGCGTTTCGTGCACCAAAACGCCGCTTTTGCTCCGTTTTGGCAAGAAACGTGCGTTTCGTGCACCAAATCGCTGCTTTTGCACAGTTTTGACGCTAAACGTGCGTTTCGTGCCCAAGAACGCCGCTTTTGCAGCGAAACGTGCGTTTCGCGCACCGAATCGCCGCTTTTGCTCCATTTTGGCAAGAAACGTGCGTTTCGTGCTCCAAATCGCTGCTTTTGCACAGTTCTGACGCTAAGCGTGCGTTTCGTGCTCCAAAACGCCGCTTTTGCAGCGAAATGTGCGTTTCGCGCACCGAATCGCCGCTTTTGCTCCGTTTGGCAAGAAACGTGCGTTTCGTGCTCCAAATCGCTTCTTTTGCACAGTTCTGACGCTAAACGTGCGTTTCGTGCACCAAAACGCCGCTTCTGCTGCGAAATGTGCGTTTCGTGCACCACAACGCCGCTTTTGCAGCGAAACGTGCGTTTTGCGCACCGAATCGCCGCTTTCGTTCCGTTTTGGGAAGAAACGTGCGTTTCGTGCTCCAAATCGCTGCATTTGCACAGTTTTGACGCTGAACGTGCGTTTCGCTCACCGAATCGCCGCTTTTTCTCCGTTTTGGCAAGAAACGTGCATTTCGTGCACCAAATCGCTGCTTTTGCACAGTTTTGTCGCTAAACGTGCGTTTCGTGCACCAAAACGCCGATTTTGCTGCGAAATGTGCGTTTCGTGCACCAAATCGCTGCTTTTGCACAGTTTTGACGCTAAACGTGCGTTTCGTGCCCAAAAACGCCGCTTTTGCATCGAAACGTGCGTTTCGCGCACCGAATCGCCGCTTTTGCTCCGTTTTGGCTAGAAACATGCGTTTCGTGCTCCAAATCGCAGCTGTTGTACAGTTCTGACGCTGAACGTGCGTTTCGTGCACCAAAAAAAATTTTTGGAAAAAAAAATACAACCGACTTCGGAATGCACTAAAAAGGACGAAATAATTTAAATCTATATTTCGGAGACGGCGCAAAATTAAAAATTGTGTAAATGAAGGATGTTGTTAATGTGAAAATATGTAAAAGTATTAAAGAATTTTGACAATTTCCAATGTAGAAAATTTTTAATTTTGCGCCGTCTCCGAAATATAGATTTAAATTATTTCGTCCTTTTTAGTGCATTCCGAAGTCGGTTGTATTTTTTTTTCCAAAAATTTTTTTATTTCACATTTTTTAGTGGCGATCGGAGCATTCCTTGAAAAGTTCAACAAAGGGATAGGAAGAGAAGGGCAGGGAAGGGCAGGGTAGTGAAGGGAAGGGCAGGGAATGTTGCAAATGGGATCATCGTGGAAACAACTTCGGCCGCAAAATGTAATACTAGGCTTCATCGATATCAGGCCGAATATACGTGAAATAGCACGTTTTTTGCGATAAAAGCGGAAAAAATGTAGAAATCCGAACCGGGTTTTTTTACGGGACCAACTGTTGGTCATACTCTGTAAGATGCTAAAGGTTTCGTTCCGATTGGTCCATCCATCTTGGAGTAATCGATGACCATACACAACGCGGACGAAATCGTAGGCTTTTTTGCAATAAAAAGGTGGCAAGCGGTGGTGAAATGCAAAATTTTTTTTTTACGGGACCAACTGGGAGTCATACCCTACAAGATGCAACAGGTTTCGTTCCGATTGGTCCATCCATCTCAGCGTAATCGGGGCACATACATAAAAAAAAAAAAAAAATATATATATATACATGTCGAATTGAGTAACCTCCTTTTTCGAAGTCGGTTAAAAAGCCGCTTTTGCAGCGAAACGTGCGTTTCGCGCACCGAATCACCGTTTTTGCTCCGTTTTGGCTAGAAACGTGCGTTTCGTGCACCAAATCGCTGCTTTTGCACAGTTTTGACTCTAACCGTTCGCTTCGTGCACCAAAACGCCGCTTTTGCAGCGAAACGTGCGTTTCGCGCACCGAATCTCCGCTTTTGCTCCGTTTGGCAAGAAACATGCGTTTCGTGCACCAAAACGCCATTTTTGCAGCGAAACGTGCGTTTCGCGCACCGAATCGCCGCTTTTGCTCCGTTTTGGCAAGAAACGTGCGTTTCGTGCACCAAAACGCCGCTTTTGCCGCGAAATGTGCGTTTCGTGCACCAAATCACTGCTTTTGCACAGTATTGGCGCTGAACGTGCGTTTCGTGCTCCAAAACGCCGCTTTTGCAGCGAAACGTGCGTTTCGCGCACCGAATCGCCGCTTTTGTTTCGTTTTGGGAAGAAACGTGCGTTTCGTGCACCAAATCGCTGCTTTTGCACAGTTTTGACTCTAAACGCGCGTTTCGTGCACCAAATCGCCGCTCTTGCACAGTTTTGACGCTAAACTTGCGATTCGTGCACCAAAACGCCATTTTTGCAGCGAAACGTGCGTTTCGCGCACCGAATCGCCGCTTTTGCTCCGTTTTGGCTAGAAACATGCGTTTCGTGCTCCAAATCGCAGCTGTTGTACAGTTCTGACGCTGAACGTGCGTTTCGTGCACCAAAAAGCCGCTTTTGCAGCGAAACGTGCGTTTCGCGCACCGAATCACCGTTTTTGCTCCGTTTTGGCTAGAAACGTGCGTTTCGTGCACCAAATCGCTGCTTTTGCACAGTTTTGACGCGAAACGTGCGTTTCGCGCACTGAATCGGCGCTTTTGCTCCGTTTTGGCAAGAGTCGTGCGTTTCGTGCACCAAATCTCTGCTTTTGCACAGTTTTGTCAAGAAACGTGCGTTTCGTGCACCAAAACGCCGCTTTTGCTGCGAAATGTGCGTTTCGTGCACCAAATCGCTGCTTTTGCGCAGTTTTGGCGCTAAACGTGCGTTTCGTGCTCGAAAACGCTGCTTTTGCAGCGAAACGTGCGTTTCGCGCACCGAACCGGCGCTTTTGCTCCGTTTTGGCAAGAATCGTGCGTTTGGTGCACCAAATCGCTGCTTTTACACAGTTTTGACGCTAAACGTGCGTTTCGTGCACCAAAACACCGCTTTTGCAGCGAAACGTGCGTTTCGCGCACCGAATCGCCGCTTTTGTTCCGTTTTGGTACGAAACGTGCGTTTCGTGCACCAAAACGCCGCTTTTGCAGCGAAACGTGCGTTTCGCGCACCGAATCGCCGCTTTTGTTCCGTTTTGGGAAGAAACGTGCGTTTCGTGCACCAAAACGCCGCTTTTGCAGCGAAACGTGCGTTTCGCGCACCGAAACGCCGCTTTTGCTCCGTTTTGGCAAGAAACATCCGTTTCGTGCTCCAAATCGCTGCTTCTGTACAGTTTTGACGCTGAACGTGCGTTTCGTGCACCAAAACGCCGCTTTTGCTGCGAAATGTGCGTTTCGTGCACCAAATCGCTGCTTTTGCACAGTTTTGAGGCTAAACGTGCGTTTCGTGCACCAAAACGCCATTTTTGCAGCGAAACGTGCGTTTCGCGCACCGAATGGGCGCTTTTGCTCCGTTTTGGCAAGAATCGTGCGTTTCGTGCACCAAATCGCTGCTTTTGCACAGTTTTGACGCTAAACGTGCGTTTCGTGCACCAAAACGCCGCTTCTGCTGCGAAATGTGCGTTTCGTGTACCAAATCGCTGCTTTTGCACAGTTTTGGCGCTGAACGTGCGTTTCGTGCACCAAAACGCCGCTTTTGCTCCGTTTTGGCAAGAAACGTGCGTTTCGTGCACCAAATCGCTGCTTTTGCACAGTTTTGACGCTAAACGTGCGTTTCGTGCCCAAAAACGCCGCTTTTGCAGCGAAACGTGCGTTTCGCGCACCGAATCGCCGCTTTTGCTCCGTTTTGGCAAGAAACGTGCGCTTCGTGCACCAAAACGCCGCTTTTGCTGCGAAATGTGCGTTTCGTGCACCAAATCGCTGCTTTTGCACAGTATTGGCGCTGAACGTGCGTTTCGTGCTCCAAAACGCCGCTTTTGCAGCGAAACGTGCGTTTCGCGCACCGAATCGCCGCTTTTGCTCCGTTTGGCAAGAAACGTGCGTTTCGTGCTCCAAATCGCTGCTTTTGCACAGTTTTGGCGCTAAGCGTGCGTTTCGTGCCCCAAAACACCGCTTTTGCAGCGAAACGTGCGTTTCGCGCACCGAATCGCCGCTTTTGTTCCGTTTTGGGAAGAAACGTGCGTTTCGTGCACCAAAACGCCGCTTTTGCAGCGAAACGTGCGCTTCGCGCACCGAATCGCCGCTTTTGCTCCGTTTTGGCAAGAAACATGCGTTTCGTGCTCCAAATCGCTGCTTCTGTACAGTTTTGACGCTGAACGTGCGTTTCGTGCACCAAAACGCCGCTTTTGCTGCGAAACGTGCGTTTCGTGCACCAAATCGCTGCTTTTGCACAGTTTTGACGCTAAACGTGCGTTTCGTGCCCAAAAACGCCGCTTTTGCAGCGAAACGAGCGTTTCGCGCACCGAATCGGCGCTTTTGCTCCGTTTTGGCAAGAATCGTGCGTTTCGTGCACCAAATCGCTGCTTTTGCACAGTTTTGGCGCTAAACGTGGGTTTCGTGCACCAAAACGCCGCTTTTGGCAAGAAACGTGCGTTTCGTGCACCAAAACGCCGCTTTTGCAGCGAAACGTGCGTTTCGCGCACCGAATCGCCGCTTTTGCTCCGTTTTGGCAAGAATCGTGCGTTTCGTGCACCAAATCGCTGCTTTTGCACAGTTTTGACGCTAAACGTGCGTTGCGTGCACCAAAACGCCGCTTCTGCTGCGAAATGTGCGTTTCGTGCACCAAATCGCTGCTTTTGCACAGTTTTGGCGCTGAACGTGCGTTTCGTGCACCAAAACGCCGCTTTTGCTCCGTTTTGGCAAGAAACGTGCGTTTCGTGCACCAAATCTCTGCTTTTGCACAGTTTTGACGCTAAACGTGCGTTTCGTGCCCAAAAACGCGTCTTTTGCAGCGAAACGTGCGTTTCGCGCACCGAATCGCCGCTTTTGCTCCGTTTTGGCAAGAAACGTGCGTTTCGTGCACCAAAACGCCGATTTTGCTGCGAAATGTGCGTTTCGTGCACCAAATCGCTGCTTTTGCACAGTTCTGACGCTAAACGTGCGTTTCGTGCTCCAAAACGCCGCTTTTGCAGCGAAACGTGCGTTTCGCGCACCGAATCGCCGCTTTTGCTCCGTATTGGCATGAAACGTGCGTTTCGTGCATCAAAACGCCGCTTTTGCAGGGAAACGTGCGTTTCGCGCACTGAATCGCCGCTTTTGCTCCGTTTTGGCATGAAACATGCGTTTCGTGCTCCAAATCGCTGCTTTTGCACAGTTTTGGCAAGAAACGTGAGCTTCGTGCACCAAAATGCCGCTTTTGCAGCGAAACCTGCGTTTCGCGCTCCGAATCGGCGCTTTTGCTCCGTTTTGGCAAGAATCGTGCGTTTCGTGCACCAAATCGCTGCTTTTGCACAGTTTTGGCAAGAAACGCGCGTTTCGTGCACCAAAACGCCGCTTTTGCTGCGAAATGAGCGTTTCGTGCACCAAATCGCTGCTTTTGCACAGTTTTGGTAAGAAACGTGCGTTTCGTGCACCAAAACGCCGCTTTTGCTGCGAAATGTGTGTTTCGTGCACCAAAACGCCGCTTTTGCAGCGAAACGTTCGTTTCGCGCACCGAATCGCCGCTTTTGCTCCGTTTGGCAAGAAACGTGCGTTTCGTGCTCCAAATCGCTGCTTTTGCACAGTTTTGACGCTAAACGTGCGTTTCGTGCTCCAAATCGCTGCTTTTGCACAGTTTTGACGCTAAACGTGCGTTTCGTGCACCAAAACACCGTTTTTGCAGCGAAACGTGCGTTTCGCGCTCCGAATAGCCGCTTTTGCTCCGTTTTGGCAAGAAACGTGCGTTTCGTGCTGCAAATCGCTGCTTTTGCACAGTTTTGACGCTAAACGTGCGTTTCGTGCACCAAAACGCCATTTTTGCAGCGAAACGTGCGTTTCGCGCACCGAATCGCCGCTTTTGCTCCGTTTTGGCAAGAAACGTGCGTTTCGTGCACCAAAACGCCGCTTTTGCCGCGAAATGTGCGTTTCGTGCACCAAATCACTGCTTTTGCACAGTATTGGCGCTGAACGTGCGTTTCGTGCTCCAAAACGCCGCTTTTGCAGCGAAACGAGCGTTTCGCGCAACGAATCGGCGCTTTTGCTCCGTTTTGGCAAGAATCGTGCGTTTCGTGCACCAAATCGCTGCTTTTGCACAGTTTTGGCGCTGAACGTGCGTTTCGTGCACCAAAACGCCGCTTTTGCTCCGTTTTGGCAAGAATCGTGCGTTTCGTGCACCAAATCGCTGCTTTTGCACAGTTTTGGCGCTGAACGTGCGTTTCGTGCACCAAAACGCCGCTTTTGCTCCGTTTTGGCAAGAAACGTACGATTCGTGCACCAGACCGCTGCTTTTGCACAGTTTTGACGCTAAACGTGCGTTTCGTGCACCAAGACGCCATTTTTGCAGCGAAACGTGCGTTTCGCGCACCGAATGGGCGCTTTTGCTCCGTTTTGGCAAGAAACGTGCGTTTCATGCACCAAAACGCCGCTTTTGCAGCGAAACGTGCGTTTCGCGCACCGAATCGCCGCTTTTGTTCCGTTTTGGGAAGAAACGTGCGTTTCGTGCACCAAAACGCCGCTTTTGCAGCGAAACGTGCGTTTCGCGCACCGAATCGCCGCTTTTGCTCCGTTTTGGCAAGAAACATCCGTTTCGTGCTCCAAATCGCTGCTTCTGTACAGTTTTGACGCTGAACGTGCGTTTCGTGCACCAAAACGCCGCTTTTGCTGCGAAATGTGCGTTTCGTGCACCAAATCGCTGCTTTTGCACAGTTTTGACGCTAAACGTGCGTTTCGTGCACCAAGACGCCATTTTTGCAGCGAAACGTGCGTTTCGCGCACCGAATGGGCGCTTTTGCTCCGTTTTGGCAAGAAACGTGCGTTTCGTGTACCAAATCGCTGCTTTTGCACAGTTTTGGCGCTGAACGTGCGTTTCGTGCACCAAAACGCCGCTTTTGCTCCGTTTTGGCAAGAAACGTGCGTTTCGTGCACCAAATCGCTGCTTTTGCACAGTTTTGACGCTAAACGTGCGTTTCGTGCCCAAAAACGCATCTTTTGAAGCGAAACGTGCGTTTCGCGCACCGAATCGCCGCTTTTGCTCCGTTTTGGCAAGAAACGTGCGCTTCGTGCACCAAAACGCCGCTTTTGCAGCGAAACGTGCGTTTCGCGCACCGACTCGGCGCTTTTGCTCCGTTTTGGCAAGAATCGTGCGTTTCGTGCACCAAATCGCTGCTTTTGCACAGTTTTGGCGCTGAACGTGCGTTTCGTGCACCAAAACGCCATTTTTGCAGCGAAACGTGCGTTTCGCGCACCGAATCGACGCTTTTGCTCCGTTTTGGCAAGAAATGTGCGTTTCGTGCACCAAAACGCCGCTTTTGCTGCGAAATGTGCGTTTCGTGCACCAAATCGCTGCTTTTGTACAGTATTGGCGCTGAACGTGCGTTTCGTGCTCCAAAACGCCGCTTTTGCAGCGAAACGTGCGTTTCGTGCACCGAATCGCCGCTTTTGCTCCGTTTTGGCAAGAAACGTGCGTTTCGTGCACCAAAACGCCGATCTTGCACAGTTCTGACGCTAAACTAGCGATTCGTGCACCAAAATGCCGCTTTTGCAGCGAAACCTGCGTTTCGCGCTCCGAATCGGCGCTTTTGCTCCGTTTTGGCAAGAATCGTGCGTTTCGTGCACCAAATCGCTGCTTTTGCACAGTTTTGGCAAGAAACGCGCGTTTCGTGCACCAAAACGCCGCTTTTGCTGCGAAATGAGCGTTTCGTGCACCAAATCGCTGCTTTTGCACAGTTTTGGTAAGAAACGTGCGTTTCGTGCACCAAAACGCCGCTTTTGCTGCGAAATGTGTGTTTCGTGCACCAAAACGCCGCTTTTGCAGCGAAACGTTCGTTTCGCGCACCGAATCGCCGCTTTTGCTCCGTTTGGCAAGAAACGTGCGTTTCGTGCTCCAAATCGCTGCTTTTGCACAGTTTTGACGCTAAACGTGCGTTTCGTGCTCCAAATCGCTGCTTTTGCACAGTTTTGACGCTAAACGTGCGTTTCGTGCACCAAATCGCTGCTTTTGCACAGTTTTGGCGCTAAGCGTGCGTTTCGTGCACCAAAACACCGTTTTTGCAGCGAAACGTGCGTTTCGCGCTCCGAATAGCCGCTTTTGCTCCGTTTTGGCAAGAAACGTGCGTTTCGTGCTGCAAATCGCTGCTTTTGCACAGTTTTGACGCTAAACGTGCGTTTCGTGCACCAAAACGCCATTTTTGCAGCGAAACGTGCGTTTCGCGCACCGAATCGCCGCTTTTGCTCCGTTTTGGCAAGAAACGTGCGTTTCGTGCACCAAAACGCCGCTTTTGCCGCGAAATGTGCGTTTCGTGCACCAAATCACTGCTTTTGCACAGTATTGGCGCTGAACGTGCGTTTCGTGCTCCAAAACGCCGCTTTTGCAGCGAAACGAGCGTTTCGCGCAACGAATCGGCGCTTTTGCTCCGTTTTGGCAAGAATCGTGCGTTTCGTGCACCAAATCGCTGCTTTTGCACAGTTTTGGCGCTGAACGTGCGTTTCGTGCACCAAAACGCCGCTTTTGCTCCGTTTTGGCAAGAAACGCGCGTTTCGTGCACCAAAACGCCGATCTTGCACAGTTCTGACGCTAAACTAGCGATTCGTGCACCAAAACGCCGCTTTTGCAGCGAAACGTGCGTTTCGCGCACCGAATCGCCGCTTTTGCTCCGTTTTGGCAAGAAACATGCGTTTCGTGCTCCAAATCGCTGCTTTTGCACAGTTCTGACGCTAAACGTGCGTTTCGTGCTCCAAAACGCCGCTTTTGCAGCGAAATGTGCGTTTCGCGCACCGAATCGCCGCTTTTGCTCCGTTTTGGCAAGAAACGTGCGTTTCGTGCACCAAATCACTGCTTTTGCACAGTTTTGACTCTAACCGTGCGCTTCGTGCACCAAAACGCCGCTTATGCAGCGAAACGTGCGTTTCGCGCACCGAATCGGCGCTTTTGCTCCGTTTTGGCAAGAATCGTGCGTTTCGTGCACCAAATCGCTGCTTTTGCACAGTTTTGGCGCTGAACGTGCGTTTCGTGCACCAAAACGCCGCTTTTGCTCCGTTTTGGCAAGAAACGTACGATTCGTGCACCAGACCGCTGCTTTTGCACAGTTTTGACGCTAAACGTGCGTTTCGTGCACCAAGACGCCATTTTTGCAGCGAAACGTGCGTTTCGCGCACCGAATGGGCGCTTTTGCTCCGTTTTGGCAAGAAACGTGCGTTTCATGCACCAAAACGCCGCTTTTGCAGCGAAACGTGCGTTTCGCGCACCGAATCGCCGCTTTTGTTCCGTTTTGGGAAGAAACGTGCGTTTCGTGCACCAAAACGCCGCTTTTGCAGCGAAACGTGCGTTTCGCGCACCGAATCGCCGCTTTTGCTCCGTTTTGGCAAGAAACATCCGTTTCGTGCTCCAAATCGCTGCTTCTGTACAGTTTTGACGCTGAACGTGCGTTTCGTGCACCAAAACGCCGCTTTTGCTGCGAAATGTGCGTTTCGTGCACCAAATCGCTGCTTTTGCACAGTTTTGACGCTAAACGTGCGTTTCGTGCACCAAGACGCCATTTTTGCAGCGAAACGTGCGTTTCGCGCACCGAATGGGCGCTTTTGCTCCGTTTTGGCAAGAAACGTGCGTTTCGTGTACCAAATCGCTGCTTTTGCACAGTTTTGGCGCTGAACGTGCGTTTCGTGCACCAAAACGCCGCTTTTGCTCCGTTTTGGCAAGAAACGTGCGTTTCGTGCACCAAATCGCTGCTTTTGCACAGTTTTGACGCTAAACGTGCGTTTCGTGCCCAAAAACGCATCTTTTGAAGCGAAACGTGCGTTTCGCGCACCGAATCGCCGCTTTTGCTCCGTTTTGGCAAGAAACGTGCGCTTCGTGCACCAAAACGCCGCTTTTGCAGCGAAACGTGCGTTTCGCGCACCGACTCGGCGCTTTTGCTCCGTTTTGGCAAGAATCGTGCGTTTCGTGCACCAAATCGCTGCTTTTGCACAGTTTTGGCGCTGAACGTGCGTTTCGTGCACCAAAACGCCATTTTTGCAGCGAAACGTGCGTTTCGCGCACCGAATCGACGCTTTTGCTCCGTTTTGGCAAGAAATGTGCGTTTCGTGCACCAAAACGCCGCTTTTGCTGCGAAATGTGCGTTTCGTGCACCAAATCGCTGCTTTTGTACAGTATTGGCGCTGAACGTGCGTTTCGTGCTCCAAAACGCCGCTTTTGCAGCGAAACGTGCGTTTCGTGCACCGAATCGCCGCTTTTGCTCCGTTTTGGCAAGAAACGTGCGTTTCGTGCACCAAAACGCCGATCTTGCACAGTTCTGACGCTAAACTAGCGATTCGTGCACCAAAATGCCGCTTTTGCAGCGAAACCTGCGTTTCGCGCTCCGAATCGGCGCTTTTGCTCCGTTTTGGCAAGAATCGTGCGTTTCGTGCACCAAATCGCTGCTTTTGCACAGTTTTGGCAAGAAACGCGCGTTTCGTGCACCAAAACGCCGCTTTTGCTGCGAAATGAGCGTTTCGTGCACCAAATCGCTGCTTTTGCACAGTTTTGGTAAGAAACGTGCGTTTCGTGCACCAAAACGCCGCTTTTGCTGCGAAATGTGTGTTTCGTGCACCAAAACGCCGCTTTTGCAGCGAAACGTTCGTTTCGCGCACCGAATCGCCGCTTTTGCTCCGTTTGGCAAGAAACGTGCGTTTCGTGCTCCAAATCGCTGCTTTTGCACAGTTTTGACGCTAAACGTGCGTTTCGTGCTCCAAATCGCTGCTTTTGCACAGTTTTGACGCTAAACGTGCGTTTCGTGCACCAAATCGCTGCTTTTGCACAGTTTTGGCGCTAAGCGTGCGTTTCGTGCACCAAAACACCGTTTTTGCAGCGAAACGTGCGTTTCGCGCTCCGAATAGCCGCTTTTGCTCCGTTTTGGCAAGAAACGTGCGTTTCGTGCTGCAAATCGCTGCTTTTGCACAGTTTTGACGCTAAACGTGCGTTTCGTGCACCAAAACGCCATTTTTGCAGCGAAACGTGCGTTTCGCGCACCGAATCGCCGCTTTTGCTCCGTTTTGGCAAGAAACGTGCGTTTCGTGCACCAAAACGCCGCTTTTGCCGCGAAATGTGCGTTTCGTGCACCAAATCACTGCTTTTGCACAGTATTGGCGCTGAACGTGCGTTTCGTGCTCCAAAACGCCGCTTTTGCAGCGAAACGAGCGTTTCGCGCAACGAATCGGCGCTTTTGCTCCGTTTTGGCAAGAATCGTGCGTTTCGTGCACCAAATCGCTGCTTTTGCACAGTTTTGGCGCTGAACGTGCGTTTCGTGCACCAAAACGCCGCTTTTGCTCCGTTTTGGCAAGAAACGTGCGTTTCGTGCACCAAAACGCCGATCTTGCACAGTTCTGACGCTAAACTAGCGATTCGTGCACCAAAACGCCGCTTTTGCAGCGAAACGTGCGTTTCGCGCACCGAATCGCCGCTTTTGCTCCGTTTTGGCAAGAAACATGCGTTTCGTGCTCCAAATCGCTGCTTTTGCACAGTTCTGACGCTAAACGTGCGTTTCGTGCTCCAAAACGCCGCTTTTGCAGCGAAATGTGCGTTTCGCGCACCGAATCGCCGCTTTTGCTCCGTTTTGGCAAGAAACGTGCGTTTCGTGCACCAAATCTCTGCTTTTGCACAGTTTTGACTCTAACCGTGCGCTTCGTGCACCAAAACGCCGCTTATGCAGCGAAACGTGCGTTTCGCGCACCGAATCGGCGCTTTTGCTCCGTTTTGGCAAGAATCGTGCGTTTCGTGCACCAAATCGCTGCTTTTGCACAGTTTTGACGCTAAACGTGCGTTGCGTGCACCAAAACGCCGCTTCTGCTGCGAAATGTGCGTTTCGTGCACCACAACGCCGCTTTTGCAGCGAAACGTGCGTTTCGCGCACCGAATCGCCGCTTTCGTTCCGTTTTGGGAAGAAACGTGCGTTTCGTGCTCCAAATCGCTGCTTTTGCACAGTTTTGACGCTGAACGTGCGTTTCGATCACCGAATCGCCGCTTCTGCTCCGTTTTGGCAAGAAACGTGCATTTCGTGCACCAAATCGCTGCTTTTGCACAGTTTTGACGCTAAACGTGCGTTTCGTGCACCAAAACGCCGATTTTGCTGCGAAATGTGCGTTTCGTGCACCAAATCGCTGCTTTTGCACAGTTTTGACGCTAAACGTGCGTTTCGTGCCCAAAAACGCCGCCTTTGCAGCGAAACGTGCGTTTCGCGCACCGAATCGCCGCTTTTGCTCCATTTTGGCAAGAAGCGTGCGTTTCGTGCTCCAAATCGCTGCTTTTGCACAGTTCTGACGCTAAACGTGCGTTTCTTGCTCCAAAACGCCGCTTTTGCAGCGAAACGTGCGTTTCGCGCACCGAATCGCCGCTTTTGCTCCGTTTTGGCAAGAAACATGCGTTTCGTGCGCCAAATCGCTGCTTTTGCACAGTTTTGACGCTAAACGTGCGTTTCGTGCCCAAAAACGCCGCTTTTGCAGCGAAACGTGCGTTTCGCGCACCGAATCGCCGCTTTTGCTCCGTTTTGGCAAGAATCGTGCGTTTCGTGCTCCAAATCGCTGCTTTTGCACAGTTTTGACGCTAAACGTGCGTTGCGTGCACCAAAACGCCGCTTCTGCTGCGAAATGTGCGTTTCGTGCACCAAATCGCTGCTTTTGCACAGTTTTGGCGCTGAACGTGCGTTTCGTGCACCAAAACGCCGCTTTTGCTCCGTTTTGGCAAGAAACGTGCGTTTCGTGCACCAAATCGCTGCTTTTGCACAGTTTTGACGCTAAACGTGCGTTTCGTGCCCAAGAACGCCGCTTTTGCAGCGAAACGTGCGTTTCGCGCACCGAATCGCCGCTTTTGCTCCATTTTGGCAAGAAACGTGCGTTTCGTGCTCCAAATCGCTGCTTTTGCACAGTTCTGACGCTAAGCGTGCGTTTCGTGCTCCAAAACGCCGCTTTTGCAGCGAAATGTGCGTTTCGCGCACCGAATCGCCGCTTTTGCTCCGTTTGGCAAGAAACGTGCGTTTCGTGCTCCAAATCGCTTCTTTTGCACAGTTCTGACGCTAAACGTGCGTTTCGTGCACCAAAACGCCGCTTCTGCTGCGAAATGTGCGTTTCGTGCACCACAACGCCGCTTTTGCAGCGAAACGTGCGTTTTGCGCACCGAATCGCCGCTTTCGTTCCGTTTTGGGAAGAAACGTGCGTTTCGTGCTCCAAATCGCTGCATTTGCACAGTTTTGACGCTGAACGTGCGTTTCGCTCACCGAATCGCCGCTTTTTCTCCGTTTTGGCAAGAAACGTGCATTTCGTGCACCAAATCGCTGCTTTTGCACAGTTTTGTCGCTAAACGTGCGTTTCGTGCACCAAAACGCCGATTTTGCTGCGAAATGTGCGTTTCGTGCACCAAATCGCTGCTTTTGCACAGTTTTGACGCTAAACGTGCGTTTCGTGCCCAAAAACGCCGCTTTTGCATCGAAACGTGCGTTTCGCGCACCGAATCGCCGCTTTTGCTCCGTTTTGGCTAGAAACATGCGTTTCGTGCTCCAAATCGCAGCTGTTGTACAGTTCTGACGCTGAACGTGCGTTTCGTGCACCAAAAAAAATTTTTGGAAAAAAAAATACAACCGACTTCGGAATGCACTAAAAAGGACGAAATAATTTAAATCTATATTTCGGAGACGGCGCAAAATTAAAAATTGTGTAAATGAAGGATGTTGTTAATGTGAAAATATGTAAAAGTATTAAAGAATTTTGACAATTTCCAATGTAGAAAATTTTTAATTTTGCGCCGTCTCCGAAATATAGATTTAAATTATTTCGTCCTTTTTAGTGCATTCCGAAGTCGGTTGTATTTTTTTTTCCAAAAATTTTTTTATTTCACATTTTTTAGTGGCGATCGGAGCATTCCTTGAAAAGTTCAACAAAGGGATAGGAAGAGAAGGGCAGGGAAGGGCAGGGTAGTGAAGGGAAGGGCAGGGAATGTTGCAAATGGGATCATCGTGGAAACAACTTCGGCCGCAAAATGTAATACTAGGCTTCATCGATATCAGGCCGAATATACGTGAAATAGCACGTTTTTTGCGATAAAAGCGGAAAAAATGTAGAAATCCGAACCGGGTTTTTTTACGGGACCAACTGTTGGTCATACTCTGTAAGATGCTAAAGGTTTCGTTCCGATTGGTCCATCCATCTTGGAGTAATCGATGACCATACACAACGCGGACGAAATCGTAGGCTTTTTTGCAATAAAAAGGTGGCAAGCGGTGGTGAAATGCAAAATTTTTTTTTTACGGGACCAACTGGGAGTCATACCCTACAAGATGCAACAGGTTTCGTTCCGATTGGTCCATCCATCTCAGCGTAATCGGGGCACATACATAAAAAAAAAAAAAAAAAAAATATATATACATGTCGAATTGAGTAACCTCCTTTTTCGAAGTCGGTTAAAAAGCCGCTTTTGCAGCGAAACGTGCGTTTCGCGCACCGAATCACCGTTTTTGCTCCGTTTTGGCTAGAAACGTGCGTTTCGTGCACCAAATCGCTGCTTTTGCACAGTTTTGACTCTAACCGTTCGCTTCGTGCACCAAAACGCCGCTTTTGCTGCGAAATGTGCGTTTCGTGCACCAAATCGCTGCTTTTGCACAGTTTTGGCGCTAAACGTGCGTTTCGTGCTCGAAAACGCTGCTTTTGCAGCGAAACGTGCGTTTCGCGCACCGAACCGGCGCTTTTGCTCCGTTTTGGCAAGAATCGTGCGTTTGGTGCACCAAATCGCTGCTTTTACACAGTTTTGACGCTAAACGTGCGTTTCGTGCACCAAAACACCGCTTTTGCAGCGAAACGTGCGTTTCGCGCACCGAATCGCCGCTTTTGTTCCGTTTTGGTACGAAACGTGCGTTTCGTGCACCAAAACGCCGCTTTTGCAGCGAAACGTGCGTTTCGCGCACCGAATCGCCGCTTTTGTTCCGTTTTGGGAAGAAACGTGCGTTTCGTGCACCAAAACGCCGCTTTTGCAGCGAAACGTGCGTTTCGCGCACCGAAACGCCGCTTTTGCTCCGTTTTGGCAAGAAACATCCGTTTCGTGCTCCAAATCGCTGCTTCTGTACAGTTTTGACGCTGAACGTGCGTTTCGTGCACCAAAACGCCGCTTTTGCTGCGAAATGTGCGTTTCGTGCACCAAATCGCTGCTTTTGCACAGTTTTGAGGCTAAACGTGCGTTTCGTGCACCAAAACGCCATTTTTGCAGCGAAACGTGCGTTTCGCGCACCGAATGGGCGCTTTTGCTCCGTTTTGGCAAGAATCGTGCGTTTCGTGCACCAAATCGCTGCTTTTGCACAGTTTTGACGCTAAACGTGCGTTTCGTGCACCAAAACGCCGCTTCTGCTGCGAAATGTGCGTTTCGTGTACCAAATCGCTGCTTTTGCACAGTTTTGGCGCTGAACGTGCGTTTCGTGCACCAAAACGCCGCTTTTGCTCCGTTTTGGCAAGAAACGTGCGTTTCGTGCACCAAATCGCTGCTTTTGCACAGTTTTGACGCTAAACGTGCGTTTCGTGCGCAAAAACGCCGCTTTTGCAGCGAAACGTGCGTTTCGCGCACCGAATCGCCGCTTTTGCTCCGTTTTGGCAAGAAACGTGCGCTTCGTGCACCAAAACGCCGCTTTTGCTGCGAAATGTGCGTTTCGTGCACCAAATCGCTGCTTTTGCACAGTATTGGCGCTGAACGTGCGTTTCGTGCTCCAAAACGCCGCTTTTGCAGCGAAACGTGCGTTTCGCGCACCGAATCGCCGCTTTTGCTCCGTTTGGCAAGAAACGTGCGTTTCGTGCTCCAAATCGCTGCTTTTGCACAGTTTTGGCGCTAAGCGTGCGTTTCGTGCCCCAAAACACCGCTTTTGCAGCGAAACGTGCGTTTCGCGCACCGAATCGCCGCTTTTGTTCCGTTTTGGGAAGAAACGTGCGTTTCGTGCACCAAAACGCCGCTTTTGCAGCGAAACGTGCGCTTCGCGCACCGAATCGCCGCTTTTGCTCCGTTTTGGCAAGAAACATGCGTTTCGTGCTCCAAATCGCTGCTTCTGTACAGTTTTGACGCTGAACGTGCGTTTCGTGCACCAAAACGCCGCTTTTGCTGCGAAACGTGCGTTTCGTGCACCAAATCGCTGCTTTTGCACAGTTTTGACGCTAAACGTGCGTTTCGTGCCCAAAAACGCCGCTTTTGCAGCGAAACGAGCGTTTCGCGCACCGAATCGGCGCTTTTGCTCCGTTTTGGCAAGAATCGTGCGTTTCGTGCACCAAATCGCTGCTTTTGCACAGTTTTGGCGCTAAACGTGGGTTTCGTGCACCAAAACGCCGCTTTTGGCAAGAAACGTGCGTTTCGTGCACCAAAACGCCGCTTTTGCAGCGAAACGTGCGTTTCGCGCACCGAATCGCCGCTTTTGCTCCGTTTTGGCAAGAATCGTGCGTTTCGTGCACCAAATCGCTGCTTTTGCACAGTTTTGACGCTAAACGTGCGTTGCGTGCACCAAAACGCCGCTTCTGCTGCGAAATGTGCGTTTCGTGCACCAAATCGCTGCTTTTGCACAGTTTTGGCGCTGAACGTGCGTTTCGTGCACCAAAACGCCGCTTTTGCTCCGTTTTGGCAAGAAACGTGCGTTTCGTGCACCAAATCTCTGCTTTTGCACAGTTTTGACGCTAAACGTGCGTTTCGTGCCCAAAAACGCGTCTTTTGCAGCGAAACGTGCGTTTCGCGCACCGAATCGCCGCTTTTGCTCCGTTTTGGCAAGAAACGTGCGTTTCGTGCACCAAAACGCCGATTTTGCTGCGAAATGTGCGTTTCGTGCACCAAATCGCTGCTTTTGCACAGTTCTGACGCTAAACGTGCGTTTCGTGCTCCAAAACGCCGCTTTTGCAGCGAAACGTGCGTTTCGCGCACCGAATCGCCGCTTTTGCTCCGTATTGGCATGAAACGTGCGTTTCGTGCATCAAAACGCCGCTTTTGCAGGGAAACGTGCGTTTCGCGCACTGAATCGCCGCTTTTGCTCCGTTTTGGCATGAAACATGCGTTTCGTGCTCCAAATCGCTGCTTTTGCACAGTTTTGGCAAGAAACGTGAGCTTCGTGCACCAAAATGCCGCTTTTGCAGCGAAACCTGCGTTTCGCGCTCCGAATCGGCGCTTTTGCTCCGTTTTGGCAAGAATCGTGCGTTTCGTGCACCAAATCGCTGCTTTTGCACAGTTTTGGCAAGAAACGCGCGTTTCGTGCACCAAAACGCCGCTTTTGCAGCGAAACGTGCGTTTCGAGCACCGAATCTCCGCTTTTGCTCCGTTTGGCAAGAAACGTGCGTTTCGTGCTCCAAAATCGCTGCTTTTGCACAGTTTTGACGCTAAACATGCGTTTCGTGCTCCAAATCGCTGCTTTTGCACAGTTTTGACGCTAAACGTGCGTTTCGTGCACCAAATCGCTGCTTTTGCACAGTTTTGGCGCTAAGCGTGCGTTTCGTGCACCAAAACACCGTTTTTGCAGCGAAACGTGCGTTTCGCGCTCCGAATAGCCGCTTTTGCTCCGTTTTGGCAAGAAACGTGCGTTTCGTGCTGCAAATCGCTGCTTTTGCACAGTTTTGACGCTAAACGTGCGTTTCGTGCACCAAAACGCCATTTTTGCAGCGAAACGTGCGTTTCGCGCACCGAATCGCCGCTTTTGCTCCGTTTTGGCAAGAAACGTGCGTTTCGTGCACCAAAACGCCGCTTTTGCCGCGAAATGTGCGTTTCGTGCACCAAATCACTGCTTTTGCACAGTATTGCGCTGAACGTGCGTTTCGTGCTCCAAAACGCCGCTTTTGCAGCGAAACGAGCGTTTCGCGCACCGAATCGGCGCTTTTGCTCCGTTTTGGCAAGAATCGTGCGTTTCGTGCACCAAATCGCTGCTTTTGCACAGTTTTGGCGCTGAACGTGCGTTTCGTGCACCAAAAACGCCGCTTTTGCTCCGTTTTGGCAAGAATTGTGCGTTTCGTGCACCAAATCGCTGCTTTTGCACAGTTTTGGCGCTGAACGTGCGTTTCGTGCACCAAAACGCCGCTTTTGCTCCGTTTTGGCAAGAAACGTACGATTCGTGCACCAGACCGCTGCTTTTGCACAGTTTTGACGCTAAACGTGCGTTTCGTGCACCAAAACGCCATTTTTGCAGCGAAACGTGCGTTTCGCGCACCGAATGGGCGCTTTTGCACCGTTTTGGCAAGAAACGTGCGTTTCATGCACCAAAACGCCGCTTTTGCAGCGAAACGTGCGTTTCGCGCACCGAATCGCCGCTTTTGTTCCGTTTTGGGAAGAAACGTGCGTTTCGTGCACCAAAACGCCGCTTTTGCAGCGAAACGTGCGTTTCGCGCACCGAATCGCCGCTTTTGCTCCGCTTTGGCAAGAAACATCCGTTTCGTGCTCCAAATCCCTGCTTCTGTACAGTTTTGACGCTGAACGTGCGTTTCGTGCACCAAAACGCCGCTTTTGCTGCGAAATGTGCGTTTCGTGCACCAAATCGCTGCTTTTGCACAGTTTTGACGCTAAACGTGCGTTTCGTGCACCAAGACGCCATTTTTGCAGCGAAACGTGCGTTTCGCGCACCGAATGGGCGCTTTTGCTCCGTTTTGGCAAGAAACGTGCGTTTCGTGTACCAAATCGCTGCTTTTGCACAGTTTTGGCGCTGAACGTGCGTTTCGTGCACCAAAACGCCGCTTTTGCTCCGTTTTGGCAAGAAACGTGCGTTTCGTGCACCAAATCGCTGCTTTTGCACAGTTTTGACGCTAAACGTGCGTTTCGTGCCCAAAAACGCGTCTTTTGCAGCGAAACGTGCGTTTCGCGCACCGAATCGCCGCTTTTGCTCCGTTTTGGCAAGAAACGTGCGCTTCGTGCACCAAAACGCCGCTTTTGCAGCGAAACGTGCGTTTCGCGCACCGACTCGGCGCTTTTGCTCCGTTTTGGCAAGAATCGTGCGTTTCGTGCACCAAATCGCTGCTTTTGCACAGTTTTGGCGCTGAACGTGCGTTTCGTGCACCAAAACGCCATTTTTGCAGCGAAACGTGCGTTTCGCGCACCGAATCGACGCTTTTGCTCCGTTTTGGCAAGAAATGTGCGTTTCGTGCACCAAAACGCCGCTTTTGCTGCGAAACGTGCGTTTCGCGCACCGAATCGCCGCTTTTGCTCCGTTTTGGCAAGAAACGTGCGTTTCGTGCTGCAAATCGCTGCTTTTGCACAGTTTCGACGCTAAACGTGCGTTTCGTGCACCAAAACGCCATTTTTGCAGCGAAACGTGCGTTTCGCGCACCGAATCGCCGCTTTTGCTCCGTTTTGGCAAGAAACGTGCGTTTCGTGCACCAAAACGCCGCTTTTGCTGCGAAATGTGCGTTTCGTGCACCAAATCGCTGCTTTTGCACAGTATTGGCGCTAAACGTGCGTTTCGTGCTCCAAAACGCCGCTTTTGCAGCGAAACGTGCGTTTCGCGCACCGAATCGCCGTTTTTGCTCCGTTTGGCAAGAAACGTGCGTTTCGTGCTCCAAATCGCTGCTTTTGCACAGTTTTGACGCTAAACGTGCGTTTCGTGCACCAAATCGCTGCTTTTGCGCAGTTTTGGCGCTAAGCGTGCGTTTCGTGCACCAAAACAACGCTTTTGCAGCGAAACGTGCGTTTCGCGCACCGAATCGCCGCTTTTGTTCCGTTTTGGGAAGAAACGTGCGTTTCGTGCTCCAAATCGCTTCTTTTGCACAGTTCTGACGCTAAACGTGCGTTTCGTGCACCACAACGCTGCTTTTGCAGCGAAACGTGCGTTTCGCGCACCGAATCGCCGCTTTTGCTCCATTTTGGCAAGAAACGTGCGTTTCGTGCTCCAAATCGCTGCTTTTGCACAGTTCTGACGCTAAACGTGCGTTTCGTGCTCCAAATCGCTGCTTTTGCACAGTTCTGACGCTAAACGTGCGTTTCGTGCTCCAAAACGCCGCTTTTGCAGCGAAATGTGCGTTTCGCGCACCGAATCGCCGCTTTTGCTCCGTTTTGGCTAGAAACGTGCGTTTCGTGCACCAAATCTCTGCTTTTGCACAGTTTTGACTCTAACCGTGCGCTTCGTGCACCAAAACGCCGCTTATGCAGCGAAACGTGCGTTTCGCGCACCGAATCAGCGCTTTTGCTCCGTTTTGGCCAGAATCGTGCGTTTCGTGCACCAAATCGCTGCTTTTGCACAGTTCTGACGCTAAACGTGCGTTGCGTGCACCAAAACGCCGCTTCTGCTGCGAAATGTGCGTTTCGTGCACCACAACGCCGCTTTTGCAGCGAAACGTGCGTTTCGCGCACCGAATCGCCGCTTTCGTTCCGTTTTGGCAAGAAACGTGCGCTTCGTGCACCAAAACGCCGCTTTTGCAGCCAAACGTGCGTTTCGCGCACCGACTCGGCGCTTTTGCTCCGTTTTGGCAAGAATCATGCGTTTCGTGCACCAAATCGCTGCTTTTGCACAGTTTTGGCGCTGAACGTGCGTTTCGTGCACCAAAACGCCGCTTTTGCTCCGTTTTGGCAAGAAACGTACGATTCGTGCACCAGACCGCTGCTTTTGCACAGTTTTGACGCTAAACGTGCGTTTCGTGCACCAAAACGCCATTTTTGCAGCGAAACGTGCGTTTCGCGCACCGAATCGCCGCTTTTGCTCCGTTTTGGCAAGAAACGTGCGTTTCGTGCTCCAAAACGCCGCTTTTGCAGCGAAACGTGCGTTTCGCGCACCGAATCGCCGCTTTTGCTCCGTTTTGGCAAGAAACATGCGTTTCGTGCTCCAAATCGCTGCTTCTGTACAGTTTTGACGCTGAACGTGCGTTTCGTGCACCAAAACGCCGCTTTTGCTGCGAAATGTGCGTTTCGTGCACCAAATCGCAGCTTTTGCACAGTTTTGACGCTAAACGTGCGTTTCGTGCACCAAAACGCCGATTTTGCTGCGAAATGTGCGTTTCGTGCACCAAATCGCTGCTTTTGCACAGTTTTGGTGCTATACGTGCGTTTCGTGCACCAAAACGCCGCTTTTGGCGCTAAACGTGCGGTTCTTGCACCAAAACGCCGCTTTTGCAGCGAAACGTGCGTTTCGCGCACCGAATCGGCGCGTTTGCTCCGTTTTGGCAAGAATCGTGCGTTTCGTGCACCAAATCGCTGCTTTTGCACAGTTTTGACGCTAAACGTGCGTTGCGTGCACCAAAACGCCGCTTCTGCTGCGAAATGTGCGTTTCGTGCACCAAATCGCTGCTTTTGCACAGTTTTGGCGCTGAACGTGCGTTTCGTGCACCAAAACGCCGCTTTTGCTCCGTTTTGGCAAGCAACGTGCGTTTCGTGCACCAAAACGCCGCTTTTGCTGCGAAATGTGCGTTTCGTGCACCAAATCGCTGCTTTTGCACAGTTTTGGCGCTTAACGTGCGTTTCGTGCACCAAAACGCCGCTTTTGGCGCTAAACGTGCGGTTCGTGCACCAAAACGCCGCTTTTGCAGCGAAACGTGCGTTTCGCGCACCGTATCGGCGCTTTTGCTCCGTTTTGGCAAGAATCGTGCGTTTCGTGCACCAAATCGCTGCTTTTGCACAGTTTTGACGCTAAACGTACGTTGCGTGCACCAAAACGCCGCTTCTGCTGCGAAATGTGCGTTTCGTGCACCAAATCGCTGCTTTTGCAGTTTTGGCGCTGAACGTGCGTTTCGTGCACCAAAACGCCGCTTTTGCTCCGTTTTGGCAAGAAACGTGCGTTTCGTGCACCAAATCGCTGCTTTTGCACAGTTTTGACGCTAAACGTGCGTTTTGTGCCCAAAAACGCCGCTTTTGCTCCGTTTTGGCAAGAAACGTACGATTCGTGCACCAGACCGCTGCTTTTGCACAGTTTTGACGCTAAACGTGCGTTTCGTGCACCAAAACGCCATTTTTGCAGCGAAACGTGCGTTTCGCGCACCGAATCGCCGCTTTTGCTCCGTTTTGGCAAGAAACGTGCGTTTCGTGCACCAAAACGCCGCTTTTGCTGCGAAATGTGCGTTTCGTGCACCAAATCGCTGCTTTTGCACAGTATTGGCGCTGAACGTGCGTTTCGTGCTCCAAAACGCCGCTTTTGCAGCGAAACGTGCGTTTCGCGCACCGAATCGCCGCTTTTGCTCCGTTTTGGCAAGAAACACGCGTTTCGTGCTCCAAATCGCTGCTTCTGTACAGTTTTGACGCTGAACGTGCGTTTCGTGCACCAAAACGCCGCTTTTGCTGCGAAATGTGCGTTTCGTGCACCAAATCGCAGCTTTTGCACAGTTTTGACGCTAAACGTGCGTTTCGTGCACCAAAACGCCGATTTTGCTGCGAAATGTGCGTTTCGTGCACCAAATCGCTGCTTTTGCACAGTTTTGACGCTAAACGTGCGTTTCGTGCTCCAAAACGCCGCTTTTGCAGCGAAATGTGCGTTTCGCGCACCGAATCGCCGCTTTTGCTCCGTTTGGCAAGAAACGTGCGTTTCGTGCTCCAAATCGCTGCTTTTGCACAGTTTTGGCGCTAAGCGTGCGTTTCGTGCACCAAAACACCGCTTTTGCAGCGAAACGTGCGTTTCGCGCACCGAATCGCCGCTTTTGTTCCGTTTTAGGAAGAAACGTGCGTTTCGTGCACCAAAACGCCGCTTTTGCAGCGAAACGTGCGCTTCGCGCACCGAATCGCCGCTTTTGCTCCGTTTTGGCAAGAAACATGCGTTTCGTGCTCCAAATCGCTGCTTCTGTACAGTTTTGACGCTGAACGTGCGTTTCGTGCACCAAAACGCCGCTTTTGCTGCGAAATGTGCGTTTCGTGCACCAAATCGCTGCTTTTGCACAGTTTTGACGCTAAACGTGCGTTTCGTGCCCAAAAACGCCGCTTTTGCAGCGAAACGTGCGCTTCGCGCACCGAATCGCCGCTTTTGTACAGTTTTGACGCTGAACGTGCGTTTCGTGCACCAAAACGCCGCTTTTGCTGCGAAATGTGCGTTTCGTGCACCAAATCGCTGCTTTTGCACAGTTTTGGCGCTAAACGTGCGTTTCGTGCAACAAAACGCCGCTTTTGCAGCGAAACGTACGTTTCGCGCACCGAGTCGGCGCTTGTGCTCCGTTTTGGCAAGAATCGTGCGTTTCGTGCTCCAAATCGCTGCTGTTGCACAGTTTTGGCGCTGAACGTGCGTTTCGCGCACCGAATCGCCGCTTTTGCTCCGTTTTGGCAAGAAACGTGCGTTTCGTGCTCCAAATCGCTGCTTTTGCACAGTTCTGACGCTAAACGTGCGTTTCGTGCACCACAACGCCGCTTTTGCAGCGAAACGTGCGTTTCGCGCACCGAATCGCCGCTTTTGCTCCGTTTTGGCAAGAAACGTGCGTTTCGTGCTCCAAATCGCTGCTTTTGCACAGTTCTGACGCTAAACGTGCGTTTCGTGCACCAAAACGCCGCTTTTGCAGGGAAACGTGCGTTTCGCGCACTGAATCGCCGCTTTTGCTCCGTTTTGGCAAGAAACGTGCGCTTCGTGCACCAAAACGCCGCTTTTGCAGCGAAGCATGCGTTTCGCGCACCGAATCGCCGCTTTTGCTCCGTTTTGGCAAGAAACGTGCGTTTCGTGCACCAAAACGCCGCTTTTTGCAGCGAAGCGTGCGTTTCGTGCACCAAATCGCTGCTTTTGCACAGTTTTGGCGCTGAACGTGCGTTTCGTGCCCAAAAACGCCGCTTTTGCAGGGAGACGTGCGTTTCGCGTACCGAATCGACGCCTTTGCATAGTTTTGACGCTAAACGTGCGTTGCGTGCACCAAAACGCCGCTGTTGCAGCGAAGCGTGCGTTTCGTGCACCAAATCGCTGCTTTTGCACAGTCTTGGCGCTAAACGTGCGTTTCGTGCACCAAAACGCCGCTTTTGCAGCGAAACGTGCGTTTCGCGCACCGAATCGCCGCTTTTGCTCCGTTTTGGCAAGAAACATGCGTTTCGTGCTCCAAATCGCTGCTTTTGTACAGTTTTGACGCTGAACGTGCGTTTCGCGCACCAAAACGCCGCTTTTGCAGCGAAACGTGCGTTTCGCGCACCGAATCGCCGCTTTTGCTCCGTTTGGCAAGAAACGTGCGTTTCGTGCACCAAATCTCTGCTTTTGCACGGTTTTGACTCTAAACTTGCGATTCGTGCACCAAAACGCCGCTTTTGCAGCGAAACGTGCGTTTCGCGCACCGAATCGCCGCTTTTGCTCCGTTTTGGCAAGAAACGTGCGCTTCGTGCACCAAAACGCCGCTTTTGCTGCGAAATGTGCGTTTCGTGCACCAAATCGCTGCTTTTGCACAGTTTTGGCGCTAAACGTGCGTTTCGTGCAACAAAACGCCGCTTTTGCAGCGAAACGTACGTTTCGCGCACCGAGTCGGCGCTTGTGCTCCGTTTTGGCAAGAATCTTGCGTTTCGTGCTCCAAATCGCTGCTTTTGCACAGTTTTGGCGCTGAACGTGCGTTTCGTGCACCAAAACGCCGCTTTTGCTCCGTTTTGGCAAGAAACGTGCGTTTCGTGCTCCAAATCGCTGCTTTTGCACAGTTTTGACGCTAAACGTGCGTTTCGTGCACCAAAACGCCGCTTTTGCAGCGAAACGTGCGTTTCGCGCACCGAATCGCCGCTTTTGCTCCGTTTTGGCAAGAAACGTGCGTTTCATGCTGCAAATCGCTGCTTTTGCACAGTTTTGACGCTAAACGTGCGTTTCGTTCACCAAAACGCCGCTTTTGCAGGGACACGTGCGTTTCGCGCACTGAATCGCCGCTTTTGCTCCGTTTTGGCAAGAAACGTACGTTTCGTGCACCAAAACGCCGCTTTTTGCAGCGAAGCGTGCGTTTCGTGCACCAAATCGCTGCTTTTGCAGTTTTGACGCTAAACGGGCGTTTCGTGCACCAAAACGCCGCTTTTGCAGCGAAACGTGCGTTTCGCGCACCGAATCGCCGCTTTTGCTCCGTTTGGCAAGAAACGTGCGTTTCGTGCACCAAATCTCTGCTTTTGCACAGTTTTGACGCTAAACGTGCGTTTCGTGCACCAAAACGCTGCTTTTGCTGCGAAATGTGCGTTTCGTGCACCAAATCGCTGCTTTTGCACAGTTTTGACTCTAAACTTGCGATTCGTGCACCAAAACGCCGCTTTTGCAGCGAAACGTGCGTTGCGCGCACTGAATCGCCGCTTTTGCTCCGTTTTGGCAAGAAACGTGCGCTTCGTGCACCAAAACGCCGCTTTTGCAGCGAAACGTGCGTTTCGCGCTCCGAATCGCCGCTTTTGCTCCGTTTGGCAAGAAACGTGCGTTTCGTGCTCCAAATCGCTGCTTTTGCACAGTTTTGGCGCTAAGCGTGCGTTTCGTGCTCCAAATCGCTGCTTTTGCACAGTTTTGGCGCTAAGCGTGCGTTTCGTGCACCAAAACACCGCTTTTGCAGCGAAACGTGCGCTTCGCGCACCGAATCGCCGCTCTTGCTCCGTTTTGGCAAGAAACATGCGTTTCGTGCTCCAAATCGCTGCTTTTGCACAGTTCTGACGCTAAACGTGCGTTTCGTGCACCAAAACGCCGCTTTTGCAGGGAAACGTGCGATTCGCGCACTGAATCGCCGCTTTTGCTCCGTTTTTGCAAGAAACGTGCGCTTCGTGCACCAAAACGCCGCTTTTGCAGCGAAGCATGCGTTTCGCGCACCGAATCGCCGCTTTTGCTCCGTTTTGGCAAGAAACATGCGTTTCGTGCTCCAAATCGCTGCTTTTGTACAGTTTTGACGCTGAACGTGCGTTTCGTGCACCAAAACGCCGCTTTTGCAGCGAAACGTGCGTTTCGCGCACCGGATCGACGCTTTTGCTCCGTTTTTTCAAGAAACGTGCGTTTCGTGCTGCAAATCGCTGCTTTTGCACAGTTTTGACGCTAAACGTGCGTTTCGTGCACCAAAACGCCGCTTTTGCAGGGAGACGTGCGTTTCGCGTACCGAATCGACGCCTTTGCATAGTTTTGACGCTAAACGTGCGTTGCGTGCACCAAAACGCCGCTGTTGCAGCGAAGCGTGCGTTTCGTGCACCAAATCGCTGCTTTTGCACAGTCTTGGCGCTAAACGTGCGTTTCGTGCACCAAAACGCCGCTTTTGCAGCGAAACGTGCGTTTCGCGCACCGAATCGCCGCTTTTGCTCCGTTTTGGCACGAAACATGCGTTTCGTGCTCCAAATCGCTGCTTTTGTACAGTTTTGACGCTGAACGTGCGTTTCGCGCACCAGAACGCCGCTTTTGCAGCGAAACGTGCGTTTCGCGCACCGAATCGCCGCTTTTGCTCCGTTTGGCAAGAAACGTGCGTTTCGTGCACCAAATCTCTGCTTTTGCACGGTTTTGACTCTAAACTTGCGATTCGTGCACCAAAACGCCGTTTTTGCAGCGAAACGTGCGTTTCGCGCACCGAATCGCCGCTTTTGCTCCGTTTTGGCAAGAAACGTTCGCTTCGTGCACCAAAACGCCGCTTTTGCTGCGAAATGTGCGTTTCGTGCACCAAATCGCTGCTTTTGCACAGTTTTGGCGCTAAACGTGCGTTTCGTGCAACAAAACGCCGCTTTTGCAGCGAAACGTACGTTTCGCGCACCGAGTCGGCGCTTGTGCTCCGGTTTGGCAAGAATCGTGCGTTTCGTGCTCCAAATCGCTGCTTTTGCACAGTTTTGGCGCTGAACGTGCGTTTCGTGCACCAAAACGCCGCTTTTGCTCCGTTTTGGCAAGAAACGTACGATTCGTGCACCAGACCGCTGCTTTTGCACAGTTTTGACGCTAAACGTGCGTTTCGTGCACCAAAACGCCGCTTTTGCAGCGAAACGTGCGTTTCGCGCACCGAATCGCCGCTTTTGCTCCGTTTTGGCAAGAAACGTGCGTTTCATGCTGCAAATCGCTGCTTTTGCACAGTTTTGACGCTAAACGTGCGTTTCGTTCACCAAAACGCCGCTTTTGGAGGGACACGTGCGTTTCGCGCACTGAATTGCCGCTTTTGCTCCGTTTTGGCAAGAAACGTACGTTTCGTGCACCAAAACGCCGCTTTTTGCAGCGAAGCGTGCGTTTCGTGCACCAAATCGCTGCTTTTGCAGTTTTGACGCTAAACGGGCGTTTCGTGCACCAAAACGCCGCTTTTGCAGCGAAACGTGCGTTTCGCGCACCGAATCGCCGCTTTTGCTCCGTTTGGCAAGAAACGTGCGTTTCGTGCACCAAATCTCTGCTTTTGCACGGTTTTGACTCTAAACTTGCGATTCGTGCACCAAAACGCCGCTTTTGCAGCGAAACGTGCTTTTCGCGCACCGAATCGCCGCTTCTGCTCCGTATTGGCAAAAAACGTGCGTTTCGTACACCAAAACGCCGCTTTTGCTGCGAAAAGTGCGTTTCGTGCACCAAATCGCTGCTTTTGCACAGTTTTGGCGCTAAACGTGCGTTTCGTGCACCAAAACGCCGCTTTTGCAGCGAAACGTGCGTTTCGCGCACCGAATCGCCGCTTTAGTTCCGTTTTGGGAAGAAACGTGCGTTTCGTGCTCCAAATCGCTGCTTTTGTACAGTTTTGACGCTGAACGTGCGTTTCGCTCACCGAATCGCCGCTTTTGCTCCGTTTTGGCAAGAAACGCGCGTTTCGTGCACCAAATCGCTGCTTTTGCACAGTTTTGACGCTAAACGTGCGTTTCGTGCACCAAAACGCTGCTTTTGCTGCGAAATGTGCGTTTCGTGCACCAAATCGCTGCTTTTGCACAGTTTTGACGCTAAACGTGCGTTGCGTGCACCAAAACGCCGCTTCTGCTGCGAGATGTGCGTTTCGTTCTCCAAAACGCCGCTTTTGCAGGGACACGTGCGTTTCGCGCACTGAATCGCCGCTTTTGCTCCGTTTTGGCAAGAAACGTACGTTTCGTGCACCAAAACGCCGCTTTTTGCAGCAAAGCGTGCGTTTCGTGCACCAAATCGCTGCTTTTGCAGTTTTGACGCTAAACGGGCGTTTCGTGCACCAAAACGCCGCTTTTGCAGCGAAACGTGCTTTTCGCGCACCGAATCGCCGCTTCTGCTCCGTATTGTCAAAAAACGTGCGTTTCGTACACCAAAACGCCGCTTTTGCTGCGAAATGTGCGTTTCGTGCACCAAATCGCTGCTTTTGCACAGTTTTGGCGCTAAACGTGCGTTTCGTGCACCAAAACGCCGCTTTTGCAGCGAAACGTGCGTTTGGCGCACCGAATCGCCGCTTTTGTTCCGTTTTGGCAAGAATCGTGCGTTTCGTGCTCCAAATCGCTGCTGTTGCACAGTTTTGGCGCTGAACGTGCGTTTCGCGCACCGAATCGCCGCTTTTGCTCCGTTTGGCAAGAAACCTGCGTTTCGTGCACCAAATCTCTGCTTTTGCACAGTTTTGACTCTAAACTTGCGATTCGTGCACCAAAACGCCGCTTTTGCAGCGAAACGTGCGTTTCGCGCACCGAATCGCCGCTTTTGCTCCGTTTTGGCAAGAAACGTGCGCTTCGTGCACCAAAACGCCGCTTTTGCTGCGAAATGTGCGTTTCGTGCACCAAATCGCTGCTTTTGCACAGTTTTGGCGCTAAACGTGCGTTTCGTGCAACAAAACGCCGCTTTTGCAGCGAAACGTACGTCTCGCGCACCGAGTCGGCGCTTGTGCTCCGTTTTGGCAAGAATCGTGCGTTTCGTACTCCAAATCGCTGCTGTTGCACAGTTTTGGCGCTGAACGTGCGTTTCGCGCACCGAATCGCCGCTTTTGCTCCGTTTGGCAAGAAACGTGCGTTTCGTGCTCCAAATCGCTGCTTTTGCACAGTTCTGACGCTAAACGTGCGTTTCGTGCACCACAACGCCGCTTTTGCAGCGAAACGTGCGTTTCGCGCACCGAATCGCCGCTTTTGCTCCGTTTTGGCAAGAAACGTGCGTTTCGTGCTCCAAATCGCTGCTTTTGCACAGTTCTGACGCTAAACGTGCGTTTCGTGCACCAAAACGCCGCTTTTGCAGGGAAACGTGCGTTTCGCGCACTGAATCGCCGCTTTTGCTCCGTTTTGGCAAGAAACGTGCGCTTCGTGCACCAAAACGCCGCTTTTGCAGCGAAGCATGCGTTTCGCGCACCGAATCGCCGTTTTTGCTCCGTTTTGGCAAGAAACATGCGTTTCGTGCTCCAAATCGCTGCTTTTGTACAGTTTTGACGCTGAACGTGCGTTTCGTGCACCAAAACGCCGCTTTTGCAGCGAAACGTGCGTTTCGCGCACCGAATCGCCGCTTTTGTTCCGTTTTGGCAAGAAACGTGCGTTTTGTGCATCAAAACGCCGCTTTTTGCAGCGAAGCGAGCGTTTCGTGCACCAAATCGCTGCTTTTGCAGTTTTGACGCTAAACGTGCGTTTCGTGCACCAAAACGCCGCTTTTGCTGCGAAATGTGCGTTTCGTGCACCAAATCGCTGCTTTTGCACAGTTTTGGCGCTGAACGTGCGTTTCGTGCCCAAAAACGCCGCTTTTGCCGGGAGACGTGCGTTTCGCGTACCGAATCGACGCCTTTGCATAGTTTTGACGCTAAACGTGCGTTGCGTGCACCAAAACGAAGCTTTTGCAGCGAAACGTGCGTTTCGTGCACCAAATCGCTGCTTTTGCACAGTTTTGGCGCTGAACGTGCGTTTCGTGCACCAAAACGCCGCTTTTGCAGCGAACCGTGCGTTTCGTGCACCAAATCGCTGCTTTTGCACAGTCTTGGCGCTAAACGTGCGTTTCGTGCACCAAAACGCCGCTTTTGCAGCGAAGCGTGCGTTTCGCGCACCGAATCGCCGCTTTTGCTCCGTTTTGGCAAGAAACATGCGTTTCGTGCTCCAAATCGCTGCTTTTGTACAGTTTTGACGCTGAACGTGCGTTTCGCGCACCAAAACGCCGCTTTTGCAGCGAAACGTGCGTTTCGCGCACCGAATCGCCGCTTTTGCTCCGTTTTGGCAAGAAACGTGCGCTTCGTGCACCAAAACGCCGCTTTTGCTGCGAAATGTGCGTTTCGTGCACCAAATCGCTGCTTTTGCACAGTTTTGGCGCTAAACGTGCGTTTCGTGCAACAAAACGCCGCTTTTGCAGCGAAACGTACGTTTCGCGCACCGAATCGCCGCTTTTGCTCCGTTTTGGCAAGAAACGTACGATTCGTGCACCAGACCGCTGCTTTTGCACAGTTTTGACGCAAAACGTGCGTTTCGTGCACCGAATCGCCGCTTTTGCTCCGTTTTGGCAAGAAACGTGCGCTTCGTGCACCAAAACGCCGCTTTTGCTGCGAAATGTGCGTTTCGTGCACCAAATCGCTGTTTTTGCACAGTTTTGGCGCTAAACGTGCGTTTCGTGCAACAAAACGCCGCTTTTGCAGCGAAACGTACGTCTCGCGCACCGAGTCGGCGCTTGTGCTCCGTTTTGGCAAGAATCGTGCGTTTCGTACTCCAAATCGCTGCTGTTGCACAGTTTTGGCGCTGAACGTGCGTTTCGCGCACCGAATCGCCGCTTTTGCTCCGTTTGGCAAGAAACGTGCGTTTCGTGCTCCAAATCGCTGCTTTTGCACAGTTCTGACGCTAAACGTGCGTTTCGTGCACCACAACGCCGCTTTTGCAGCGAAACGTGCGTTTCGCGCACCGAATCGCCGCTTTTGCTCCGTTTTGGCAAGAAACGTGCGTTTCGTGCTCCAAATCGCTGCTTTTGCACAGTTCTGACGCTAAACGTGCGTTTCGTGCACCAAAACGCCGCTTTTGCAGGGAAACGTGCGTTTCGCGCACTGAATCGCCGCTTTTGCTCCGTTTTGGCAAGAAACGTGCGCTTCGTGCACCAAAACGCCGCTTTTGCAGCGAAGCATGCGTTTCGCGCACCGAATCGCCGTTTTTGCTCCGTTTTGGCAAGAAACATGCGTTTCGTGCTCCAAATCGCTGCTTTTGTACAGTTTTGACGCTGAACGTGCGTTTCGTGCACCAAAACGCCGCTTTTGCAGCGAAACGTGCGTTTCGCGCACCGAATCGCCGCTTTTGCTCCGTTTTGGCAACAAACGTGCGTTTTGTGCATCAAAACGCCGCTTTTTGCAGCGAAGCGAGCGTTTCGTGCACCAAATCGCTGCTTTTGCAGTTTTGACGCTAAACGTGCGTTTCGTGCACCAAAACGCCGCTTTTGCTGCGAAATGTGCGTTTCGTGCACCAAATCGCTGCTTTTGCACAGTTTTGGCGCTGAACGTGCGTTTCGTGCCCAAAAACGCCGCTTTTGCCGGGAGACGTGCGTTTCGCGTACCGAATCGACGCCTTTGCATAGTTTTGACGCTAAACGTGCGTTGCGTGCACCAAAACGAAGCTTTTGCAGCGAAACGTGCGTTTCGTGCACCAAATCGCTGCTTTTGCACAGTTTTGGCGCTGAACGTGCGTTTCGTGCACCAAAACGCCGCTTTTGCAGCGAACCGTGCGTTTCGTGCACCAAATCGCTGCTTTTGCACAGTCTTGGCGCTAAACGTGCGTTTCGTGCACCAAAACGCCGCTTTTGCAGCGAAGCGTGCGTTTCGCGCACCGAATCGCCGCTTTTGCTCCGTTTTGGCAAGAAACATGCGTTTCGTGCTCCAAATCGCTGCTTTTGTACAGTTTTGACGCTGAACGTGCGTTTCGCGCACCAAAACGCCGCTTTTGCAGCGAAACGTGCGTTTCGCGCACCGAATCGCCGCTTTTGCTCCGTTTTGGCAAGAAACGTGCGCTTCGTGCACCAAAACGCCGCTTTTGCTGCGAAATGTGCGTTTCGTGCACCAAATCGCTGCTTTTGCACAGTTTTGGCGCTAAACGTGCGTTTCGTGCAACAAATCGCCGCTTTTGCAGCGAAACGTACGTTTCGCGCACCGAATCGCCGCTTTTGCTCCGTTTTGGCAAGAAACGTACGATTCGTGCACCAGACCGCTGCTTTTGCACAGTTTTGACGCAAAACGTGCGTTTCGTGCACCGAATCGCCGCTTTTGCTCCGTTTTGGCAAGAAACGTGCGTTTCGTGCACCAAATCGCTGCTTTTGTACAGTTTTGACGCTAAACGTGCGTTTCGCGCACCGAATCGCCGCTTTTGCTCCGTTTTGGCAAGAAACGTGCGTTTCGTGCACCAAATCACTGCTTTTGTACAGTTTTGACGCTAAACGTGCGTTTCGTGCACCAAAACGCCGCTTTTGCTGCGAAATGTGCGTTTCGTGCACCAAATCGCTGCTTTGGCACAGTTTTGACGCTAAACGTGCGTTTCGTGCCCAAAAACGCCGCTTTTGCAGCGAAACGTGCGTTTCGCGCGCCAAATCGCCGCATTTGCTGCGAAACGTGCGTTTCGCGCACCAAATCGCCGCTTTTGCACAGTTTTGATGCTAATCGTGCGTTTCGTGCACCAAAACGCCGCTTTTGCAGCGAAACGTGCGTTTCGTGCACCAAATCGCTGCTTTTGCACAGTTTTGGCGCTAAACGTGCGTTTCGTGCACCAAAACGCCGCTTTTGCACAGTTTAGACGCTAATCGTGCGTTTCGTGCATCAAAACGCCGCTTTTGCAGCGAAACGTGCGTTTCGTGCACCAAATCGCTTTGCACAGTTTTGACGCTACACGTGCGTTTCGATCACCAAAACGCCGCTCCTGCAGCGGAACGTGCGTTTCGCGCACCGCATTCCCGCTTTTGCTCCGTTTTGGCGAGATACGTGCGTTTCGTTCACCAAATCGCTGCTTTTGCACAGTTTTGACGCTAAACGTGCGTTTCGTGCGCCAAAACGCCGCATTTGCAGTGAAACGTGCGTTTCGTGCACCAAATCGCTTTGCACAGTTTTGACGCTACACGTGCGTTTCGTTCACCAGAACGCCGTTTTTGCAGCGAAACGTGCGTTTCGCCCACCGAATTGCCGCTTTTGCTCCGTCTTGGCGAGAAACGTGCGGTTCGTGCACCAAATCACTGCTTTTGCACAGTTTTGACGCGAAACGTGCGTTTCGTGCACCAAAACGCCGCTTTTGCAGCGAAACATGCGTTTCGCGCACCGAATCGCTGCTTTTACACAGTTTTGACGCTAAACGTGCGTTTCGCGCACCAAAACGCTGCATTTGCACAGTTTTGGCAAGAAACGTGCGTTTCGTGCACCAAATCGCTGCATTTGCACAGTTTTGACGCTAAACGTGCGCTTCGTGCACCAGAACGCCGTTTTTGCAGCGAAACGTGCGTTTCGCGCACCGCACCGCCGCTTTTGCTCCGTTTTGGCAAGAAACATGCGTTTCGTACACCAAATCGCTGCTTTTACGCAGTTTTGACGCTAAACGTGCGTTTCGTGCACCAAAACGCCGCTTTTGCAGTGAAACGTGCGATTCGTGCACCAAATCGCTGCTTTTGTACAGTTTTGACTATAAACGTGCGTTTCGTGCACCAAAGCACCGCTTTTGCACAGTTTCGACGCTTAACGTGCGTTTCGTGCACCAAAACGCCGCTTTTGCAGCGTAACGTGCGTTTCGCGCTCCGAATCGCCGCTTTTGCTCCGTTTTGGGAAGAAACGTGCGTTTCGTGCTGCAAATCGCTGCTTTTGCACAGTTTTGACGCTAAACGTGCGTTTCGTGCATCAAAACGCCGCTTTTGCAGCGAAACGTGCGTTTCGCGCACCGAATCGCTGCTTTTGCTCCGTTTTGGCAAGAAACGTGCGTTTCGTGCACCAGATCGCTGCTTTCGCACAGTTTTGACTCTAAACGTGCGCTTCGTGCACCAAAACGCCGCTTTTGCAGCGAAACGTGCGTTTCGCGCACCGAATCGCCGCTTTTGCTCAGTTTTGGCACAAAACCCGCGTTTCGTGCACAGAATCGCCGCATTAGCTCAGTTTTGGCACATTACGTGCGTTTCGTGCTCAGAATCGCAGCATTTGCTCACCTTTGGCACAAAACGTGCGCTTCGTGCACTAAATCGCCACTTTTGCTCAGTTTTGGCACAGAGCGTGAGATTCGTGCACAGAATCGCCGCTTTTGCTCAGTTTTGGCACAAAACCCGCGTTTCGTGCACAGAATCGGCGCATTAGCTCAGTTTTGGCACATTACATGCGTTTCGTGCTCAGAATCGCCGCTTTAGCTCAGTTTTGGCACCACATGTGCGTTCCGTGCTCAGAATCGCCGCTTTTGTTCAGTTTGACACAAAACGCGCGTTTCGTGCACAGAATCGCCGCTTTTGCTCAGTTATGGCACAAAACGTGCGTTTCACGCGCCGAATTTCTCCTCTTGCCACAAAACGTGTGTTACGTGCACAGAATCGCCGCTTTTGCTCAGTTTGGCACAAAACGCGTTTTTCGTGCACAGAATCGCCGCTTTTGCTCAGTTTTGGCACCACATGTGCGTTTCGTGCACATAATCGCCGCATTGGCTCAGTTTTGGCACATTACGTGCGTTTCGTGCTCAGAATCGCAGCTTTTGCTCAGTTTTGGCACAAAACCCGCGTTTCGTGCACAGAATCGCCGCGTTAGCTCAGTTTTGGCACATTACGTGCGTCACGTGCACAGAATCGCCGCTTTTGCTCAGTTTGGCACAAAACGTGCGCTTCGTGCACTAAATCGCCACTTTTGCTCAGTTTTGGCACAGAGCGTGAGATTCGTGCACAGAATCGCCGCTTTTGCTCAGTTGTGGCACAAAACGTGCGTTTCACGCACCGAATTGCTCCCTTTGGCACAAAGGTGCGTTTCATGCACAGAATCGCCGCTTTTGCTCAGTTTTGGCTCAAAACGTGCGTTTCATGCACAGAATCCCCGCTTTTGCTCAGTTTGGCACAAAACGCGTTTTTCGTGCACAGAATCGCCGCTTTTGCTCAGTTTTGGCACGAAACGTGCGTTTCAAGCAACGAATTGTTCCTTTGGGCTCAAAACGTTCGTTTCTCGCACAGAATCGCAGCTTTTGCTCAGATTTGGCACATTACGTGCGTTTCGTGCTCAGAATCGCCGCTTTTGCTCAGTTTGGCACAAAACGTGCGCTTCGTCAACAGAATCGCCGCATTAGCTCAGTTTTGGCACATTACGTTCGTTTCGTGCTGAGAATCGCCGCCCTTGCTCAGTTTTGGCACAAAACGTGCGTTTCACGCACCGAATTGCTCCTTTGGGCTCAAAACGTTCGTTCCTCGCACAGAATCGCAGCTTTTGCTCAGTTTGGCACAAAACGTGCGTTTCAGGCACCGAATTGCTCCTTTCGACTCAAAACGTGCGTTCCTCGCACAGAATCGCAGCTTTTGCTCAGTTTTCGCACAAAACGTGCGCTTCGTACACAGAATCGCCGCTTTTGCTCAGTTTTGGCACAAATCTTGAGTTTCGTGCACAAAATCGCCGCTTTTGCTCAGTTTTGGCACAAAACGTGCGTTTCGTGCACAGAATCGCCGCTTTTGCTCAGTTTTGACACCACACGTGCGTTCCGTGCACAGAATCGCCGCTTTTGTTCAGTTTGGTACAAAGCGCGCGTTTCGTGTAAAGTATCGCCGCTTATGCTCAGTTTTGGCACAAAACGTGCGTTTCGTGCACTCAATCGCCGCTTTTGCTCAGTTTTGGCAAAAAACGTGCGTCACGTGCACAGAATCGCCGCTTTTGCTCAGTTATGGCACAGAACGTGTGGTTCGTGCACAGAATCACGGCTTTTACTCAGTTTTGGAACATAACGTTCGTTTCATACACCGAATTGCTCCTTTGGCCACAAAACGTGTGTTTCGTGCACAGAATCGCCGCATTTACTCAGTTTTGGCACGAAACGTGCGTTTCGTGCACAGAATCGCCGCTTTTGCTCAGTTTTGACACCACACGTGCGTTCCGTGCACAGAATCGCCGCTTTTGTTCAGTTTGGTACAAAGCGCGCGTTTCGTGTAAAGTATCGCCGCTTTTGCACAGTTATGGCACAAAACGTGCGTTTCTCGCACCGAATCGCCGCTTTTGCTCAGTTTTGACACCACACGTGCGTTCCGTGCACAGAATCGCCGCTTTTGTTAAGTTTGGTACAAAGCGCGCGTTTCGTGTAAAGTATCGCCGCTTTTGCACAGTTATGGCACAAAACGTGCGTTTCTCGCACCGAATTGCTCCTTTTGCCACAAAACGTGTGTTACGTGCACAGAATCGCCGCTTTTGCTCAGTTCTGGAACAAATCTTGCGTTTCGTGCACAAAATCGCCGCTTTTGCTCAGTTTTGGCACAAAACGTGCGTTTCTCGCACCGAATTGCTCCTTTTGCCACAAAACGTGTGTTACGTGCACAGAATCGCCGCTTTTGCTCCGTTTTGGGAAGAAACGTGCGTTTCGTGCTGCAAATCGCTGCTTTTGCACAGTTTTGACGCTAAACGTGCGTTTCGTGCATCAAAACGCCGCTTTTGCAGCGAAACGTGCGTTTCGCGCACCGAATCGCTGCTTTTGCTCCGTTTTGGCAAGAAACGAGCGTTTCGTGCACCAGATCGCTGCTTTCGCACAGTTTTGACTCTAAACGTGCGCTTCGTGCACCAAAACGCCGCTTTTGCAGCGAAACGTGCGTTTCGCGCACCGAATCGCCGCTTTTGCTCAGTTTTGGCACAAAACCCGCGTTTCGTGCACAGAATCGCCGCATTAGCTCAGTTTTGGCACATTACGTGCGTTTCGTGCTCAGAATCGCAGCATTTGCTCACCTTTGGCACAAAACGTGCGCTTCGTGCACTAAATCGCCACTTTTGCTCAGTTTTGGCACAGAGCGTGAGATTCGTGCACAGAATCGCCGCTTTTGCTCAGTTTTGGCACAAAACCCGCGTTTCGTGCACAGAATCGGCGCATTAGCTCAGTTTTGGCACATTACATGCGTTTCGTGCTCAGAATCGCCGCTTTAGCTCAGTTTTGGCACCACATGTGCGTTCCGTGCTCAGAATCGCCGCTTTTGTTCAGTTTGACACAAAACGCGCGTTTCGTGCACAGAATCGCCGCTTTTGCTCAGTTATGGCACAAAACGTGCGTTTCACGCGCCGAATTTCTCCTCTTGCCACAAAACGTGTGTTACGTGCACAGAATCGCCGCTTTTGCTCAGTTTGGCACAAAACGCGTTTTTCGTGCACAGAATCGCCGCTTTTGCTCAGTTTTGGCACCACATGTGCGTTTCGTGCACATAATCGCCGCATTGGCTCAGTTTTGGCACATTACGTGCGTTTCGTGCTCAGAATCGCAGCTTTTGCTCAGTTTTGGCACAAAACCCGCGTTTCGTGCACAGAATCGCCGCGTTAGCTCAGTTTTGGCACATTACGTGCGTCACGTGCACAGAATCGCCGCTTTTGCTCAGTTTGGCACAAAACGTGCGCTTCGTGCACTAAATCGCCACTTTTGCTCAGTTTTGGCACAGAGCGTGAGATTCGTGCACAGAATCGCCGCTTTTGCTCAGTTGTGGCACAAAACGTGCGTTTCACGCACCGAATTGCTCCCTTTGGCACAAAGGTGCGTTTCATGCACAGAATCGCCGCTTTTGCTCAGTTTTGGCTCAAAACGTGCGTTTCATGCACAGAATCCCCGCTTTTGCTCAGTTTGGCACAAAACGCGTTTTTCGTGCACAGAATCGCCGCTTTTGCTCAGTTTTGGCACGAAACGTGCGTTTCACGCAACGAATTGTTCCTTTGGGCTCAAAACGTTCGTTTCTCGCACAGAATCGCAGCTTTTGCTCAGATTTGGCACATTACGTGCGTTTCGTGCTCAGAATCGCCGCTTTTGCTCAGTTTGGCACAAAACGTGCGCTTCGTCAACAGAATCGCCGCATTAGCTCAGTTTTGGCACATTACGTTCGTTTCGTGCTGAGAATCGCCGCCCTTGCTCAGTTTTGGCACAAAACGTGCGTTTCACGCACCGAATTGCTCCTTTGGGCTCAAAACGTTCGTTCCTCGCACAGAATCGCAGCTTTTGCTCAGTTTGGCACAAAACGTGCGTTTCAGGCACCGAATTGCTCCTTTCGACTCAAAACGTGCGTTCCTCGCACAGAATCGCAGCTTTTGCTCAGTTTTCGCACAAAACGTGCGCTTCGTACACAGAATCGCCGCTTTTGCTCAGTTTTGGCACAAATCTTGAGTTTCGTGCACAAAATCGCCGCTTTTGCTCAGTTTTGGCACAAAACGTGCGTTTCGTGCACAGAATCGCCGCTTTTGCTCAGTTTTGACACCACACGTGCGTTCCGTGCACAGAATCGCCGCTTTTGTTCAGTTTGGTACAAAGCGCGCGTTTCGTGTAAAGTATCGCCGCTTATGCTCAGTTTTGGCACAAAACGTGCGTTTCGTGCACTCAATCGCCGCTTTTGCTCAGTTTTGGCAAAAAACGTGCGTCACGTGCACAGAATCGCCGCTTTTGCTCAGTTATGGCACAGAACGTGTGGTTCGTGCACAGAATCACGGCTTTTACTCAGTTTTGGAACATAACGTTCGTTTCATACACCGAATTGCTCCTTTGGCCACAAAACGTGTGTTTCGTGCACAGAATCGCCGCATTTACTCAGTTTTGGCACGAAACGTGCGTTTCGTGCACAGAATCGCCGCTTTTGCTCAGTTTTGACACCACACGTGCGTTCCGTGCACAGAATCGCCGCTTTTGTTCAGTTTGGTACAAAGCGCGCGTTTCGTGTAAAGTATCGCCGCTTTTGCACAGTTATGGCACAAAACGTGCGTTTCTCGCACCGAATCGCCGCTTTTGCTCAGTTTTGACACCACACGTGCGTTCCGTGCACAGAATCGCCGCTTTTGTTAAGTTTGGTACAAAGCGCGCGTTTCGTGTAAAGTATCGCCGCTTTTGCACAGTTATGGCACAAAACGTGCGTTTCTCGCACCGAATTGCTCCTTTTGCCACAAAACGTGTGTTACGTGCACAGAATCGCCGCTTTTGCTCAGTTCTGGAACAAATCTTGCGTTTCGTGCACAAAATCGCCGCTTTTGCTCAGTTTTGGCACAAAACGTGCGTTTCCTGCACAGAATCGCCTCTTTTGCTCAGTTTCGGCACAAAACGTGCGTTTCGTGCACAGAATTGCCGCTTTTGCTCAGTTTTGTCGCAAAACGTGTGTTTCGTGCACAGAATCGCCGCTTTTGCTCAGTTTGGCACAAAACGTGCGCTTCGTGCACAGAATCGCCGCAAGAGCTCAGTTTTGGCACATTACGGGCGTTTCGTGCTCAGGATCGCCGCTTTTGCTCAGTTTTGGCACAAAACGTGCGTTTCACGCACCGAATTGCTCCTTTTGGCTCAAAACGTGCGTTCCTCGCACAGAATCGTAGCTTTTGCTTAGTTTTGCAACAAAACGTGAGTTTCGTGCACAGAATCGCCGCTTCTGCTCAGTTTTGGGACAGAACCCGCGTTTTGTGCACAGAATCGCCGCATTAGCTCAGTTTTGGCACATTATGTGCGTTTCGTGTTCAGAATCGCCGCTCTTGCTCAGTTTTGGCACAAAACTTGCGTTTCACGCACCGAATTGCTCCTTTGGGCTCAAAACGTTCGTTCCTCGCACAGAATCGCAGCTTTTGCTCAGTTATGGCACAAAACGTGCGTTTCACGCACCGAATTGCTCCTTTTGGCTCAAAACGTGCGTTCCTCGCACAGAATCGCTGCTTTTGTTCTCAGTTCTGGCACAAAACGTGCGTTTCGTGCGCAGAATCGCCGCTTTTGCTCAGTTTTGGCACCACACGTGCGTTCCGTGCACAGAAACGCCGCTTTTGCTCAGTTCTGGCACAAAACATGCGTTTGGTGCGCAGAATCGCCGCTTTTGCTCAGTTTTGGCACAAAACGTGCGTTTCGTGCACAGAATTGCCGCTATGCTCAGTTTTGGCGCAAAACGTGTGTTTCGTGCACAGAATCCCCGCTTTTGCTCAGTTTGGCACAAAAGGTGCGCTTCGTGCACAGAAACAGCACTTTTGCTCAGTTTTGACGCAAAACCCGCGTTTCGTGCACAGAAGTCCCGCATTTGCTCAGTTTTGGCACAAAACCCGCGTTTCGTGCACAGAATCGCCGCATTAGCTCAGTTTTGGCACATTACGTGCGTTTCGTGCACAGAATCGCCGCATTAGCTCAGTTTTGGCACAAAACGTGCGTTACGTGCACAGAATCACCGCTTCTGCTCAGTTTGGCACAAAACGTGCGCTTCGTGCACAGAATCAGCGCTTTTGCTCAGTTTTGGCGCAAAACCCGCGTTTCGTGCACAGAATCGCCGCATTAGCTCAGTTTTGGCACATTACGTGCGTTTCGTGCTCTGAATCGCAGCCTTTGCTCAGTTTTGGCAGAAAACCAGCGTTTCGTGCACAGAACCGCCGCATTAGCTCAGTTTTGGCACATTACGTGCGTTTGGTGCTCAGAATCGCCGCTTTAGCTCAGTTTTGACACCACATGTGCGTTCCGCGCACAGAATCGCCGCTTTTGTTCAGTTTGGCACAAAACGTGCGTTTCAGGCACCGAATTGCTCCTTTGGGCTCAAAACGTTCGTTCCTCGCACAGAATCGCAGCTTTTGCTCAGTTTGGCACAAAACGTGCGTTTCACGCACCGAATTGCTCTTTTGGGCTCAAAACGTTCGTTCCTCGCACAGAATCGCCGCTTTTGTTCTCAGTTCTGGCACAAAACGTGCGTTTCGTGCGCAGAATCGCCGCTTTTGCTCAGTTTTGGCACCACACGTGCGTTCCGTGCACAGAATCGCCGCTTTTGCTCAGTTCTGGCACAAAACATGCGTTTGGTGCGCAGAATCGCCGCTTTTGCTCAGTTTTGGCACCACACGTGCGTTCCGTGCACAGAATCGCCGCTTTTGTTCAGTTTGGCACAAAACGCGCGTTTCGTGTAAATAATCGCCGCCTTTGCTCAGTTTTGGCACAAAACGAGCGTTCCTCGCACAGAATCGCAGCTTTTGCTCAGTTTTGCAACAAAACGTGAGTTTCGTGCACGGAATCGCCGCCTCTGCTCAGTTTGGGTACAGAACCCGCGTTTCGTGCACAGAATCGTCGCATTAGCTCAGTTTTGGCACATTACGTGCGTTTCGTGCTCAGAATCGCCGCTTTTGCTCAGTTTTGGCACCACAGGTACGTTCCGTGCACAGAATCGCCGCTTTTGTTCAGTTTGGCACAAAACGCGCGTTTCGTGTAAAGTGTCGCCGCTTTTGCTCAGTTTTGGCACAAAACGTGCGTTTCGTGCACTCAATCGCCGCTTTTGCTCAGTTTTGGCACAAAACGTGCGTTACGTGCACAGAATCGCCGCTTTTGCTCAGTTTTGGCACAAATCTTGCGTTTCGTGCACAAAATCGCCGCTTTTGCTCAGTTTTGGCACAAATTGTGAGTTTCGTGCACAAAATCGCCGCTTTTGCTCAGTTTTGGCACAAAACGTGCGCTTCGTACACAGAATCGCCGCTTTTGCTCAGTTTTGGCACAAATCTTGAGTTTCGTCCACAAAATCGCCGCTTTTGCTCAGTTTTGGCACAAAACGTGCGCTTCGTGCAGAGAATCGCCGCATAAACTTAGTTTTGCACATTACGTGCGTTTGGTGCTCAGAATCGCCGCTTTTGCTCAGTTTTGGCACAAAACGTGCGTCTCACGCACCGAATTGCTCCCTTTGGCACAATACGTGCGTTCCGTGCACAGAATCGCCGCTTTTGCTCAGTTTTGGCACATTACGTGCGTTTCGTGCTCAGAATCGCCGCTTTTGCTCAGTTTTGGCACCACATGTGCGTTCGGTGCACAGAATCGCCGCTTTTGCTCAGTTTCGGCACAAAACGTGAGCTTCGTGCACAGAATCGCCGCTTTTGCTCAGTTATGGCACAAAACGTGAGTTTCGTGCACAGAATCCCCGCTTTTGCTCAGTTTTGGCACAAAACCCGCGGTTCGTGCACAGAAACGTTGCTTTTGCTCAGTTTTGGCACAAAACCCGCGTTTCGTGGACAGAACCGCAGCTTCTGCTGTTTTGGCACAGAACGTGCGATACACGCACCGAATTGCTGCTTTTGGCACAAAACTTGCGTTTCGGGAACAAAATCGCCGCTTTTGCTCAGTTTTGGCACAAAACGTGCGTTTCACACACCGAATTCCTCCTTTTGCCACAAAACGTGTGTTTCGTGCACCTAAGCGCCGCTTTTTCTCAGTTATGTCACAAAACGTGCGTTTCACGCACCGAATTGCTCCTTTTGGCTCAAAACGAGCGTTTCTCGCACAGAATCGCAGCTTTTTCTCAGTTTTGGCACAAAACGTGCGTTTCGTGCACAGAATCGCCGCTTTTCCTCAGTTTGGCACAAAACGTGCGCTTCGTGCACAGAATCAGCGCTTTTGCTCAGTTTTGGCGCAAAACCCGCGTTTCGTGCACAGAATCGTTGCTTTTGCTCAGTTTTGGCACAAAACCCGCGTTTCGTGCACAGAACCGCAGCTTCTGCTGTTTTGGCACAGAACGTGCGTCGCACGCACCGAATTGCTCCTTTTGGCACAAAACATGCGTTTCGTGAACAAAATCGCCGCTTTTGCTCAGTTTTGGCACAAAATGAGCGTTTCACACACCGAATTGCTCCTTTTGCCACAAAACGTGTGTTTCGTGCACTTAAGCGCCGCTTTTGCTCAGTTATGTCACAAAACGTGCGTTTCACGCACCGAATTGCTCCTTTTGGCTCAAAACGTGCGTTCCTCGCACAGAATCGCAGCTTTTGCTTAGTTTTGGAAAAAATCTTGCGTTTCGTGCACACAATCGCCGCTTTTGCTCAGTTTGAGCACCAAACGTGCGTTTCGTGCACAGAATCGCCTCTTTTGCTCAGTTTCGGCACAAAACGTGCGTTTCACGCCCCGAATTGCTCCTTTTGGCAAAAAACGTTCGTTCCACGCACAGAATCGCAGCTTTTGCTCAGTTTGGCTCCACACGTGCGTTGCGTGCACAGAATCGCCGCTTTTGTTCAGTTTGGCACAAAACGCGTGTTTCGTGTAAAGAATCGCCGCTTTTGCTCAGTTTTGGCACCACACGTGCGTTCCGTGCACAGAATCGCCGCTTTTGCTCAGTTTGGCACAAAACGTGCGTGTCACACACCGAATTGCTCCTTTTGCCACAAAACGTGTGTTACGTGCACAGAATCGCCGCTTTTGCACAGTTATGGCACAAAACGAGCATTTCACGCCCCGAATTGCTCCTTTTGGCAAAAAACGTTCGTTCCACGCACAGAATCACTGCTTTTGCTCAGTTTGGGCACAAAACGTGCGCTTGGTACACAGAATCGCCGCTTTTGCTCAGTTTTGGCACAAAGCGTGCGTTTCGTGCACAGAATCGCCGCTTTTGCTCAGTTTTGGCACAAAACGTGCGTTTCACGCACCGAATTGCTCCCTTTGGCACAATACGTGCGTTTCGTGCACATAATCGCCGCTTTTGCTTCGTTTTGGCACAAAACGAGCGTTTCATACACCGAATTGCTCTTTTTGCTACAGAACGTGTGTTTCGTGCACAGAATCGCCGCTTTTGCTCAGTTTTGGCACAAAACGTGCGTTTCGTGCACAGGATCCCCGCTTTTGCTCAGTCTGGGCACAAAACCCGCGTTTCGTGGACAGAATCGCCGCACTAGCTCAGCTTTGGTACATTACGTGCGTTTCGTGCTCAGAATCGCAGCTTTTGCTCAGTTTTGGCAGAAAACCAGCGGTTCGTTCACAGAACCGCCGCATTAGCTCAGTTTTGGCACATTACGTGCGTTTCGTGCTCAGAATCGCCGCTTTTGCTCAGTTTGGCACAAAACGTGCGCTTCGTCCACAGAATCGCCGCTTTTGCTCAGTTTTGGCACCGAACGTGGGTTTCGTGCACAGGATCGCCGCTTTTGCTCAGTTATGGCACAAAACGTGCTTTTCACGCACCGAATTGCTCCTTTTACCACAAAACGCGCGCTTCGTGCACAGAATCGCCGCTTTTGCTCAGTTATGGCACAAAACGTGCGTTTCACACACCGAATTGCTCCTTTTGCCACAGAACGTGCGTTCCGTGCACAGAATCGCCGCTTTTGTTCAGTTTGGCACAAAACGCGCATTTCGTGTAAAGAATCGCCGCTTTTGCTCAGTTTTGGCACAGAACGTGTGTTTCGTGCACAGAATCACGGCTTTTGCTCAGTTTTGGATCAAAACGTTCGTTTCACACACCAAATTGCTCCTTTTGCCACAGAACGTGTGTTTCGTGCACAGAATCGCCGTTTTTGCTCAGTTTGGCACAAAACGCGCGTTTCGTGCACAGAATAGCCACTTTTGCAAAGTTTTGGCACCACACGTGCGTTCCGTGCACTGAATCGCCGGTTTTGTTCAGTTTGGAACAAAACGCGCGTTTCGTGTAAAGAATCGCCGCTTTTGCTCAGTTTTGGCACAGAACGTGCGTTTCGTGCACAGAATCACGGCTTTTGCTCATCTTTGGAACAAAACGTTCGTTTCACACACCGAAATGCTCCTTTCGCCACAAAACGTGTGTTTCGTGCACAGAACCGCCGCATTTACACAGTTTTGGCACAAAACGTGCGCTTCGTGCACAGAATAGCCGCTTTTGCACAGTTTTGGCACCAAACATGCGTTCCGTGCACAGAATCGCCGGTTTTGTTCAGTTCGGCACAAAACGCGCGTTTCGTGCACAGAATCAGCGCTTTTGCTCAGTTTTGGCGCAAAACCCGCGGTTCGTGCACAGAATCGTTGCTTTTGCTCAGTTTTGGCACAAAACCCGCGTTTCGTAAACAGAATCGCAGCTTTTCCTCAGTTTGTCACAAAACGTGCGATTCGTGCACAGAATCCCCGCTTTTGCTCAGTTTTGGCACAAAACCCGCGGTTCGTGCACAGAAACGTTGCTTTTGCTCAGTTTTGGCACAAAACCCGCGTTTCGTGCACAGAACCGCAGCTTCTGCTGTTTTGGCACAGAACGTGCGATACACGCACCGAATTGCTGCTTTTGGCACAAAACTTGCGTTTCGTGAACAAATTCGCCGCTTTTGCTCAGTTTTGGCACAAAACGTGCGTTTCACACACCGAATTCCTCCTTTTGCCACAAAACGTGCCTTTCCTGCACAGCATCGCCGCTTTTGCTCAGTTATGGCACAAACGTGCGTTTCACGCACCGAATTGCTCCTTTTGGCTCAAAACGTTCGTTCCACGCACAGAATCACTGCTTTTGCTCAGTTTGGGCACAAAACGTGCGCTTGGTACACAGAATCGCCGCTTTTGCTCAGTTTTGGCACAAAGCGTGCGTTTCGTGCACAGAATCGCCGCTTTTGCTCAGTTTTGGCACAAAACGTGCGTTTCACGCACCGAATTGCTCCCTTTGGCACAATACGTGCGTTTCGTGCACATAATCGCCGCTTTTGCTTCGTTTTGGCACAAAACGAGCGTTTCACACACCGAATTGCTCTTTTTGCTACAGAACGTGTGTTTCGTGCACAGAATCGCCGCTTTTGCTCAGTTTTGGCACAAAACGTGCGTTTCGTGCACAGGATCCCCGCTTTTGCTCAGTCTGGGCACAAAACCCGCGTTTCGTGGACAGAATCGCCGCACTAGCTCAGCTTTGGTACATTACGTGCGTTTCGTGCTCAGAATCGCAGCTTTTGCTCAGTTTTGGCAGAAAACCAGCGGTTCGTTCACAGAACCGCCGCATTAGCTCAGTTTTGGCACATTACGTGCGTTTCGTGCTCAGAATCGCCGCTTTTGCTCAGTTTGGCACAAAACGTGCGCTTCGTCCACAGAATCGCCGCTTTTGCTCAGTTTTGGCACCGAACGTGGGTTTCGTGCACAGGATCGCCGCTTTTGCTCAGTTATGGCACAAAACGTGCTTTTCACGCACCGAATTGCTCCTTTTACCACAAAACGCGCGCTTCGTGCACAGAATCGCCGCTTTTGCTCAGTTATGGCACAAAACGTGCGTTTCACACACCGAATTGCTCCTTTTGCCACAGAACGTGCGTTCCGTGCACAGAATCGCCGCTTTTGTTCAGTTTGGCACAAAACGCGCATTTCGTGTAAAGAATCGCCGCTTTTGCTCAGTTTTGGCACAGAACGTGTGTTTCGTGCACAGAATCACGGCTTTTGCTCAGTTTTGGATCAAAACGTTCGTTTCACACACCAAATTGCTCCTTTTGCCACAGAACGTGTGTTTCGTGCACAGAATCGCCGTTTTTGCTCAGTTTGGCACAAAACGCGCGTTTCGTGCACAGAATAGCCACTTTTGCAAAGTTTTGGCACCACACGTGCGTTCCGTGCACTGAATCGCCGGTTTTGTTCAGTTTGGAACAAAACGCGCGTTTCGTGTAAAGAATCGCCGCTTTTGCTCAGTTTTGGCACAGAACGTGCGTTTCGTGCACAGAATCACGGCTTTTGCTCATCTTTGGAACAAAACGTTCGTTTCACACACCGAAATGCTCCTTTCGCCACAAAACGTGTGTTTCGTGCACAGAACCGCCGCATTTACACAGTTTTGGCACAAAACGTGCGCTTCGTGCACAGAATAGCCGCTTTTGCACAGTTTTGGCACCAAACATGCGTTCCGTGCACAGAATCGCCGGTTTTGTTCAGTTCGGCACAAAACGCGCGTTTCGTGCACAGAATCAGCGCTTTTGCTCAGTTTTGGCGCAAAACCCGCGGTTCGTGCACAGAATCGTTGCTTTTGCTCAGTTTTGGCACAAAACCCGCGTTTCGTAAACAGAATCGCAGCTTTTCCTCAGTTTGTCACAAAACGTGCGATTCGTGCACAGAATCCCCGCTTTTGCTCAGTTTTGGCACAAAACCCGCGGTTCGTGCACAGAAACGTTGCTTTTGCTCAGTTTTGGCACAAAACCCGCGTTTCGTGCACAGAACCGCAGCTTCTGCTGTTTTGGCACAGAACGTGCGATACACGCACCGAATTGCTGCTTTTGGCACAAAACTTGCGTTTCGTGAACAAATTCGCCGCTTTTGCTCAGTTTTGGCACAAAACGTGCGTTTCACACACCGAATTCCTCCTTTTGCCACAAAACGTGCCTTTCCTGCACAGCATCGCCGCTTTTGCTCAGTTATGGCACAAACGTGCGTTTCACGCACCGAATTGCTCCTTTTGGCTCAAAACGTGCGTTCCTCGCACAGAATCGCAGCTTTTGCCCAGTTTTGGCACAAAACGTGCGTTTCGTGCACAGAATCGCCGCTTTTGCTCAATTTTGGCACCACACGTGCGTTCCGTGCACAGAATCGCCGCTTTTGTTCAGTTTGGCACAAAACGCGTGTTTCGTGTAAAGAATCGCCGCACTAGCTCAGCTTTGGCACATTACGTGCGTTTCGTGCTCAGAATCGCCGCTTCTGCTCAGTTTTGGCACAAAACGTGTGTTTCGTGCACAGAATCGCCGCTTTTGCTCAGTTTTGGCAGAAAACCAGCGTTTCGTGCACAGAACCGCCGCATTATCTCAGTTTTGGCACATTACGTGCGTTTCGTGCTCAGAATCGCCGCTTTTGTTCAGTTTGGCACAAAACGCGCTTTTCGTGTAAAGAATCGCCGCTTTTGTTCTGTTTGGCACAAAACGCGCGTTTCGTGTAAAGAATCGCCGCTTTTGCTCAGTATTGGCACAAAACGTGCGTTTCGTGCACAGAATCGCCGCTTTTGCTCAGTTTTGGCACAAAACGTGCGTTTCACGCACCGAATTGCTCCCTTTGGCACAATACGTGCGTTTCGTGCACATAATCGCCGCTTTCGCTCCGTTTTGGCACAAAACGAGCGTTTCACACACCGAATTGCTCCTTTTGCTACCGAACGTGTGTTTCGTACACAGAATCGCCGCTTTTGCTCAGTTTTGGCACATTACGTGCGCTTCGTGCACAGAATCAGCGCTTTTGCTCAGTTTTGGCGCAAATCCCGCGGTTCGTGCACAGAAACGTTGCTTTTGCTCAGTTTTGGCACAAAACCCGCGTTTCGTGCACAGAACCGCAGCTTCTGCTGTTTTGGCACAGAACGTGCGATACACGCACCGAATTGCTCCTTTTGGCACAAAACTTGCGTTTCGTGAACAAAATCGCCGCTTTTGCTCAGTTTTGGCACAAAACGTGCGTTTCACACACCGAATTCCTCCTTTTGACACAAAACGTGTGTTTCGTGCACTTAATAGCCGCTTTTGCTCAGTTATGGCACAAAACGTGCGTTTCACGCACCGAATTGCTCCTTTTGGCTCAAAACGTGCGTTCCTCGCTCAGAATCGCAGCTTTTGCTCAGTTTTGGCACAAAACCCGCGTTTCGTGCACAGAACCGCAGCTTCTGCTGTTTTGGCACAGAACGTGCGTCGCACGCACCGAATTGCTCCTTTTGGCACAAAACTTGCGTTTCGTGAACAAAATCGCCGCTTTTGCTCAGTTTTGGCACAAAACGAGCGTTTCACACACCGAATTGCTCCTTTTGCCACAAAACGTGTGTTTCGTGCACTTAAGCGCCGCTTTTTCTCAGTTATGTCACAAAACGTGCGATTCACGCACCGAATTGCTCCTTTTGGCTCAAAACGTGCGTTCCTCGCACAGAATCGCAGCTTTTGCTTAGTTTTGCAACAAAACGTGAGTTTCGTGCACAGAATCGCCGCTTCTGCTCAGTTTTGGCACAAAACCCGCGTTTCGTGCACAGAATCGCCGCATTAGCTCAGTTTTGGCACATTACGTGCGTTTCGTGCTCAGAATCACCGCTTTTGCTCAGTCAGTTTTGGCACAAAACGTGCGTTTCGTGCACAGGATCCCCGCTTTTGCTCAGTTTGGGCACAAAACCCGCGTTTCGTGGACAGAATCGCCGCACTAGCTCAGCTTTGGCACAGTACGTGCGTTTCGTGCTCAGAATCGCAGCATTTGCTCAGTTTTGGCACAAAACGTCCGTTTTACGCACCGAATTGCTCCTTTTGGCTCAAAACGGGCGTTTCATGCAGAGAATCGCCGCTTCTGCTCAGTTTTGGCACAAAACGTGCGTTTCACGCACCGAATTGCTCCTTTGGGCTCAAAACGTTCGTTCCTCGCACAGAATCGCAGCTTTTGCTCAGTTTTGGCACAAAACGTGCGTTTCGTACTCAGAATCACTGCTTTTGCTCAGTTTTGGCACAAAACGTGCGCTTCGTACACAGAATCGCCGCTTTTGCTCAGTTTTGGAAAAAATCTTGCGTTTCGTGCACACAATCGCCGCTTTTGCTCAGTTTGAGCACCAAACGTGCGTTTCGTGCACAGAATCGCCTCTTTTGCTCAGTTTCGGCACAAAACGTGCGTTTCACGCCCCGAATTGCTCCTTTTGGCAAAAAACGTTCGTTCCACGCACAGAATCGCAGCTTTTGCTCAGTTTGGCTCCACACGTGCGTTGCGTGCACAGAATCGCCGCTTTTGCTCAGTTTGGCACAAAACGTGCGTGTCACACACCGAATTGCTCCTTTTGCCACAAAACGTGTGTTACGTGCACAGAATCGCCGCTTTTGCACAGTTATGGCACAAAACGTGCGTTTCACGCCCCGAATTGCTCCTTTTGGCAAAAAACGTTCGTTCCACGCACAGAATCACTGCTTTTGCTCAGTTTGGGCACAAAACGTGCGCTTCGTACACAGAATCGCCGCTTTTGCTCAGTTTTGGCACAAATCTTGCGTTTCGTGCACAAAATCGCCGCTTTTGCTCAGTTTTGGCACAAAACGTGCGTTTCGTGCACCGAATTGCTCCTTTTGCGACAAAACGTGCGTTTCGTGCACATAATCGCCGCTTTTGCTCCGTTTTGGCACAAAACGAGCGTTTCACACACCGAATTGCTCCTGTTGCTACAGAACGTGTGTTTCGTGCACAGAATCGCCACTTTTGCTCAGTTTTGGCACAAAGCGTGCGTTTCGTGCACAGAATCGCCGCTTTTGCTCAGTTTTGGCACAAAACGTGCGTTTCACGCACCGAATTGCTCCCTTTGGCACAATACGTGCGTTTCGTGCACATAATCGCCGCTTTTGCTTCGTTTTGGCACAAAACGAGCGTTTCACACACCGAATTGCTCCTTTTGCTACAGAACGTGTGTTTCGTGCACAGAATCGCCGCTTTTGCTCAGTTTTGGCACAAAACGTGCGTTTCGTGCACAGGATCCCCGCTTTTGCTCAGTCTGGGCACAAAACCCGCGTTTCGTGGACAGAATCGCCGCACTAGCTCAGCTTTGGTACATTACGTGCGTTTCGTGCTCAGAATCGCAGCTTTTGCTCAGTTTTGGCAGAAAACCAGCGGTTCGTGCACAGAACCGCCGCATTAGCTCAGTTTTGGCACATTACGTGCGTTTCGTGCTCAGAATCGCCGCTTTTGCTCAGTTTTGGCACCACATGAGCGTTCCGTGCACAGAATCGCCGCTTTTCTTTAGTTTGGCACAAAACGCGCGTTCCAAGCACAGAATCGCAGCTTTTGCTCAGTTTTGGCACAAAACGTGCGTTTCGTACACAGAATCGCCGCTTTTGCTCAGTTCTGGCACAAAACGTGCTTTTCACGCACCGAATTGCTCCTTTTACCACAAAACGCGCGCTTCGTGCACAGAATCGCCGCTTTTGCTCAGTTATGGCACAAAACCCGCGTTTCGTGCACAGAATCGCCGCATTAGCTCAGTTTTGGCACATTACGTGCGTTTCGTGCTCAGAATCACCGCTTTTGCTCAGTCAGTTTTGGCACAAAACGTGCGTTTCGTGCACAGGATCCCCGCTTTTGCTCAGTTTGGGCACAAAACCCGCGTTTCGTGGACAGAATCGCCGCACTAGCTCAGCTTTGGCACAGTACGTGCGTTTCGTGCTCAGAATCGCAGCATTTGCTCAGTTTTGGCACAAAACGTCCGTTTTACGCACCGAATTGCTCCTTTTGGCTCAAAACGGGCGTTTCATGCAGAGAATCGCCGCTTCTGCTCAGTTTTGGCACAAAACGTGCGTTTCACGCACCGAATTGCTCCTTTGGGCTCAAAACGTTCGTTCCTCGCACAGAATCGCAGCTTTTGCTCAGTTTTGGCACAAAACGTGCGTTTCGTACTCAGAATCACTGCTTTTGCTCAGTTTTGGCACAAAACGTGCGCTTCGTACACAGAATCGCCGCTTTTGCTCAGTTTTGGAAAAAATCTTGCGTTTCGTGCACACAATCGCCGCTTTTGCTCAGTTTGAGCACCAAACGTGCGTTTCGTGCACAGAATCGCCTCTTTTGCTCAGTTTCGGCACAAAACGTGCGTTTCACGCCCCGAATTGCTCCTTTTGGCAAAAAACGTTCGTTCCACGCACAGAATCGCAGCTTTTGCTCAGTTTGGCTCCACACGTGCGTTGCGTGCACAGAATCGCCGCTTTTGCTCAGTTTGGCACAAAACGTGCGTGTCACACACCGAATTGCTCCTTTTGCCACAAAACGTGTGTTACGTGCACAGAATCGCCGCTTTTGCACAGTTATGGCACAAAACGTGCGTTTCACGCCCCGAATTGCTCCTTTTGGCAAAAAACGTTCGTTCCACGCACAGAATCACTGCTTTTGCTCAGTTTGGGCACAAAACGTGCGCTTCGTACACAGAATCGCCGCTTTTGCTCAGTTTTGGCACAAATCTTGCGTTTCGTGCACAAAATCGCCGCTTTTGCTCAGTTTTGGCACAAAACGTGCGTTTCGTGCACCGAATTGCTCCTTTTGCGACAAAACGTGCGTTTCGTGCACATAATCGCCGCTTTTGCTCCGTTTTGGCACAAAACGAGCGTTTCACACACCGAATTGCTCCTGTTGCTACAGAACGTGTGTTTCGTGCACAGAATCGCCACTTTTGCTCAGTTTTGGCACAAAGCGTGCGTTTCGTGCACAGAATCGCCGCTTTTGCTCAGTTTTGGCACAAAACGTGCGTTTCACGCACCGAATTGCTCCCTTTGGCACAATACGTGCGTTTCGTGCACATAATCGCCGCTTTTGCTTCGTTTTGGCACAAAACGAGCGTTTCACACACCGAATTGCTCCTTTTGCTACAGAACGTGTGTTTCGTGCACAGAATCGCCGCTTTTGCTCAGTTTTGGCACAAAACGTGCGTTTCGTGCACAGGATCCCCGCTTTTGCTCAGTCTGGGCACAAAACCCGCGTTTCGTGGACAGAATCGCCGCACTAGCTCAGCTTTGGTACATTACGTGCGTTTCGTGCTCAGAATCGCAGCTTTTGCTCAGTTTTGGCAGAAAACCAGCGGTTCGTGCACAGAACCGCCGCATTAGCTCAGTTTTGGCACATTACGTGCGTTTCGTGCTCAGAATCGCCGCTTTTGCTCAGTTTTGGCACCACATGAGCGTTCCGTGCACAGAATCGCCGCTTTTCTTTAGTTTGGCACAAAACGCGCGTTCCAAGCACAGAATCGCAGCTTTTGCTCAGTTTTGGCACAAAACGTGCGTTTCGTACACAGAATCGCCGCTTTTGCTCAGTTCTGGCACAAAACGTGCTTTTCACGCACCGAATTGCTCCTTTTACCACAAAACGCGCGCTTCGTGCACAGAATCGCCGCTTTTGCTCAGTTATGGCACAAAACGTGCGTTTCACACACCGAATTGCTCCTTTTGCCACAGAACGTGCGTTCCGTGCACAGAATCGCCGCTTTTGTTCAGTTTGGCACAAAACGCGCATTTCGTGTAAAGAATCGCCGCTTTTGCTCAGTTTTGGCACAGAACGTGTGTTTCGTGCACAGAATCACGGCTTTTGCTCAGTTTTGGAACAAAACGTTCGTTTCACACACCGAATTGCTCCTTTCGCCACAAAACGTGTGTTTCGTGCACAGAATCGCCGCATTTACTCAGTTTTGGCACAATACGTGCGTTTCGTGCACGGAATCTCCGCTTTTTCTCAGTTTTGGCAGAAAACCAGCGTTTCGTGCTCAGAATCGCCGCTTTTGCTCAGTTTTGGCACCACACGTGCGTTCCGTGCACAGAATCGCCGCTTTTGCTCAGTTTCGGCACAAATCTTGCGTTTCGTGCACAAAATCGCCGCTTTTGCTCAGTTTTGGCACAAAACGTGCGTTTCACGCACCGAATTGCTCCTTTTGCCACAGAACGTGTGTTTCGTGCACAGAATCGCCGCTTTTGCTCAGTTATGGCACAAAACGTGCTTTTCACGCACCGAATTGCTCCTTTTACCACAAAACGTGTGTTACGTGCACAGAATTCGCCGCTTTTGCTCAGTTTTGGCACCACACGTGCGTTCCGTGCACAGAATCGCCGCTTTTGTTCGGTTTGGCACAAAACGCGCATTTCGTGTAAAGAATCGCCGCTTTTGCTCAGTTGTGGCACAGAACGTGTGTTTCGTGCACAGAATCACGGCTTTTGCTCAGTTTTGGAACAAACCGTTCGTTTCACACACCGAATTGCTCCTTTCGCCACAAAACGCGCGTTTCGAGCACAGAATCGCCGCTTTTGCTCAGTTTTGGCACCACACGTACGTTCCGTGCACAGAATCGCCGCTTTTGTTCAGTTTGGCACAAAACGCGCGTTTCGTGTAAAGAATCGCCGCTTTTGCCCAGTTTTGGCACAAAACGCGCGTTTCGTGCACAGAATCGCCACTTTTGCAAGGTTTTGGCACCACACGTGCGTTCCGTGCACAGAATCGCCGCTTTTGTTCAGTTTGGCACAAAACGCGCGTTTCGTGTAAAGAATCGCCGCTTTTGCTCAGTTTTGGCACAAAACGTGCCTTTCGTGCACAGAATCGCCGCTTTTGCCACAAAACGTGCGTTACGTGCACAGAATTCGCCGCTTTTGCTCAGTTTGGCACAAAACGCGCGTTTCGTGCACAGAATCGCCGCTTTTGTTCAGGTGGCACAAAACGTGCGTTTCACGCAACCGAATTGCTCCTTTTGGCTCAAAACGTGCGTTCCTCGCACAGAATCGCCGCTTTTGCTCAGTTTTGGCACAAAACGTGCCTTTCGTGCACAGAATCGCCGCTTTTGCTGAGTTTTGGCACCGAACGTGTGTTTCGTGCACAGAATCGCTGCTTTTGCTCAGTTTGGCACAAAACGTGCGCTTCGTCCACAGAATCGCCGCTTTTGCTCAGTTATGGCACAAAACGTGCGTTTCACGCACCGAATTGCTCCTTTTGCCACAAAACGTGTGTTACGTACACAGAATTCGCCGCTTTTGCTCAGTTTTGGCACCAAACATGCGTTCCGTGCACAGAATCGCCGCTTTTGTTCAGTTTGGCACAAAACGCGCGTTTCGTGCACAGAATCGCCGCTTTTGCTCAGTTTGGTACAAAACGTGCGCTTCGTCCACAGAATCGCCGCTTTTGCTCAGTTATGGCACAAAACGTGCGTTTCACACACCGAATTGCTCCTTTTGCCACAAAACGTGTGTTTCGTGCACTTAATAGCCGCTTTTGCTCAGTTATGGCACAAAACGTGCGTTTCACGCACCGAATTGCTCCTTCTGGCTCAAAACGTGCATTCCTCGCACAGAATCGCAGCTTTTGCTCAGTTTTGGCACAAAACGTGCGTTTCGTACACAGAATCGCCGCGTTTGCTCAGTTCTTTCACAAAACGTGCGTTTCGTGCGCAGAATCGCCGCTTTTGCTCCGTTTTGGCACAAAACGTGCGTTTCGAGCACAGAATCGCTGCTTTTGCTCAGTTTTGGCACCACACGTGCGTTCCGTGCACACAATCGCCGCTTTTGTTCAGTTTGGCACAAAACGCGCGTTTCGTGTAAAGAATCGCCGCTTTTGCTCCGTTTTGGCAAGAAACGTACGTTTCGTGCACCAAAACGCCGCTTTTTGCAGCAAAGCGTGCGTTTCGTGCACCAAATCGCTGCTTTTGCAGTTTTGACGCTAAACGGGCGTTTCGTGCCCAAAAACGCCGCTTTTGCAGGGAGACGTGCGTTTCGCGTACCGAATCGACGCCTTTGCATAGTTTTGACGCTAAACGTGCGTTGCGTGCACCAAAACGCCGCTGTTGCAGCGAAGCGTGCGTTTCGTGCACCAAATCGCTGCTTTTGCACAGTCTTGGCGCTAAACGTGCGTTTCGTGCACCAAAACGCCGCTTTTGCAGCGAAACGTGCGTTTCGCGCACCGAATCGCCGCTTTTGCTCCGTTTTGGCAAGAAACATGCGTTTCGTGCTCCAAATCGCTGCTTTTGTACAGTTTTGACGCTGAACGTGCGTTTCGCGCACCAAAACGCCGCTTTTGCAGCGAAACGTGCGTTTCGCGCACCGAATCGCCGCTTTTGCTCCGTTTGGCAAGAAACGTGCGTTTCGTGCACCAAATCTCTGCTTTTGCACGGTTTTGACTCTAAACTTGCGATTCGTGCACCAAAACGCCGCTTTTGCAGCGAAACGTGCGTTTCGCGCACCGAATCGCCGCTTTTGCTCCGTTTTGGCAAGAAACGTTCGCTTCGTGCACCAAAACGCCGCTTTTGCTGCGAAATGTGCGTTTCGTGCACCAAATCGCTGCTTTTGCACAGTTTTGGCGCTAAACGTGCGTTTCGTGCAACAAAACGCCGCTTTTGCAGCGAAACGTACGTTTCGCGCACCGAGTCGGCGCTTGTGCTCCGGTTTGGCAAGAATCGTGCGTTTCGTGCTCCAAATCGCTGCTTTTGCACAGTTTTGGCGCTGAACGTGCGTTTCGTGCACCAAAACGCCGCTTTTGCTCCGTTTTGGCAAGAAACGTACGATTCGTGCACCAGACCGCTGCTTTTGCACAGTTTTGACGCTAACCGTGCGTTTCGTGCACCAAAACGCCGCTTTTGCAGCGAAACGTGCGTTTCGCGCACCGAATCGCCGCTTTTGCTCCGTTTTGGCAAGAAACGTGCGTTTCATGCTGCAAATCGCTGCTTTTGCACAGTTTTGACGCTAAACGTGCGTTTCGTTCACCAAAACGCCGCTTTTGTAGGGACACGTGCGTTTCGCGCACTGAATCGCCGCTTTTGCTCCGTTTTGGCAAGAAACGTACGTTTCGTGCACCAAAACGCCGCTTTTTGCAGCGAAGCGTGCGTTTCGTGCACCAAATCGCTGCTTTTGCAGTTTTGACGCTAAACGGGCGTTTCGTGCACCAAAACGCCGCTTTTGCAGCGAAACGTGCGTTTCGCGCACCGAATCGCCGCTTTAGTTCCGTTTTGGGAAGAAACGTGCGTTTCGTGCTCCAAATCGCTGCTTTTGCACAGTTTTGACGCTGAACGTGCGTTTCGCTCACCGAATCGCCGCTTTTGCTCCGTTTTGGCAAGAAACGCGCGTTTCGTGCACCAAATCGCTGCTTTTGCACAGTTTTGACGCTAAACGTGCGTTTCGTGCACCAAAACGCTGCTTTTGCTGCGAAATGTGCGTTTCGTGCACCAAATCGCTGCTTTTGCACAGTTTTGACGCTAAACGTGCGTTGCGTGCACCAAAACGCCGCTTCTGCTGCGAAATGTGCGTTTCGTTCTCCAAAACGCCGCTTTTGCAGGGACACGTGCGTTTCGCGCACTGAATCGCCGCTTTTGCTCCGTTTTGGCAAGAAACGTACGTTTCGTGCACCAAAACGCCGCTTTTTGCAGCAAAGCGTGCGTTTCGTGCACCAAATCGCTGCTTTTGCAGTTTTGACGCTAAACGGGCGTTTCGTGCACCAAAACGCCGCTTTTGCAGCGAAACGTGCTTTTCGCGCACCGAATCGCCGCTTCTGCTCCGTATTGGCAAAAAACGTGCGTTTCGTACACCAAAACGCCTCTTTTGCTGCGAAATGTGCGTTTCGTGCACCAAATCGCTGCTTTTGCACAGTTTTGGCGCTAAACGTGCGTTTCGTGCACCAAAACGCCGCTTTTGCAGCGAAACGTGCGTTTGGCGCACCGAATCGCCGCTTTTGTTCCGTTTTGGCAAGAATCGTGCGTTTCGTGCTCCAAATCGCTGCTGTTGCACAGTTTTGGCGCTGAACGTGCGTTTCGCGCACCGAATCGCCGCTTTTGCTCCGTTTGGCAAGAAACGTGCGTTTCGTGCTCCAAATCGCTGCTTTTGCACAGTTCTGACGCTAAACGCGCGTTTCGTGCACCACAACGCCGCTTTTGCAGCGAAACGTGCGTTTCGCGCACCGAATCGCCGCTTTTGCTCCGTTTTGGCAAGAAACGTGCGTTTCGTGCTCCAAATCGCTGCTTTTGCACAGTTCTGACGCTAAACGTGCGTTTCGTGCACCAAAACGCCGCTTTTGCAGGGAAACGTGCGTTTCGCGCACTGAATCGCCGCTTTTGCTCCGTTTTGGCAAGAAACGTGCGCTTCGTGCACCAAAACGCCGCTTTTGCAGCGAAGCATGCGTTTCGCGCACCGAATCGCCGCTTTTGCTCCGTTTTGGCAAGAAACATGCGTTTCGTGCTCCAAATCGCTGCTTTTGTACAGTTTTGACGCTGAACGTGCGTTTCGTGCACCAAAACGCCGCTTTTGCAGCGAAACGTGCGTTTCGCGCACCGGATCGACGCTTTTGCTCCGTTTTGGCAAGAAACGTGCGTTTCGTGCTGCAAATCGCTGCTTTTGCACAGTTTTGACGCTAAACGTGCGTTTCGTGCACCAAAACGCCGCTTTTGCAGGGAAACGTGCGTTTCGCGCACTGAATCGCCGCTTTTGCTCCGTTTTGGCAAGAAACGTGCGTTTCGTGCACCAAATCGCTGCTTTTGCACAGTTTTGGAGCTGAACGTGCGTTTCGTGCCCAAAAACGCCGCTTTTGCAGGGAGACGTGCGTTTCGCGTACCGAATCGACGCCTTTGCATAGTTTTGACGCTAAACGTGCGTTGCGTGCACCAAAACGCCGCTGTTGCAGCGAAGCGTGCGTTTCGTGCACCAAATCGCTGCTTTTGCACAGTCTTGGCGCTAAACGTGCGTTTCGTGCACCAAAACGCCGCTTTTGCAGCGAAACGTGCGTTTCGCGCACCGAATCGCCGCTTTTGCTCCGTTTTGGCAAGAAACATGCGTTTCGTGCTCCAAATCGCTGCTTTTGTACAGTTTTGACGCTGAACGTGCGTTTCGCGCACAAAAACGCCGCTTTTGCAGCGAAACGTGCGTTTCGCGCACCGAATCGCCGCTTTTGCTCCGTTTGGCAAGAAACGTGCGTTTCGTGCACCAAATCTCTGCTTTTGCACGGTTTTGACTCTAAACTTGCGATTCGTGCACCAAAACGCCGCTTTTGCAGCGAAACGTGCGTTTCGCGCACCGAATCGCCGCTTTTGCTCCGTTTTGGCAAGAAACGTTCGCTTCGTGCACCAAAACGCCGCTTTTGCTGCGAAATGTGCGTTTCGTGCACCAAATCGCTGCTTTTGCACAGTTTTGGCGCTAAACGTGCGTTTCGTGCAACAAAACGCCGCTTTTGCAGCGAAACGTACGTTTCGCGCACCGAGTCGGCGCTTGTGCTCCGGTTTGGCAAGAATCGTGCGTTTCGTGCTCCAAATCGCTGCTTTTGCACAGTTTTGGCGCTGAACGTGCGTTTCGTGCACCAAAACGCCGCTTTTGCTCCGTTTTGGCAAGAAACGTACGATTCGTGCACCAGACCGCTGCTTTTGCACAGTTTTGACGCTAAACGTGCGTTTCGTGCACCAAAACGCCGCTTTTGCAGCGAAACGTGCGTTTCGCGCACCGAATCGCCGCTTTTGCTCCGTTTTGGCAAGAAACGTGCGTTTCATGCTGCAAATCGCTGCTTTTGCACAGTTTTGACGCTAAACGTGCGTTTCGTTCACCAAAACGCCGCTTTTGTAGGGACACGTGCGTTTCGCGCACTGAATCGCCGCTTTTGCTCCGTTTTGGCAAGAAACGTACGTTTCGTGCACCAAAACGCCGCTTTTTGCAGCGAAGCGTGCGTTTCGTGCACCAAATCGCTGCTTTTGCAGTTTTGACGCTAAACGGGCGTTTCGTGCACCAAAACGCCGCTTTTGCAGCGAAACGTGCGTTTCGCGCACCGAATCGCCGCTTTTGCTCCGTTTGGCAAGAAACGTGCGTTTCGTGCACCAAATCTCTGCTTTTGCACGGTTTTGACTCTAAACTTGCGATTCGTGCACCAAAACGCCGCTTTTGCAGCGAAACGTGCTTTTCGCGCACCGAATCGCCGCTTCTGCTCCGTATTGGCAAAAAACGTGCGTTTCGTACACCAAAACGCCGCTTTTGCTGCGAAAAGTGCGTTTCGTGCACCAAATCGCTGCTTTTGCACAGTTTTGGCGCTAAACGTGCGTTTCGTGCACCAAAACGCCGCTTTTGCAGCGAAACGTGCGTTTCGCGCACCGAATCGCCGCTTTAGTTCCGTTTTGGGAAGAAACGTGCGTTTCGTGCTCCAAATCGCTGCTTTTGCACAGTTTTGACGCTGAACGTGCGTTTCGCTCACCGAATCGCCGCTTTTGCTCCGTTTTGGCAAGAAACGCGCGTTTCGTGCACCAAATCGCTGCTTTTGCACAGTTTTGACGCTAAACGTGCGTTTCGTGCACCAAAACGCTGCTTTTGCTGCGAAATGTGCGTTTCGTGCACCAAATCGCTGCTTTTGCACAGTTTTGACGCTAAACGTGCGTTGCGTGCACCAAAACGCCGCTTCTGCTGCGAGATGTGCGTTTCGTTCTCCAAAACGCCGCTTTTGCAGGGACACGTGCGTTTCGCGCACTGAATCGCCGCTTTTGCTCCGTTTTGGCAAGAAACGTACGTTTCGTGCACCAAAACGCCGCTTTTTGCAGCAAAGCGTGCGTTTCGTGCACCAAATCGCTGCTTTTGCAGTTTTGACGCTAAACGGGCGTTTCGTGCACCAAAACGCCGCTTTTGCAGCGAAACGTGCTTTTCGCGCACCGAATCGCCGCTTCTGCTCCGTATTGGCAAAAAACGTGCGTTTCGTACACCAAAACGCCGCTTTTGCTGCGAAATGTGCGTTTCGTGCACCAAATCGCTGCTTTTGCACAGTTTTGGCGCTAAACGTGCGTTTCGTGCACCAAAACGCCGCTTTTGCAGCGAAACGTGCGTTTGGCGCACCGAATCGCCGCTTTTGTTCCGTTTTGGCAAGAATCGTGCGTTTCGTGCTCCAAATCGCTGCTGTTGCACAGTTTTGGCGCTGAACGTGCGTTTCGCGCACCGAATCGCCGCTTTTGCTCCGTTTGGCAAGAAACCTGCGTTTCGTGCACCAAATCTCTGCTTTTGCACAGTTTTGACTCTAAACTTGCGATTCGTGCACCAAAACGCCGCTTTTGCAGCGAAACGTGCGTTTCGCGCACCGAATCGCCGCTTTTGCTCCGTTTTGGCAAGAAACGTGCGCTTCGTGCACCAAAACGCCGCTTTTGCTGCGAAATGTGCGTTTCGTGCACCAAATCGCTGCTTTTGCACAGTTTTGGCGCTAAACGTGCGTTTCGTGCAACAAAACGCCGCTTTTGCAGCGAAACGTACGTCTCGCGCACCGAGTCGGCGCTTGTGCTCCGTTTTGGCAAGAATCGTGCGTTTCGTACTCCAAATCGCTGCTGTTGCACAGTTTTGGCGCTGAACGTGCGTTTCGCGCACCGAATCGCCGCTTTTGCTCCGTTTGGCAAGAAACGTGCGTTTCGTGCTCCAAATCGCTGCTTTTGCACAGTTCTGACGCTAAACGTGCGTTTCGTGCACCACAACGCCGCTTTTGCAGCGAAACGTGCGTTTCGCGCACCGAATCGCCGCTTTTGCTCCGTTTTGGCAAGAAACGTGCGTTTCGTGCTCCAAATCGCTGCTTTTGCACAGTTCTGACGCTAAACGTGCGTTTCGTGCACCAAAACGCCGCTTTTGCAGGGAAACGTGCGTTTCGCGCACTGAATCGCCGCTTTTGCTCCGTTTTGGCAAGAAACGTGCGCTTCGTGCACCAAAACGCCGCTTTTGCAGCGAAGCATGCGTTTCGCGCACCGAATCGCCGTTTTTGCTCCGTTTTGGCAAGAAACATGCGTTTCGTGCTCCAAATCGCTGCTTTTGTACAGTTTTGACGCTGAACGTGCGTTTCGTGCACCAAAACGCCGCTTTTGCAGCGAAACGTGCGTTTCGCGCACCGAATCGCCGCTTTTGCTCCGTTTTGGCAAGAAACGTGCGTTTTGTGCATCAAAACGCCGCTTTTTGCAGCGAAGCGAGCGTTTCGTGCACCAAATCGCTGCTTTTGCAGTTTTGACGCTAAACGTGCGTTTCGTGCACCAAAACGCCGCTTTTGCTGCGAAATGTGCGTTTCGTGCACCAAATCGCTGCTTTTGCACAGTTTTGGCGCTGAACGTGCGTTTCGTGCCCAAAAACGCCGCTTTTGCCGGGAGACGTGCGTTTCGCGTACCGAATCGACGCCTTTGCATAGTTTTGACGCTAAACGTGCGTTGCGTGCACCAAAACGAAGCTTTTGCAGCGAAACGTGCGTTTCGTGCACCAAATCGCTGCTTTTGCACAGTTTTGGCGCTGAACGTGCGTTTCGTGCACCAAAACGCCGCTTTTGCAGCGAACCGTGCGTTTCGTGCACCAAATCGCTGCTTTTGCACAGTCTTTGCGCTAAACGTGCGTTTCGTGCACCAAAACGCCGCTTTTGCAGCGAAGCGTGCGTTTCGCGCACCGAATCGCCGCTTTTGCTCCGTTTTGGCAAGAAACATGCGTTTCGTGCTCCAAATCGCTGCTTTTGTACAGTTTTGACGCTGAACGTGCGTTTCGCGCACCAAAACGCCGCTTTTGCAGCGAATCGTGCGTTTCGCGCACCGAATCGCCGCTTTTGCTCCGTTTTGGCAAGAAACGTGCGCTTCGTGCACCAAAACGCCGCTTTTGCTGCGAAATGTGCGTTTCGTGCACCAAATCGCTGCTTTTGCACAGTTTTGGCGCTAAACGTGCGTTTCGTGCAACAAAACGCCGCTTTTGCAGCGAAACGTACGTTTCGCGCACCGAATCGCCGCTTTTGCTCCGTTTTGGCAAGAAACGTACGATTCGTGCACCAGACCGCTGCTTTTGCACAGTTTTGACGCAAAACGTGCGTTTCGTGCACCGAATCGCCGCTTTTGCTCCGTTTTGGCAAGAAACGTGCGCTTCGTGCACCAAAACGCCGCTTTTGCTGCGAAATGTGCGTTTCGTGCACCAAATCGCTGCTTTTGCACAGTTTTGGCGCTAAACGTGCGTTTCGTGCAACAAAACGCCGCTTTTGCAGCGAAACGTACGTCTCGCGCACCGAGTCGGCGCTTGTGCTCCGTTTTGGCAAGAATCGTGCGTTCCGTACTCCAAATCGCTGCTGTTGCACAGTTTTGGCGCTGAACGTGCGTTTCGCGCACCGAATCGCCGCTTTTGCTCCGTTTGGCAAGAAACGTGCGTTTCGTGCTCCAAATCGCTGCTTTTGCACAGTTCTGACGCTAAACGTGCGTTTCGTGCACCACAACGCCGCTTTTGCAGCGAAACGTGCGTTTCGCGCACCGAATCGCCGCTTTTGCTCCGTTTTGGCAAGAAACGTGCGTTTCGTGCTCCAAATCGCTGCTTTTGCACAGTTCTGACGCTAAACGTGCGTTTCGTGCACCAAAACGCCGCTTTTGCAGGGAAACGTGCGTTTCGCGCACTGAATCGCCGCTTTTGCTCCGTTTTGGCAAGAAACGTGCGCTTCGTGCACCAAAACGCCGCTTTTGCAGCGAAGCATGCGTTTCGCGCACCGAATCGCCGTTTTTGCTCCGTTTTGGCAAGAAACATGCGTTTCGTGCTCCAAATCGCTGCTTTTGTACAGTTTTGACGCTGAACGTGCGTTTCGTGCACCAAAACGCCGCTTTTGCAGCGAAACGTGCGTTTCGCGCACCGAATCGCCGCTTTTGCTCAGTTTTGGCACAAAACCCGCGTTTCGTGCACAGAACCGCAGCTTCTGCTGTTTTGGCACAGAACGTGCGATACACGCACCGAATTGCTGCTTTTGGCACAAAACTTGCGTTTCGTGAACAAATTCGCCGCTTTTGCTCAGTTTTGGCACAAAACGTGCGTTTCACACACCGAATTCCTCCTTTTGCCACAAAACGTGCCTTTCCTGCACAGCATCGCCGCTTTTGCTCAGTTATGGCACAAACGTGCGTTTCACGCACCGAATTGCTCCTTTTGGCTCAAAACGTTCGTTCCACGCACAGAATCACTGCTTTTGCTCAGTTTGGGCACAAAACGTGCGCTTGGTACACAGAATCGCCGCTTTTGCTCAGTTTTGGCACAAAGCGTGCGTTTCGTGCACATAATCGCCGCTTTTGCTTCGTTTTGGCACAAAACGAGCGTTTCACACACCGAATTGCTCTTTTTGCTACAGAACGTGCGTTCCGTGCACAGAATCGCCGCTTTTGTTCAGTTTGGCACAAAACGCGCATTTCGTGTAAAGAATCGCCGCTTTTGCTCAGTTTTGGCACAGAACGTGCGTTTCGTGCACAGAATCACGGCTTTTGCTCATCTTTGGAACAAAACGTTCGTTTCACACACCGAAATGCTCCTTTCGCCACAAAACGTGTGTTTCGTGCACAGAACCGCCGCATTTACACAGTTTTGGCACAAAACGTGCGCTTCGTGCACAGAATAGCCGCTTTTGCACAGTTTTGGCACCAAACATGCGTTCCGTGCACAGAATCGCCGGTTTTGTTCAGTTCGGCACAAAACGCGCGTTTCGTGCACAGAATCAGCGCTTTTGCTCAGTTTTGGCGCAAAACCCGCGGTTCGTGCACAGAATCGTTGCTTTTGCTCAGTTTTGGCACAAAACCCGCGTTTCGTAAACAGAATCGCAGCTTTTCCTCAGTTTGTCACAAAACGTGCGATTCGTGCACAGAATCCCCGCTTTTGCTCAGTTTTGGCACAAAACCCGCGGTTCGTGCACAGAAACGTTGCTTTTGCTCAGTTTTGGCACAAAACCCGCGTTTCGTGCACAGAACCGCAGCTTCTGCTGTTTTGGCACAGAACGTGCGATACACGCACCGAATTGCTGCTTTTGGCACAAAACTTGCGTTTCGTGAACAAATTCGCCGCTTTTGCTCAGTTTTGGCACAAAACGTGCGTTTCACACACCGAATTCCTCCTTTTGCCACAAAACGTGCCTTTCCTGCACAGCATCGCCGCTTTTGCTCAGTTATGGCACAAACGTGCGTTTCACGCACCGAATTGCTCCTTTTGGCTCAAAACGTGCGTTCCTCGCACAGAATCGCAGCTTTTGCCCAGTTTTGGCACAAAACGTGCGTTTCGTGCACAGAATCGCCGCTTTTGCTCAATTTTGGCACCACACGTGCGTTCCGTGCACAGAATCGCCGCTTTTGTTCAGTTTGGCACAAAACGCGTGTTTCGTGTAAAGAATCGCCGCACTAGCTCAGCTTTGGCACATTACGTGCGTTTCGTGCTCAGAATCGCCGCTTCTGCTCAGTTTTGGCACAAAACGTGTGTTTCGTGCACAGAATCGCCGCTTTTGCTCAGTTTTGGCAGAAAACCAGCGTTTCGTGCACAGAACCGCCGCATTATCTCAGTTTTGGCACATTACGTGCGTTTCGTGCTCAGAATCGCCGCTTTTGTTCAGTTTGGCACAAAACGCGCGTTTCGTGTAAAGAATCGCCGCTTTTGTTCTGTTTGGCACAAAACGCGCGTTTCGTGTAAAGAATCGCCGCTTTTGCTCAGTATTGGCACAAAACGTGCGTTTCGTGCACAGAATCGCCGCTTTTGCTCAGTTTTGGCACAAAACGTGCGTTTCACGCACCGAATTGCTCCCTTTGGCACAATACGTGCGTTTCGTGCACATAATCGCCGCTTTCGCTCCGTTTTGGCACAAAACGAGCGTTTCACACACCGAATTGCTCCTTTTGCTACCGAACGTGTGTTTCGTACACAGAGTCGCCGCTTTTGCTCAGTTTTGGCACATTACGTGCGCTTCGTGCACAGAATCAGCGCTTTTGCTCAGTTTTGGCGCAAATCCCGCGGTTCGTGCACAGAAACGTTGCTTTTGCTCAGTTTTGGCACAAAACCCGCGTTTCGTGCACAGAACCGCAGCTTCTGCTGTTTTGGCACAGAACGTGCGATACACGCACCGAATTGCTCCTTTTGGCACAAAACTTGCGTTTCGTGAACAAAATCGCCGCTTTTGCTCAGTTTTGGCACAAAACGTGCGTTTCACACACCGAATTCCTCCTTTTGACACAAAACGTGTGTTTCGTGCACTTAATAGCCGCTTTTGCTCAGTTATGGCACAAAACGTGCGTTTCACGCACCGAATTGCTCCTTTTGGCTCAAAACGTGCGTTCCTCGCTCAGAATCGCAGCTTTTGCTCAGTTTTGGCACAAAACCCGCGTTTCGTGCACAGAACCGCAGCTTCTGCTGTTTTGGCACAGAACGTGCGTCGCACGCACCGAATTGCTCCTTTTGGCACAAAACTTGCGTTTCGTGAACAAAATCGCCGCTTTTGCTCAGTTTTGGCACAAAACGAGCGTTTCACACACCGAATTGCTCCTTTTGCCACAAAACGTGTGTTTCGTGCACTTAAGCGCCGCTTTTTCTCAGTTATGTCACAAAACGTGCGATTCACGCACCGAATTGCTCCTTTTGGCTCAAAACGGGCGTTTCATGCACAGAATCGCCTCTTTTGCTCAGTTTCGGCACAAAACGTGCGTTTCACGCCCCGAATTGCTCCTTTTGGCAAAAAACGTTCGTTCCACGCACAGAATCGCAGCTTTTGCTCAGTTTGGCTCCACACGTGCGTTGCGTGCACAGAATCGCCGCTTTTGCTCAGTTTGGCACAAAACGTGCGTGTCACACACCGAATTGCTCCTTTTGCCACAAAACGTGTGTTACGTGCACAGAATCGCCGCTTTTGCACAGTTATGGCACAAAACGTGCGTTTCACGCCCCGAATTGCTCCTTTTGGCAAAAAACGTTCGTTCCACGCACAGAATCACTGCTTTTGCTCAGTTTGGGCACAAAACGTGCGCTTCGTACACAGAATCGCCGCATTTACACAGTTTTGGCACAAAACGTGCGCTTCGTGCACAGAATAGCCGCTTTTGCACAGTTTTGGCACCAAACATGCGTTCCGTGCACAGAATCGCCGGTTTTGTTCAGTTCGGCACAAAACGCGCGTTTCGTGCACAGAATCAGCGCTTTTGCTCAGTTTTGGCACAGAACCCGCGGTTCGTGCACAGAATCGTTGCTTTTGCTCAGTTTTGGCACAAAACCCGCGTTTCGTAAACAGAATCGCAGCTTTTCCTCAGTTTGTCACAAAACGTGCGATTCGTGCACAGAATCCCCGCTTTTGCTCAGTTTTGGCACAAAACCCGCGGTTCGTGCACAGAAACGTTGCTTTTGCTCAGTTTTGGCACAAAACCCGCGTTTCGTGCACAGAACCGCAGCTTCTGCTGTTTTGGCACAGAACGTGCGATACACGCACCGAATTGCTGCTTTTGGCACAAAACTTGCGTTTCGTGAACAAATTCGCCGCTTTTGCTCAGTTTTGGCACAAAACGTGCGTTTCACACACCGAATTCCTCCTTTTGCCACAAAACGTGCCTTTCCTGCACAGCATCGCCGCTTTTGCTCAGTTATGGCACAAACGTGCGTTTCACGCACCGAATTGCTCCTTTTGGCTCAAAACGTGCGTTCCTCGCACAGAATCGCAGCTTTTGCCCAGTTTTGGCACAAAACGTGCGTTTCGTGCACAGAATCGCCGCTTTTGCTCAATTTTGGCACCACACGTGCGTTCCGTGCACAGAATCGCCGCTTTTGTTCAGTTTGGCACAAAACGCGTGTTTCGTGTAAAGAATCGCCGCACTAGCTCAGCTTTGGCACATTACGTGCGTTTCGTGCTCAGAATCGCCGCTTCTGCTCAGTTTTGGCACAAAACGTGTGTTTCGTGCACAGAATCGCCGCTTTTGCTCAGTTTTGGCAGAAAACCAGCGTTTCGTGCACAGAACCGCCGCATTATCTCAGTTTTGGCACATTACGTGCGTTTCGTGCTCAGAATCGCCGCTTTTGTTCAGTTTGGCACAAAACGCGCGTTTCGTGTAAAGAATCGCCGCTTTTGTTCTGTTTGGCACAAAACGCGCGTTTCGTGTAAAGAATCGCCGCTTTTGCTCAGTATTGGCACAAAACGTGCGTTTCGTGCACAGAATCGCCGCTTTTGCTCAGTTTTGGCACAAAACGTGCGTTTCACGCACCGAATTGCTCCCTTTGGCACAATACGTGCGTTTCGTGCACATAATCGCCGCTTTCGCTCCGTTTTGGCACAAAACGAGCGTTTCACACACCGAATTGCTCCTTTTGCTACCGAACGTGTGTTTCGTACACAGAGTCGCCGCTTTTGCTCAGTTTTGGCACATTACGTGCGCTTCGTGCACAGAATCAGCGCTTTTGCTCAGTTTTGGCGCAAATCCCGCGGTTCGTGCACAGAAACGTTGCTTTTGCTCAGTTTTGGCACAAAACCCGCGTTTCGTGCACAGAACCGCAGCTTCTGCTGTTTTGGCACAGAACGTGCGATACACGCACCGAATTGCTCCTTTTGGCACAAAACTTGCGTTTCGTGAACAAAATCGCCGCTTTAGCTCAGTTTTGGCACAAAACGTGCGTTTCACACACCGAATTCCTCCTTTTGACACAAAACGTGTGTTTCGTGCACTTAATAGCCGCTTTTGCTCAGTTATGGCACAAAACGTGCGTTTCACGCACCGAATTGCTCCTTTTGGCTCAAAACGTGCGTTCCTCGCTCAGAATCGCAGCTTTTGCTCAGTTTTGGCACAAAACCCGCGTTTCGTGCACAGAACCGCAGCTTCTGCTGTTTTGGCACAGAACGTGCGTCGCACGCACCGAATTGCTCCTTTTGGCACAAAACTTGCGTTTCGTGAACAAAATCGCCGCTTTTGCTCAGTTTTGGCACAAAACGAGCGTTTCACACACCGAATTGCTCCTTTTGCCACAAAACGTGTGTTTCGTGCACTTAAGCGCCGCTTTTTCTCAGTTATGTCACAAAACGTGCGATTCACGCACCGAATTGCTCCTTTTGGCTCAAAACGGGCGTTTCATGCACAGAATCGCCTCTTTTGCTCAGTTTCGGCACAAAACGTGCGTTTCACGCCCCGAATTGCTCCTTTTGGCAAAAAACGTTCGTTCCACGCACAGAATCGCAGCTTTTGCTCAGTTTGGCTCCACACGTGCGTTGCGTGCACAGAATCGCCGCTTTTGCTCAGTTTGGCACAAAACGTGCGTGTCACACACCGAATTGCTCCTTTTGCCACAAAACGTGTGTTACGTGCACAGAATCGCCGCTTTTGCACAGTTATGGCACAAAACGTGCGTTTCACGCCCCGAATTGCTCCTTTTGGCAAAAAACGTTCGTTCCACGCACAGAATCACTGCTTTTGCTCAGTTTGGGCACAAAACGTGCGCTTCGTACACAGAATCGCCGCTTTTGCTCAGTTTTGGCACAAATCTTGCGTTTCGTGCACAAAATCGCCGCTTTTGCTCAGTTTTGGCACAAAACGTGCGTTTCGTGCACCGAATTGCTCCTTTTGCGACAAAACGTGCGTTTCGTGCACATAATCGCCGCTTTTGCTCCGTTTTGGCACAAAACGAGCGTTTCACACACCGAATTGCTCCTGTTGCTACAGAACGTGTGTTTCGTGCACAGAATCGCCACTTTTGCTCAGTTTTGGCACAAAGCGTGCGTTTCGTGCACAGAATCGCCGCTTTTGCTCAGTTTTGGCACAAAACGTGCGTTTCACGCACCGAATTGCTCCCTTTGGCACAATACGTGCGTTTCGTGCACATAATCGCCGCTTTTGCTTCGTTTTGGCACAAAACGAGCGTTTCACACACCGAATTGCTCCTTTTGCTACAGAACGTGTGTTTCGTGCACAGAATCGCCGCTTTTGCTCAGTTTTGGCACAAAACGTGCGTTTCGTGCACAGGATCCCCGCTTTTGCTCAGTCTGGGCACAAAACCCGCGTTTCGTGGACAGAATCGCCGCACTAGCTCAGCTTTGGTACATTACGTGCGTTTCGTGCTCAGAATCGCAGCTTTTGCTCAGTTTTGGCAGAAAACCAGCGGTTCGTGCACAGAACCGCCGCATTAGCTCAGTTTTGGCACATTACGTGCGTTTCGTGCTCAGAATCGCCGCTTTTGCTCAGTTTTGGCACCACATGAGCGTTCCGTGCACAGAATCGCCGCTTTTCTTTAGTTTGGCACAAAACGCGCGTTCCAAGCACAGAATCGCAGCTTTTGCTCAGTTTTGGCACAAAACGTGCGTTTCGTACACAGAATCGCCGCTTTTGCTCAGTTCTGGCACAAAACGTGCTTTTCACGCACCGAATTGCTCCTTTTACCACAAAACGCGCGCTTCGTGCACAGAATCGCCGCTTTTGCTCAGTTATGGCACAAAACGTGCGTTTCACACACCGAATTGCTCCTTTTGCCACAGAACGTGCGTTCCGTGCACAGAATCGCCGCTTTTGTTCAGTTTGGCACAAAACGCGCATTTCGTGTAAAGAATCGCCGCTTTTGCTCAGTTTTGGCACAGAACGTGTGTTTCGTGCACAGAATCACGGCTTTTGCTCAGTTTTGGAACAAAACGTTCGTTTCACACACCGAATTGCTCCTTTCGCCACAAAACGTGTGTTTCGTGCACAGAATCGCCGCATTTACTCAGTTTTGGCACAATACGTGCGTTTCGTGCACGGAATCTCCGCTTTTTCTCAGTTTTGGCAGAAAACCAGCGTTTCGTGCTCAGAATCGCCGCTTTTGCTCAGTTTTGGCACCACACGTGCGTTCCGTGCACAGAATCGCCGCTTTTGCTCAGTTTCGGCACAAATCTTGCGTGTCGTGCACAAAATCGCCGCTTTTGCTCAGTTTTGGCACAAAACGTGCGTTTCGTGCACAGAATCGCCGGTTTTGCTCAGTTTTGGCACCACAAGTGCGCTCCTTGCACAGAATCGCCGCTTTTGTTCAGTTTGGCACAAAACGCGGGTTTCGTGTAAAGAATCGCCGCTTTTGCACAGTTATGGCACAAAACGTGCGTTTCTCGCACCGATTTGCTCCCTTTGGCCACAAAACGTGTGTTACGTGCACAGAATCGCCGCTTTTGCTCAGTTCTGGAACAAATCTTGCGTTTCGTGCACAAAATCGCCGCTTTTGCTCAGTTTTGGCACAAAACGTGCGTTTCACGCACCGAATTGCTCCTTTTGCCACAGAACGTGTGTTTCGTGCACAGAATCGCCGCTTTTGCTCAGTTATGGCACAAAACGTGCTTTTCACGCACCGAATTGCTCCTTTTACCACAAAACGTGTGTTACGTGCACAGAATTCGCCGCTTTTGCTCAGTTTTGGCACCACACGTGCGTTCCGTGCACAGAATCGCCGCTTTTGTTCGGTTTGGCACAAAACGCGCATTTCGTGTAAAGAATCGCCGCTTTTGCTCAGTTGTGGCACAGAACGTGTGTTTCGTGCACAGAATCACGGCTTTTGCTCAGTTTTGGAACAAACCGTTCGTTTCACACACCGAATTGCTCCTTTCGCCACAAAACGCGCGTTTCGAGCACAGAATCGCCGCTTTTGCTCTGTTTTGGCACCACACGTACGTTCCGTGCACAGAATCGCCGCTTTTGTTCAGTTTGGCACAAAACGCGCGTTTCGTGTAAAGAATCGCCGCTTTTGCCCAGTTTTGGCACAAAACGCGCGTTTCGTGCACAGAATCGCCACTTTTGCAAGGTTTTGGCACCACACGTGCGTTCCGTGCACAGAATCGCCGCTTTTGTTCAGTTTGGCACAAAACGCGCGTTTCGTGTAAAGAATCGCCGCTTTTGCTCAGTTTTGGCACAAAACGTGCCTTTCGTGCACAGAATCGCCGCTTTTGCCACAAAACGTGCGTTACGTGCACAGAATTCGCCGCTTTTGCTCAGTTTGGCACAAAACGCGCGTTTCGTGCACAGAATCGCCGCTTTTGTTCAGGTGGCACAAAACGTGCGTTTCACGCACCGAATTGCTCCTTTTGGCTCAAAACGTGCGTTCCTCGCACAGAATCGCCGCTTTTGCTCAGTTTTGGCACAAAACGTGCCTTTCGTGCACAGAATCGCCGCTTTTGCTGAGTTTTGGCACCGAACGTGTGTTTCGTGCACAGAATCGCTGCTTTTGCTCAGTTTGGCACAAAACGTGCGCTTCGTCCACAGAATCGCCGCTTTTGCTCAGTTATGGCACAAAACGTGCGTTTCACGCACCGAATTGCTCCTTTTGCCACAAAACGTGTGTTACGTACACAGAATTCGCCGCTTTTGCTCAGTTTTGGCACCAAACATGCGTTCCGTGCACAGAATCGCCGCTTTTGTTCAGTTTGGCACAAAACGCGCGTTTCGTGCACAGAATCGCCGCTTTTGCTCAGTTTGGTACAAAACGTGCGCTTCGTCCACAGAATCGCCGCTTTTGCTCAGTTATGGCACAAAACGTGCGTTTCACACACCGAATTGCTCCTTTTGCCACAAAACGTGTGTTTCGTGCACTTAATAGCCGCTTTTGCTCAGTTATGGCACAAAACGTGCGTTTCACGCACCGAATTGCTCCTTCTGGCTCAAAACGTGCATTCCTCGCACAGAATCGCAGCTTTTGCTCAGTTTTGGCACAAAACGTGCGTTTCGTACACAGAATCGCCGCGTTTGCTCAGTTCTTTCACAAAACGTGCGTTTCGTGCGCAGAATCGCCGCTTTTGCTCCGTTTTGGCACAAAACGTGCGTTTCGAGCACAGAATCGCTGCTTTTGCTCAGTTTTGGCACCACACGTGCGTTCCGTGCACACAATCGCCGCTTTTGTTCAGTTTGGCACAAAACGCGCGTTTCGTGTAAAGAATCGCCGCTTTTGCTCCGTTTTGGCAAGAAACGTACGTTTCGTGCACCAAAACGCCGCTTTTTGCAGCAAAGCGTGCGTTTCGTGCACCAAATCGCTGCTTTTGCAGTTTTGACGCTAAACGGGCGTTTCGTGCACCAAAACGCCGCTTTTGCAGCGAAACGTGCTTTTCGCGCACCGAATCGCCGCTTCTGCTCCGTATTGGCAAAAAACGTGCGTTTCGTACACCAAAACGCCTCTTTTGCTGCGAAATGTGCGTTTCGTGCACCAAATCGCTGCTTTTGCACAGTTTTGGCGCTAAACGTGCGTTTCGTGCACCAAAACGCCGCTTTTGCAGCGAAACGTGCGTTTGGCGCACCGAATCGCCGCTTTTGTTCCGTTTTGGCAAGAATCGTGCGTTTCGTGCTCCAAATCGCTGCTGTTGCACAGTTTTGGCGCTGAACGTGCGTTTCGCGCACCGAATCGCCGCTTTTGCTCCGTTTGGCAAGAAACGTGCGTTTCGTGCTCCAAATCGCTGCTTTTGCACAGTTCTGACGCTAAACGCGCGTTTCGTGCACCACAACGCCGCTTTTGCAGCGAAACGTGCGTTTCGCGCACCGAATCGCCGCTTTTGCTCCGTTTTGGCAAGAAACGTGCGTTTCGTGCTCCAAATCGCTGCTTTTGCACAGTTCTGACGCTAAACGTGCGTTTCGTGCACCAAAACGCCGCTTTTGCAGGGAAACGTGCGTTTCGCGCACTGAATCGCCGCTTTTGCTCCGTTTTGGCAAGAAACGTGCGCTTCGTGCACCAAAACGCCGCTTTTGCAGCGAAGCATGCGTTTCGCGCACCGAATCGCCGCTTTTGCTCCGTTTTGGCAAGAAACATGCGTTTCGTGCTCCAAATCGCTGCTTTTGTACAGTTTTGACGCTGAACGTGCGTTTCGTGCACCAAAACGCCGCTTTTGCAGCGAAACGTGCGTTTCGCGCACCGGATCGACGCTTTTGCTCCGTTTTGGCAAGAAACGTGCGTTTCGTGCTGCAAATCGCTGCTTTTGCACAGTTTTGACGCTAAACGTGCGTTTCGTGCACCAAAACGCCGCTTTTGCAGGGAAACGTGCGTTTCGCGCACTGAATCGCCGCTTTTGCTCCGTTTTGGCAAGAAACGTGCGTTTCGTGCACCAAATCGCTGCTTTTGCACAGTTTTGGAGCTGAACGTGCGTTTCGTGCCCAAAAACGCCGCTTTTGCAGGGAGACGTGCGTTTCGCGTACCGAATCGACGCCTTTGCATAGTTTTGACGCTAAACGTGCGTTGCGTGCACCAAAACGCCGCTGTTGCAGCGAAGCGTGCGTTTCGTGCACCAAATCGCTGCTTTTGCACAGTCTTGGCGCTAAACGTGCGTTTCGTGCACCAAAACGCCGCTTTTGCAGCGAAACGTGCGTTTCGCGCACCGAATCGCCGCTTTTGCTCCGTTTTGGCAAGAAACATGCGTTTCGTGCTCCAAATCGCTGCTTTTGTACAGTTTTGACGCTGAACGTGCGTTTCGCGCACCAAAACGCCGCTTTTGCAGCGAAACGTGCGTTTCGCGCACCGAATCGCCGCTTTTGCTCCGTTTGGCAAGAAACGTGCGTTTCGTGCACCAAATCTCTGCTTTTGCACGGTTTTGACTCTAAACTTGCGATTCGTGCACCAAAACGCCGCTTTTGCAGCGAAACGTGCGTTTCGCGCACCGAATCGCCGCTTTTGCTCCGTTTTGGCAAGAAACGTTCGCTTCGTGCACCAAAACGCCGCTTTTGCTGCGAAATGTGCGTTTCGTGCACCAAATCGCTGCTTTTGCACAGTTTTGGCGCTAAACGTGCGTTTCGTGCAACAAAACGCCGCTTTTGCAGCGAAACGTACGTTTCGCGCACCGAGTCGGCGCTTGTGCTCCGGTTTGGCAAGAAACATGCGTTTCGTGCTCCAAATCGCTGCTTTTGTACAGTTTTGACGCTGAACGTGCGTTTCGTGCACCAAAACGCCGCTTTTGCAGCGAAACGTGCGTTTCGCGCACCGGATCGACGCTTTTGCTCCGTTTTGGCAAGAAACGTGCGTTTCGTGCTGCAAATCGCTGCTTTTGCACAGTTTTGACGCTAAACGTGCGTTTCGTGCACCAAAACGCCGCTTTTGCAGGGAAACGTGCGTTTCGCGCACTGAATCGCCGCTTTTGCTCCGTTTTGGCAAGAAACGTGCGTTTCGTGCACCAAATCGCTGCTTTTGCACAGTTTTGGAGCTGAACGTGCGTTTCGTGCCCAAAAACGCCGCTTTTGCAGGGAGACGTGCGTTTCGCGTACCGAATCGACGCCTTTGCATAGTTTTGACGCTAAACGTGCGTTGCGTGCACCAAAACGCCGCTGTTGCAGCGAAGCGTGCGTTTCGTGCACCAAATCGCTGCTTTTGCACAGTCTTGGCGCTAAACGTGCGTTTCGTGCACCAAAACGCCGCTTTTGCAGCGAAACGTGCGTTTCGCGCACCGAATCGCCGCTTTTGCTCCGTTTTGGCAAGAAACATGCGTTTCGTGCTCCAAATCGCTGCTTTTGTACAGTTTTGACGCTGAACGTGCGTTTCGCGCACCAAAACGCCGCTTTTGCAGCGAAACGTGCGTTTCGCGCACCGAATCGCCGCTTTTGCTCCGTTTGGCAAGAAACGTGCGTTTCGTGCACCAAATCTCTGCTTTTGCACGGTTTTGACTCTAAACTTGCGATTCGTGCACCAAAACGCCGCTTTTGCAGCGAAACGTGCGTTTCGCGCACCGAATCGCCGCTTTTGCTCCGTTTTGGCAAGAAACGTTCGCTTCGTGCACCAAAACGCCGCTTTTGCTGCGAAATGTGCGTTTCGTGCACCAAATCGCTGCTTTTGCACAGTTTTGGCGCTAAACGTGCGTTTCGTGCAACAAAACGCCGCTTTTGCAGCGAAACGTACGTTTCGCGCACCGAGTCGGCGCTTGTGCTCCGGTTTGGCAAGAATCGTGCGTTTCGTGCTCCAAATCGCTGCTTTTGCACAGTTTTGGCGCTGAACGTGCGTTTCGTGCACCAAAACGCCGCTTTTGCTCCGTTTTGGCAAGAAACGTACGATTCGTGCACCAGACCGCTGCTTTTGCACAGTTTTGACGCTAAACGTGCGTTTCGTGCACCAAAACGCCGCTTTTGCAGCGAAACGTGCGTTTCGCGCACCGAATCGCCGCTTTTGCTCCGTTTTGGCAAGAAACGTGCGTTTCATGCTGCAAATCGCTGCTTTTGCACAGTTTTGACGCTAAACGTGCGTTTCGTTCACCAAAACGCCGCTTTTGTAGGGACACGTGCGTTTCGCGCACAGAATCGCCGCTTTTGCTCAGTTTCGGCACAAATCTTGCGTGTCGTGCACAAAATCGCCGCTTTTGCTCAGTTTTGGCACAAAACGTGCGTTTCGTGCACAGAATCGCCGGTTTTGCTCAGTTTTGGCACCACAAGTGCGCTCCTTGCACAGAATCGCCGCTTTTGTTCAGTTTGGCACAAAACGCGGGTTTCGTGTAAAGAATCGCCGCTTTTGCACAGTTATGGCACAAAACGTGCGTTTCTCGCACCGATTTGCTCCCTTTGGCCACAAAACGTGTGTTACGTGCACAGAATCGCCGCTTTTGCTCAGTTCTGGAACAAATCTTGCGTTTCGTGCACAAAATCGCCGCTTTTGCTCAGTTTTGGCACAAAACGTGCGTTTCACGCACCGAATTGCTCCTTTTGCCACAGAACGTGTGTTTCGTGCACAGAATCGCCGCTTTTGCTCAGTTATGGCACAAAACGTGCTTTTCACGCACCGAATTGCTCCTTTTACCACAAAACGTGTGTTACGTGCACAGAATTCGCCGCTTTTGCTCAGTTTTGGCACCACACGTGCGTTCCGTGCACAGAATCGCCGCTTTTGTTCGGTTTGGCACAAAACGCGCATTTCGTGTAAAGAATCGCCGCTTTTGCTCAGTTGTGGCACAGAACGTGTGTTTCGTGCACAGAATCACGGCTTTTGCTCAGTTTTGGAACAAACCGTTCGTTTCACACACCGAATTGCTCCTTTCGCCACAAAACGCGCGTTTCGAGCACAGAATCGCCGCTTTTGCTCTGTTTTGGCACCACACGTACGTTCCGTGCACAGAATCGCCGCTTTTGTTCAGTTTGGCACAAAACGCGCGTTTCGTGTAAAGAATCGCCGCTTTTGCCCAGTTTTGGCACAAAACGCGCGTTTCGTGCACAGAATCGCCACTTTTGCAAGGTTTTGGCACCACACGTGCGTTCCGTGCACAGAATCGCCGCTTTTGTTCAGTTTGGCACAAAACGCGCGTTTCGTGTAAAGAATCGCCGCTTTTGCTCAGTTTTGGCACAAAACGTGCCTTTCGTGCACAGAATCGCCGCTTTTGCCACAAAACGTGCGTTACGTGCACAGAATTCGCCGCTTTTGCTCAGTTTGGCACAAAACGCGCGTTTCGTGCACAGAATCGCCGCTTTTGTTCAGGTGGCACAAAACGTGCGTTTCACGCACCGAATTGCTCCTTTTGGCTCAAAACGTGCGTTCCTCGCACAGAATCGCCGCTTTTGCTCAGTTTTGGCACAAAACGTGCCTTTCGTGCACAGAATCGCCGCTTTTGCTGAGTTTTGGCACCGAACGTGTGTTTCGTGCACAGAATCGCTGCTTTTGCTCAGTTTGGCACAAAACGTGCGCTTCGTCCACAGAATCGCCGCTTTTGCTCAGTTATGGCACAAAACGTGCGTTTCACGCACCGAATTGCTCCTTTTGCCACAAAACGTGTGTTACGTACACAGAATTCGCCGCTTTTGCTCAGTTTTGGCACCAAACATGCGTTCCGTTTTGCTTTTGCTCCGTTTTGGCAAGAAACGTACGTTTCGTGCACCAAAACGCCGCTTTTTGCAGCAAAGCGTGCGTTTCGTGCACCAAATCGCTGCTTTTGCAGTTTTGACGCTAAACGGGCGTTTCGTGCACCAAAACGCCGCTTTTGCAGCGAAACGTGCTTTTCGCGCACCGAATCGCCGCTTCTGCTCCGTATTGGCAAAAAACGTGCGTTTCGTACACCAAAACGCCTCTTTTGCTGCGAAATGTGCGTTTCGTGCACCAAATCGCTGCTTTTGCACAGTTTTGGCGCTAAACGTGCGTTTCGTGCACCAAAACGCCGCTTTTGCAGCGAAACGTGCGTTTGGCGCACCGAATCGCCGCTTTTGTTCCGTTTTGGCAAGAATCGTGCGTTTCGTGCTCCAAATCGCTGCTGTTGCACAGTTTTGGCGCTGAACGTGCGTTTCGCGCACCGAATCGCCGCTTTTGCTCCGTTTGGCAAGAAACGTGCGTTTCGTGCTCCAAATCGCTGCTTTTGCACAGTTCTGACGCTAAACGCGCGTTTCGTGCACCACAACGCCGCTTTTGCAGCGAAACGTGCGTTTCGCGCACCGAATCGCCGCTTTTGCTCCGTTTTGGCAAGAAACGTGCGTTTCGTGCTCCAAATCGCTGCTTTTGCACAGTTCTGACGCTAAACGTGCGTTTCGTGCACCAAAACGCCGCTTTTGCAGGGAAACGTGCGTTTCGCGCACTGAATCGCCGCTTTTGCTCCGTTTTGGCAAGAAACGTGCGCTTCGTGCACCAAAACGCCGCTTTTGCAGCGAAGCATGCGTTTCGCGCACCGAATCGCCGCTTTTGCTCCGTTTTGGCAAGAAACATGCGTTTCGTGCTCCAAATCGCTGCTTTTGTACAGTTTTGACGCTGAACGTGCGTTTCGTGCACCAAAACGCCGCTTTTGCAGCGAAACGTGCGTTTCGCGCACCGGATCGACGCTTTTGCTCCGTTTTGGCAAGAAACGTGCGTTTCGTGCTGCAAATCGCTGCTTTTGCACAGTTTTGACGCTAAACGTGCGTTTCGTGCACCAAAACGCCGCTTTTGCAGGGAAACGTGCGTTTCGCGCACTGAATCGCCGCTTTTGCTCCGTTTTGGCAAGAAACGTGCGTTTCGTGCACCAAATCGCTGCTTTTGCACAGTTTTGGAGCTGAACGTGCGTTTCGTGCCCAAAAACGCCGCTTTTGCAGGGAGACGTGCGTTTCGCGTACCGAATCGACGCCTTTGCATAGTTTTGACGCTAAACGTGCGTTGCGTGCACCAAAACGCCGCTGTTGCAGCGAAGCGTGCGTTTCGTGCACCAAATCGCTGCTTTTGCACAGTCTTGGCGCTAAACGTGCGTTTCGTGCACCAAAACGCCGCTTTTGCAGCGAAACGTGCGTTTCGCGCACCGAATCGCCGCTTTTGCTCCGTTTTGGCAAGAAACATGCGTTTCGTGCTCCAAATCGCTGCTTTTGTACAGTTTTGACGCTGAACGTGCGTTTCGCGCACCAAAACGCCGCTTTTGCAGCGAAACGTGCGTTTCGCGCACCGAATCGCCGCTTTTGCTCCGTTTGGCAAGAAACGTGCGTTTCGTGCACCAAATCTCTGCTTTTGCACGGTTTTGACTCTAAACTTGCGATTCGTGCACCAAAACGCCGCTTTTGCAGCGAAACGTGCGTTTCGCGCACCGAATCGCCGCTTTTGCTCCGTTTTGGCAAGAAACGTTCGCTTCGTGCACCAAAACGCCGCTTTTGCTGCGAAATGTGCGTTTCGTGCACCAAATCGCTGCTTTTGCACAGTTTTGGCGCTAAACGTGCGTTTCGTGCAACAAAACGCCGCTTTTGCAGCGAAACGTACGTTTCGCGCACCGAGTCGGCGCTTGTGCTCCGGTTTGGCAAGAAACATGCGTTTCGTGCTCCAAATCGCTGCTTTTGTACAGTTTTGACGCTGAACGTGCGTTTCGTGCACCAAAACGCCGCTTTTGCAGCGAAACGTGCGTTTCGCGCACCGGATCGACGCTTTTGCTCCGTTTTGGCAAGAAACGTGCGTTTCGTGCTGCAAATCGCTGCTTTTGCACAGTTTTGACGCTAAACGTGCGTTTCGTGCACCAAAACGCCGCTTTTGCAGGGAAACGTGCGTTTCGCGCACTGAATCGCCGCTTTTGCTCCGTTTTGGCAAGAAACGTGCGTTTCGTGCACCAAATCGCTGCTTTTGCACAGTTTTGGAGCTGAACGTGCGTTTCGTGCCCAAAAACGCCGCTTTTGCAGGGAGACGTGCGTTTCGCGTACCGAATCGACGCCTTTGCATAGTTTTGACGCTAAACGTGCGTTGCGTGCACCAAAACGCCGCTGTTGCAGCGAAGCGTGCGTTTCGTGCACCAAATCGCTGCTTTTGCACAGTCTTGGCGCTAAACGTGCGTTTCGTGCACCAAAACGCCGCTTTTGCAGCGAAACGTGCGTTTCGCGCACCGAATCGCCGCTTTTGCTCCGTTTTGGCAAGAAACATGCGTTTCGTGCTCCAAATCGCTGCTTTTGTACAGTTTTGACGCTGAACGTGCGTTTCGCGCACCAAAACGCCGCTTTTGCAGCGAAACGTGCGTTTCGCGCACCGAATCGCCGCTTTTGCTCCGTTTGGCAAGAAACGTGCGTTTCGTGCACCAAATCTCTGCTTTTGCACGGTTTTGACTCTAAACTTGCGATTCGTGCACCAAAACGCCGCTTTTGCAGCGAAACGTGCGTTTCGCGCACCGAATCGCCGCTTTTGCTCCGTTTTGGCAAGAAACGTTCGCTTCGTGCACCAAAACGCCGCTTTTGCTGCGAAATGTGCGTTTCGTGCACCAAATCGCTGCTTTTGCACAGTTTTGGCGCTAAACGTGCGTTTCGTGCAACAAAACGCCGCTTTTGCAGCGAAACATACGTTTCGCGCACCGAGTCGGCGCTTGTGCTCCGGTTTGGCAAGAATCGTGCGTTTCGTGCTCCAAATCGCTGCTTTTGCACAGTTTTGGCGCTGAACGTGCGTTTCGTGCACCAAAACGCCGCTTTTGCTCCGTTTTGGCAAGAAACGTACGATTCGTGCACCAGACCGCTGCTTTTGCACAGTTTTGACGCTAAACGTGCGTTTCGTGCACCAAAACGCCGCTTTTGCAGCGAAACGTGCGTTTCGCGCACCGAATCGCCGCTTTTGCTCCGTTTTGGCAAGAAACGTGCGTTTCATGCTGCAAATCGCTGCTTTTGCACAGTTTTGACGCTAAACGTGCGTTTCGTTCACCAAAACGCCGCTTTTGTAGGGACACGTGCGTTTCGCGCACTGAATCGCCGCTTTTGCTCCGTTTTGGCAAGAAACGTACGTTTCGTGCACCAAAACGCCGCTTTTTGCAGCGAAGTGTGCGTTTCGTGCACCAAATCGCTGCTTTTGCAGTTTTGACGCTAAACGGGCGTTTCGTGCACCAAAACGCCGCTTTTGCAGCGAAACGTGCGTTTCGCGCACCGAATCGCCGCTTTTGCTCCGTTTGGCAAGAAACGTGCGTTTCGTGCACCAAATCTCTGCTTTTGCACGGTTTTGACTCTAAACTTGCGATTCGTGCACCAAAACGCCGCTTTTGCAGCGAAACGTGCTTTTCGCGCACCGAATCGCCGCTTCTGCTCCGTATTGGCAAAAAACGTGCGTTTCGTACACCAAAACGCCGCTTTTGCTGCGAAAAGTGCGTTTCGTGCACCAAATCGCTGCTTTTGCACAGTTTTGGCGCTAAACGTGCGTTTCGTGCACCAAAACGCCGCTTTTGCAGCGAAACGTGCGTTTCGCGCACCGAATCGCCGCTTTAGTTCCGTTTTGGGAAGAAACGTGCGTTTCGTGCTCCAAATCGCTGCTTTTGCACAGTTTTGACGCTGAACGTGCGTTTCGCTCACCGAATCGCCGCTTTTGCTCCGTTTTGGCAAGAAACGCGCGTTTCGTGCACCAAATCGCTGCTTTTGCACAGTTTTGACGCTAAACGTGCGTTTCGTGCACCAAAACGCTGCTTTTGCTGCGAAATGTGCGTTTCGTGCACCAAATCGCTGCTTTTGCACAGTTTTGACGCTAAACGTGCGTTGCGTGCACCAAAACGCCGCTTCTGCTGCGAGATGGGCGTTTCGTTCTCCAAAACGCCGCTTTTGCAGGGACACGTGCGTTTCGCGCACTGAATCGCCGCTTTTGCTCCGTTTTGGCAAGAAACGTACGTTTCGTGCACCAAAACGCCGCTTTTTGCAGCAAAGCGTGCGTTTCGCGCACCAAATCGCCGCTTTTGCACAGTTTTGATGCTAATCGTGCGTTTCGTGCACCAAAACGCCGCTTTTGCAGCGAAACGTGCGTTTCGTGCACCAAATCGCTGCTTTTGCACAGTTTTGGCGCCAAACGTGCGTTTCGTGCACCAAAACGCCGCTTTTGCACAGTTTAGACGCTAATCGTGCGTTTCGTGCATCAAAACGCCGCTTTTGCAGCGAAACGTGCGTTTCGTGCACCAAATCGCTTTGCACAGTTTTGACGCTACACGTGCGTTTCGATCACCAAAACGCCGCTCCTGCAGCGAAACGTGCGTTTCGCGCACCGCATTCCCGCTTTTGCTCCGTTTTGGCGAGATACGTGCGTTTCGTTCACCAAATCGCTGCTTTTGCACAGTTTTGACGCTAAACGTGCGTTTCGTGCGCCAAAACGCCGCATTTGCAGTGAAACGTGCGTTTCGTGCACCAAATCGCTTTGCACAGTTTTGACGCTACACGTGCGTTTCGTTCACCAGAACGCCGTTTTTGCAGCGAAACGTGCGTTTCGCCCACCGAATTGCCGCTTTTGCTCCGTCTTGGCGAGAAACGTGCGGTTCGTGCACCAAATCACTGCTTTTGCACAGTTTTGACGCGAAACGTGCGTTTCGTGCACCAAAACGCCGCTTTTGCAGCGAAACATGCGTTTCGCGCACCGAATCGCTGCTTTTACACAGTTTTGACGCTAAACGTGCGTTTCGCGCACCAAAACGCTGCATTTGCACAGTTTTGGCAAGAAACGTGCGTTTCGTGCACCAAATCGCTGCATTTGCACAGTTTTGACGCTAAACGTGCGCTTCGTGCACCAGAACGCCGTTTTTGCAGCGAAACGTGCGTTTCGCGCACCGCACCGCCGCTTTTGCTCCGTTTTGGCAAGAAACATGCGTTTCGTACACCAAATCGCTGCTTTTACGCAGTTTTGACGCTAAACGTGCGTTTCGTGCACCAAAACGCCGCTTTTGCAGTGAAACGTGCGATTCGTGCACCAAATCGCTGCTTTTGTACAGTTTTGACTATAAACGTGCGTTTCGTGCACCAAAGCACCGCTTTTGCACAGTTTTGACGCTTAACGTGCGTTTCGTGCACCAAAACGCCGCTTTTGCAGCGTAACGTGCGTTTCGCGCTCCGAATCGCCGCTTTTGCTCCGTTTTGGGAAGAAACGTGCGTTTCGTGCTGCAAATCGCTGCTTTTGCACAGTTTTGACGCTAAACGTGCGTCTCGTGCATCAAAACGCCGCTTTTGCAGCGAAACGTGCGTTTCGCGCACCGAATCGCTGCTTTTGCTCCGTTTTGGCAAGAAACGTGCGTTTCGTGCACCAGATCGCTGCTTTCGCACAGTTTTGACTCTAAACGTGCGCTTCGTGCACCAAAACGCCGCTTTTGCAGCGAAACGTGCGTTTCGCGCACCGAATCGCCGCTTTTGCTCAGTTTTGGCACAAAACCCGCGTTTCGTGCACAGAATCGCCGCATTAGCTCAGTTTTGGCACATTACGTGCGTTTCGTGCTCAGAATCGCAGCATTTGCTCACCTTTGGCACAAAACGTGCGCTTCGTGCACTAAATCGCCACTTTTGCTCAGTTTTGGCACAGAGCGTGAGATTCGTGCACAGAATCGCCGCTTTTGCTCAGTTTTGGCACAAAACCCGCGTTTCGTGCACAGAATCGGCGCATTAGCTCAGTTTTGGCACATTACATGCGTTTCGTGCTCAGAATCGCCGCTTTAGCTCAGTTTTGACACCACATGTGCGTTCCGTGCTCAGAATCGCCGCTTTTGTTCAGTTTGACACAAAACGCGCGTTTCGTGCACAGAATCGCCGCTTTTGCTCAGTTATGGCACAAAACGTGCGTTTCACGCGCCGAATTTCTCCTCTTGCCACAAAACGTGTGTTACGTGCACAGAATCGCCGCTTTTGCTCAGTTTGGCACAAAACGCGTTTTTCGTGCAGAGAATCGCCGCTTTTGCTCAGTTTTGGCACCACATGTGCGTTTCGTGCACATAATCGCCGCATTGGCTCAGTTTTGGCACATTACGTGCGTTTCGTGCTCAGAATCGCAGCTTTTGCTCAGTTTTGGCACAAAACCCGCGTTTCGTGCACAGAATCGCCGCGTTAGCTCAGTTTTGGCACATTACGTGCGTCACGTGCACAGAATCGCCGCTTTTGCTCAGTTTGGCACAAAACGTGCGCTTCGTGCACTAAATCGCCACTTTTGCTCAGTTTTGGCACAGAGCGTGAGATTCGTGCACAGAATCGCCGCTTTTGCTCAGTTGTGGCACAAAACGTGCGTTTCACGCACCGAATTGCTCCCTTTGGCACAAAGGTGCGTTTCATGCACAGAATCGCCGCTTTTGCTCAGTTTTGGCTCAAAACGTGCGTTTCATGCACAGAATCCCCGCTTTTGCTCAGTTTGGCACAAAACGCGTTTTTCGTGCACAGAATCGCCGCTTTTGCTCAGTTTTGGCACGAAACGTGCGTTTCACGCAACGAATTGTTCCTTTGGGCTCAAAACGTTCGTTTCTCGCACAGAATCGCAGCTTTTGCTCGGATTTGGCACATTACGTGCGTTTCGTGCTCAGAATCGCCGCTTTTGCTCAGTTTGGCACAAAACGTGCGCTTCGTCAACAGAATCGCCGCATTAGCTCAGTTTTGGCACATTACGTTCGTTTCGTGCTGAGAATCGCCGCCCTTGCTCAGTTTTGGCACAAAACGTGCGTTTCACGCACCGAATTGCTCCTTTGGGCTCAAAACGTTCGTTCCTCGCACAGAATCGCAGCTTTTGCTCAGTTTGGCACAAAACGTGCGTTTCAGGCACCGAATTGCTCCTTTCGACTCAAAACGTGCGTTCCTCGCACAGAATCGCAGCTTTTGCTCAGTTTTCGCACAAAACGTGCGCTTCGTACACAGAATCGCCGCTTTTGCTCAGTTTTGGCACAAATCTTGAGTTTCGTGCACAAAATCGCCGCTTTTGCTCAGTTTTGGCACAAAACGTGCGTTTCGTGCACAGAATCGCCGCTTTTGCTCAGTTTTGACACCACACGTGCGTTCCGTGCACAGAATCGCCGCTTTTGTTCAGTTTGGTACAAAGCGCGCGTTTCGTGTAAAGTATCGCCGCTTATGCTCAGTTTTGGCACAAAACGTGCGTTTCGTGCACTCAATCGCCGCTTTTGCTCAGTTTTGGCAAAAAACGTGCGTCACGTGCACAGAATCGCCGCTTTTGCTCAGTTATGGCACAGAACGTGTGGTTCGTGCACAGAATCACGGCTTTTACTCAGTTTTGGAACATAACGTTCGTTTCATACACCGAATTGCTCCTTTGGCCACAAAACGTGTGTTTCGTGCACAGAATCGCCGCATTTACTCAGTTTTGGCACGAAACGTGCGTTTCGTGCACAGAATCGCCGCTTTTGCTCAGTTTTGACACCACACGTGCGTTCCGTGCACAGAATCGCCGCTTTTGTTCAGTTTGGTACAAAGCGCGCGTTTCGTGTAAAGTATCGCCGCTTTTGCACAGTTATGGCACAAAACGTGCGTTTCTCGCACCGAATCGCCGCTTTTGCTCAGTTTTGACACCACACGTGCGTTCCGTGCACAGAATCGCCGCTTTTGTTAAGTTTGGTACAAAGCGCGCGTTTCGTGTAAAGTATCGCCGCTTTTGCACAGTTATGGCACAAAACGTGCGTTTCTCGCACCGAATTGCTCCTTTTGCCACAAAACGTGTGTTACGTGCACAGAATCGCCGCTTTTGCTCAGTTCTGGAACAAATCTTGCGTCTCGTGCACAAAATCGCCGCTTTTGCTCAGTTTTGGCACAAAACGTGCGTTTCCTGCACAGAATCGCCTCTTTTGCTCAGTTTCGGCACAAAACGTGCGTTTCGTGCACAGAATTGCCGCTTTTGCTCAGTTTTGTCGCAAAACGTGTGTTTCGTGCACAGAATCGCCGCTTTTGCTCAGTTTGGCACAAAACGTGCGCTTCGTGCACAGAATCGCCGCAAGAGCTCAGTTTTGGCACATTACGGGCGTTTCGTGCTCAGGATCGCCGCTTTTGCTTAGTTTTGGCACAAAACGTGCGTTTCACGCACCGAATTGCTCCTTTTGGCTCAAAACGTGCGTTCCTCGCACAGAATCGTAGCTTTTGCTTAGTTTTGCAACAAAACGTGAGTTTCGTGCACAGAATCGCCGCTTCTGCTCAGTTTTGGGACAGAACCCGCGTTTTGTGCACAGAATCGCCGCATTAGCTCAGTTTTGGCACATTATGTGCGTTTCGTGTTCAGAATCGCCGCTTTTGCTCAGTTTTGGCACAAAACTTGCGTTTCACGCACCGAATTGCTCCTTTGGGCTCAAAACGTTCGTTCCTCGCACAGAATCGCAGCTTTTGCTCAGTTATGGCACAAAACGTGCGTTTCACGCACCGAATTGCTCCTTTTGGCTCAAAACGTGCGTTCCTCGCACAGAATCGCTGCTTTTGTTCTCAGTTCTGGCACAAAACGTGCGTTTCGTGCGCAGAATCGCCGCTTTTGCTCAGTTTTGGCACCACACGTGCGTTCCGTGCACAGAAACGCCGCTTTTGCTCAGTTCTGGCACAAAACATGCGTTTGGTGCGCAGAATCGCCGCTTTTGCTCAGTTTTGGCACAAAACGTGCGTTTCGTGCACAGAATTGCCGCTTTTGCTCAGTTTTGGCGCAAAACGTGTGTTTCGTGCACAGAATCCCCGCTTTTGCTCAGTTTGGCACAAAAGGTGCGCTTCGTGCACAGAAACAGCACTTTTGCTCAGTTTTGACGCAAAACCCGCGTTTCGTGCACAGAAGTCCCGCATTTGCTCAGTTTTGGCACAAAACCCGCGTTTCGTGCACAGAATCGCCGCATTAGCTCAGTTTTGGCACATTACGTGCGTTTCGTGCACAGAATCGCCGCATTAGCTCAGTTTTGGCACAAAACGTGCGTTACGTGCACAGAATCGCCGCTTCTGCTCAGTTTGGCACAAAACGTGCGCTTCGTGCACAGAATCAGCGCTTTTGCTCAGTTTTGGCGCAAAACCCGCGTTTCGTGCACAGAATCGCCGCATTAGCTCAGTATTGGCAGATTACGTGCGTTTCGTGCTCTGAATCGCAGCCTTTGCTCAGTTTTGGCAGAAAACCAGCGTTTCGTGCACAGAACCGCCGCATTAGCTCAGTTTTGGCACATTACGTGCGTTTGGTGCTCAGAATCGCCGCTTTAGCTCAGTTTTGACACCACATGTGCGTTCCGCGCACAGAATCGCCGCTTTTGTTCAGTTTGGCACAAAACGTGCGTTTCAGGCACCGAATTGCTCCTTTGGGCTCAAAACGTTCGTTCCTCGCACAGAATCGCAGCTTTTGCTCAGTTTGGCACAAAACGTGCGTTTCACGCACCGAATTGCTCTTTTGGGCTCAAAACGTTCGTTCCTCGCACAGAATCGCCGCTTTTGTTCTCAGTTCTGGCACAAAACGTGCGTTTCGTGCGCAGAATCGCCGCTTTTGCTCAGTTTTGGCACCACACGTGCGTTCCGTGCACAGAATCGCCGCTTTTGCTCAGTTCTGGCACAAAACATGCGTTTGGTGCGCAGAATCGCCGCTTTTGCTCAGTTTTGGCACCACACGTGCGTTCCGTGCACAGAATCGCCGCTTTTGTTCAGTTTGGCACAAAACGCGCGTTTCGTGTAAATAATCGCCGCCTTTGCTCAGTTTTGGCACAAAACGAGCGTTCCTCGCACAGAATCGCAGCTTTTGCTCAGTTTTGCAACAAAACGTGAGTTTCGTGCACGGAATCGCCGCCTCTGCTCAGTTTGGGTACAGAACCCGCGTTTCGTGCACAGAATCGTCGCATTAGCTCAGTTTTGGCACATTACGTGCGTTTCGTGCTCAGAATCGCCGCTTTTGCTCAGTTTTGGCACCACAGGTACGTTCCGTGCACAGAATCGCCGCTTTTGTTCAGTTTGGCACAAAACGCGCGTTTCGTGTAAAGTGTCGCCGCTTTTGCTCAGTTTTGGCACAAAACGTGCGTTTCGTGCACTCAATCGCCGCTTTTGCTCAGTTTTGGCACAAAACGTGCGTTACGTGCACAGAATCGCCGCTTTTGCTCAGTTTTGGCACAAATCTTGCGTTTCGTGCACAAAATCGCCGCTTTTGCTCAGTTTTGGCACAAATTGTGAGTTTCGTGCACAAAATCGCCGCTTTTGCTCAGTTTTGGCACAAAACGTGCGCTTCGTACACAGAATCGCCGCTTTTGCTCAGTTTTGGCACAAATCTTGAGTTTCGTCCACAAAATCGCCGCTTTTGCTCAGTTTTGGCACAAAACGTGCGCTTCGTGCTGAGAATCGCCGCATTAACTTAGTTTTGCACATTACGTGCGTTTGGTGCTCAGAATCGCCGCTTTTGCTCAGTTTTGGCACAAAACGTGCGTCTCACGCACCGAATTGCTCCCTTTGGCACAATACGTGCGTTCCGTGCACAGAATCGCCGCTTTTGCTCAGTTTTGGCACATTACGTGCGTTTCGTGCTCAGAATCGCCGCTTTTGCTCAGTGTTGGCACCACATGTGCGTTCGGTGCACAGAATCGCCGCTTTTGCTCAGTTTCGGCACAAAACGTGAGCTTCGTGCACAGAATCGCCGCTTTTGCTCAGTTATGGCACAAAACGTGAGTTTCGTGCACAGAATCCCCGCTTTTGCTCAGTTTTGGCACAAAACCCGCGGTTCGTGCACAGAAACGTTGCTTTTGCTCAGTTTTGGCACAAAACCCGCGGTTCGTGCACAGAAACGTTGCTTTTGCTCAGTTTTGGCACAAAACCCGCGTTTCGTGGACAGAACCGCAGCTTCTGCTGTTTTGGCACAGAACGTGCGATACACGCACCGAATTGCTGCTTTTGGCACAAAACTTGCGTTTCGGGAACAAAATCGCCGCTTTTGCTCAGTTTTGGCACAAAACGTGCGTTTCACACACCGAATTCCTCCTTTTGCCACAAAACGTGTGTTTCGTGCACCTAAGCGCCGCTTTTTCTCAGTTATGTCACAAAACGTGCGTTTCACGCACCGAATTGCTCCTTTTGGCTCAAAACGAGCGTTCCTCGCACAGAATCGCAGCTTTTTCTCAGTTTTGGCACAAAACGTGCGTTTCGTGCACAGAATCGCCGCTTTTGCTCAATATTGGCACCACACGTGCGTTCCGTGCACAGAATCGCCGCTTTTGTTCAGTTTGGCACAAAACGCGCGTTTCGTGTAAAGAATCGCCGCTTTTGCTCAGTTTTGGCACGAAACGTGCCTTTCGTGCACAGGATCGCCGCTTTTGCTCAGTTATGGCACAAACGTGCGTTTCACGCACCGAATTGCTCCTTTTGGCTCAAAACGTGCGTTCCTCGCACAGAATCGCAGCTTTTGCCCAGTTTTGGCACAAAACGTGCGTTTCGTGCACAGAATCGCCGCTTTTGCTCAATTTTGGCACCACACGTGCGTTCCGTGCACAGAATCGCCGCTTTTGTTCAGTTTGGCACAAAACGCGTGTTTCGTGTAAAGAATCGCGGCACTAGCTCAGCTTTGGCACATTACGTGCGTTTCGTGCTCAGAATCGCCGCTTCTGCTCAGTTTTGGCACAAAACGTGTGTTTCGTGCACAGAATCGCCGCTTTTGCTCAGTTTTGGCAGAAAACCAGCGTTTCGTGCACAGAACCGCCGCATTATCTCAGTTTTGGCACATTACGTGCGTTTCGTGCTCAGAATCGCCGCTTTTGTTCAGTTTGGCACAAAACGCGCGTTTCGTGTAAAGAATCGCCGCTTTTGTTCTGTTTGGCACAGAACGCGCGTTTCGTGTAAAGTATCGCCGCTTTTGCTCAGTAATGGCACAAAACGTGCGTTTCGTGCGCAGAATCGCCGCTTTTGCTCAGTTTTGGCACAAAACGTGCGTTTCACGCGCCGAATTGCTCCCTTTGGCACAATACGTGCGTTTCGTGCACATAATCGCCGCTTTTGCTCCGTTTTGGCACAAAACGAGCGTTTCACACACCGAATTGCTCCTTTTGCTACCGAACGTGTGTTTCGTACACAGAATCGCCGCTTTTGCTCAGTTTTGGCACAAAACGTGCGTTTCGTGCACAGGATCCCCGCTTTTGCTCAGTTTGGGCACAAAACCCGGGTTTCGTGGACAGAATCGCCGCACTAGCTCAGCCTTGGCACATTACGTGCGCTTCGTGCACAGAATCAGCAATTTTGCTCAGTTTTTGGCGCAAATCCCGCGGTTCGTGCACAGAAACGTTGCTTTTGCTCAGTTTTGGCACAAAACCCGCGTTTCGTGCACAGAACCGCAGCTTCTGCTGTTTTGGCACAGAACGTGCGATACACGCACCGAATTGCTCCTTTTGGCACAAAACTTGCGTTTCGTACACAGAATCGCCGCTTTTGCTCAGTTCTGGCACAAAACGTGCGTTTCGTGCGCAGAATCGCCGCTTTTGCTCAGTTTTGGCCAAAACGTGCGTTTCACGCACCGAATTGCTCCTTTTGGCTCAAAACGGGCGTTTCATGCACAGAATCGCCGCGTTTGCTCAGTTTTGGCACAAAACGTGCGTTTCGTGCACAGAATTGCCGCTTTTGCTCAGTTTTGGCGCAAAACGTGCGTTTCGTGCACAGAATTGCCCCTTTTGTTCAGTTTTGGCGCAAAACGTGTGTTTCGTGCACAGAATCGCCGCTTTTCCTCAGTTTGGCACAAAACGTGCGCTTCGTGCACAGAATCAGCGCTTTTGCTCAGTTTTGGCGCAAAACCCGCGTTTCGTGCACAGAATCGTTGCTTTTGCTCAGTTTTGGCACAAAACCCGCGTTTCGTGCACAGAACCGCAGCTTCTGCTGTTTTGGCACAGAACGTGCGTCGCACGCACCGAATTGCTCCTTTTGGCACAAAACTTGCGTTTCGTGAACAAAATCGCCGCTTTTGCTCAGTTTTGGCACAAAATGAGCGTTTCACACACCGAATTGCTCCTTTTGCCACAAAACGTGTGTTTCGTGCACTTAAGCGCCGCTTTTGCTCAGTTATGTCACAAAACGTGCGTTTCACGCACCGAATTGCTCCTTTTGGCTCAAAACGTGCGTTCCTCGCACAGAATCGCAGCTTTTGCTTAGTTTTGGAAAAAATCTTGCGTTTCGTGCACACAATCGCCGCTTTTGCTCAGTTTGAGCACCAAACGTGCGTTTCGTGCACAGAATCGCCTCTTTTGCTCAGTTTCGGCACAAAACGTGCGTTTCACGCCCCGAATTGCTCCTTTTGGCAAAAAACGTTCGTTCCACGCACAGAATCGCAGCTTTTGCTCAGTTTGGCTCCACACGTGCGTTGCGTGCACAGAATCGCCGCTTTTGTTCAGTTTGGCACAAAACGCGTGTTTCGTGTAAAGAATCGCCGCTTTTGCTCAGTTTTGGCACCACACGTGCGTTCCGTGCACAGAATCGCCGCTTTTGCTCAGTTTGGCACAAAACGTGCGTGTCACACACCGAATTGCTCCTTTTGCCACAAAACGTGTGTTACGTGCACAGAATCGCCGCTTTTGCACAGTTATGGCACAAAACGTGCATTTCACGCCCCGAATTGCTCCTTTTGGCAAAAAACGTTCGTTCCACGCACAGAATCACTGCTTTTGCTCAGTTTGGGCACAAAACGTGCGCTTGGTACACAGAATCGCCGCTTTTGCTCAGTTTTGGCACAAAGCGTGCGTTTCGTGCACAGAATCGCCGCTTTTGCTCAGTTTTGGCACAAAACGTGCGTTTCACGCACCGAATTGCTCCCTTTGGCACAATACGTGCGTTTCGTGCACATAATCGCCGCTTTTGCTTCGTTTTGGCACAAAACGAGCGTTTCACACACCGAATTGCTCTTTTTGCTACAGAACGTGTGTTTCGTGCACAGAATCGCCGCTTTTGCTCAGTTTTGGCACAAAACGTGCGTTTCGTGCACAGGATCCCCGCTTTTGCTCAGTCTGGGCACAAAACCCGCGTTTCGTGGACAGAATCGCCGCACTAGCTCAGCTTTGGTACATTACGTGCGTTTCGTGCTCAGAATCGCAGCTTTTGCTCAGTTTTGGCAGAAAACCAGCGGTTCGTTCACAGAACCGCCGCATTAGCTCAGTTTTGGCACATTACGTGCGTTTCGTGCTCAGAATCGCCGCTTTTGCTCAGTTTGGCACAAAACGTGCGCTTCGTCCACAGAATCGCCGCTTTTGCTCAGTTTTGGCACCGAACGTGGGTTTCGTGCACAGGATCGCCGCTTTTGCTCAGTTATGGCACAAAACGTGCTTTTCACGCACCGAATTGCTCCTTTTACCACAAAACGCGCGCTTCGTGCACAGAATCGCCGCTTTTGCTCAGTTATGGCACAAAACGTGCGTTTCACACACCGAATTGCTCCTTTTGCCACAGAACGTGCGTTCCGTGCACAGAATCGCCGCTTTTGTTCAGTTTGGCACAAAACGCGCATTTCGTGTAAAGAATCGCCGCTTTTGCTCAGTTTTGGCACAGAACGTGTGTTTCGTGCACAGAATCACGGCTTTTGCTCAGTTTTGGATCAAAACGTTCGTTTCACACACCAAATTGCTCCTTTTGCCACAGAACGTGTGTTTCGTGCACAGAATCGCCGTTTTTGCTCAGTTTGGCACAAAACGCGCGTTTCGTGCACAGAATAGCCACTTTTGCAAAGTTTTGGCACCACACGTGCGTTCCGTGCACTGAATCGCCGGTTTTGTTCAGTTTGGAACAAAACGCGCGTTTCGTGTAAAGAATCGCCGCTTTTGCTCAGTTTTGGCACAGAACGTGCGTTTCGTGCACAGAATCACGGCTTTTGCTCATCTTTGGAACAAAACGTTCGTTTCACACACCGAAATGCTCCTTTCGCCACAAAACGTGTGTTTCGTGCACAGAACCGCCGCATTTACACAGTTTTGGCACAAAACGTGCGCTTCGTGCACAGAATAGCCGCTTTTGCACAGTTTTGGCACCAAACATGCGTTCCGTGCACAGAATCGCCGGTTTTGTTCAGTTCGGCACAAAACGCGCGTTTCGTGCACAGAATCAGCGCTTTTGCTCAGTTTTGGCGCAAAACCCGCGGTTCGTGCACAGAATCGTTGCTTTTGCTCAGTTTTGGCACAAAACCCGCGTTTCGTAAACAGAATCGCAGCTTTTCCTCAGTTTGTCACAAAACGTGCGATTCGTGCACAGAATCCCCGCTTTTGCTCAGTTTTGGCACAAAACCCGCGGTTCGTGCACAGAAACGTTGCTTTTGCTCAGTTTTGGCACAAAACCCGCGTTTCGTGCACAGAACCGCAGCTTCTGCTGTTTTGGCACAGAACGTGCGATACACGCACCGAATTGCTGCTTTTGGCACAAAACTTGCGTTTCGGGAACAAAATCGCCGCTTTTGCTCAGTTTTGGCACAAAACGTGCGTTTCACACACCGAATTCCTCCTTTTGCCACAAAACGTGTGTTTCGTGCACCTAAGCGCCGCTTTTTCTCAGTTATGTCACAAAACGTGCGTTTCACGCACCGAATTGCTCCTTTTGGCTCAAAACGAGCGTTCCTCGCACAGAATCGCAGCTTTTTCTCAGTTTTGGCACAAAACGTGCGTTTCGTGCACAGAATCGCCGCTTTTGCTCAATATTGGCACCACACGTGCGTTCCGTGCACAGAATCGCCGCTTTTGTTCAGTTTGGCACAAAACGCGCGTTTCGTGTAAAGAATCGCCGCTTTTGCTCAGTTTTGGCACGAAACGTGCCTTTCGTGCACAGGATCGCCGCTTTTGCTCAGTTATGGCACAAACGTGCGTTTCACGCACCGAATTGCTCCTTTTGGCTCAAAACGTGCGTTCCTCGCACAGAATCGCAGCTTTTGCCCAGTTTTGGCACAAAACGTGCGTTTCGTGCACAGAATCGCCGCTTTTGCTCAATTTTGGCACCACACGTGCGTTCCGTGCACAGAATCGCCGCTTTTGTTCAGTTTGGCACAAAACGCGTGTTTCGTGTAAAGAATCGCGGCACTAGCTCAGCTTTGGCACATTACGTGCGTTTCGTGCTCAGAATCGCCGCTTCTGCTCAGTTTTGGCACAAAACGTGTGTTTCGTGCACAGAATCGCCGCTTTTGCTCAGTTTTGGCAGAAAACCAGCGTTTCGTGCACAGAACCGCCGCATTATCTCAGTTTTGGCACATTACGTGCGTTTCGTGCTCAGAATCGCCGCTTTTGTTCAGTTTGGCACAAAACGCGCGTTTCGTGTAAAGAATCGCCGCTTTTGTTCTGTTTGGCACAGAACGCGCGTTTCGTGTAAAGTATCGCCGCTTTTGCTCAGTAATGGCACAAAACGTGCGTTTCGTGCGCAGAATCGCCGCTTTTGCTCAGTTTTGGCACAAAACGTGCGTTTCACGCGCCGAATTGCTCCCTTTGGCACAATACGTGCGTTTCGTGCACATAATCGCCGCTTTTGCTCCGTTTTGGCACAAAACGAGCGTTTCACACACCGAATTGCTCCTTTTGCTACCGAACGTGTGTTTCGTACACAGAATCGCCGCTTTTGCTCAGTTTTGGCACAAAACGTGCGTTTCGTGCACAGGATCCCCGCTTTTGCTCAGTTTGGGCACAAAACCCGGGTTTCGTGGACAGAATCGCCGCACTAGCTCAGCCTTGGCACATTACGTGCGCTTCGTGCACAGAATCAGCAATTTTGCTCAGTTTTTGGCGCAAATCCCGCGGTTCGTGCACAGAAACGTTGCTTTTGCTCAGTTTTGGCACAAAACCCGCGTTTCGTGCACAGAACCGCAGCTTCTGCTGTTTTGGCACAGAACGTGCGATACACGCACCGAATTGCTCCTTTTGGCACAAAACTTGCGTTTCGTACACAGAATCGCCGCTTTTGCTCAGTTCTGGCACAAAACGTGCGTTTCGTGCGCAGAATCGCCGCTTTTGCTCAGTTTTGGCCAAAACGTGCGTTTCACGCACCGAATTGCTCCTTTTGGCTCAAAACGGGCGTTTCATGCACAGAATCGCCGCGTTTGCTCAGTTTTGGCACAAAACGTGCGTTTCGTGCACAGAATTGCCGCTTTTGCTCAGTTTTGGCGCAAAACGTGCGTTTCGTGCACAGAATTGCCCCTTTTGTTCAGTTTTGGCGCAAAACGTGTGTTTCGTGCACAGAATCGCCGCTTTTCCTCAGTTTGGCACAAAACGTGCGCTTCGTGCACAGAATCAGCGCTTTTGCTCAGTTTTGGCGCAAAACCCGCGTTTCGTGCACAGAATCGTTGCTTTTGCTCAGTTTTGGCACAAAACCCGCGTTTCGTGCACAGAACCGCAGCTTCTGCTGTTTTGGCACAGAACGTGCGTCGCACGCACCGAATTGCTCCTTTTGGCACAAAACTTGCGTTTCGTGAACAAAATCGCCGCTTTTGCTCAGTTTTGGCACAAAATGAGCGTTTCACACACCGAATTGCTCCTTTTGCCACAAAACGTGTGTTTCGTGCACTTAAGCGCCGCTTTTGCTCAGTTATGTCACAAAACGTGCGTTTCACGCACCGAATTGCTCCTTTTGGCTCAAAACGTGCGTTCCTCGCACAGAATCGCAGCTTTTGCTTAGTTTTGGAAAAAATCTTGCGTTTCGTGCACACAATCGCCGCTTTTGCTCAGTTTGAGCACCAAACGTGCGTTTCGTGCACAGAATCGCCTCTTTTGCTCAGTTTCGGCACAAAACGTGCGTTTCACGCCCCGAATTGCTCCTTTTGGCAAAAAACGTTCGTTCCACGCACAGAATCGCAGCTTTTGCTCAGTTTGGCTCCACACGTGCGTTGCGTGCACAGAATCGCCGCTTTTGTTCAGTTTGGCACAAAACGCGTGTTTCGTGTAAAGAATCGCCGCTTTTGCTCAGTTTTGGCACCACACGTGCGTTCCGTGCACAGAATCGCCGCTTTTGCTCAGTTTGGCACAAAACGTGCGTGTCACACACCGAATTGCTCCTTTTGCCACAAAACGTGTGTTACGTGCACAGAATCGCCGCTTTTGCACAGTTATGGCACAAAACGTGCATTTCACGCCCCGAATTGCTCCTTTTGGCAAAAAACGTTCGTTCCACGCACAGAATCACTGCTTTTGCTCAGTTTGGGCACAAAACGTGCGCTTGGTACACAGAATCGCCGCTTTTGCTCAGTTTTGGCACAAAGCGTGCGTTTCGTGCACAGAATCGCCGCTTTTGCTCAGTTTTGGCACAAAACGTGCGTTTCACGCACCGAATTGCTCCCTTTGGCACAATACGTGCGTTTCGTGCACATAATCGCCGCTTTTGCTTCGTTTTGGCACAAAACGAGCGTTTCACACACCGAATTGCTCTTTTTGCTACAGAACGTGTGTTTCGTGCACAGAATCGCCGCTTTTGCTCAGTTTTGGCACAAAACGTGCGTTTCGTGCACAGGATCCCCGCTTTTGCTCAGTCTGGGCACAAAACCCGCGTTTCGTGGACAGAATCGCCGCACTAGCTCAGCTTTGGTACATTACGTGCGTTTCGTGCTCAGAATCGCAGCTTTTGCTCAGTTTTGGCAGAAAACCAGCGGTTCGTTCACAGAACCGCCGCATTAGCTCAGTTTTGGCACATTACGTGCGTTTCGTGCTCAGAATCGCCGCTTTTGCTCAGTTTGGCACAAAACGTGCGCTTCGTCCACAGAATCGCCGCTTTTGCTCAGTTTTGGCACCGAACGTGGGTTTCGTGCACAGGATCGCCGCTTTTGCTCAGTTATGGCACAAAACGTGCTTTTCACGCACCGAATTGCTCCTTTTACCACAAAACGCGCGCTTCGTGCACAGAATCGCCGCTTTTGCTCAGTTATGGCACAAAACGTGCGTTTCACACACCGAATTGCTCCTTTTGCCACAGAACGTGCGTTCCGTGCACAGAATCGCCGCTTTTGTTCAGTTTGGCACAAAACGCGCATTTCGTGTAAAGAATCGCCGCTTTTGCTCAGTTTTGGCACAGAACGTGTGTTTCGTGCACAGAATCACGGCTTTTGCTCAGTTTTGGATCAAAACGTTCGTTTCACACACCAAATTGCTCCTTTTGCCACAGAACGTGTGTTTCGTGCACAGAATCGCCGTTTTTGCTCAGTTTGGCACAAAACGCGCGTTTCGTGCACAGAATAGCCACTTTTGCAAAGTTTTGGCACCACACGTGCGTTCCGTGCACTGAATCGCCGGTTTTGTTCAGTTTGGAACAAAACGCGCGTTTCGTGTAAAGAATCGCCGCTTTTGCTCAGTTTTGGCACAGAACGTGCGTTTCGTGCACAGAATCACGGCTTTTGCTCATCTTTGGAACAAAACGTTCGTTTCACACACCGAAATGCTCCTTTCGCCACAAAACGTGTGTTTCGTGCACAGAACCGCCGCATTTACACAGTTTTGGCACAAAACGTGCGCTTCGTGCACAGAATAGCCGCTTTTGCACAGTTTTGGCACCAAACATGCGTTCCGTGCACAGAATCGCCGGTTTTGTTCAGTTCGGCACAAAACGCGCGTTTCGTGCACAGAATCAGCGCTTTTGCTCAGTTTTGGCGCAAAACCCGCGGTTCGTGCACAGAATCGTTGCTTTTGCTCAGTTTTGGCACAAAACCCGCGTTTCGTAAACAGAATCGCAGCTTTTCCTCAGTTTGTCACAAAACGTGCGATTCGTGCACAGAATCCCCGCTTTTGCTCAGTTTTGGCACAAAACCCGCGGTTCGTGCACAGAAACGTTGCTTTTGCTCAGTTTTGGCACAAAACCCGCGTTTCGTGCACAGAACCGCAGCTTCTGCTGTTTTGGCACAGAACGTGCGATACACGCACCGAATTGCTGCTTTTGGCACAAAACTTGCGTTTCGTGAACAAATTCGCCGCTTTTGCTCAGTTTTGGCACAAAACGTGCGTTTCACACACCGAATTCCTCCTTTTGCCACAAAACGTGCCTTTCCTGCACAGCATCGCCGCTTTTGCTCAGTTATGGCACAAACGTGCGTTTCACGCACCGAATTGCTCCTTTTGGCTCAAAACGTGCGTTCCTCGCACAGAATCGCAGCTTTTGCCCAGTTTTGGCACAAAACGTGCGTTTCGTGCACAGAATCGCCGCTTTTGCTCAATTTTGGCACCACACGTGCGTTCCGTGCACAGAATCGCCGCTTTTGTTCAGTTTGGCACAAAACGCGTGTTTCGTGTAAAGAATCGCCGCACTAGCTCAGCTTTGGCACATTACGTGCGTTTCGTGCTCAGAATCGCCGCTTCTGCTCAGTTTTGGCACAAAACGTGTGTTTCGTGCACAGAATCGCCGCTTTTGCTCAGTTTTGGCAGAAAACCAGCGTTTCGTGCACAGAACCGCCGCATTATCTCAGTTTTGGCACATTACGTGCGTTTCGTGCTCAGAATCGCCGCTTTTGTTCAGTTTGGCACAAAACGCGCGTTTCGTGTAAAGAATCGCCGCTTTTGTTCTGTTTGGCACAAAACGCGCGTTTCGTGTAAAGAATCGCCGCTTTTGCTCAGTATTGGCACAAAACGTGCGTTTCGTGCACAGAATCGCCGCTTTTGCTCAGTTTTGGCACAAAACGTGCGTTTCACGCACCGAATTGCTCCCTTTGGCACAATACGTGCGTTTCGTGCACATAATCGCCGCTTTCGCTCCGTTTTGGCACAAAACGAGCGTTTCACACACCGAATTGCTCCTTTTGCTACCGAACGTGTGTTTCGTACACAGAATCGCCGCTTTTGCTCAGTTTTGGCACATTACGTGCGCTTCGTGCACAGAATCAGCGCTTTTGCTCAGTTTTGGCGCAAATCCCGCGGTTCGTGCACAGAAACGTTGCTTTTGCTCAGTTTTGGCACAAAACCCGCGTTTCGTGCACAGAACCGCAGCTTCTGCTGTTTTGGCACAGAACGTGCGATACACGCACCGAATTGCTCCTTTTGGCACAAAACTTGCGTTTCGTGAACAAAATCGCCGCTTTTGCTCAGTTTTGGCACAAAACGTGCGTTTCACACACCGAATTCCTCCTTTTGACACAAAACGTGTGTTTCGTGCACTTAATAGCCGCTTTTGCTCAGTTATGGCACAAAACGTGCGTTTCACGCACCGAATTGCTCCTTTTGGCTCAAAACGTGCGTTCCTCGCTCAGAATCGCAGCTTTTGCTCAGTTTTGGCACAAAACCCGCGTTTCGTGCACAGAACCGCAGCTTCTGCTGTTTTGGCACAGAACGTGCGTCGCACGCACCGAATTGCTCCTTTTGGCACAAAACTTGCGTTTCGTGAACAAAATCGCCGCTTTTGCTCAGTTTTGGCACAAAACGAGCGTTTCACACACCGAATTGCTCCTTTTGCCACAAAACGTGTGTTTCGTGCACTTAAGCGCCGCTTTTTCTCAGTTATGTCACAAAACGTGCGATTCACGCACCGAATTGCTCCTTTTGGCTCAAAACGTGCGTTCCTCGCACAGAATCGCAGCTTTTGCTTAGTTTTGCAACAAAACGTGAGTTTCGTGCACAGAATCGCCGCTTCTGCTCAGTTTTGGCACAAAACCCGCGTTTCGTGCACAGAATCGCCGCATTAGCTCAGTTTTGGCACATTACGTGCGTTTCGTGCTCAGAATCACCGCTTTTGCTCAGTCAGTTTTGGCACAAAACGTGCGTTTCGTGCACAGGATCCCCGCTTTTGCTCAGTTTGGGCACAAAACCCGCGTTTCGTGGACAGAATCGCCGCACTAGCTCAGCTTTGGCACAGTACGTGCGTTTCGTGCTCAGAATCGCAGCATTTGCTCAGTTTTGGCACAAAACGTCCGTTTTACGCACCGAATTGCTCCTTTTGGCTCAAAACGGGCGTTTCATGCACAGAATCGCCGCTTCTGCTCAGTTTTGGCACAAAACGTGCGTTTCACGCACCGAATTGCTCCTTTGGGCTCAAAACGTTCGTTCCTCGCACAGAATCGCAGCTTTTGCTCAGTTTTGGCACAAAACGTGCGTTTCGTACTCAGAATCACTGCTTTTGCTCAGTTTTGGCACAAAACGTGCGCTTCGTACACAGAATCGCCGCTTTTGCTCAGTTTTGGAAAAAATCTTGCGTTTCGTGCACACAATCGCCGCTTTTGCTCAGTTTGAGCACCAAACGTGCGTTTCGTGCACAGAATCGCCTCTTTTGCTCAGTTTCGGCACAAAACGTGCGTTTCACGCCCCGAATTGCTCCTTTTGGCAAAAAACGTTCGTTCCACGCACAGAATCGCAGCTTTTGCTCAGTTTGGCTCCACACGTGCGTTGCGTGCACAGAATCGCCGCTTTTGCTCAGTTTGGCACAAAACGTGCGTGTCACACACCGAATTGCTCCTTTTGCCACAAAACGTGTGTTACGTGCACAGAATCGCCGCTTTTGCACAGTTATGGCACAAAACGTGCGTTTCACGCCCCGAATTGCTCCTTTTGGCAAAAAACGTTCGTTCCACGCACAGAATCACTGCTTTTGCTCAGTTTGGGCACAAAACGTGCGCTTCGTACACAGAATCGCCGCTTTTGCTCAGTTTTGGCACAAATCTTGCGTTTCGTGCACAAAATCGCCGCTTTTGCTCAGTTTTGGCACAAAACGTGCGTTTCACACACCGAATTGCTCCTTTTGCGACAAAACGTGCGTTTCGTGCACATAATCGCCGCTTTTGCTCCGTTTTGGCACAAAACGAGCGTTTCACACACCGAATTGCTCCTGTTGCTACAGAACGTGTGTTTCGTGCACAGAATCGCCACTTTTGCTCAGTTTTGGCACAAAGCGTGCGTTTCGTGCACAGAATCGCCGCTTTTGCTCAGTTTTGGCACAAAACGTGCGTTTCACGCACCGAATTGCTCCCTTTGGCACAATACGTGCGTTTCGTGCACATAATCGCCGCTTTTGCTTCGTTTTGGCACAAAACGAGCGTTTCACACACCGAATTGCTCCTTTTGCTACAGAACGTGTGTTTCGTGCACAGAATCGCCGCTTTTGCTCAGTTTTGGCACAAAACGTGCGTTTCGTGCACAGGATCCCCGCTTTTGCTCAGTCTGGGCACAAAACCCGCGTTTCGTGGACAGAATCGCCGCACTAGCTCAGCTTTGGTACATTACGTGCGTTTCGTGCTCAGAATCGCAGCTTTTGCTCAGTTTTGGCAGAAAACCAGCGGTTCGTGCACAGAACCGCCGCATTAGCTCAGTTTTGGCACATTACGTGCGTTTCGTGCTCAGAATCGCCGCTTTTGCTCAGTTTTGGCACCACATGAGCGTTCCGTGCACAGAATCGCCGCTTTTCTTTAGTTTGGCACAAAACGCGCGTTCCAAGCACAGAATCGCAGCTTTTGCTCAGTTTTGGCACAAAACGTGCGTTTCGTACACAGAATCGCCGCTTTTGCTCAGTTCTGGCACAAAACGTGCTTTTCACGCACCGAATTGCTCCTTTTACCACAAAACGCGCGCTTCGTGCACAGAATCGCCGCTTTTGCTCAGTTATGGCACAAAACGTGCGTTTCACACACCGAATTGCTCCTTTTGCCACAGAACGTGCGTTCCGTGCACAGAATCGCCGCTTTTGTTCAGTTTGGCACAAAACGCGCATTTCGTGTAAAGAATCGCCGCTTTTGCTCAGTTTTGGCACAGAACGTGTGTTTCGTGCACAGAATCACGGCTTTTGCTCAGTTTTGGAACAAAACGTTCGTTTCACACACCGAATTGCTCCTTTCGCCACAAAACGTGTGTTTCGTGCACAGAATCGCCGCATTTACTCAGTTTTGGCACAATACGTGCGTTTCGTGCACGGAATCTCCGCTTTTTCTCAGTTTTGGCAGAAAACCAGCGTTTCGTGCTCAGAATCGCCGCTTTTGCTCAGTTTTGGCACCACACGTGCGTTCCGTGCACAGAATCGCCGCTTTTGCTCAGTTTCGGCACAAATCTTGCGTGTCGTGCACAAAATCGCCGCTTTTGCTCAGTTTTGGCACAAAACGTGCGTTTCGTGCACAGAATCGCCGGTTTTGCTCAGTTTTGGCACCACAAGTGCGCTCCTTGCACAGAATCGCCGCTTTTGTTCAGTTTGGCACAAAACGCGGGTTTCGTGTAAAGAATCGCCGCTTTTGCACAGTTATGGCACAAAACGTGCGTTTCTCGCACCGATTTGCTCCCTTTGGCCACAAAACGTGTGTTACGTGCACAGAATCGCCGCTTTTGCTCAGTTCTGGAACAAATCTTGCGTTTCGTGCACAAAATCGCCGCTTTTGCTCAGTTTTGGCACAAAACGTGCGTTTCACGCACCGAATTGCTCCTTTTGCCACAGAACGTGTGTTTCGTGCACAGAATCGCCGCTTTTGCTCAGTTATGGCACAAAACGTGCTTTTCACGCACCGAATTGCTCCTTTTACCACAAAACGTGTGTTACGTGCACAGAATTCGCCGCTTTTGCTCAGTTTTGGCACCACACGTGCGTTCCGTGCACAGAATCGCCGCTTTTGTTCGGTTTGGCACAAAACGCGCATTTCGTGTAAAGAATCGCCGCTTTTGCTCAGTTGTGGCACAGAACGTGTGTTTCGTGCACAGAATCACGGCTTTTGCTCAGTTTTGGAACAAACCGTTCGTTTCACACACCGAATTGCTCCTTTCGCCACAAAACGCGCGTTTCGAGCACAGAATCGCCGCTTTTGCTCAGTTTTGGCACCACACGTACGTTCCGTGCACAGAATCGCCGCTTTTGTTCAGTTTGGCACAAAACGCGCGTTTCGTGTAAAGAATCGCCGCTTTTGCCCAGTTTTGGCACAAAACGCGCGTTTCGTGCACAGAATCGCCACTTTTGCAAGGTTTTGGCACCACACGTGCGTTCCGTGCACAGAATCGCCGCTTTTGTTCAGTTTGGCACAAAACGCGCGTTTCGTGTAAAGAATCGCCGCTTTTGCTCAGTTTTGGCACAAAACGTGCCTTTCGTGCACAGAATCGCCGCTTTTGCCACAAAACGTGCGTTACGTGCACAGAATTCGCCGCTTTTGCTCAGTTTGGCACAAAACGCGCGTTTCGTGCACAGAATCGCCGCTTTTGTTCAGGTGGCACAAAACGTGCGTTTCACGCACCGAATTGCTCCTTTTGGCTCAAAACGTGCGTTCCTCGCACAGAATCGCCGCTTTTGCTCAGTTTTGGCACAAAACGTGCCTTTCGTGCACAGAATCGCCGCTTTTGCTGAGTTTTGGCACCGAACGTGTGTTTCGTGCACAGAATCGCTGCTTTTGCTCAGTTTGGCACAAAACGTGCGCTTCGTCCACAGAATCGCCGCTTTTGCTCAGTTATGGCACAAAACGTGCGTTTCACGCACCGAATTGCTCCTTTTGCCACAAAACGTGTGTTACGTACACAGAATTCGCCGCTTTTGCTCAGTTTTGGCACCAAACATGCGTTCCGTGCACAGAATCGCCGCTTTTGCTCAGTTTGGTACAAAACGTGCGCTTCGTCCACAGAATCGCCGCTTTTGCTCAGTTATGGCACAAAACGTGCGTTTCACACACCGAATTGCTCCTTTTGCCACAAAACGTGTGTTTCGTGCACTTAATAGCCGCTTTTGCTCAGTTATGGCACAAAACGTGCGTTTCACGCACCGAATTGCTCCTTCTGGCTCAAAACGTGCATTCCTCGCACAGAATCGCAGCTTTTGCTCAGTTTTGGCACAAAACGTGCGTTTCGTACACAGAATCGCCGCGTTTGCTCAGTTCTTTCACAAAACGTGCGTTTCGTGCGCAGAATCGCCGCTTTTGCTCCGTTTTGGCACAAAACGTGCGTTTCGAGCACAGAATCGCTGCTTTTGCTCAGTTTTGGCACCACACGTGCGTTCCGTGCACACAATCGCCGCTTTTGTTCAGTTTGGCACAAAACGCGCGTTTCGTGTAAAGAATCGCCGCTTTTGCTCAGTTTTGGCACAAAACGTGCCTTTCGTGCACAGAATCGCCGCTTTTGCTCAGTTATGGCACAAAACGTGCGTTTCACACACCGAATTGCTCCTTTTGGCACAAAACGTGCGTTTCGTTCACAGAATCGCCGCTTTTGCTCAGTTTTGGCACAAAACCCGCGTTTCGTGCACAGAATCGCCGTTTTGGAGCAAAACCCGCGCTTCGTGCACAGAATCGCCGCTTTTGCAAAGTTTTGGCACCACACGTAGGTTCCGTGCACAGAATCGCCGCTTTTGTTCAGTTTGGCACAAAACGCGCGTTTCGTGTAAAGAATCGCCGCTTTTGCTCAGTTTTGGCACCGAACGTGCGTTTCACACACCGAATTTCTCCTTTTGCCACAGAACGTGTGTTTCGTGCGCAGAATAGCCGCTTTTGCTCAGTTTTGGCACCACACGTACGTTCCGTGCAGAGAATCGCTGCTTTTGTTCAGTTTGGCACAAAACGCGCGTTTCGTGTAAAGAATCGCTGCTTTTGCTCAGTTTTGGCACCGAACGTGTGTTTCGTGCACAGAATCGCCGCTTTTGCTCAGTTTGGCACAAAACGTGCGCTTCGTCCACAGAATCGCCGCTTTTGCTCAGTTATGGCACAAAACGTGCGTTTCACACACCGAATTGCTCCTTTTGCCACAGAACGTGTGTTTCGTGCACAGAATAGCCGCTTTTGCACAGTTTTGGCACCAAACATGCGTTCCGTGCACAGAATCGCCGCTTTTGTTCAGTTTTTCACAAAACGCGCGTTTCGTGCACAGAATCGCTGCTTTTGCTCAGTTTTGGCACCGAACGTGGGTTTCGTGCACAGAATCGCCGCTTTTGTTCAGTTTGGCACACAACGTGCGCTTCGTCCCCAGAATCGCCGCTTTTGCTCAGTTATGGCACAAAACGTGCTTTTCACGCACCGAATTGCTCCTTTTACCACAAAACGTGTGTTACGTGCACAGAATTCGCCGCTTTTGCTCAGTTTTGGCACCACACGTACGTTCCGTGCACAGAATCGCCGCTTTTGTTCAGTTTGGCACAAAACGCGCGTTTCGTGTAAAGAATCGCCGCTTTTGCCCAGTTTTGGCACAAAACGCGCGTTTCGTGCACAGAATCGCCACTTTTGCAAGGTTTTGGCACCACACGTGCGTTCCGTGCACAGAATCGCCGCTTTTGTTCAGTTTGGCACAAAACGCGCGTTTCGTGTAAAGAATCGCCGCTTTTGCTCAGTTTTGGCACAAAACGTGCCTTTCGTGCACAGAATCGCCGCTTTTGCCACAAAACTTGCGTTACGTGCACAGAATTCGCCGCTTTTGCTCAGTTTGGCACAAAACGCGCGTTTCGTGCACAGAATCGCCGCTTTTGTTCAGGTGGCACAAAACGTGCGTTTCACGCACCGAATTGCTCCTTTTGGCTCAAAACGTGCGTTCCTCGCACAGAATCGCCGCTTTTGCTCAGTTTTGGCACAAAACGTGCCTTTCGTGCACAGAATCGCCGCTTTTGCTGAGTTTTGGCACCGACCGTGTGTTTCGTGCACAGAATCGCTGCTTTTGCTCAGTTTGGCACAAAACGTGCGCTTCGTCCGCAGAATCGCCGCTTTTGCTCAGTTATGGCACAAAACGTGCGTTTCACGCACCGAATTGCTCCTTTTGCCACAAAACGTGTGTTACGTACACAGAATTCGCCGCTTTTGCTCAGTTTTGGCACCAAACATGCGTTCCGTGCACAGAATCGCCGCTTTTGTTCAGTTTGGCACAAAACGCGCGTTTCGTGCACAGAATCGCCGCTTTTGCTCAGTTTGGTACAAAACGTGCGCTTCGTCCACAGAATCGCCGCTTTTGCTCAGTTATGGCACAAAACGTGCGTTTCACACACCGAATTGCTCCTTTTGCCACAAAACGTGTGTTTCGTGCACTTAATAGCCGCTTTTGCTCAGTTATGGCACAAAACGTGCGTTTCACGCACCGAATTGCTCCTTCTGGCTCAAAACGTGCATTCCTCGCACAGAATCGCAGCTTTTGCTCAGTTTTGGCACAAAACGTGCGTTTCGTACACAGAATCGCCGCGTTTGCTCAGTTCTTTCACAAAACGTGCGTTTCGTGCGCAGAATCGCCGCTTTTGCTCCGTTTTGGCACAAAACGTGCGTTTCGAGCACAGAATCGCTGCTTTTGCTCAGTTTGGCACAAAACGCGCGTGTCGTGTAAAGAATCGCCGCTTTTGCTCAGTTTTGGCACAAAACGTGCCTTTCGTGCACAGAATCGCCGCTTTTGCTCAGTTATGGCACAAAACGTGCGTTTCACACACCGAATTGCTCCTTTTGCCACAGAACGTGTGTTTCGTGCACTGAAACGCCGCTTTTGCTCAGTTTGGCACAAAACGCGCGTGTCGTGCACAGAATCGCCGCTTTTGTTCAGTTATGGCACAAAACGTGCGTTTCACGCACCGAATTGCTCCTTTTGGCACAAAACGTGCGTTTCGTTCACAGAATCGCCGCTTTTGCTCAGTTTTGGCACAAAACCCGCGTTTCGTGCACAGAATCGCCGTTTTGGAGCAAAACCCGCGCTTCGTGCACAGAATCGCCGCTTTTGCAAAGTTTTGGCACCACACGTAGGTTCCGTGCACAGAATCGCCGCTTTTGTTCAGTTTGGCACAAAACGCGCGTTTCGTGTAAAGAATCGCCGCTTTTGCTCAGTTTTGGCACCGAACGTGCGTTTCACACACCGAATTTCTCCTTTTGCCACAGAACGTGTGTTTTGTGCGCAGAATAGCCGCTTTTGCTCAGTTTTGGCATCACACGTACGTTCCGTGCAGAGAATCGCTGCTTTTGTTCAGTTTGGCACAAAACGCGCGTTTCGTGTAAAGAATCGCTGCTTTTGCTCAGTTTTGGCACCGAACGTGTGTTTCGTGCACAGAATCGCCGCTTTTGCTCAGTTTGGCACAAAACGTGCGCTTCGTCCACAGAATCGCCGCTTTTGCTCAGTTATGGCACAAAACGTGCGTTTCACACACCGAATTGCTCCTTTTGCCACAGAACGTGTGTTTCGTGCACAGAATAGCCGCTTTTGCACAGTTTTGGCACCAAACATGCGTTCCGTGCACAGAATCGCCGCTTTTGTTCAGTTTTTCACAAAACGCGCGTTTCGTGCACAGAATCGCTGCTTTTGCTCAGTTTTGGCACCGAACGTGGGTTTCGTGCACAGAATCGCCGCTTTTGTTCAGTTTGGCACACAACGTGCGCTTCGTCCCCAGAATCGCCGCTTTTGCTCAGTTATGGCACAAAACGTGCTTTTCACGCACCGAATTGCTCCTTTTACCACAAAACGTGTGTTACGTGCACAGAATTAGCCGCTTTTGCTCAGTTTTGGCACCACACGTGCGTTCCGTGCACAGAATCGCCGGTTTTGTTCAGTTTGGCACAAAACGCGCGCTTCGTGCACAGAATCGCCGCTTTTGCTCAGTTATGGCACACAACGTGCGTTTCACACACCGAATTGCTCCTTTTGCCACAGAACGTGCGTTCCGTGCACAGAATCGCCGCTTTTGTTCAGTTTGGCACAAAACGCGCATTTCGTGTAAAGAATCGCCGCTTTTGCTCAGTTATGGCACAAAACGTGCGCTTCACGCACCGAATTGCTCCTTCTGGCTCAAAACGTGCATTCCTCGCACAGAATCGCAGCTTTTGCTCAGTTTTGGCACAATACGTGCGTTTCGTACACAGAATCGCCGCGTTTGCTCAGTTCTTTCACAAAACGTGCGTTTCGTGCGCAGAATCGCCGCTTTTGCTCCGTTTTGGCACAAAACGTGCGTTTCGAGCACAGAATCGCTGCTTTTGCTCAGTTTGGCACAAAACGCGCGTGTCGTGTAAAGAATCGCCGCTTTTGCTCAGTTTTGGCACAAAACGTGCCTTTCGTGCACAGAATCGCCGCTTTTGCTCAGTTATGGCACAAAACGTGCGTTTCACACACCGAATTGCTCCTTTTGCCACAGAACGTGTGTTTCGTGCACTGAAACGCCGCTTTTGCTCAGTTTGGCACAAAACGCGCGTGTCGTGCACAGAATCGCCGCTTTTGTTCAGTTATGGCACAAAACGTGCGTTTCACGCACCGAATTGCTCCTTTTGGCACAAAACGTGCGTTTCGTTCACAGAATCGCCGCTTTTGCTCAGTTTTGGCACAAAACCCGCGTTTCGTGCACAGAATCGCCGTTTTGGAGCAAAACCCGCGCTTCGTGCACAGAATCGCCGCTTTTGCAAAGTTTTGGCACCACACGTAGGTTCCGTGCACAGAATCGCCGCTTTTGTTCAGTTTGACACAAAACGCGCGTTTCGTGTAAAGAATCGCCGCTTTTGCTCAGTTTTGGCACCGAACGTGCGTTTCACACACCGAATTTCTCCTTTTGCCACAGAACGTGTGTTTTGTGCGCAGAATAGCCGCTTTTGCTCAGTTTTGGCATCACACGTACGTTCCGTGCAGAGAATCGCTGCTTTTGTTCAGTTTGGCACAAAACGCGCGTTTCGTGTAAAGAATCGCTGCTTTTGCTCAGTTTTGGCACCGAACGTGTGTTTCGTGCACAGAATCGCCGCTTTTGCTCAGTTTGGCACAAAACGTGCGCTTCGTCCACAGAATCGCCGCTTTTGCTCAGTTATGGCACAAAACGTGCGTTTCACACACCGAATTGCTCCTTTTGCCACAGAACGTGTGTTTCGTGCACAGAATAGCCGCTTTTGCACAGTTTTGGCACCAAACATGCGTTCCGTGCACAGAATCGCCGCTTTTGTTCAGTTTTTCACAAAACGCGCGTTTCGTGCACAGAATCGCTGCTTTTGCTCAGTTTTGGCACCGAACGTGGGTTTCGTGCACAGAATCGCCGCTTTTGTTCAGTTTGGCACACAACGTGCGCTTCGTCCCCAGAATCGCCGCTTTTGCTCAGTTATGGCACAAAACGTGCTTTTCACGCACCGAATTGCTCCTTTTACCACAAAACGTGTGTTACGTGCACAGAATTAGCCGCTTTTGCTCAGTTTTGGCACCACACGTGCGTTCCGTGCACAGAATCGCCGGTTTTGTTCAGTTTGGCACAAAACGCGCGCTTCGTGCACAGAATCGCCGCTTTTGCTCAGTTATGGCACACAACGTGCGTTTCACACACCGAATTGCTCCTTTTGCCACAGAACGTGCGTTCCGTGCACAGAATCGCCGCTTTTGTTCAGTTTGGCACAAAACGCGCATTTCGTGTAAAGAATCGCCGCTTTTGCTCAGTTTTGGCACAGAACGTGTGTTTCGTGCACAGAATCACGGCTTTTGCTCAGTTTTGGAACAAAACGTTCGTTTCACACACCGAATTGCTCCTTTCGCCACAAAACGTGTGTTTCGTGCACAGAATCGCCGCATTTACTCAGTTTTGGCACAATACGTGCGTTTCGTGCACGGAATCTCCGCTTTTTCTCAGTTTTGGCAGAAAACCAGCGTTTCGTGCTCAGTATCGCCGCTTTTGCTCAGTTTTGGCACCACACGTGCGTTCCGTGCACAGAATCGCCGCTTTTGCTTAGTTTCGGCACAAATCTTGCGTGTCGTGCACAAAATCGCCGCTTTTGCTCAGTTTTGGCACAAAACGTGCGTTTCGTGCACAGAATCGCCGGTTTTGCTCAGTTTTGGCACCACAAGTGCGCTCCTTGCACAGAATCGCCGCTTTTGTTCAGTTTGGCACAAAACGCGGGTTTCGTGTAAAGAATCGCCGCTTTTGCACAGTTATGGCACAAAACGTGCGTTTCTCGCACCGATTTGCTCCCTTTGGCCACAAAACGTGTGTTACGTGCACAGAATCGCCGCTTTTGCTCAGTTCTGGAACAAATCTTGCGTTTCGTGCACAAAATCGCCGCTTTTGCTCAGTTTTGGCACAAAACGTGCGTTTCACGCACCGAATTGCTCCTTTTGCCACAGAACGTGTGTTTCGTGCACAGAATCGCCGCTTTTGCTCAGTTATGGCACAAAACGTGCTTTTCACGCACCGAATTGCTCCTTTTACCACAAAACGTGTGTTACGTGCACAGAATTCGCCGCTTTTGCTCAGTTTTGGCACCACACGTGCGTTCCGTGCACAGAATCGCCGCTTTTGTTCAGTTTGGTACAAAAGGCGCATTTCGTGTGAAGAATCGCCGCTTTTGCTCAGTTTTGGCACAGAACGTGTGTTTCGTGCACAGAATCACGGCTTTCGCTCAGTTTTGGAACAAAAAGTTCGTTTCACACACCGAATTGCTCCTTTCGCCACAAAACGTGTGTTTCGTGCACAGAATCGCCGCATTTACTCAGTTTGGGCACAAAACGTGCGTTTCGTGCACAGAATCGCCGCTGTTTCTCAGTTTTGGCAGAAAACCAGCGTTTCGTGGACAGAACCGCCGCATTAGATCAGTTTTGGCACATTACGTGCGTTTCGTGCTCAGAATCGCCGCTTTTGCTCAGTTTTGGCACAAAACTTGCGTTTCGTGCACAGAATTGCCGCTTTTGCTCAGTTTTGGCGCAAAACGTGTGTTTCGTGCATAGAATCGCCGCTTTTGCTCAGTTTTGGCACCACACGTGCGTTCCGTGCACAGAATCGGCGCTTTTGTTCAGTTTGGCACGAAACGCGCGCTTCGTGCACAGAATCGCCGCTTTTGCTCAGTAATGGCACAAAACGTGCGTTTCACGCACCGAATTGCTCCTTTTGGCACAAAACGTGCGTTTCGTTCACAGAATCGCCGCTTTTGCTCAGTTTTGGCACAAAACCCGCGTTTCGTGCACAGAATCGCCGTTTTGGAGCAAAACCCGCGCTTCGTGCACAGAATCGCCGCTTTTGCAAAGTTTTGGCATCACACGTAGGTTCCGTGCACAGAATCGCCGCTTTTGTTCAGTTTGGCACAAAACGCGCGTTTCGTGTAAAGAATCGCCGCTTTTGTTCAGTTTTGGCACCGAACGTGCGTTTCACACACCGAATTTCTCCTTTTGCCACAGAACGTGTGTTTCGTGCACAGAATAGCCGCTTTTGCACAGTTTTGGCACCAAACATGCGTCCCGTGCACAGAATCGCCGCTTTTGTTCAGATTGGCACAAAACGCGCGTTTCGTGCACAGAATCGCCGCTTTTGCTCAGTTTTGGCACCGAACGTGTGTTTCGTGCACAGAATCGCCGCTTTTGCTCAGTTTTGGCACCACACGTGCGTTCCGTGCACAGAATCGCCGCTTTTGTTCAGTTTGGTACAAAAGGCGCATTTCGTGTGAAGAATCGCCGCTTTTGCTCAGTTTTGGCACAGAACGTGTGTTTCGTGCACAGAATCACGGCTTTCGCTCAGTTTTGGAACAAAAAGTTCGTTTCACACACCGAATTGCTCCTTTCGCCACAAAACGTGTGTTTCGTGCACAGAATCGCCGCATTTACTCAGTTTGGGCACAAAACGTGCGTTTCGTGCACAGAATCGCCGCTGTTTCTCAGTTTTGGCAGAAAACCAGCGTTTCGTGGACAGAACCGCCGCATTAGATCAGTTTTGGCACATTACGTGCGTTTCGTGCTCAGAATCGCCGCTTTTGCTCAGTTTTGGCACAAAACTTGCGTTTCGTGCACAGAATTGCCGCTTTTGCTCAGTTTTGGCGCAAAACGTGTGTTTCGTGCATAGAATCGCCGCTTTTGCTCAGTTTTGGCACCACACGTGCGTTCCGTGCACAGAATCGCCGCTTTTGTTCAGTTTGGCACGAAACGCGCGCTTCGTGCACAGAATCGCCGCTTTTGCTCAGTAATGGCACAAAACGTGCGTTTCACGCACCGAATTGCTCCTTTTGGCACAAAACGTGCGTTTCGTTCACAGAATCGCCGCTTTTGCTCAGTTTTGGCACAAAACCCGCGTTTCGTGCACAGAATCGCCGTTTTGGAGCAAAACCCGCGCTTCGTGCACAGAATCGCCGCTTTTGCAAAGTTTTGGCATCACACGTAGGTTCCGTGCACAGAATCGCCGCTTTTGTTCAGTTTGGCACAAAACGCGCGTTTCGTGTAAAGAATCGCCGCTTTTGTTCAGTTTTGGCACCGAACGTGCGTTTCACACACCGAATTTCTCCTTTTGCCACAGAACGTGTGTTTCGTGCACAGAATAGCCGCTTTTGCACAGTTTTGGCACCAAACATGCGTCCCGTGCACAGAATCGCCGCTTTTGTTCAGATTGGCACAAAACGCGCGTTTCGTGCACAGAATCGCCGCTTTTGCTCAGTTTTGGCACCGAACGTGTGTTTCGTGCACAGAATCGGCGCTTTGGCTCAGTTTGGCACACAACGTGCGCTTCGTCCACAGAATCGCCGCTTTTGCTCAGTTATGGCACAAAACGTTCGTTTCACACACCGAATTGCTCCTTTCGCCACAAAACGTGTGTTTCGTGCACAGAATCGCCGGATTTACTCAGTTTTGGCACAAAACGTGCGTTTCGTGCACAGAATCGCCGCTTTTTCTCAGTTTTGGCAGAAATCCAGCGTTTCGTGCACAGAACCGCCGCATTAGCTCAGTTTTAGCACATTACGTGCGTTTCGTGCTCAGAATCGCCGCTTTTGTTCAGTTCCGGCACAAATCGAGAGTTTCGTGCACAGAATCGCCACTTTTGCAAAGTTTTGGCACCACACGTGCGTTCCGTGCACTGAATCGCCGCTTTTGCTCAGTTTTGGCACAGAACGTGTGTTTCGTGCACAGAATCACGGCTTTTGCTCAGTTTTGGAACAAAACGTTCGTTTCACACACCGAATTGCTCCTTTTGCCACAGAACGTGTGTTTCGTGCACACAATCGCCGCTTTTGCTCAGTTATAGCACAAAACGTGCGTTTCATGAACCGAATTGCTCCTTTTGCCACAAAACGTGTGTTACGTGCACAGAACTGCCGCTTTTGCTCAGTTTGGCACAAAACGCGCGTTTCGTGCACACAATCGCCGCTTTTGCTCAGTTTTGGCACAAAACGTGCGTTTCGTGCACAGAATTCGCCGCTATTGCTCAGTTTTGGCACAAAACGTGCGTTTCACACCCCGAATTGCTCCTTTTGCCACAGAACGTGTGTTACGTGCACAGAATTCGCCGCTTTTGCTCAGTTTTGGCACAAAACGTGCGTTTCACACTCCGAATTACTCCTTTTGCCACAGAACGTGTGTTTCGTGCACAGAATCGCCGCTTTTGCTCAGTTTTGGCACCACACGTGCGTTCCGTGCACAGAATCGCCGCTTTTGTTCAGTTTGGAACAAAACGCGCGTTTCGTGCACAGAATCGCCGCTTTTGCTCAGTTATGGCACAGAACGTGCGTTTCATGCACCGAATTGCTCCTTTTGCCACAGAACGTGTGTTACGTGCACAGAACTGCCGCTTTTGCACAGTTTGGCACAAAACGCGCGTTTCGTGCACAGAATCGCCGCTTTTGCTCAGTTTTGGCACCGAATGTGTGTTTCGTGCACAGAATCGCCGCTTTTGCTCAGTTTTGGCGCAAAACGTGTGTTTCGTGCACAGAATCGCCGCTTTTGCTCAGTTTGGCACAAAACGTGCGCTTCGTGCACAGAATCTGCGCTTTTGCTCAGTTTTGGCACAAAACCCGCGTTTTGTGCACAGAATCGCCGCATTTGCTCAGTTTTGGAACAAAACGTGCGTTTCGTGCACAGAATCAGCGCTTTTGCTCAGTTTTGGCGCAAAACCCGCGGTTCGTGCACAGAATCGTTGCTATTGCTCAGTTTTGGCACAAAACCCGCGTTTCGTGCACAGAACCGCAGCTTCTGCTGTTTTGGCACAGAACGTGCGATACACGCACCGAATTGCTCCTTTTGCCACAGAAGGTGTATTTCCTGCACAGCATCGCCGCTTTTGCTCCGCTTTGGTCCCAAACGTGCGTTTCGTCTCGTTGTGCGTAAAAGTCCCAGCCGCGTATTGCTTCGGTCTCGTTATGCGTACCAGTTCCAGCCGCGTATTGCTTTGGTCTCGTTATTCGTACAAGTTCGAGCCGCGTATTGCTTAGGTCCCGTTATGCGTACAAGTTTCTGCCGCGTACTGCTTTGGTCTCGGTATGCGTACAAGTTCCAGCCGCGGTTTGCTTTGGTCTCGTTATGCGTACAAGACCCAGCCGCGTATTTCTTCGGTCTCGTTTTGCGTACAAGTTCCAGGTACGTATTGCTTCGGTCTCGTCGAGCGCACAAGTTCCAGGTACGTATTGCTTCGCTCTCGTTTAGCGTACAAGATCCAGCGGCGTATTGCTTCGGTCTCGTTATGCGTACAAGTCCCAGCCGCGTATTGCTTCGGTCTCGTCGAGCGTCCAAGTTCCAGCCGAGTATTGCTTCGGTCTCGTCGAGCGTCCAAGTTCCAGCCGTGTAATGCTTCGGTCTCGTTATGCGTACAAATTCCAGGCGCGTATTGCTTCGGTCTCGTCGAGCGATCAGGTTCCAGCAGCGCGTCGCTTCGGTCTCGTCGAGCGTACACGTCCCAGCCGCGTATTGTTTCGGTCTCGTTATGCGTACAAATTGCAGGCGCGTGTTGCTCCGGTCTCGTCGAGCGAACAAGTTCCAGCAGCGCGTTGCTTCGGTCTCGTTATGCGTGCAAGTTCCAGACGCGTATTGCTTCGGTCTCGTTATGCGTACAAGTTCCTGCCGCGTATTGCTTCGGTCTCGTTACGCGTACAAGTCCCAGGCGCGTATAGCTGCGGTTTTCGTTATGCGTACAAGTCCCAGCCGCGTGTTGCTTCGGTCTCGTTATGCGTACAAGTCCCAGCCGTGTATTGCTTCGGTCTCGTCGAGCGTAACAGTTCCAGCCGCGTATTGCTTCGGTCTCGTCGAGTGTACAAGTCCTAGCCGCGTATTGCTTTGGTCTCGTTATGCGTACAAGTTCCAGCGGCGTATTACTTCGGTATCGTAATGCGTGAAAGTCCCAGCCGCGTGTTGCTTCGGTCTCGGTATGCGTGCAAGTTCCAGCCGCGTATTGCTTCGGTCACATCGAGCGTACAAGTCCCAGCCGCGTATTGCTTCGATACCGTTATGCGTACAAGTCCCAGCCGTGTAATGCTTCGGTCTCGTTATGCGTACAAGTTCCAGACGCGTAATACTTCGGTCTCGTTATGCGTTCAAGTTCCAGCCGCGTATTGCTTCGGTCTCGCTTTGCGTACAAGTTCCAGCCTCGTATTGCTTCGGTCTCGTTATGCGTACAAGTTCCAGCAGCGCGTTGCTTCGTTCTCGTTATGCGTGCAAGTTACAACCGCGTAATGCTTCGGTCTCGTTATGCGTGCCACTCCCAGCCGCGTGTTGCTTCGGTCTCGTGGAGCGTACAAGTTCCAGCCGCGTGTTGCTTCGGTCTCGTCGAGCGTACAAGTTCCAGCCGCGTATTGCTTCCGTCTTGTTATTCGTGCAAGTCCCAGCCGCGTAATACTTCGGTCTCGTTATGCGTTCAAGTTCCAGCCGCGTATTGCTTCGGTCTCGCTTTGCGTACAAGTTCCAGCCTCGTATTGCTTCGGTCTCGTTATGCGTACAAGTTCCAGCAGCGCGTTGCTTCGTTCTCGTTATGCGTGCAAGTTACAACCGCGTAATGCTTCGGTCTCGTTATGCGTGCCACTCCCAGCCGCGTGTTGCTTCGGTCTCGTGGAGCGTACAAGTTCCAGCCGCGTGTTGCTTCGGTCTCGTCGAGCGTACAAGTTCCAGCCGCGTATTGCTTCCGTCTTGTTATTCGTGCAAGTCCCAGCCGCGTAATACTTCGGTCTCGTTATGCGTGCCAGTCCCAGCCGCGTGTTGCTTCGGTCTCGTTATGCGTGCAAGTTACAACCGCGTAATGCTTCGGTCTCGTTATGCGTGCCACTCCCAGCCGCGTGTTGCTTCGGTCTCGTGGAGCGTACAAGTTCCAGCCGCGTGTTGCTTCGGTCTCGTCGAGCGTACAAGTTCCAGCCGCGTATTGCTTCCGTCTTGTTATTCGTGCAAGTCCCAGCCGCGTAATACTTCGGTCTCGTTATGCGTTCAAGTTCCAGCCGCGTATTGCTTCGGTCTCGTTATGCGTACAAGTCCCAGCCGTGTAATGCTTCGGTCTCGTTATGCGTACAAGTTCCAGCAGCGCGTTGCTTCGGTCTCGTTATGCGTACAAGTTTCAGCCGCGTGTTGCTTCGGTCTCGTCGAGCGTACAAGTTCCAACAGCGCGTTGCTTCGGTCTCCTTATGCGTGCAAGTTCCAGCCGCGTATTGCTTCGGTCTCGTCGAGCGTGCAAGTCCCAGCCGCGTATTGCTTTGGTCTCGTTATGCGTACAAGTCCGAGCCGCGTATTTCTTCGGTATCGTTATGCGTACAAGTCCCAGCCTCGTGTTGCTTCGGTCTTGTTATGCGTGCAAGTTCCAGCCGCGTATTGCTTCGGTCTCGTTATGCGTACAAGTTCCAGCCGCATGTTGCTTCGGTCTCGTCGGGCGTACAAGTCCCAGCCGCGGATTGCTTTGCTCTCGTTATGCGTACAAGTTCCAGCCACGAATTGCTTCGTTCTCGTTATGCGTGCAAGTTACAACCGCGTAATGCTTCGGTCTCGTTATGCGTGCCAGTCCCAGCAGCGTGTTGCTTCGGTCTCGTGGAGCGTACAAGTTTCAGCCGCGTGTTGCTTCGGTCTCGTCGAGCGTACAAGTTCCAGCCGCGTATTGCTTCGGTCTTGTTATTCGTGCAAGTCCCAGCCGCGTATTGCTTCGGTCTCGTCGAGCGAACAAGTCCCAGCCGCGTGTTGCTTCGGTCTCGTTATGCGTGCCACTCCCAGCCGCGTATTGCTTCGGTATCGTCGGGCGTACGAGTCCCAGCCGCGTGTTGCTTCGGTCTCGTCATGCGTACAAGTTCCAGCCGCGTAATGCTTCGGTCTCTTCTAGCGTTCAATTTTCAGCCCCGTATCGCTTCGGTCTCGTCGAGCGTGCAAGTCCCAGCCGCGTGTTGCTTCGGTCTCGTTTTGCGTGCAAGTTCCTGCCGCGTATTGCTTCCGTCTCGTCGAGCGTACAAGTCCCAGCCAGGTGTTGCTTCGGTCTCGTTATGCGTACAATTTCCAGCCGCGTAATGCTTCGGTCTCGTTATGCGTAGAAGTTCCAGCCACGAATTGCTTCGTTCTCGTTATGCGTGCAAGTTACAACCGCGTAATGCTTCGGTCTCGTTATGCGTGCCAGTCTCAGCCGCGTAATGCTTCGGTCTCGTTATGCGTGCCAGTCCCAGCCACGTGTTGCTTCGGTCTCGTTATGCGTACAAGTTCCAGCCGCGTAATGCTTCGGTCTCGTTATGCGTAGAAGTTCCAGCCACGAATTGCTTCGGTCTCGTTATGCGTGCAAGTTACAACCGCGTAATGCTTCGGTCTCGTTATGCGTGCCAGTTCCAGCCGCGTATTGCTTCGGTCTCGTGGAGCGTACAAGTCCCAGCCGCGTAATCCCTCGGTCTCGTTATGCGTGCAAGTTCCAGCCGCGTATTGCTTCGGTCTCGTCGAGCGTACAAGTTCCAGCCGCGTATTGCTTTGGTCTCGTTATGCCTACAAGTCCCAGCCGCGTAATCCTTCGGTCTCTTCTAGCGTTCAATTTCCAGCCGCGTATCGCTTCGGTCTCGTCGAGCGTACAAGTCCCAGCCGCGTGTTGCTTCGGTCTCGTTATGCGTACAAGTCCCAGCCTCGTGTTGCTTCGGTCTTGTTATGCGTACAAGTTCCAGCCGCGTAATGCTTCGGTCTCGTTATGCGTAGAAGTTCCAGCCACGAATTGCTTCGGTCTCGTTATGCGTGCAAGTTACAACCGCGTAATGCTTCGGTCTCGTTATGCGTGCCAGTTCCAGCCGCGTATTGCTTCGGTCTCGCTATGCGTGCAAGTTCCAGCCGCATGTTGCTTCGGTCCCGTCGAGCGTACAAGTCCCAGCAGCGTATTGCTTTGGTCTCGTGGTGCGTACAAGTCCCAGCCGCGTAATGCTTCGGTCTCGTTATGCGTGCCAGTCCCAGCCACGTGTTGCTTCGGTCTCGTTATGCGTACAAGTTCCAGCCGCGTATTGCTTCGGTCTCGTCGAGCGTACAAGTACCAGCCGCGTATTGCTTTGGTCTCGTTATGCGTACGAGTCCCAGCCGCGTATTGCATCGGTATCGTTATGCGTACAAGTTCCAGCCGCGTAATGCTTCGGTCTCGTTATGCGTGCCAGTGCCAGCCGCGTGTTGCTTCGGTCTCGTTAGGCGTACAAGTTCCAGCCGCGTAATGCTTCGGTCTCGTTATGCGTAGAAGTCTCAGCCACGAATTACTTCGTTCTCGTTATGCGTGCAAGTTACAACCGCGTAATGCTTCGGTCTCGTTATGCGTGCCAGTCCCAGCCGCGTGTTGCCTCGGTCTCGTTATGCGTACAAGTCCCTGCCGCGAATTGCTTTGGTCTCGTTATGCGTACAAGTCCCAGCCGCGTATTGCTTCGGTATCGTTATGCGTACAAGTTCCAGCCGCGTAATGCTTCGGTCTCGTTATGCGTGCCAGTCCCAGACGCGTGTTGCTTCGGTCTCGTTATGCGTACAAGTTCCAGCCGCGTAATCCTTCGGTCTCGTTATGCGTGCAAGTTCCAGCCTCGTATTGCTTCGGTCTCGTCGAGCGTACAAGTTCCAGCCGCGTATTGCTTTGGTCTCGTTATGCGTACAAGTCCCTGCCGCGAATTGCTTTGGTCTCGTTATGCGTACAAGTCCCAGCCGCGTATTGCTTCGGTATCGTTATGCGTACAAGTTCCAGCCGCGTAATGCTTCGGTCTCGTTATGCGTGCCAGTCCCAGCCGCGTGTTGCTTCGGTCTCGTTATGCGTACAAGTTCCAGCCGCGTAATCCTTCGGTCTCGTTATGCGTGCAAGTTCCAGCCGCGTATTGCTTCGGTCTCGTCGAGCGTACAAGTTCCAGCCGCGTATTGCTTTGGTCTCGTTATGCGTACAAGTCCCAGCCGCGTAATCCTTCGGTCTCTTCTAGAGTTCAATTTCCAGCCCCGTATTGCTTCGGTCTCGTCGAGCGTACAAGTCCCAGCCGCGTGTTGCTTCGGTCTCGTTTTGCGTGCGAGTTCCAGCCGCGTATTGCTTCGGTCTCGTTACGCGTACAATCCCAGCCGTGTAATGCTTCGGTCTCGTGGAGCGTACAAGTTCCAGCCGCGTATTGCTTCGGTCTCGTCGAGCGTACACGTCCCAGCCGCGTATTGTTTCGGTCTCGTTATGCGTACAAATTGCAGGCGCGTGTTGCTCCGGTCTCGTCGAGCGAACAAGTTCCAGCAGCGCGTTGCTTCGGTCTCGTTATGCGTGCAAGTTCCAGACGCGTATTGCTTCGGTCTCGTTATGCGTACAAGTTCCTGCCGCGTATTGCTTCGGTCTCGTTACGCGTACAAGTCCCAGGCGCGTATAGCTGCGGTTTTCGTTATGCGTACAAGTCCCAGCCGCGTGTTGCTTCGGTCTCGTTATGCGTACAAGTCCCAGCCGTGTATTGCTTCGGTCTCGTCGAGCGTAACAGTTCCAGCCGCGTATTGCTTCGGTCTCGTCGAGTGTACAAGTCCTAGCCGCGTATTGCTTTGGTCTCGTTATGCGTACAAGTTCCAGCGGCGTATTACTTCGGTATCGTAATGCGTGAAAGTCCCAGCCGCGTGTTGCTTCGGTCTCGGTATGCGTGCAAGTTCCAGCCGCGTATTGCTTCGGTCACATCGAGCGTACAAGTCCCAGCCGCGTATTGCTTCGATACCGTTATGCGTACAAGTCCCAGCCGTGTAATGCTTCGGTCTCGTTATGCGTACAAGTTCCAGACGCGTAATACTTCGGTCTCGTTATGCGTTCAAGTTCCAGCCGCGTATTGCTTCGGTCTCGCTTTGCGTACAAGTTCCAGCCTCGTATTGCTTCGGTCTCGTTATGCGTACAAGTTCCAGCAGCGCGTTGCTTCGTTCTCGTTATGCGTGCAAGTTACAACCGCGTAATGCTTCGGTCTCGTTATGCGTGCCACTCCCAGCCGCGTGTTGCTTCGGTCTCGTGGAGCGTACAAGTTCCAGCCGCGTGTTGCTTCGGTCTCGTCGAGCGTACAAGTTCCAGCCGCGTATTGCTTCCGTCTTGTTATTCGTGCAAGTCCCAGCCGCGTAATACTTCGGTCTCGTTATGCGTTCAAGTTCCAGCCGCGTATTGCTTCGGTCTCGCTTTGCGTACAAGTTCCAGCCTCGTATTGCTTCGGTCTCGTTATGCGTACAAGTTCCAGCAGCGCGTTGCTTCGTTCTCGTTATGCGTGCAAGTTACAACCGCGTAATGCTTCGGTCTCGTTATGCGTGCCACTCCCAGCCGCGTGTTGCTTCGGTCTCGTGGAGCGTACAAGTTCCAGCCGCGTGTTGCTTCGGTCTCGTCGAGCGTACAAGTTCCAGCCGCGTATTGCTTCCGTCTTGTTATTCGTGCAAGTCCCAGCCGCGTAATACTTCGGTCTCGTTATGCGTGCCAGTCCCAGCCGCGTGTTGCTTCGGTCTCGTTATGCGTACAAGTTCCAGCCGCGTAATCCTTCGGTCTCGTTATGCGTACAAGCTCCAGCCGCGTATTGCTTCAGTCTCGTCGAGCGTACAAGTCCCAGCCGCGTATTGCTTCGGTCTCGTCGAGCGTACAAGTTCCAGCCGCGTATTGCTTCGGTCTCGTTATGCGTGCAAGTTACAACCGCGTAATGCTTCGGTCTCGTTATGCGTGCCACTCCCAGCCGCGTGTTGCTTCGGTCTCGTGGAGCGTACAAGTTCCAGCCGCGTGTTGCTTCGGTCTCGTCGAGCGTACAAGTTCCAGCCGCGTATTGCTTCCGTCTTGTTATTCGTGCAAGTCCCAGCCGCGTAATACTTCGGTCTCGTTATGCGTTCAAGTTCCAGCCGCGTATTGCTTCGGTCTCGTTATGCGTACAAGTCCCAGCCGTGTAATGCTTCGGTCTCGTTATGCGTACAAGTTCCAGCAGCGCGTTGCTTCGGTCTCGTTATGCGTACAAGTTTCAGCCGCGTGTTGCTTCGGTCTCGTCGAGCGTACAAGTTCCAACAGCGCGTTGCTTCGGTCTCCTTATGCGTGCAAGTTCCAGCCGCGTATTGCTTCGGTCTCGTCGAGCGTGCAAGTCCCAGCCGCGTATTGCTTTGGTCTCGTTATGCGTACAAGTCCGAGCCGCGTATTTCTTCGGTATCGTTATGCGTACAAGTCCCAGCCTCGTGTTGCTTCGGTCTTGTTATGCGTGCAAGTTCCAGCCGCGTATTGCTTCGGTCTCGTTATGCGTACAAGTTCCAGCCGCATGTTGCTTCGGTCTCGTCGGGCGTACAAGTCCCAGCCGCGGATTGCTTTGCTCTCGTTATGCGTACAAGTTCCAGCCACGAATTGCTTCGTTCTCGTTATGCGTGCAAGTTACAACCGCGTAATGCTTCGGTCTCGTTATGCGTGCCAGTCCCAGCAGCGTGTTGCTTCGGTCTCGTGGAGCGTACAAGTTTCAGCCGCGTGTTGCTTCGGTCTCGTCGAGCGTACAAGTTCCAGCCGCGTATTGCTTCGGTCTTGTTATTCGTGCAAGTCCCAGCCGCGTATTGCTTCGGTCTCGTCGAGCGAACAAGTCCCAGCCGCGTGTTGCTTCGGTCTCGTTATGCGTGCCACTCCCAGCCGCGTATTGCTTCGGTATCGTCGGGCGTACGAGTCCCAGCCGCGTGTTGCTTCGGTCTCGTCATGCGTACAAGTTCCAGCCGCGTAATGCTTCGGTCTCTTCTAGCGTTCAATTTTCAGCCCCGTATCGCTTCGGTCTCGTCGAGCGTGCAAGTCCCAGCCGCGTGTTGCTTCGGTCTCGTTTTGCGTGCAAGTTCCTGCCGCGTATTGCTTCCGTCTCGTCGAGCGTACAAGTCCCAGCCAGGTGTTGCTTCGGTCTCGTTATGCGTACAATTTCCAGCCGCGTAATGCTTCGGTCTCGTTATGCGTAGAAGTTCCAGCCACGAATTGCTTCGTTCTCGTTATGCGTACATGTCCTAGCCGTGTATTGCTTCGGTCTCGCTATGCGTGCAAGTTCCTGCCGCCTGTTGCTTCGGTTTCGTTATTCGTACAAGTCCTAGCCGTGTATTGCTTCGGTCTCGTTATGCGTGCAAGTTCCAGCCGCGTGTTGCTTCGGTCTCGTTATGCGTACAAGTCCCAGCCGTGTAGTGCTTCGGTCTCGTCGAGCGTACAAGTCCCAGCAGCTTATTGCTTTGGTCTCGTGGAGCGTTCAAGTTCCAGCCGCGTATTGTTTTGGTCTCGTTATGCGTGCAAGTTCCATCCGCGTATTGCTTCGGTCTCGTTATGCGTACAAGTCCTTGCCGCGTATTGCTTCGGTCTCGTTATGCGAGCAAGTTCCAGCCGCGTATTGCTTCGGTCTCGTTATGCGTACAAGTCCCAGCCGCGTGTTGCTTCGGTCTCGTTATGCGTACAAATTCCAGGCGCGTATTGCTTCGGTCTCGTCGAGAGAACAAGTTCCAGCAGCGCGTTGCTTCGGTCTCGTTATGCGTGCAAGTACCAGACGCGTATTGCTTCGGTCGCGTCGAGTGTACATGTCCCAGCTGCGTATTGCTTCGGTCGCGTTATGCATACAAGTCCCAGCCGGGTATTACTTCGGTCTCGTCGAGCGTACAAGTTCGAGCAGCGTATTGCTTCGGTCTCGCTATGCGTACAAGTCCCAGCCGCGTATTGCTTCGGTCTCGTCGAGCGTACAAGTTCCAGCCGCGTATTGCTTCGGTCTCGTCGACCGTACAAGTTCCAGGCGCGTATAGCTGCGGTCTCTTTATGCGTACAAGTTCCAGCCCTGTACTGCTTCGATCTCGTTATGCGTACAAGTTCCGGCACTGTACTGCTTCGATCTCGTTATGCGTACAAGTTTCATCCGCGTAGTCCTTCGGTCTCTTCGAGCGTACAAGTTCCAGCCGCGTATTGCTTCGGTCTCGTCGAGCGAACAAGTTCCAGCCGCGTATTGCTTCGGTCTCGTTATGCGTACAAGTTCCAGCCGCGTGTGGCTTCGGTCTCGGTATGCGTGTAAGTTCCAGCCGCGTATTGCTTCGGTCTCGTTATGCGTACAAGTCCCAGCCGTGTATTGCTTCGGTCTCGTCGAGCGTACAAGTTACAGCCGCGTATTCCTTTGGGCTCGTTATGCGTACAAGCCCCAGCCGCGTAATCCTTCGGTCTCTTCGAGCGTACAAGTTCCAGCCGCGTATTGCTTCGGTCTCGATACGCGTGCAAGTTCCAGCCGAGTATTACTCCGGTCTCGTCGAGCCTACAAGTGCCAGCCGCGTATTGCTTCGGTCTCGTTATGCGCACAAGTCCCAGACGCGTAATCCTTCGGTCTCTTCGAGCGTACAAGTTCCAGCCGCGTATTGCTTCGGTCTCGTCGAACATACAAGTTCCAGCCGTGTATTGCTTCGGTTTCGTCGAGCCTACAAGTCCCAGCCGCGTATTGCTTCGGTCTCGTTATGCGTACAAGTCCCAGCCGCGTAATCCTTCGGTCTCTTCGAGCGTACAAGTTCCAGCGCGAATTGCTTCGGTCACGATACGCGTACAAGTCCCAGCCGTGTAATGCTTCGGTCTCGTGGATCGTACCAGTTCCAGCCGCGTATTGCTTCGGTCTCGTCGAGCGTACAAGTTCCAGCCGCGTATTGCTTCGGTTTCGTCGAGCCTACAAGTCCCAGCCGCGTATTGCTTCGGTCTCGTTATGCGTACAAGTCCCAGCCGCGTGTTGCTTCGGTCTCGTTATGCATACAAATTCCAGGCGCGTATTGCTTCGGTCTCGTCGAGCGAACAAGTTCCAGCAGCGCGTTTCTTCGGTCTCGTTATGCGTGCAAGTTCCAGACACGTATTGCTTCGGTCGCGTCGAGTGTACATGTCCCAGCTGCGTATTGCTTCGGTCGCGTTATGCATACAAGTCCCAGCCGTGTACTGCTTCGGTCTCGTCGAGTGTACAAATTCCAGGCGCGTATTGCTTCGGTTTCGTCGAGCGTACAAGTTCGAGCAGCGTGTTGCTTCGGTCTCGTTATGCGTACAAATTCCAGGCGCGTATTGCTTCGGTATCGTCGAGCGTACAAATTCCAGGCGCGTATTGCTTCGGTCTCGTCGAGCGAACAAGTTCCAGCAGCGCGTTTCTTCGGTCTCGTTATGCGTGCAAGTTCCAGACACGTATCGTTTCGGTCGCGTCGAGTGTACATGTCCCAGCTGCGTATTGCTTCGGTCGCGTTATGCATACAAGTCCCAGCCGTGTATTGCTTCGGTCTCGTTATGCGTACAACTTCCAGCCGCGTGTTGCTTCTTTCTCGTTATGCGTGTAAGTTCCAGCCGCGTATTGCTTCGGTCTCGTTTTGCGTACAAGTTCCAGCCGCGTATTGCTTCGGTCTCGTCGAGCGTATAAGTTACAGCCGCGTATTGCTTCGGTCTCGTCGAGCGTACAAGTTGCAGCCGCGTATTACTTTGGTCTCGTTGTGCGTACAAGTCCCAGCCGCGTAATCCTTCGGTCTCTTCGAGCGTACAAGTTCCAGCCGCGTATTGCTTCGGTCTCGATACGCGTGCAAGTTCCAGCTGCGTATTGCTTCGGTCTCGTCGAGCCTACAAGTCCCAGCCGCGTATTGCTTCGGTCTCGTTATGCGTACAAGTCCCAGCCGCGTAATCCTTCGGTCCCTTCGAGCGTACAAGTTCCAGCCGCGTATTGCTTCCGTCTCGTTCCGCGTACAAATCCCAGCCGTGTAATGCTTCGGTCTCGTTATGCGTACAAGTCCCAGCTGCGTATTGCTTCGGTCTCGTAGAGCCTACAAGTCCCAGCCGCGTATTGCTTCGGTCTCGTTATGCGTACAAGTCCCAGCCGCGTATTGTTTCGGTCTCGTCGAGCGTACAAGTCCCAGCCGGGTATAGCTTTGGTCTCGTTATGCGTGCAAGTTCCAACCGCGTACTGCTTCGGTCTCGTCGAGCCTGCAAGTCCCAGCCGCGTATTGCTTCGGTCTCGTTATGCGTACAAGTCCCAGCCGCGTATTACTTTGTTCTGGTTATGCGTACAAGTCCCAGCCGCGTATTGCTTCGGTCTCGTCGAGCGTACAAGTTCGAGCAGCGTATTGCTTCGGTCTCGTTATGCGTACAAGTCCCAGCCGTGTATTGCTTCGGTCTCGTTATGCGTGCAAGTTCCAGCCGCGTATTGCTTCGGTCTCGTCGAGCGTGCAAGTTCCAGCCGCGTGTTTCTTCGGTCTCGTTATGCGTACAAGTTCCAGCCACGTATTGCTTCGGTCTCGTGGAGCGTACAAGTTCCAGCCGCGTATTGCTTCAGTCTCGCCGAGCGTACAACTCCCAGCCGCGTATTGCTTCGATCTAGTGGAGCGTACAAGTTCCAGCTGCGCGTTGCTTCGGTCTCGTTATGCGTGCAAGTTCCAGACACGTATTGTTTCGGTCGGGTCGAGTGTACATGTCCCAGCTGCGTATTGCTTCGGTCGCGTTATGCATACAAGTCCCAGCCGTGTATTGCTTCGGTCTCGTTATGCGTACAACTTCCAGCCGCGTATTGCTTCCGTCTCGTTACGCGTACAAATCCCAGCCGTGTAATGCTTCGGTCTCGTTATGCGTACAAGTCCCAGCTGCGTATTGCTTCGGTCTCGTAGAGCCTACAAGTCCCAGCCGCGTATTGCTTCGGTCTCGTTATGCGCACAAGTCCGAGCCCCGTAATCCCTCGGTCTCTTCGAGCGTACAAGTTCCAGCCGCGTATTGCTTCGGGCTCGTTATGCGTACAAGTTCCAGGAGCGGTCTGCTTCGGTCTCGTCGAGCGTACAAGTTACAGCCGCGTATTACTTTGGTCTCGTAATGCGTACAAGTCCCAGCCGCGTAATCCTTCGGTATCTTCGAGCGTACAAGTTCCAGCCGCGTATTGCTTCGGTCTCGATACGCGTGCAAGTTCCTGCTGCGTATTGCTTCGGTCTCGTCGAGCCTACAAGTCCCAGCCGCGTATTGCTTCGGTCTCGTTATGCGTACAAGTCCCAGCCGCGTAATCCTTCGGTCCCTTCGAGCGTACAAGTTCCAGCCGCGTATTGCTTCGGTCTCGTTACGCGTACAAATCCCAGCCGTGTAATGCTTCGGTCTCGTTATGCGTACATGTCCCAGCCGCGTATTGCTTCGGTCTCGCAGAGCCTACAAGTCCCAGCCGGGTATTGCTTCGGTCTCGTTATGCGTACAAGTCCCAGCCGCGTAATCCTTCAGTCTCTGCGAGCGTACAAGTTCCTGCCGCGTATTGCTTCGGTCTCGTTACGCGTACAAGTTCCAGCCGCGTATTGCTTCGGTCTCGTCGAGCGTACAAGTTCCAGCCGCGTATTGCTTCGGTCTCGTCGAGCCTACAAGTCCCAGTCGCGTATTCCTTTGGTCTCGTTATGCGCACAAGTCCCAGCCCCGTAATCCTTCGGTCTCTTCGAGCGTACAAGTTCCAGCCGAGTATTGCTTCGGTCTCGATACGCGTGCAAGATCCAGCCGCGTATTGCTTCGGTCTCGTCGAGCGTACAAGTTCGAGCAGCGTATTGCTTCGGTCTCGTTATGCGTACAAGTCCCAGCCGTGTATTGCTTCGGTCTCGTCGAGCGTACAAGTTCCAGCCGCGTATTGCTGCGGTCTCGTTATGCGTGCAAGTTCCAGTCGCGTATTGCTTCGGACTCGTTATGCGTACAAGTTCCAGCCGCGTATTGCTTCGGTCTCGTCGAGCGTACAAGTCCCAGCAGCGTATTGCTTTGGTCTCGTTATGCGTACAAGTCCCAGCCGCGTATTGCTTCGGTGTCGTTATGCGTACAAGTCCCAGTCGTGTCTTGCTTCGGCCTCGTTATGCGTACAAGTTCCAGCCGCGTGTGGCTTCGGTCTCGTTATGCGTACAAGTTCCAGCCGCGTAATGCTTCGGTCTCGTTATGCGTACAAGTTCCAGCCGCGAGTTGCTTCGGTCTCGTTATGCGTACACGTTCCAGCCGTGTATTGCTTCGGTTTCGTCGAGCGTACAAGTTCCAGCCACGTATTGCTTCGGTCTCGTGGAGCATACAAGACCCAGGCGCGTATAGCAGCGGACTCGTTATGCGTTCGAGTTCCAGCCGCGTATTGCTTCGATCCCGTTATGCGTACAAGTCCCAGCCGCGTATTGCTTCGGCCTCGTTATGCGTCCAAGTTCCAGCCGCGTATTGCTTAGCTCTCGTTACACGAACAAGTTCCAGCCGTGTATTGCTTCGGTCTCGTCGAGCGTACAAGTTCGAGCAGCGTATTGCTTCGGTCTCGTTATGCGTACAAGTCCCAGCCGTGTATTGCTTCGGTCTCGTCGAGCGTACAAGTTCCAGCCGCGTATTGCTGCGGTCTCGTTATGCGTGCAAGTTCCAGTCGCGTATTGCTTCGGACTCGTTATGCGTACATGTCCTAGCCGTGTATTGCTTCGGTCTCGTTATGCGTGCAAGTTCCTGCCGCCTGTTGCTTCGGTTTCGTTATTCGTACAAGTCCTAGCCGTGTATTGCTTCGGTCTCGTTATGCGTGCAAGTTCCAGCCGCGTGTTGCTTCGGTCTCGTTATGCGTACAAGTCCCAGCCGTGTAGTGCTTCGGTCTCGTCGAGCGTACAAGTTCCAGCCGTGTATTGCTTCGGTCTCGTTATGCGTACAACTTCCAGCCGCGTGTTGCTTCTTTCTCGTTATGCGTGTAAGTTCCAGCCGCGTATTGCTTCGGTCTCGTTATGCGTACAAGTTCCAGCCGCGTATTGCTTCGGTCTCTTCGAGCGTACAAGTTCCAGCCGCGTATTGCTTCGGTCTCGATACGCGTGCAAGTTCCAGCTGCGTATTGCTTCGGTCTCGTCGAGCCTACAAGTCCCAGCCGCGTATTGCTTCGGTCTCGTTATGCGTACAAGTCCCAGCCGCGTAATCCTTCGGTCCCTTCGAGCGTACAAGTTCCAGCCGCGTATTGCTTCCGTCTCGTTACGCGTACAAATCCCAGCCGTGTAATGCTTCGGTCTCGTCGAGCGTACAAGTTCCAGCCGTGTATTGCTTCGGTCTCGTTATGCGTACAACTTCCAGCCGCGTGTTGCTTCTTTCTCGTTATGCGTGTAAGTTCCAGCCGCGTATTGCTTCGGTCTCGTTATGCGTACAAGTTCCAGCCGCGTATTGCTTCGGTCTCTTCGAGCGTACAAGTTCCAGCCGCGTATTGCTTCGGTCTCGATACGCGTGCAAGTTCCAGCTGCGTATTGCTTCGGTCTCGTCGAGCCTACAAGTCCCAGCCGCGTATTGCTTCGGTCTCGTTATGCGTACAAGTCCCAGCCGCGTAATCCTTCGGTCCCTTCGAGCGTACAAGTTCCAGCCGCGTATTGCTTCCGTCTCGTTACGCGTACAAATCCCAGCCGTGTAATGCTTCGGTCTCGTTATGCGTACAAGTCCCAGCTGCGTATTGCTTCGGTCTCGTAGAGCCTACAAGTCCCAGCCGCGTATTGCTTCGGTCTCGTTATGCGTACAAGTCCCAGCCGCGTATTGTTTCGGTCTCGTCGAGCGTACAAGTCCCAGCCGGGTATAGCTTTGGTCTCGTTATGCGTGCAAGTTCCAACCGCGTACTGCTTCGGTCTCGTCGAGCCTGCAAGTCCCAGCCGCGTATTGCTTCGGTCTCGTTATGCGTACAAGTCCCAGCCGCGTAATCCTTCGGTCTCTGCGAGCGTACAAGTTCCAGCCGCGTATTGCTTCGGTCTCGATACGCGTGCAAGTTCCTGCTGCGTATTGCTTCGGTCTCGTCGAGCCTACAAGTCCCAGCCGCGTATTGCTTCGGTCTCGTTATGCGTACAAGTCCCAGCCGCGTAATCCTTCGGTCCCTTCGAGCGTACAAGTTCCAGCCGCGTATTGCTTCGGTCTCGTTACGCGTACAAATCCCAGCCGTGTAATGCTTCGGTCTCGTTATGCGTACATGTCCCAGCCGCGTATTGCTTCGGTCTCGCAGAGCCTACAAGTCCCAGCCGGGTATTGCTTCGGTCTCGTTATGCGTACAAGTCCCAGCCGCGTAATCCTTCAGTCTCTGCGAGCGTACAAGTTCCTGCCGCGTATTGCTTCGGTCTCGTTACGCGTACAAGTTCCAGCCGCGTATTGCTTCGGTCTCGTCGAGCGTACAAGTTCCAGCCGCGTATTGCTTCGGTCTCGTCGAGCCTACAAGTCCCAGTCGCGTATTCCTTTGGTCTCGTTATGCGCACAAGTCCCAGCCCCGTAATCCTTCGGTCTCTTCGAGCGTACAAGTTCCAGCCGAGTATTGCTTCGGTCTCGATACGCGTGCAAGATCCAGCCGCGTATTGCTTCGGTCTCGTCGAGCGTACAAGTTCGAGCAGCGTATTGCTTCGGTCTCGTTATGCGTACAAGTCCCAGCCGTGTATTGCTTCGGTCTCGTCGAGCGTACAAGTTCCAGCCGCGTATTGCTGCGGTCTCGTTATGCGTGCAAGTTCCAGTCGCGTATTGCTTCGGACTCGTTATGCGTACAAGTTCCAGCCGCGTATTGCTTCGGTCTCGTCGAGCGTACAAGTCCCAGCAGCGTATTGCTTTGGTCTCGTTATGCGTACAAGTCCCAGCCGCGTATTGCTTCGGTGTCGTTATGCGTACAAGTCCCAGTCGTGTCTTGCTTCGGCCTCGTTATGCGTACAAGTTCCAGCCGCGTGTGGCTTCGGTCTCGTTATGCGTACAAGTTCCAGCCGCGTAATGCTTCGGTCTCGTTATGCGTACAAGTTCCAGCCGCGAGTTGCTTCGGTCTCGTTATGCGTACACGTTCCAGCCGTGTATTGCTTCGGTTTCGTCGAGCGTACAAGTTCCAGCCACGTATTGCTTCGGTCTCGTGGAGCATACAAGACCCAGGCGCGTATAGCAGCGGACTCGTTATGCGTTCGAGTTCCAGCCGCGTATTGCTTCGATCCCGTTATGCGTACAAGTCCCAGCCGCGTATTGCTTCGGCCTCGTTATGCGTCCAAGTTCCAGCCGCGTATTGCTTAGCTCTCGTTACACGAACAAGTTCCAGCCGTGTATTGCTTCGGTCTCGTCGAGCGTACAAGTTCGAGCAGCGTATTGCTTCGGTCTCGTTATGCGTACAAGTCCCAGCCGTGTATTGCTTCGGTCTCGTCGAGCGTACAAGTTCCAGCCGCGTATTGCTGCGGTCTCGTTATGCGTGCAAGTTCCAGTCGCGTATTGCTTCGGACTCGTTATGCGTACATGTCCTAGCCGTGTATTGCTTCGGTCTCGTTATGCGTGCAAGTTCCTGCCGCCTGTTGCTTCGGTTTCGTTATTCGTACAAGTCCTAGCCGTGTATTGCTTCGGTCTCGTTATGCGTGCAAGTTCCAGCCGCGTGTTGCTTCGGTCTCGTTATGCGTACAAGTCCCAGCCGTGTAGTGCTTCGGTCTCGTCGAGCGTACAAGTTCCAGCCGTGTATTGCTTCGGTCTCGTTATGCGTACAACTTCCAGCCGCGTGTTGCTTCTTTCTCGTTATGCGTGTAAGTTCCAGCCGCGTATTGCTTCGGTCTCGTTATGCGTACAAGTTCCAGCCGCGTATTGCTTCGGTCTCTTCGAGCGTACAAGTTCCAGCCGCGTATTGCTTCGGTCTCGATACGCGTGCAAGTTCCAGCTGCGTATTGCTTCGGTCTCGTCGAGCCTACAAGTCCCAGCCGCGTATTGCTTCGGTCTCGTTATGCGTACAAGTCCCAGCCGCGTAATCCTTCGGTCCCTTCGAGCGTACAAGTTCCAGCCGCGTATTGCTTCCGTCTCGTTACGCGTACAAATCCCAGCCGTGTAATGCTTCGGTCTCGTCGAGCGTACAAGTTCCAGCCGTGTATTGCTTCGGTCTCGTTATGCGTACAACTTCCAGCCGCGTGTTGCTTCTTTCTCGTTATGCGTGTAAGTTCCAGCCGCGTATTGCTTCGGTCTCGTTATGCGTACAAGTTCCAGCCGCGTATTGCTTCGGTCTCTTCGAGCGTACAAGTTCCAGCCGCGTATTGCTTCGGTCTCGATACGCGTGCAAGTTCCAGCTGCGTATTGCTTCGGTCTCGTCGAGCCTACAAGTCCCAGCCGCGTATTGCTTCGGTCTCGTTATGCGTACAAGTCCCAGCCGCGTAATCCTTCGGTCCCTTCGAGCGTACAAGTTCCAGCCTCGTATTGCTTCCGTCTCGTTACGCGTACAAATCCCAGCCGTGTAATGCTTCGGTCTCGTTATGCGTACAAGTCCCAGCTGCGTATTGCTTCGGTCTCGTAGAGCCTACAAGTCCCAGCCGCGTATTGCTTCGGTCTCGTTATGCGTACAAGTCCCAGCCGCGTATTGTTTCGGTCTCGTCGAGCGTACAAGTCCCAGCCGGGTATAGCTTTGGTCTCGTTATGCGTGCAAGTTCCAACCGCGTACTGCTTCGGTCTCGTCGAGCCTGCAAGTCCCAGCCGCGTATTGCTTCGGTCTCGTTATGCGTACAAGTCCCAGCCGCGTAATCCTTCGGTCTCTGCGAGCGTACAAGTTCGTGCCGCGTATTGCTTCGGTCTCGTTACGCGTACAAGTCCCAGCCGCGTATTGCTTCGGTCTCGTTATGCGTACAAGTCCAAGACGCGTAATCCTTCGGTCTCTGCGAGCGTACAAGTCCCAGCCGCGTATTGCTTCGGTCTCGTTATGCGTACAAGTCCCAGCCGCGTATTACTTTGTTCTGGTTATGCGTACAAGTCCCAGCCGCGTATTGCTTCGGTCTCGTCGAGCGTACAAGTTCGAGCAGCGTATTGCTTCGGTCTCGTTATGCGTACAAGTCCCAGCCGTGTATTGCTTCGGTCTCGTTATGCGTGCAAGTTCCAGCCGCGTATTGCTTCGGTCTCGTCGAGCGTGCAAGTTCCAGCCGCGTGTTTCTTCGGTCTCGTTATGCGTACAAGTTCCAGCCACGTATTGCTTCGGTCTCGTGGAGCGTACAAGTTCCAGCCGCGTATTGCTTCAGTCTCGCCGAGCGTACAACTCCCAGCCGCGTATTGCTTCGATCTAGTGGAGCGTACAAGTTCCAGCTGCGCGTTGCTTCGGTCTCGTTATGCGTGCAAGTTCCAGACACGTATTGTTTCGGTCGCGTCGAGTGTACATGTCCCAGCTGCGTATTGCTTCGGTCGCGTTATGCATACAAGTCCCAGCCGTGTATTGCTTCGGTCTCGTTATGCGTACAACTTCCAGCCGCGTGTTGCTTCTTTCTCGTTATGCGTGTAAGTTCCAGCCGCGTATTGCTTCGGTCTCGTTATGCGTACAAGTACCAGCCGCGTATTGCTTCGGTCTCGTCGAGCGTATAAGTTACAGCCGCGTATTGCTTCGGTCTCGTCGAGCGTACAAGTTGCAGCCGCGTATTACTTTGGTCTCGTTGTGCGTACAAGTCCCAGCCGCGTAATCCTTCGGTCTCTTCGAGCGTACAAGTTCCAGCCGCGTATTGCTTCGGTCTCGATACGCGTGCAAGTTCCAGCTGCGTATTGCTTCGGTCTCGTCGAGCCTACAAGTCCCAGCCGCGTATTGCTTCGGTCTCGTTATGCGTACAAGTCCCAGCCGCGTAATCCTTCGGTCCCTTCGAGCGTACAAGTTCCAGCCGCGTATTGCTTCCGTCTCGTTACGCGTACAAATCCCAGCCGTGTAATGCTTCGGTCTCGTTATGCGTACAAGTCCCAGCTGCGTATTGCTTCGGTCTCGTAGAGCCTACAAGTCCCAGCCGCGTATTGCTTCGGTCTCGTTATGCGCACAAGTCCGAGCCCCGTAATCCCTCGGTCTCTTCGAGCGTACAAGTTCCAGCCGCGTATTGCTTCGGGCTCGTTATGCGTACAAGTTCCAGGAGCGGTCTGCTTCGGTCTCGTCGAGCGTACAAGTTACAGCCGCGTATTACTTTGGTCTCGTAATGCGTACAAGTCCCAGCCGCGTAATCCTTCGGTATCTTCGAGCGTACAAGTTCCAGCCGCGTATTGCTTCGGTCTCGATACGCGTGCAAGTTCCTGCTGCGTATTGCTTCGGTCTCGTCGAGCCTACAAGTCCCAGCCGCGTATTGCTTCGGTCTCGTTATGCGTACAAGTCCCAGCCGCGTAATCCTTCGGTCCCTTCGAGCGTACAAGTTCCAGCCGCGTATTGCTTCGGTCTCGTTACGCGTACAAATCCCAGCCGTGTAATGCTTCGGTCTCGTTATGCGTACATGTCCCAGCCGCGTATTGCTTCGGTCTCGCAGAGCCTACAAGTCCCAGCCGGGTATTGCTTCGGTCTCGTTATGCGTACAAGTCCCAGCCGCGTAATCCTTCAGTCTCTGCGAGCGTACAAGTTCCTGCCGCGTATTGCTTCGGTCTCGTTACGCGTACAAGTTCCAGCCGCGTATTGCTTCGGTCTCGTCGAGCGTACAAGTTCCAGCCGCGTATTGCTTCGGTCTCGTCGAGCCTACAAGTCCCAGTCGCGTATTCCTTTGGTCTCGTTATGCGCACAAGTCCCAGCCCCGTAATCCTTCGGTCTCTTCGAGCGTACAAGTTCCAGCCGAGTATTGCTTCGGTCTCGATACGCGTGCAAGATCCAGCCGCGTATTGCTTCGGTCTCGTCGAGCGTACAAGTTCGAGCAGCGTATTGCTTCGGTCTCGTTATGCGTACAAGTCCCAGCCGCGTATTGCTTCGGTCTCGTTATGCGTCCAAGTTCCAGCCGCGTATTGCTTAGCTCTCGTTACACGAACAAGTTCCAGCCGTGTATTGCTTCGGTCTCGTCGAGCGTACAAGTTCGAGCAGCGTATTGCTTCGGTCTCGTTATGCGTACAAGTCCCAGCCGTGTATTGCTTCGGTCTCGTCGAGCGTACAAGTTCCAGCCGCGTATTGCTGCGGTCTCGTTATGCGTGCAAGTTCCAGTCGCGTATTGCTTCGGACTCGTTATGCGTACATGTCCTAGCCGTGTATTGCTTCGGTCTCGTTATGCGTGCAAGTTCCTGCCGCCTGTTGCTTCGGTTTCGTTATTCGTACAAGTCCTAGCCGTGTATTGCTTCGGTCTCGTTATGCGTGCAAGTTCCAGCCGCGTGTTGCTTCGGTCTCGTTATGCGTACAAGTCCCAGCCGTGTAGTGCTTCGGTCTCGTCGAGCGTACAAGTTCCAGCCGCGTATTGCTTCGGTCTCGTTATGCGTACAAGTTCCAGCCGCGTGTGGCTTCGGTCTCGTTATGCGTGTAAGTTCCAGCCGCATATTGCTTCGGTCTCGTTATGCGTACAAGTCCCAGCCGTGTATTGCTGCGGTCTCGTTATGCGTACAAGTCCCAGCCGTGTATTGCTTCGGTCTCGTCGAGCGTACAAGTTACAGCCGCGTATTCCTTTGGGCTCGTTATGCGTTCAAGCCCCAGCCGCGTAATCCTTCGGTCTCTTCGAGCGTACAAGTTCCAGCCGCGTATTGCTTCGGTCTCGATACGCGTGCAAGATCCAGCCGCGTATTGCTTCGGTCTCGTCGAGCGTACAAGTTCGAGCAGCGTATTGCTTCGGTCTCGTTATGCGTACAAGTCCCAGCCGTGTATTGCTTCGGTCTCGTCGAGCGTACAAGTTCCAGCCGCGTATTGCTGCGGTCTCGTTATGCGTGCAAGTTCCAGTCGCGTATTGCTTCGGACTCGTTATGCGTACAAGTTCCAGCCGCGTATTGCTTCGGTCTCGTCGAGCGTACAAGTCCCAGCAGCGTATTGCTTTGGTCTCGTTATGCGTACAAGTCCCAGCCGCGTATTGCTTCGGTGTCGTTATGCGTACAAGTCCCAGTCGTGTCTTGCTTCGGCCTCGTTATGCGTACAAGTTCCAGCCGCGTGTGGCTTCGGTCTCGTTATGCGTACAAGTTCCAGCCGCGTAATGCTTCGGTCTCGTTATGCGTACAAGTTCCAGCCGCGAGTTGCTTCGGTCTCGTTATGCGTACACGTTCCAGCCGTGTATTGCTTCGGTTTCGTCGAGCGTACAAGTTCCAGCCACGTATTGCTTCGGTCTCGTGGAGCATACAAGTCCCAGGCGCGTATAGCAGCGGACTCGTTATGCGTTCGAGTTCCAGCCGCGTATTGCTTCGATCCCGTTATGCGTACAAGTCCCAGCCGCGTATTGCTTCGGTCTCGTTATGCGTCCAAGTTCCAGCCGCGTATTGCTTAGCTCTCGTTACACGAACAAGTTCCAGCCGTGTATTGCTTCGGTCTCGTCGAGCGTACAAGTTCGAGCAGCGTATTGCTTCGGTCTCGTTATGCGTACAAGTCCCAGCCGTGTATTGCTTCGGTCTCGTCGAGCGTACAAGTTCCAGCCGCGTATTGCTGCGGTCTCGTTATGCGTGCAAGTTCCAGTCGCGTATTGCTTCGGACTCGTTATGCGTACATGTCCTAGCCGTGTATTGCTTCGGTCTCGTTATGCGTGCAAGTTCCTGCCGCCTGTTGCTTCGGTTTCGTTATTCGTACAAGTCCTAGCCGTGTATTGCTTCGGTCTCGTTATGCGTGCAAGTTCCAGCCGCGTGTTGCTTCGGTCTCGTTATGCGTACAAGTCCCAGCCGTGTAGTGCTTCGGTCTCGTCGAGCGTACAAGTTCCAGCCGCGTATTGCTTCGGTCCCGTTATGCGTACAAGTTCCAGCCGCGTGTGGCTTCGGTCTCGTTATGCGTGTAAGTTCCAGCCGCATATTGCTTCGGTCTCGTTATGCGTACAAGTCCCAGCCGTGTATTGCTGCGGTCTCGTTATGCGTACAAGTCCCAGCCGTGTATTGCTTCGGTCTCGTCGAGCGTACAAGTTACAGCCGCGTATTCCTTTGGGCTCGTTATGCGTTCAAGCCCCAGCCGCGTAATCCTTCGGTCTCTTCGAGCGTACAAGTTCCAGCCGCGTATTGCTTCGGTCTCGATACGCGTGCAAGTTCCAGCCGAGTATTACTCCGGTCTCGTCGAGCCTACAAGTCCCAGCCGCGTATTGCTTCGGTCTCGTTATGCGCACAAGTCCCAGACGCATAATCCTTCGGTCTCTTCGAGCGTACAAGTTCCAGCCGCGTATTGCTTCGGTCTCGTCGAACATACAAGTTCCAGCCGTGTATTGCTTCGGTTTCGTCGAGCCTACAAGTCCCAGCCGCGTATTGCTTCGGTCTCTTCGAGCGTACAAGTTCCAGCGCGAATTGCTTCGGTCACGATACGCGTACAAGTCCCAGCCGTGTAATGCTTCGGTCTCGTGGATCGTACCAGTTCCAGCCGCGTATTGCTTCGGTCTCGTCGAGCGTACAAGTTCCAGCCGTGTATTGCTTCGGTTTCGTCGAGCCTACAAGTCCCAGCCGCGTATTGCTTCGGTCTCGTTATGCGTACAAGTCCCAGCCGCGTGTTGCTTCGGTCTCGTTTTGCATACAAATTCCAGGCGCGTATTGCTTCGGTCTCGTCGAGCGAACAAGTTCCAGCAGCGCGTTTCTTCGGTCTCGTTATGCGTGCAAGTTCCAGACACGTATTGCTTCGGTCGCGTCGAGTGTACATGTCCCAGCTGCGTATTGCTTCGGTCGCGTTATGCATACAAGTCCCAGCCGTGTACTGCTTCGGTCTCGTCGAGCGTACAAATTCCAGGCGCGTATTGCTTCGGTTTCGTCGAGCGTACAAGTTCGAGCAGCGTGTTGCTTCGGTCTCGTTATGCGTACAAATTCCAGGCGCGTATTGCTTCGGTCTCGTCGAGCGTACAAATTCCAGGCGCGTATTGCTTCGGTCTCGTCGAGCGAACAAGTTCCAGCAGCGCGTTTCTTCGTTCTCGTTATGCGTGCAAGTTCCAGACACGTATTGTTTCGGTCGCGTCGAGTGTACATGTCCCAGCTGCGTATTGCTTCGGTCGCGTTATGCATACAAGTCCCAGCCGTGTATTGCTTCGGTCTCGTTATGCGTACAACTTCCAGCCGCGTGTTGCTTCTTTCTCGTTATGCGTGTAAGTTCCAGCCGCGTATTGCTTCGGTCTCGTTATGCGTACAAGTTCCAGCCGCGTATTGCTTCGGTCTCGACGAGCGTATAAGTTACAGCCGCGTATTGCTTCGGTCTCGTCGAGCGTACAAGTTCCAGCCGCGTATTGCTTCGGTCTCGTTATGCGTACAGGTCCCAGCCGTGTATTGCTTCGGTCTCGTCGAGCGTACAAGTTCGAGCAGCGTATTGCTTCGGTCTCGTTATGCGTACAAGTCCCAGCCGTGTATTGCTTCGGTCTCGTCGAGCGTACAAGTTCGATCAGCGTGTTGCTTCGGTCTCGTTATGCGTACAACTCCCAGCCGCGTATTCCTTCGGTCTCGTAGAGCCTACAAGTTCCAGCCGCGTATTGCTTCGGTCTCGTTACGCGTACAAATCCCAGCCGTGTAATGCTACGGTCTCGTTATGCGTACAACTCCCAGCCGCGTATTCCTTCGGTCTCGTAGAGCCTACAAGTCCCAGCCGCGTATTGCTTCGGTCTCGTTATGCGTACAAGTCCCAGCCGCGTAATCCTTCGGTCTCTTCGATTGTACAAGTTCCAGCCGCGTATTGTTTCGGTCTCGTCGAGTGAACAAGTTCCAGCAGCGCGTTGCTTTGGTCCCGTTATGCGTGCAAGTTCCAGACGCGTATAGCTGCGGTCTCGTTATTCGTAGAAGTTCCAGCCCTGTACTGTTTCGATCTCGTTATGCGTGCAAGTTCCAGCCGCGTATTGCTTCGGTCTCGTCGAGCGTACAAGTCCCAGCCGCGTATTGCTTTGGTCTCGTTATGCGTGTAAGTTCCAGCCGCGTATTGCTTCGGTCTCGTTATGCGTACAAGTTCCAGCCGCGTATTGCTTCGGTCTCGACGAGCGTATAAGTTACAGCCGCGTATTGCTTCGGTCTCGTCGAGCGTACAAGTTCCAGCCGCGTATTGCTTCGGTCTCGTTATGCGTACAGGTCCCAGCCGTGTATTGCTTCGGTCTCGTCGAGCGTACAAGTTCGAGCAGCGTATTGCTTCGGTCTCGTTATGCGTACAAGTCCCAGCCGTGTATTGCTTCGGTCTCGTCGAGCGTACAAGTTCGATCAGCGTGTTGCTTCGGTCTCGTTATGCGTACAACTCCCAGCCGCGTATTCCTTCGGTCTCGTAGAGCCTACAAGTTCCAGCCGCGTATTGCTTCGGTCTCGTTACGCGTACAAATCCCAGCCGTGTAATGCTACGGTCTCGTTATGCGTACAACTCCCAGCCGCGTATTCCTTCGGTCTCGTAGAGCCTACAAGTCCCAGCCGCGTATTGCTTCGGTCTCGTTATGCGTACAAGTCCCAGCCGCGTAATCCTTCGGTCTCTTCGATTGTACAAGTTCCAGCCGCGTATTGTTTCGGTCTCGTCGAGTGAACAAGTTCCAGCAGCGCGTTGCTTTGGTCCCGTTATGCGTGCAAGTTCCAGACGCGTATAGCTGCGGTCTCGTTATTCGTAGAAGTTCCAGCCCTGTACTGTTTCGATCTCGTTATGCGTGCAAGTTCCAGCCGCGTATTGCTTCGGTCTCGTCGAGCGTACAAGTCCCAGCCGCGTATTGCTTCGGTCTCGTTATGCGTACAAATTCCTGGCGCGTATTGCCTCGGTCTCGTCGAGCGAACAAGTTGCAGCAGCGCGTTGCGTCGGTCTCTTTATACGTGCATGTTCCAGCCGCGTATTGTTTCGGTCTCGTCAAGCGTACAAGTCCAAGCCGCGTGTTGCTTCGGTCTCGGTATGCGTGCAAGTTCCAGCCGCGTATTGCTTCGGTCTCTTCGAGCGTACAAGTCCCAGCCGCGTATTGTTTCGGTCTCGTTATGCGTACAAATTCCAGGCGCGTATCGCCTCGGTCTCTTCGAGCGAACAAGTTGCAGCAGCGCGTTGCTTCGGTCTCGTTATGCGTCCGAGTTCCAGCCGCGTACTGCTTCGGTATCGTTATGCGTACAAGTCCCAGCCGCGTGTTGCTTCGGTCTCGGTATGCGTGGAAGTTCCAGCCGCGTATTGCTTCGGTCTCTTCGAGCATACAAGTCCCAGCCGCGTATTGCTTCGGTCTCGTTACGCGTACAAGTCCCAGCCGTGTAATGCTTCGGTCTCGTTATGCGTACAAGTCCCAGCCGCGTATTGTTTCGGTCTCGTAGAGTCTACAAGTCCCAGCCCCGTATTGCTTCGGTCTCGTTATGCGTACAAGTCCCAGCCGCATAATCCTTCGGTCCCTTCGAGCGTACTAGTCCCAGCCGTGTAATGCTTCGATCTCGTTATGCGTACAACTCCCAGCCGCGTAATCCTTCGGTCTCTTCGAGCGTACAAGTCCCAGCCGCGCATTGCTTCCGTCTCGTTATGCGTACAAGTCCCAGCCGCGTAATGCTTCGGTCTCTTCGAGCGTACAAGTTCCAGCCGCGTATCGCTTCGTTCTCGTCGAGCCTACAAGTCCCAGCCGCGTATCGCTTCGGTCTCGATATGCGTACAAGTACCAGCCGCGTATTGCTTCGGTCTCGTCGAGCCTACAAGTCCCAGCCGCGTATTGCTTCGGTCTCATTATGCGTACAAATCCCAGCCGCGTAATCCTTCGGGCCCCTCGAGCGTACAAGTTCCAGCCGCGTATTGCTTCGGTCTCGTTACGCGTACAAGTCCCAGCCGTGTAATGCTTCGGTCTCGTTATGCGTACAAGTCCCAGTCGCGTATTGCTTCGGTCTCGTCAAGCCTACAAGTCCCAGCCGCGTATTGCTTCGGTCTCGTTATGCGGACAAGTCCCAGCCGCGTATTCCTTCGGTCTTGTCGAGCGTACAAGTTCCAGCCGCGTATTGCTTCGGTCTCGTCGAGCGTACAAGTTCCAGGCGCGTGTTGCTTCGGTCTCGTCGAGCGAACAAGTTCCAGCAGCGCGTTGCTTCGGTCTCGTTATGCGTGCAAGTTCCAACCGCGTACTGCTTCGGTCTCGTCGAGCGTACAAGTTCCAGCCGCGTATTGCTTTGGTCTCGTTATGCGTACAAGTCCCAGCCGAGTATTGCTTCGGTATCGTTATGCGTACAAGCCCGAGACGTGTATTGCTTCGGTATCGTCGAGCGTACAAGTGCCAGCAGCGTATTGCTTTGTTCTCGTTATGCGTACAAGTCCCAGCCGCGTATTGCTTTGATCTCGTCGAGCGTACAAGTTCCAGCCGCGTATTGCTGCGGTCTCGTTATGCGTGCAAGTTCCAGTCGCGTATTGCTTCGGACTCGTTATGCGTACAAGTTCCAGCCGCGTGTGGCTTCGGTCTCGTTATGCGTGTAAGTTCCAGCCGCGTATTGCTTCGGTCTCGTTATGCGTACAAGTCCCAGCCGTGTATTGCTTCGGTCTCGTCGAGCGTACAAGTTACAGCCGCGTATTCCTTTGGGCTCGTTATGCGTACAAGCCCCAGCCGCGTAATCCTTCGGTCTCTTCGAGCGTACAAGTTCCAGCCGCGTATTGCTTCGGTCTCGATACTCGTGCAAGTTCCAGCCGAGTATTACTCCGGTCTCGTCGAGCCTGCAAGTCCCAGCCGCGTATTGCTTCGGTCTCGTTATGCGCACAAGTCCCAGACGCGTAATCCTTCGGTCTCTTCGAGCGTACAAGTTCCAGCCGCGTATTCCTTTGGGCTCGTTATGCGTACAAGTCCCAGCCGCGTAATCCTTCGGTCTCTTCGAGCGTACAAGTTCCAGCGCGAATTGCTTCGGTCACGATACGCGTACAAGTCCCAGCCGTGTAATGCTTCGGTCTCGTGGATCGTACCAGTTCCAGCCGCGTATTGCTTCGGTCTCGTCGAGCGTACAAGTTCCAGCCGTGTATTGCTTCGGTTTCGTCGAGCCTACAAGTCCCAGCCGCGTATTGCTTCGGTCTCGTTATGCGTACAAGTCCCAGCCGCGTGTTGCTTCGGTCTCGTTATGCATACAAATTCTAGGCGCGTATTGCTTCGGTCTCGTCGAGCGAACAAGTTCCAGCAGCGTGTTGCTTCGGTCTCGTTGTGCGTACAAATTCCAGGCGCGTATTGCTTCGGTATCGTCGAGCGTACAAATTCCAGGCGCGTATTGCTTCGGTCTCGTCGAGCGAACAAGTTCCAGCAGCGCGTTTCTTCGGTCTCGTTATGCGTGCAAGTTCCAGACACGTATTGTTTCGGTCGCGTCGAGTGTACATGTCCCAGCTGCGTATTGCTTCGGTCGCGTTATGCATACAAGTCCCAGCCGTGTATTGCTTCGGTCTCGTTATGCGTACAACTTCCCTCCGCGTGTTGCTTCTTTCTCGTTATGCGTGTAAGTTCCAGCCGCGTATTGCTTCGGTCTCGTTATGCGTACAAGTTCCAGCCGCGTATTGCTTCGGTCTCGTCGAGCGTATAAGTTACAGCCGCGTATTGCTTCGGTCTCGTCGAGCGTACAAGTTCCAGCCGCGTATTGCTTCGGTCTCGTTATGCGTACAGGTCCCAGCCGTGTATTGCTTCGGTCTCGTTATGCGTACAACTTCCCTCCGCGTGTCGCTTCTTTCTCGTTATGCGTGTAAGTTCCAGCCGCGTATTGCTTCGGTCTCGTTATGCGTACAAGTTCCAGCCGCGTATTGCTTCGGTCTCGTCGAGCGTATAAGTTACAGCCGCGTATTGCTTCGGTCTCGTCGAGCGTACAAGTTCCAGCCGCGTATTGCTTCGGTCTCGTTATGCGTACAGGTCCCAGCCGTGTATTGCTTCGGTCTCGTCGAGCGTACAAGTTCGAGCAGCGTATTGCTTCGGTCTCGTTATGCGTACAAGTCCCAGCCGTGTATTGCTTCGGTCTCGTCGAGCGTACAAGTTCGAGCAGCGTGTTGCTTCGGTCTCGTTATGCGTACAACTCCCAGCCGCGTATTCCTTCGGTCTCGTAGAGCCTACAAGTTCCAGCCGCGTATTGCTTCGGTCTCGTTACGCGTACAAATCCCAGCCGTGTAATGCTACGGTCTCGTTATGCGTACAACTCCCAGCCGCGTATTCCTTCGGTCTCGTAGAGCCTACAAGTCCCAGCAGCGTATTGCTTCGGTCTCGTTATGCGTACAAGTCCCAGCCGCGTAATCCTTCGGTCTCTTCGATTGTACAAGTTCCAGCCGCGTATTGTTTCGGTCTCGTCGAGTGAACAAGTTCCAGCAGCGCGTTGCTTTGGTCCCGTTATGCGTGCAAGTTCCAGACGCGTATAGCTGCGGTCTCGTTATTCGTAGAAGTTCCAGCCCTGTACTGTTTCGATCTCGTTATGCGTGCAAGTTCCAGCCGCGTATTGCTTCGGTCTCGTCGAGCGTACAAGTCCCAGCCGCGTATTGCTTCGGTCTCGTTATGCGTACAAATTCCTGGCGCGTATTGCCTCGGTCTCGTCGAGCGAACAAGTTGCAGCAGCGCGTTGCGTCGGTCTCTTTATACGTGCATGTTCCAGCCGCGTATTGTTTCGGTCTCGTCAAGCGTACAAGTCCAAGCCGCGTGTTGCTTCGGTCTCGGTATGCGTGCAAGTTCCAGCCGCGTATTGCTTCGGTCTCTTCGAGCGTACAAGTCCCAGCCGCGTATTGTTTCGGTCTCGTTGTGCGTACAAATTCCAGGCGCGTATCGCCTCGGTCTCTTCGAGCGAACAAGTTGCAGCAGCGCGTTGCTTCGGTCTCGTTATGCGTCCGAGTTCCAGCCGCGTACTGCTTCGGTATCGTTATGCGTACAAGTCCCAGCCGCGTGTTGCTTCGGTCTCGGTATGCGTGGAAGTTCCAGCCGCGTATTGCTTCAGTCTCTTCGAGCATACAAGTCCCAGCCGCGTAGTGCTTCGGTCTCGTTACGCGTACAAGTCCCAGCCGTGTAATGCTTCGGTCTCTTCGAGCGTACAAGTCCCAGCCGCGCATTGCTTCCGTCTCGTTATGCGTACAAGTCCCAGCCGCGTAATGCTTCGGTCTCTTCGAGCGTACAAGTTCCAGCCGCGTATTGTTTCGGTCTCGTAGAGTCTACAAGTCCCAGCCCCGTATTGCTTCGGTCTCGTTATGCGTACAAGTCCCAGCCGCATAATCCTTCGGTCCCTTCGAGCGTACTAGTCCCAGCCGTGTAATGCTTCGATCTCGTTATGCGTACAACTCCCAGCCGCGTAATCCTTCGGTCTCTTCGAGCGTACAAGTCCCAGCCGCGCATTGCTTCCGTCTCGTTATGCGTACAAGTCCCAGCCGCGTAATGCTTCGGTCTCTTCGAGCGTACAAGTTCCAGCCGCGTATTGCTTCGTTCTCGTCGAGCCTACAAGTCCCAGCCGCGTATCGCTTCGGTCTCGATATGCGTACAAGTACCAGCCGCGTACTGCTTCGGTCTCGTCGAGCCTACAAGTCCCAGCCGCGTATTGGTTCGGTCTCGTTACGCGTACAAGTTCCAGCCGCGTATTGCTTCTGTCTCGTCGAGCGTAGATGTCGCAGCCGCATATTGCTGTGGTCTCGTTATGCATACAAGTCCCAGCCGTGTATTGCTTCGGTCTCGTTATGCGTACAAGTTCCAGCCGCGTGTTGCTTCGGTCTCGTTATGCGTACAAATTCCAGGCGCGTATTGCTTCGGTCTCGTCGAGCCTACAAGTCCCAGCCGCGTATTGCTTCGGTCTCGTTATGCGTACAAGTCCCAGCCGCGTAATCCTTCGGTCTCATCGAGCGTACAAGTCCCAGCCGCGCATTGCTTCGGTCTCGCTATGCGTACAAGCCCCAGCCGCGTATTCCTTCGGTCTCGTCGAGAGTACAAGTTCCAGTCGCGTATTGCTTCGGTCTCGTTATGCGTGCAAGCCCCAGCCGCGTGTTGCTTCGGTCTCGTTATGCGTACAAATTCCAGGCGCGTATTGATTTGGTCTCGTCGAGCGTACAATTTCGAGCAGCGTATTGCTTCGGTCTCGTTATGCGTACAAGTCCCAGCCGCGTATTGCTTCGGTCTCCTCGAGCGTACAAGTCCCAGCCGCGTGTTGCTTCGGTCTCGTTATGCGTACGAGTCCCAGCCGCGTATTCCATCGGTCTCGTCGAGCGTACAAGTTCCAGCCGCGTATTGCTTCGGTCTCGTTATGCGTACAAGTTCCACCCGCGTATTGCTTCGGTCTCGTCGAGCGTACAAGTTCCAGCAGCCCTTTGCTTCGGTCTCGTTATGCGTACAAGTACCAGCCGCGTATTGCTTCGGTCGCGTTATGCATACAAGTCCCAGCCGCGTATTGCTTCGGTCTCGTTATGCGTACAATCCCAGCCGCGTAGTCCTTCGGGCCCTTCGAGCGTACAAGTTCCAGCCGCGTATTGCTTCGGTCTCGTTACGCGTACAAGTCCCAGCCGTGTAATGCTTCGGTCTCGTTATGCGTACAAGTCCCAGTCGCGTATTGCTTCGGTCTCGTTATGCGTACAAATTCCAGGCGCGTATTGCTTCGGTCTCGTCGAGCGAACAAGTTCCCGCAGCGCGTTGCTTCGGTCTCGTTATGCGTGCAAGTTCCAACCGCGTACTGCTTCGGTCTCGTCGAGCCTACAAGTCCCAGCCGCGTATTGCTTCGGTCTCGTTATGCGTACAAGTCCTAGCCGTGTATTGCTTCGGTCTCGTTATGCGTGCAATTTCCAGCCGCGTATTGCTTCGGTCTCGTCGAGCGTACAAGTTCCAGCCAGGTATTGCTTCGGTCTCGTTATGCGTGCAAGTTCCAGCCGCGTATTGCTTCGGTCTCGTCGAGCGTGCAAGTTCCAGCCGCGTATTGCTTCGGTCTCGTTATGCGTACAAGTTCCAGCCGCGTATTGCTTCAGTCTCGTCGAGCGTACAAGTCCCAGCCGCGTATTGCTTCGGCATCGTCGAGCGTACAAGTCCCAGGCGGGTATAGCAGCGGTCTCGTTATGCGTTCGAGTTCGAGCCGCGTATTGCTTCGATCCCGTTATGCGTACATGTTGCAGCCGCGTATTGCTTCGGTCTCGTTATGCGTGCAAGTTCCAGCCGCGTATTGCTTCGGTCTCGTCGAGCGTACAAGTTCCAGCCAGGTATTGCTTCGGTCTCGTTATGCGTGCAAGTTCCAGCCGCGTATTGCTTCGGTCTCGTCGAGTGTACAAGTTTCAGCCGCGTATTGCTTTGGTCTCGTTGTGCGTACAAGTCCCAGCCGCGTATTACTTTGTTCTGGTTATGCGTATAAGTCCCAGCCGCGTATTGCTTCGGTCTCGTCGCGCGTACAAGTTCCAGCCGCGTATTGCTTCGGTCTTGTGGAGGGTACAAGTTCCAGCCGCGTATTGCTTTGTTCTCGTTATGCATACAAGTCCGAGCCGCGTATTCCTTCGGTCTCGTCGAGCGTACAAGTTCCAACCGCGTATTGCTTCGGTCTCGTCGAGCGTACAAGTTCCAGCCGCGTATTGCTTCGGTCTCGTTATGCGTGCAAGTTCCAGCCGCGTATTGCTTCGGTCTCGTCGAGTGTACAAGTCCCAGCCGCGTATTGCTTCGGTCTCGTTATGCGTACAAATCCCAGCCGCGTATTACTTTGTTCTGGTTATGCGTACAAGTCCAAGCCGCCTATTGCTTCGGTCTCGTCGAGCGTACTAGTCCCAGCCGCGTATTGCTTCGGTCTCGTCGAGCGTACAAGTTCCAGCCAGGTATTGCTTCGGTCTCGTTATGCGTGCAAGTTCCAGCCGCGTATTGCTTCGGTCTCGTCGATCGTGCAAGTTCCAGCCGCGTATTGCTTCAGTCTCGTCGAGCGTACAAGTCCCAGCCGCGTATTGCTGCGGCATCGTCGAGCGTACAAGGCCCAGCCGCGTATTACTTTGTTCTGGTTATGCGTACAAGTCCCAGCCGCGTATTGCTTCGGTCTCGTCGAGCGTACAAGTTCCAGCCGCGTATTGCTTCGGTCTCGTCGAGCGTACAAGTCCCAGCCGCGTGTTGCTTCGGTCTCGTTATGCGTACAAATTCCAGGCGCGTATTGCTTCGGTCTCGTCGAGCGAACAAGTTCCAGCAGCGCGTTGCTTCGGTCTCGTTATGCGTGCAAGTTCCAGCCGCGTATTGCTTCGGTCTCGTCGACCGTACAAGTTCCAGGCGCGTATAGCTGCGGTCTCTTTATGCGTACAAGTTCCAGCCCTGTACTGCTTCGATCTCGTTATGCGTACAAGTTCCGGCACTGTACTGCTTCGATCTCGTTATGCGTACAAGTTTCAGCCGCGTAGTCCTTCGGTCTCTTCGAGCGTACAAGTTCCAGCCGCGTATTGCTTCGGTCTCGTCGAGCGAACAAGTTCCAGCCGCGCATTGCTTCGGTCTCGTTATGCGTACAAGTTCCAGCCGCGTGTGGCTTCGGTCTCGTTATGCGTGTAAGTTCCAGCCGCGTATTGCTTTGTTCTCGTTATGCATTCAAGTCCCAGCCGCGTATTCCTTCGGTCTCGTCGAGCGTACAAGTTCCAACCGCGTATTGCTTCGGTCTCGTCGAGCGTACAAGTTCCAGCCGCGTATTGCTTCGGTCTCGTTATGCGTGCAAGTTCCAGCCGCGTATTGCTTCGGTCTCGTCGAGTGTACAAGTCCCAGCCGCGTATTGCTTCGGTCTCGTTGTGCGTACAAATCCCAGCCACGTATTACTTTGTTCTGGTTATGCGTACAAGTCCAAGGGGCGTATTGCTTCGGTCTCGTCGAGCGTACTAGTCCCAGCCGCGTATTGCTTCGGTCTCGTCGAGCGTACAAGTTCCAGCCAGGTATTGCTTCGGTCTCGTTATGCGTGCAAGTTCCAGCCGCGTATTGCTTCGGTCTCGTCGATCGTGCAAGTTCCAGCCGCGTATTGCTTCAGTCTCGTCGAGCGTACAAGTCCCAGCCGCGTATTGCTTCGGTCTCGTCGAGCGTACAAGTTCCAGCCGCGTATTGCTTCGGTCTCGTTATGCGTGCATGTTCTAGCCGCGTATTGCTTCGGTCTCGTCGAGCGTACAAGTTCCAGCCGCGTATTGCTTTGGTCTCGTTATGCGTACAAGTCCCAGCCGCGTATTGCTTCGGTATCGTTATGCGTAGAAGCCCGAGACGTGTATTGCTTCGGTATCGTCGAGCGTACAAGTGCCAGCAGCGTATTGCTTTGTTCTCGTTATGCGTACAAGTCCCAGCCGCGTATTGCTTTGATCTCGTCGAGCGTACAAGTTCCAGCCGCGTATTGATGCGGTCTCGTTATGCGTGCAAGTTCCAGTCGCGTATTGCTTCGGACTCGTTATGCGTACATGTCCTAGCCGTGTATTGCTTCGGTCTCGTTATGCGTGCAAGTTCCTGCCGCCTGTTGCTTCGGTCTCGTTATTCGTACAAGTCCCAGCCGTGTATTGCTTCGGTCTCGTCGAGCGTACAAGTTCGAGCAGCGTATTGCGTCGGTCTCGTTATGCGTACAAGTCCCAGCCGCGTGTTGCTTCGGTCTCGTTATGCGTACAAGTCCCAGCCGCGTAATCCTTCGGTCTCTTCGATTGTACAAGTTCCAGCCGCGTATTGTTTCGGTCTCGTCGAGTGAACAAGTTCCAGCAGCGCGTTGCTTTGGTCCCGTTATGCGTGCAAGTTCCAGACGCGTATAGCTGCGGTCTCGTTATTCGTAGAAGTTCCAGCCCTGTACTGTTTCGATCTCGTTATGCGTGCAAGTTCCAGCCGCGTATTGCTTCGGTCTCGTCGAGCGTACAAGTCCCAGCCGCGTATTGCTTCGGTCTCGTTATGCGTACAAATTCCTGGCGCGTATTGCCTCGGTCTGGTCGAGCGAACAAGTTGCAGCAGCGCGTTGCGTCGGTCTCTTTATACGTGCATGTTCCAGCCGCGTATTGTTTCGGTCTCGTCAAGCGTACAAGTCCAAGCCGCGTGTTGCTTCGGTCTCGGTATGCGTGCAAGTTCCAGCCGCGTATTGCTTCGGTCTCTTCGAGCGTACAAGTCCCAGCCGCGTATTGTTTCGGTCTCGTTGTGCGTACAAATTCCAGGCGCGTATCGCCTCGGTCTCTTCGAGCGAACAAGTTGCAGCAGCGCGTTGCTTCGGTCTCGTTATGCGTCCGAGTTCCAGCCGCGTACTGCTTCGGTATCGTTATGCGTACAAGTCCCAGCCGCGTGTTGCTTCGGTCTCGGTATGCGTGGAAGTTCCAGCCGCGTATTGCTTCAGTCTCTTCGAGCATACAAGTCCCAGCCGCGTAGTGCTTCGGTCTCGTTACGCGTACAAGTCCCAGCCGTGTAATGCTTCGGTCTCTTCGAGCGTACAAGTCCCAGCCGCGCATTGCTTCCGTCTCGTTATGCGTACAAGTCCCAGCCGCGTAATGCTTCGGTCTCTTCGAGCGTACAAGTTCCAGCCGCGTATTGTTTCGGTCTCGTAGAGTCTACAAGTCCCAGCCCCGTATTGCTTCGGTCTCGTTATGCGTACAAGTCCCAGCCGCATAATCCTTCGGTCCCTTCGAGCGTACTAGTCCCAGCCGTGTAATGCTTCGATCTCGTTATGCGTACAACTCCCAGCCGCGTAATCCTTCGGTCTCTTCGAGCGTACAAGTCCCAGCCGCGCATTGCTTCCGTCTCGTTATGCGTACAAGTCCCAGCCGCGTAATGCTTCGGTCTCTTCGAGCGTACAAGTTCCAGCCGCGTATTGCTTCGTTCTCGTCGAGCCTACAAGTCCCAGCCGCGTATCGCTTCGGTCTCGATATGCGTACAAGTACCAGCCGCGTACTGCTTCGGTCTCGTCGAGCCTACAAGTCCCAGCCGCGTATTGGTTCGGTCTCGTTACGCGTACAAGTTCCAGCCGCGTATTGCTTCTGTCTCGTCGAGCGTAGATGTCGCAGCCGCATATTGCTGTGGTCTCGTTATGCATACAAGTCCCAGCCGTGTATTGCTTCGGTCTCGTTATGCGTACAAGTTCCAGCCGCGTGTTGCTTCGGTCTCGTTATGCGTACAAATTCCAGGCGCGTATTGCTTCGGTCTCGTCGAGCCTACAAGTCCCAGCCGCGTATTGCTTCGGTCTCGTTATGCGTACAAGTCCCAGCCGCGTAATCCTTCGGTCTCATCGAGCGTACAAGTCCCAGCCGCGCATTGCTTCGGTCTCGCTATGCGTACAAGCCCCAGCCGCGTATTCCTTCGGTCTCGTCGAGAGTACAAGTTCCAGTCGCGTATTGCTTCGGTCTCGTTATGCGTGCAAGCCCCAGCCGCGTGTTGCTTCGGTCTCGTTATGCGTACAAATTCCAGGCGCGTATTGATTTGGTCTCGTCGAGCGTACAATTTCGAGCAGCGTATTGCTTCGGTCTCGTTATGCGTACAAGTCCCAGCCGCGTATTGCTTCGGTCTCCTCGAGCGTACAAGTCCCAGCCGCGTGTTGCTTCGGTCTCGTTATGCGTACGAGTCCCAGCCGCGTATTCCATCGGTCTCGTCGAGCGTACAAGTTCCAGCCGCGTATTGCTTCGGTCTCGTTATGCGTACAAGTTCCACCCGCGTATTGCTTCGGTCTCGTCGAGCGTACAAGTTCCAGCAGCCCTTTGCTTCGGTCTCGTTATGCGTACAAGTACCAGCCGCGTATTGCTTCGGTCGCGTTATGCATACAAGTCCCAGCCGCGTATTGCTTCGGTCTCGTTATGCGTACAATCCCAGCCGCGTAGTCCTTCGGGCCCTTCGAGCGTACAAGTTCCAGCCGCGTATTGCTTCGGTCTCGTTACGCGTACAAGTCCCAGCCGTGTAATGCTTCGGTCTCGTTATGCGTACAAGTCCCAGTCGCGTATTGCTTCGGTCTCGTTATGCGTACAAATTCCAGGCGCGTATTGCTTCGGTCTCGTCGAGCGAACAAGTTCCCGCAGCGCGTTGCTTCGGTCTCGTTATGCGTGCAAGTTCCAACCGCGTACTGCTTCGGTCTCGTCGAGCCTACAAGTCCCAGCCGCGTATTGCTTCGGTCTCGTTATGCGTACAAGTCCTAGCCGTGTATTGCTTCGGTCTCGTTATGCGTGCAATTTCCAGCCGCGTATTGCTTCGGTCTCGTCGAGCGTACAAGTTCCAGCCAGGTATTGCTTCGGTCTCGTTATGCGTGCAAGTTCCAGCCGCGTATTGCTTCGGTCTCGTCGAGCGTGCAAGTTCCAGCCGCGTATTGCTTCGGTCTCGTTATGCGTACAAGTTCCAGCCGCGTATTGCTTCAGTCTCGTCGAGCGTACAAGTCCCAGCCGCGTATTGCTTCGGCATCGTCGAGCGTACAAGTCCCAGGCGGGTATAGCAGCGGTCTCGTTATGCGTTCGAGTTCGAGCCGCGTATTGCTTCGATCCCGTTATGCGTACATGTTGCAGCCGCGTATTGCTTCGGTCTCGTTATGCGTGCAAGTTCCAGCCGCGTATTGCTTCGGTCTCGTCGAGCGTACAAGTTCCAGCCAGGTATTGCTTCGGTCTCGTTATGCGTGCAAGTTCCAGCCGCGTATTGCTTCGGTCTCGTCGAGTGTACAAGTTTCAGCCGCGTATTGCTTTGGTCTCGTTGTGCGTACAAGTCCCAGCCGCGTATTACTTTGTTCTGGTTATGCGTATAAGTCCCAGCCGCGTATTGCTTCGGTCTCGTCGCGCGTACAAGTTCCAGCCGCGTATTGCTTCGGTCTTGTGGAGGGTACAAGTTCCAGCCGCGTATTGCTTTGTTCTCGTTATGCATACAAGTCCGTGCCGCGTATTCCTTCGGTCTCGTCGAGCGTACAAGTTCCAACCGCGTATTGCTTCGGTCTCGTCGAGCGTACAAGTTCCAGCCGCGTATTGCTTCGGTCTCGTTATGCGTGCAAGTTCCAGCCGCGTATTGCTTCGGTCTCGTCGAGTGTACAAGTCCCAGCCGCGTATTGCTTCGGTCTCGTTATGCGTACAAATCCCAGCCGCGTATTACTTTGTTCTGGTTATGCGTACAAGTCCAAGCCGCCTATTGCTTCGGTCTCGTCGAGCGTACTAGTCCCAGCCGCGTATTGCTTCGGTCTCGTCGAGCGTACAAGTTCCAGCCAGGTATTGCTTCGGTCTCGTTATGCGTGCAAGTTCCAGCCGCGTATTGCTTCGGTCTCGTCGATCGTGCAAGTTCCAGCCGCGTATTGCTTCAGTCTCGTCGAGCGTACAAGTCCCAGCCGCGTATTGCTGCGGCATCGTCGAGCGTACAAGGCCCAGCCGCGTATTACTTTGTTCTGGTTATGCGTACAAGTCCCAGCCGCGTATTGCTTCGGTCTCGTCGAGCGTACAAGTTCCAGCCGCGTATTGCTTCGGTCTCGTCGAGCGTACAAGTCCCAGCCGCGTGTTGCTTCGGTCTCGTTATGCGTACAAATTCCAGGCGCGTATTGCTTCGGTCTCGTCGAGCGAACAAGTTCCAGCAGCGCGTTGCTTCGGTCTCGTTATGCGTGCAAGTTCCAGCCGCGTATTGCTTCGGTCTCGTCGACCGTACAAGTTCCAGGCGCGTATAGCTGCGGTCTCTTTATGCGTACAAGTTCCAGCCCTGTACTGCTTCGATCTCGTTATGCGTACAAGTTCCGGCACTGTACTGCTTCGATCTCGTTATGCGTACAAGTTTCAGCCGCGTAGTCCTTCGGTCTCTTCGAGCGTACAAGTTCCAGCCGCGTATTGCTTCGGTCTCGTCGAGCGAACAAGTTCCAGCCGCGCATTGCTTCGGTCTCGTTATGCGTACAAGTTCCAGCCGCGTGTGGCTTCGGTCTCGTTATGCATTCAAGTCCCAGCCGCGTATTCCTTCGGTCTCGTCGAGCGTACAAGTTCCAACCGCGTATTGCTTCGGTCTCGTCGAGCGTACAAGTTCCAGCCGCGTATTGCTTCGGTCTCGTTATGCGTGCAAGTTCCAGCCGCGTATTGCTTCGGTCTCGTCGAGTGTACAAGTCCCAGCCGCGTATTGCTTCGGTCTCGTTGTGCGTACAAATCCCAGCCACGTATTACTTTGTTCTGGTTATGCGTACAAGTCCAAGGGGCGTATTGCTTCGGTCTCGTCGAGCGTACTAGTCCCAGCCGCGTATTGCTTCGGTCTCGTCGAGCGTACAAGTTCCAGCCAGGTATTGCTTCGGTCTCGTTATGCGTGCAAGTTCCAGCCGCGTATTGCTTCGGTCTCGTCGATCGTGCAAGTTCCAGCCGCGTATTGCTTCAGTCTCGTCGAGCGTACAAGTCCCAGCCGCGTATTGCTTCGGTCTCGTCGAGCGTACAAGTTCCAGCCGCGTATTGCTTCGGTCTCGTTATGCGTGCATGTTCTAGCCGCGTATTGCTTCGGTCTCGTCGAGCGTACAAGTTCCAGCCGCGTATTGCTTTGGTCTCGTTATGCGTACAAGTCCCAGCCGCGTATTGCTTCGGTCTCGTTATGCGTACAAGTTCCAGCCGCGTGTGGCTTCGGTCTCGTTATGCGTGTAAGTTCCAGCCATGTATTGCTTCGGTCTCGTTATGCGTACAAGTCCCAGCCGTGTATTGCTTCGGTCTCGTCGAGCGTACAAGTTACAGCCGCGTATTCCTTTGGGCTCGTTATGCGTACAAGCCCCAGCCGCGTAATCCTTCGGTCTCTTCGAGCGTACAAGTTCCAGCCGCGTATTGCTTCGGTCTCGATACGCGTGCAAGTTCCAGCCGAGTATTACTCCGGTCTCGTCGAGCCTACAAGTCCCAGCCGCGTATTGCTTCGGTCTCGTTATGCGCACAAGTCCCAGACGCGTAATCCTTCGGTCTCTTCGAGCGTACAAGTTCCAGCCGCGTATTGCTTCGGTCTCGTCGAACATACAAGTTCCAGCCGTGTATTGCTTCGGTTTCGTCGAGCCTACAAGTCCCAGCCGCGTATTGCTTCGGTCTCGTTATGCGTACAAGTCCCAGCCGCGTAATCCTTCGGTCTCTTCGAGCGTACAAGTTCCAGCGCGAATTGCTTCGGTCACGATACGCGTACAAGTCCCAGCCGTGTAATGCTTCGGTCTCGTGGATCGTACCAGTTCCAGCCGCGTATTGCTTCGGTCTCGTCGAGCGTACAGGTTCCAGCCGTGTATTGCTTCGGTTTCGTCGAGCCTACAAGTCCCAGCCGCGTATTGCTTCGGTCTCGTTATGCGTACAAGTCCCAGCCGCGTGTTGCTTCGGTCTCGTTATGCATACAAATTCCAGGCGTGTATTGCTTCGGTCTCGTCGAGCGAACAAGTTCCAGCAGCGTGTTGCTTCGGTCTCGTTATGCGTACAAATTCCAGGCGCGTATTGCTTCGGTATCGTCGATCGTACAAATTCCAGGCGCGTATTGCTTCGGTCTCGTCGAGCGAACAAGTTCCAGCAGCGCGTTTCTTCGGTCTCGTTATGCGTGCAAGTTCCAGACACGTATTGTTTCGGTCGCGTCGAGTGTACATGTCCCAGCTGCGTATTGCTTCGGTCGCGTTATGCATACAAGTCCCAGCCGTGTATTGCTTCGGTCTCGTTATGCGTACAACTTCCAGCCGCGTATTGCTTCGGTCTCGTTATGCGTACAAGTTCCAGCCGCGTATTGCTTCGGTCTCGTCGAGCGTATAAGTTACAGCCGCGTATTGCTTCGGTCTCGTCGAGCGTACAAGTTCCAGCCGCGTATTGCTTCGGTCTCGTTATGCGTACAGGTCCCAGCCGTGTATTGCTTCGGTCTCGTCGAGCGTACAAGTTCGAGCAGCGTATTGCTTCGGTCTCGTTATGCGTACAAGTCCCAGCCGTGTATTGCTTCGGTCTCGTCGAGCGTACAAGTTCGAGCAGCGTGTTGCTTCGGTCTCGTTATGCGTACAACTCCCAGCCGCGTATTCCTTCGGTCTCGTAGAGCCTACAAGTTCCAGCCGCGTATTGCTTCGGTCTCGTTACGCGTACAAATCCCAGTCGTGTAATGCTACGGTCTCGTTATGCGTACAACTCCCAGCCGCGTATTCCTTCGGTCTCGTAGAGCCTACAAGTCCCAGCCGCGTATTGCTTCGGTCTCGTTATGCGTACAAGTCCCAGCCGCGTAATCCTTCGGTCTCTTCGAGTGTACAAGTTCCAGCCGCGTATTGTTTCGGTCTCGTCGAGTGAACAAGTTCCAGCAGCGCGTTGCTTTGGTCCCGTTATGCGTGCAAGTTCCAGACGCGTATAGCTGCGGTCTCGTTATTCGTAGAAGTTCCAGCCCTGTACTGCTTCGATCTCGTTATGCGTGCAAGTTCCAGCCGCGTATTGCTTCGGTCTCGTCGAGCGTACAAGTCCCAGCCGCGTATTGCTTCGGTCTCGTTATGCGTACAAATTCCTGGCGCGTATTGCCTCGGTCTTGTCGAGCGAACAAGTTGCAGCAGCGCGTTGCGTCGGTCTCTTTATACGTGCATGTTCCAGCCGCGTATTGTTTCGGTCTCGTCAAGCGTACAAGTCCAAGCCGCGTGTTGCTTCGGTCTCGGTATGCGTGCAAGTTCCAGCCGCGTATTGCTTCGGTCTCTTCGAGCGTACAAGTCCCAGCCGCGTATTGTTTCGGTCTCGTTGTGCGTACAAATTCCAGGCGCGTATTGCCTCGGTCTTGTCGAGCGAACAAGTTGCAGCAGCGCGTTGCGTCGGTCTCTTTATACGTGCATGTTCCAGCCGCGTATTGCTTCGGTCTCGTTACGCGTACAAGTCCCAGCCGTGTAATGCTTCGGTCTCGTTATGCGTACAAGTCCCAGCCGCGTAATCCTTCGGTCTCTTCGATCGTGCAAGTCCCAGCCGCGTATTGCTTCCGTATCGTTATGCGTACAAGTCCCAGCCGCGTATTGCTTCCGTATCGTCATGCGTACAAGTCCCAGCCGGTTATTGCTTCGGTCTCGTCGAGCGTACAAGTTCCAGCCGCGTATTGCTTCGGTCTCGTCGAGGGTACAAGTCCCAGCCGCGTATTGCTTCGGTATCGTCGAGCGTACAAGTCCCAGCCGCGTATTGCTTCGTTCTCGTTATGCGAACAAGTCCCAGCCGTGTCTTGCTTCGGTCTCGTTATGCGTACAAGTTCCAGCCGCGTGTTGCTTCGGTCTCGTTATGCGTACAAGTCCCAGCCGCCTGTGGATTCGGTCACGTTATGCGTACAAGTTCCTGCCGCGTAATGCTTCGGTCTCGTTATGCGTGCAAGTTCCAGCCGGGTATTGCTTCGGTCTCGTTATGCGTACAAGTCCCAGCCGCTTATTCCTTCGATCTCGTCTAGCGTACAAGTTCCAGCCGCATATTGCTTCGGTCTCGTCGAGCGTACAAGTCCCAGCCGCGTATTGCTTTGGCCTCGTTATACGCACAAGTCCCAGCCGCGTATTGCTTCCGTATCGTTATGCGTACAAGTCCCAGCCGCGTATTGCTTCCGTATCGTTATGCGTGCAAGTCCCAGCCGCGTGTTGCTTCGGTCTTGTTATGCGTGCAAGTTCCAGTCGCGTATTGCTTCGGTCTCGTCGAGCGTACAAGTCCCATCCGTGTATTGCTTCGGTCTCGTTATGCGTACAAGTCCCAGCCGCGTATTGCTTCCGTATCGTTATGCGTGCAAGTCCCAGCCGCGTGTTGCTTCGGTCTTGTTATGCGAGCAAGTTCCAGCCGAGTATTGCTTCGGTCTCGTCGAGGGTACAAGTCCCAGCCGCGTATTGCTTCGGTATCGTTATGCGTACAAGTCCCAGCCGTGTCTTGCTTCGATCTCGTTATGGGTACAAGCTCCAGCCGCGTGTTGCTTCGGTCTCGTTATGCGTACAAGTTCCAGCAGGGTATTGCTTCGGTCTCGTTGTGCGGACAAGTCCCAGCCGCGTATTCCTTCGGTCTCGTCGAGCGTACAAGTTCCAGCCGCGTATTGCTTCGGCCTCGTCGAGCGTACAAGTCCCATCCGTGTATTGCTTCGGTCTCGTTATGCGTACAAGTCCCAGCCGCGTATTGCTTCCGTATCGTTATGCGTGCAAGTCCCAGCCGCGTGTTGCTTCGGTCTTGTTATGCGAGCAAGTTCCAGCCGAGTATTGCTTCGGTCTCGTCGAGGGTACAAGTCCCAGCCGCGTATTGCTTCGGTATCGTTATGCGTACAAGTCCCAGCCGTGTCTTGCTTCGATCTCGTTATGGGTACAAGCTCCAGCCGCGTGTTGCTTCGGTCTCGTTATGCGTACAAGTTCCAGCAGGGTATTGCTTCGGTCTCGTTGTGCGGACAAGTCCCAGCCGCGTATTCCTTCGGTCTCGTCGAGCGTACAAGTTCCAGCCGCGTATTGCTTCGGTCTTGTCGAGCGTACAAGTTCCAGCCGCGTATTGCTTCGGTTTCCTGAAGCGTACAAGTTCCAGCCGCGTTTTGCTTCGGTGTCGTCGAGCGAACAGGTTCCAGCAGCGCGTTGCTTCGGTCTCGCTATGCGTGCAAGTTCCATCCGCGTATTGCTCCGGTCTCGTCGAGCGTTCAAGTTCATGCCGCGTAATGCTTCCGTCTCGAGGAGCGTACAAGTCCCAGCCGCGTATTGCTTCGGTCTCGTCGAGCGTACAAGTTCCAGCCGCGTATTGCTACGGTCTCGTGGAACGTTGAAGTTCCAGCCGCGTATTGCTTTGTTCTCGTTATGCGTACAAGTTCCAGCCGGGTATTGCTTACGTTTCGTCGACCGTACAAGTCCCAGCCGCGTATTACTTCGGTATCGTTATGCGTGCAAGTTCCAGCCGCGTAATGCATCGGTCACGTTATGAGTACAAGTTCCAGCCGCGTATTGCTTTGGTCTCGTTATGCGTACAAGTCCCAGCCGCGTCTTGCTTCGGTCTCGTTATGCGTACAAGTTCCAGCCGCGTGTGGCTTCGGTGTCGTTATGCGTACAAGTTCCAGCCGCGTAATGCTTCGGTCTCGTTATGAGTACAAGTTCCAGCCGCGTATTGCTTCGGACTCGTTCCGCGTGCAAGTTCCAGCCGCGTAATGCTTCGGTCTCGTTACGCGTGCAAGTTCCAGCCGCGTATTGCTTCGGTCTCGTCAAGCGTACAAGTTGCAGCCGGATAATGCTTCAGTCTCGTTATGCGTGCAAGTTCCAGCCGCGTATTGCTTCGGTCTCGTCGAGCGTACAAGTCCCAGCCGCGTATTGCTTTGGTCTCGGTATGCGTACAAGTCCCAGCCGCGTATTGCTTCAGTATCGTTATGCGTACAAGTTCCAGCCGCGTATTGCTGCGGTCTCGATACGCGTCCAAGTTCCAGCCGCGTATTGCGTCGGTCTCGTCGATCGTACATGTCCCAGCCGCGTATTGCTTTGGTCTCGTTATGCGTACAAGTTCCAGCCGCGTAATGCTTCGGTCTCGTTATGAGTACAAGTTCCAGCCGCGTATTGCTTCGGACTCGTTATGCGTGCAAGTTCCAGCCGCGCAATGCTTCGGTCTCGATACGCGTGCATGTTCCAGCCGCGTATTGCTTCGGTCTCGTCAAGCGTACAAGTTGCAGCCGGATAATGCTTCGGTCTCGTTATGCGTGCAAGTTCCAGCCGCGTATTGCTTCGATCTCGTCGAGCGTACAAGTCCCAGCCGCGTATTGCTTTGGTCTCGTTATGCGTACAAGTCCCAGCCGCGTATTGCTTCAGTATCGTTATGCGTACAAGTTATAGCCGCGTGTGGCTTCGGTGTCGTTATGCGTACAAGTTCCAGCCGCGTAATGCTTCGGTCTCGTTATGAGTACAAGTTCCAGCCGCGTATTGCTTCGGACTCGTTCCGCGTGCAAGTTCCAGCCGCGTAATGCTTCGGTCTCGTTACGCGTGCAAGTTCCAGCCGCGTATTGCTTCGGTCTCGTCAAGCGTACAAGTTGCAGCCGGATAATGCTTCAGTCTCGTTATGCGTGCAAGTTCCAGCCGCGTATTGCTTCGGTCTCGTCGAGCGTACAAGTCCCAGCCGCGTATTGCTTTGGTCTCGGTATGCGTACAAGTCGTAGCCGCGTATTGCTTCAGTATCGTTATGCGTACAAGTTCCAGCCGCGTATTGCTGCGGTCTCGATACGCGTCCAAGTTCCAGCCGCGTATTGTGTCGGTCTCGTCGATCGTACATGTCCCAGCCGCGTATTGCTTTGGTCTCGTTATGCGTACAAGTTCCAGCCGCGTAATGCTTCGGTCTCGTTATGAGTACAAGTTCCAGCCGCGTATTGCTTCGGACTCGTTATGCGTACAAGTTCCAGCCGCGTAATGCTTCGGTCTCGATACGCGTGCAAGTTCCAGCCGCGTATTGCTTCGGTCTCGTCAAGCGTACAAGTTGCAGCCGGATAATGCTTCAGTCTCGTTATGCGTGCAAGTTCCAGCCGCGTATTGCTTCGGTCTCGTCGAGCGTACAAGTCCCAGCCGCGTATTGCTTTGGTCTCGTTATGCGTACAAGTCCCAGCCGCGTATTGCTTCAGTATCGTTATGCGTACAAGTTCCAGCCGCGTATTGCTTCGGTCTCGTCAAGCGTACAAGTTGCAGCCGGATAATGCTTCGGTCTCGTTATGCGAGCAAGTCCCAGCCGCGTATTGCTTCGGTCTCGTTAGGCGTACAAATTCCAGCCTCGCGTTGCTTCCGTCTCGACGAGCGTACAAGTCCCAGCCGGGTATTGCTTCGATCTCGTCGAGCGTACAAGTTCCAGCCGCGTGTTGCTTCGGTCTTGTTATGCGTGCAAGTTCCAGCCGCGTATTGCTTCGGTCTCGTTATGCGTACAAGTCCCAGCCGCGTATTGCTTCGGTATCGTTACGCGTACAAGTCCCAGCCGTGTCTTGCTTCGGTCTCGTTATGCGTACAAGTTCCAGCCGCGAGTGGCTTCGGTCTCGTTATGTGTGCAAGTTCCAGCCGCGTATTGCTTCGGTATCGTTATGCGTACAAGTCCCAGCCGTGTCTTGCTTCGTTCTCGTTGTGCGTACAAGTTCCAGCCACGTGTGGCTTCGGTCTCGTTATGCGCACAAGTTCCAGCCGCGTCTTGCTTTGTTCTCGATATGCGTACAAGTTCCAACCGCGTATTGCTTCGGTCTTGTTATTCGTGCAAGTCCCAGCCGCGTATTGCTTCGGTCTCGTCGAGCGTACTAGTCCCAGCCGGGTGTTGCTTCGGTCTCGTTATGCGTAAAAGTTCCAGCCGCGTAACGCTTCGGTCTCGTTATGCGTACAAGTCCCAGCCGCGTATTGCTTCGGTCTCGTCGAGCGTACAAGTTCCAGTCGCGTATTCCTTCGGTCTCGTTGACCGCACAAGATCCAACCGCGTATTGATTCGGTCTCGTCGAGCGTACAAGTCCCAGCCGCGTATTGCTTCGGTCTCGTCGAGCGTACAAGTTCCAGCCGCGTGTTGCTTCGGTCTCGTTATGCGTTCAAGTTCCAGCCGCGTGTTGCTTCGGTCTAGTTATCCGTACAAGTTCCAGCCGCGTATTGCTTCGGTCTCGAGGAGCGTACAAGTCCCAGCCGCGCATTGCATCGGACTCGTCCGGCGTACAAGTTCCAGCCGCGTATTGCTTCGGTCTCGTCAAGCGTACAAGTTCCAGCCGCGTAATGCTTCGGTCTCGTTATGCGTACAAATTCCAGCCTCGCGTTGCTTCGGGCTCGTCGAGCGTACAAGTTCCAGCCGCGTATTGCTTCGGTCTCGTTATGCGTACAAGTTCCAGCCGCGTATTGCTTCGGTCTCGTCAAGCGTTCAAGTCCCAGCCGCGTGTTGCTTCGGTCTTGTTATGCGTGCAAGTTACAGCCGCGTATTGCTTCGGTCTCGTCGAGCGTACAAGATCCAGCCGCGTATTGCTTCGGTCTCGTCCAGCGTACAAGTCCCAGCTGCATATTACTTCGGTATCGTTATGCGAACAAGTTACAGCAGCGCGTTGCTTCGGTCTCGTTATGCGTACAAGCCCCAACCGCGTATTTCTTCGGTCTCGTCGAGCGTACAAGTTCCAGCCGCGTATTGCTTCGGTCTCTGCGAGCGTACAAGTTCCCGCCGCGTATTGCTTCGGTCTCGTTACGCGTACAAGTCTCAGCCGTGTAATGCTTCGGTCTCGTCGAGCGTGCAAGTCCCAGCCGCGTATTGCTTTGGTCTCGTTATGCGTGGAAGTTCCAGCCGCGTATTTCTTCGGTCTCGTCGAGCGTACAAGTTCCAGCCGCGTATTGCTTTGGTCTCGCTATGCGTACAAGTCCCAGCCGCGTCTTGCTTCGGTCTCGTTATGAGTACAAGTTCCAGCCGCGTAATGCTTCGGTCTCGTTATGAGTACAAGTTCCAGCCGCGTATTGCTTCGGACTCGTTCCGCGTGCAAGTTCCAGCCGCGTATTGCTTCGGTCTCGTTAGGCGTACAAATTCCAGCCTCGCGTTGCTTCCGTCTCGACGAGCGTACAAGTCCCAGCCGGGTATTGCTTCGATCTCGTCGAGCGTACAAGTCCCAGCCGCGTATTGCTTCGGTCTCGTCGAGCGTACTAGTCCCAGCCGGGTGTTGCTTCGGTCTCGTTATGCGTAAAAGTTCCAGCCGCGTAACGCTTCGGTCTCGTTATGCGTACAAGTCCCAGCCGCGTATTACTTCGGTATCGTTATGCGTACATGTGCCAGCCGCGTATTACTTCGGTATCGTTGTGCGTACAAGTCGCAGCCGGGTATTGCTCCGGTCTCGTTATGCGTACAAGTTCCAGCCGCGTGTTGCTTCGGTCTCGTTATGCGTACAAGTTCCAGCCGCGTATTGCTTCGGCCTCGTCAAGCGTACAAGTTCCAGCCGGGTATTGCTTCGGTCTCGTTATGCGGACAAGTCCCATCCGCGTATTCCTTCGGTCTCGTCGGGCGTACAAGTTCCAGCCGCTTATGGCTTCGGTCTCGTTATTCGTACTAGTCCCAGCCGCGTATTGCTTCGGTCTCGTTATGCGTACAAGTTCCAGCCGCGCAATGCTTCGGTCTCGTTATGCGTGCAAGTTCCAGCCGCGTATTGCTTCGGTCTCGTCGAGCGTACAAGTCCCAGCCGCGTATTGCTTTGGTCTCGTTATGCGTACAAGTTCCAGCCGCGTATTGCTTCGGTCTCGTTATGAGTACAAGTTCCAGCCGCGTATTGCTTCGGACTCGTTCCGCGTGCAAGTTCCAGCCGCGTGTTGCTTCGGTCTCGTTATGCGTACAAGTTCCAGCCGCGTGTGGCTTCGGTGTCGTTATGCGTACAAGTTCCAGCCGCGTAATGCTTCGGTCTCGTTATGAGTACAAGTCCCAGCCGCGTATTGCTTCGGTCTTGTCGAGCGTACAAGTTCCAGTCGCGTATTCCTTCGGTCTCGTTGACCGCACAAGATCCAACCGCGTATTGATTCGGTCTCGTCGAGCGTACAAGTCCCAGCCGCGTATTGCTTCGGTCTCGTCGAGCGTACTAGTCCCAGCCGGGTGTTGCTTCGGTCTCGTTATGCGTAAAAGTTCCAGCCGCGTAACGCTTCGGTCGCGTTATGCGTACAAGTCCCAGCCGCGTATTGCTTCGGTCTCGTCGAGCGTACAAGTTCCAGTCGCGTATTCCTTCGGCCTCGTTGACCGCACAAGATCCAACCGCGTATTGATTCGGTCTCGTCGAGCGTACAAGTCCCAGCCGCGTATTGCTTCGGTCTCGTCGAGCGTACAAGTTCCAGCCGCGTGTTGCTTCGGTCTCGTTATGCGTTCAAGTTCCAGCCGCGTGTTGCTTCGATCTCGTTATGCGTACAAGTTCCAGCCGCGTATTGCTTCGGTCTCGAGGAGCGTACAAGTCCCAGCCGCGCATTGCTTCGGACTCGTCCGGCGTACAAGTTCCAGCCGCGTATTGCTTCGGTCTCGTCAAGCGTACAAGTTCCAGCCGCGTGTGGCTTCGGTGTCGTTGTGCGTACAAGTTCCAGCCGCGTAATGCTTCGGTCTCGTTATGAGTACAAGTTCCAGCCGCGTATTGCTTCGGACTCGTTCCGCGTGCAAGTTCCAGCCGCGTAATGCTTCGGTCTCGTTACGCGTGCAAGTTCCAGCCGCGTATTGCTTCGGTCTCGTCAAGCGTACAAGTTGCAGCCGGATAATGCTTCGGTCTCGTTATGCGTGCAAGTCCCAGCCGCGTATTGCTTCAGTATCGTTATGCGTACAAGTTCCAGCCGCGTATTGCTGCGGTCTCGATACGCGTCTAAGTTCCAGCCGCGTATTGCGTCGGTCTCGTCGAGCGTACATGTCCCAGCCGCGTATTGCTTTGGTCTCGTTATGCGTACAAGTCCCAGTCGCGTGTTGCTTCGGTCTCGTTATGCGTACAAGTCCCAGCCGTGTAATGCTTCGGTCTCGTCGAGCGAGCAAGTTCCAGCAGCGCGTTGCATCGGTCTCGTTATGCGTGGAAGTTCCAGCCGCGTATTTCTTCGGTCTCGTCGAGCGTACAAGTTCCAGCCGCGTATTGCTTTGGTCTCGTTATGCGTACAAGTCCCAGCCGCGTCTTGCTTCGGTCTCGTTATGCGTACAAGTTCCAGCCGCGTAATGCTTCGGTCTCGTCAAGCGTACAAGTTGCAGCCGGATAATGTTTCGGTCTCGTTATGCGTGCAAGTTCCAGCCGCGTATTGCTTCGGTCCCGTCGAGCGTACAAGTCCCAGCCGCGTATTGCTTTGGTCTCGTTATGCGTGCAAGTCCCAGCCGCGTATTGCTTCAGTATCGTTATGCGCGCAAGTTCCAGCCGCGTAATGCTTCGGTCTCGATACGCGTGCAAGTTCCAGCCGCGTATTGCTTCGGTCTCGTCAAGCGTACAAGTTGCAGCCGGATAATGCTTCGGTCTCGTTATGCGTGCAAGTTCCAGCCGCGTATTGCTTCGGTCTCGTCGAGCGTACAAGTCCCAGCCGCGTATTGCTTTGGTCTCGTTATGCGTACAAGTTCCAGCCGCGTATTGCTTCGGTCTCGTCAAGCGTACAAGTTGCAGCCGGATAATGCTTCGGTCTCGTTATGCGAGCAAGTCCCAGCCGCGTATTGCTTCGGTCTCGTTAGGCGTACAAATTCCAGCCTCGCGTTGCTTCCGTCTCGACGAGCGTACAAGTCCCAGCCGGGTATTGCTTCGATCTCGTCGAGCGTACAAGTCCCAGCCGCGTATTGCTTCGGTCTCGTCGAGCGTACTAGTCCCAGCCGGGTGTTGCTTCGGTCTCGTTATGCGTAAAAGTTCCAGCCGCGTAACGCTTCGGTCTCGTTATGCGTACAAGTCCCAGCCGCGTATTGCTTCGGTCTCGTCGAGCGTACAAGTTCCAGTCGCGTATTCCTTCGGTCTCGTTGACCGCACAAGATCCAACCGCGTATTGATTCGGTCTCGTCGAGCGTACAAGTCCCAGCCGCGTATTGCTTCGGTCTCGTCGAGCGTACAAGTTCCAGCCGCGTGTTGCTTCGGTCTCGTTATGCGTTCAAGTTCCAGCCGCGTGTTGCTTCGGTCTCGTTATGCGTACAAGTTCCAGCCGCGTATTGCTTCGGTCTCGAGGAGCGTACAAGTCCCAGCCGCGCATTGCTTCGGACTCGTCCGGCGTACAAGTTCCAGCCGCGTATTGCTTCGGTCTCGTCAAGCGTACAAGTTCCAGCCGCGTAATGCTTCGGTCTCGTTATGCGTACAAATTCCAGCCTCGCGTTGCTTCGGGCTCGTCGAGCGTACAAGTTCCAGCCGCGTATTGCTTCGGTCTCGTTATGCGTACAAGTTCCAGCCGCGTATTGCTTCGGTCTCGTCAAGCGCTCAAGTCCCAGCCGCGTGTTGCTACGGTCTTGTTATTCGTACTAGTCCCAGCCGCGTATTGCTTCGGTCTCGTTATGCGTACAAGTTCCAGCCGCGCAATGCTTCGGTCTCGTTATGCGTGCAAGTTCCAGCCGCGTATTGCTTCGGTCTCGTCGAGCGTACAAGTCCCAGCCGCGTATTGCTTTGGTCTCGTTATGCGTACAAGTTCCAGCCGCGTATTGCTTCGGTCTCGTTATGAGTACAAGTTCCAGCCGCGTATTGCTTCGGACTCGTTCCGCGTGCAAGTTCCAGCCGCGTGTTGCTTCGGTCTCGTTATGCGTACAAGTTCCAGCCGCGTGTGGCTTCGGTGTCGTTATGCGTACAAGTTCCAGCCGCGTAATGCTTCGGTCTCGTTATGAGTACAAGTCCCAGCCGCGTATTGCTTCGGTCTCGTCGAGCGTACAAGTTCCAGTCGCGTATTCCTTCGGTCTCGTTGACCGCACAAGATCCAACCGCGTATTGATTCGGTCTCGTCGAGCGTACAAGTCCCAGCCGCGTATTGCTTCGGTCTCGTCGAGCGTACTAGTCCCAGCCGGGTGTTGCTTCGGTCTCGTTATGCGTAAAAGTTCCAGCCGCGTAACGCTTCGGTCGCGTTATGCGTACAAGTCCCAGCCGCGTATTGCTTCGGTCTCGTCGAGCGTACAAGTTCCAGTCGCGTATTCCTTCGGCCTCGTTGACCGCACAAGATCCAACCGCGTATTGATTCGGTCTCGTCGAGCGTACAAGTCCCAGCCGCGTATTGCTTCGGTCTCGTCGAGCGTACAAGTTCCAGCCGCGTGTTGCTTCGGTCTCGTTATGCGTTCAAGTTCCAGCCGCGTGTTGCTTCGATCTCGTTATGCGTACAAGTTCCAGCCGCGTATTGCTTCGGTCTCGAGGAGCGTACAAGTCCCAGCCGCGCATTGCTTCGGACTCGTCCGGCGTACAAGTTCCAGCCGCGTATTGCTTCGGTCTCGTCAAGCGTACAAGTTCCAGCCGCGTGTGGCTTCGGTGTCGTTGTGCGTACAAGTTCCAGCCGCGTAATGCTTCGGTCTCGTTATGAGTACAAGTTCCAGCCGCGTATTGCTTCGGACTCGTTCCGCGTGCAAGTTCCAGCCGCGTAATGCTTCGGTCTCGTTACGCGTGCAAGTTCCAGCCGCGTATTGCTTCGGTCTCGTCAAGCGTACAAGTTGCAGCCGGATAATGCTTCGGTCTCGTTATGCGTGCAAGTCCCAGCCGCGTATTGCTTCAGTATCGTTATGCGTACAAGTTCCAGCCGCGTATTGCTGCGGTCTCGATACGCGTCGAAGTTCCAGCCGCGTATTGCGTCGGTCTCGTCGAGCGTACATGTCCCAGCCGCGTATTGCTTTGGTCTCGTTATGCGTACAAGTCCCAGTCGCGTGTTGCTTCGGTCTCGTTATGCGTACAAGTCCCAGCCGTGTAATGCTTCGGTCTCGTCGAGCGAGCAAGTTCCAGCAGCGCGTTGCATCGGTCTCGTTATGCGTGCAAGTTCCAGCCGCGTAATGCTTCGGTCTCGATACGCGTGCAAGTTCCAGCCGCGTATTGCTTCGGTCTCGTCAAGCGTACAAGTTGCAGCCGGATAATGCTTCGGTCTCGTTATGCGTGCAAGTTCCAGCCGCGTATTGCTTCGGTCTCGTCGAGCGTACAAGTCCCAGCCGCGTATTGCTTTGGTCTCGTTATGCGTACAAGTTCCAGCCGCGTATTGCTTCGGTCTCGTCAAGCGTACAAGTTGCAGCCGGATAATGCTTCGGTCTCGTTATGCGAGCAAGTCCCAGCCGCGTATTGCTTCGGTCTCGTTAGGCGTACAAATTCCAGCCTCGCGTTGCTTCCGTCTCGACGAGCGTACAAGTCCCAGCCGGGTATTGCTTCGATCTCGTCGAGCGTACAAGTCCCAGCCGCGTATTGCTTCGGTCTCGTCGAGCGTACTAGTCCCAGCCGGGTGTTGCTTCGGTCTCGTTATGCGTAAAAGTTCCAGCCGCGTAACGCTTCGGTCTCGTTATGCGTACAAGTCCCAGCCGCGTATTGCTTCGGTCTCGTCGAGCGTACAAGTTCCAGTCGCGTATTCCTTCGGTCTCGTTGACCGCACAAGATCCAACCGCGTATTGATTCGGTCTCGTCGAGCGTACAAGTCCCAGCCGCGTATTGCTTCGGTCTCGTCGAGCGTACAAGTTCCAGCCGCGTGTTGCTTCGGTCTCGTTATGCGTTCAAGTTCCAGCCGCGTGTTGCTTCGGTCTCGTTATGCGTACAAGTTCCAGCCGCGTATTGCTTCGGTCTCGAGGAGCGTACAAGTCCCAGCCGCGCATTGCTTCGGACTCGTCCGGCGTACAAGTTCCAGCCGCGTATTGCTTCGGTCTCGTCAAGCGTACAAGTTCCAGCCGCGTAATGCTTCGGTCTCGTTATGCGTACAAATTCCAGCCTCGCGTTGCTTCGGGCTCGTCGAGCGTACAAGTTCCAGCCGCGTATTGCTTCGGTCTCGTTATGCGTACAAGTTCCAGCCGCGTATTGCTTCGGTCTCGTCAAGCGCTCAAGTCCCAGCCGCGTGTTGCTTCGGTCTTGTTATGCGTGCAAGTTCCAGCCGCGTATTGCTTCGGTCTCGTCGAGCGTACAAGATCCAGCCGCGTATTGCTTCGGTCTCGTCCAGCGTACAAGTCCCAGCTGCGTATTACTTCGGTATCGTTATGCGAACAAGTTACAGCAGCGCGTTGCTTCGGTCTCGTTATGCGTACAAGCCCCAACCGCGTATTTCTTCGGTCTCGTCGAGCGTACAAGTTCCAGCCGCGTATTGCTTCGGTCTCTGCGAGCGTACAAGTTCCCGCCGCGTATTGCTTCGGTCTCGTTACGCGTACAAGTCTCAGCCGTGTAATGCTTCGGTCTCGTCGAGCGTACAAGTCCCAGCCGCGTATTGCTTTGGTCTCGTTATGCGTGGAAGTTTCAGCCGCGTATTTCTTCGGTCTCGTCGAGCGTACAAGTCCCAGCCGCGTCTTGCTTCGGTCTCGTTATGCGTACAAGTTCCAGCCGCGTGTGGCTTCGGTGTTGTTATGCGTACAAGTTCCAGCCGCGTAATGCTTCGGTCTCGTTATGAGTACAAGCTCCAGCCGCGTATTGCTTCGGACTCGTTCCGCGTGCAAGTTCCAGCCGCGTAATGCTTTGGTCTCGTTACGCGTGCAAGTTCCAGCCGCGTATTGCTTCGGTCTCGTCAAGCGTACAAGTTGCAGCCGGATAATGCTTCGGTCTCGTTATGCGTGCAAGTCCCAGCCGCGTATTGCTTCAGTATCGTTATGCGTACAAGTTCCAGCCGCGTATTGCTGCGGTCTCGATACGCGTCCAAGTTCCAGCCGCGTATAGCGTCGGTCTCGTCGAGCATACATGTCCCAGCCGCGTATTGCTTTGGTCCCGTTATGCATACAAGTCCCAGTCGCGTGTTGCTTCGGTCTCGTTATGCGTACAAGTCCCAACCGTGTAATGCTTCGGTCTCGTCGAGCGAACAAGTTCCAGCAGCGCGTTGCATCGGTCTCGTTATGCGTGGAAGTTCCAGCCGCGTATTTCTTCGGGCTCGTCGAGCGTACAAGTTCCAGCCGCGTATTGCTTTGGTCTCGTTATGCGTACAAGTCCCAGCCGCGTCTTGCTTCGGTCTCGTTATGCGTACAAGTTCCAGCCGCGTAATGCTTCGGTCTCGTCAAGCGTACAAGTTGCAGCCGGATAATGCTTCGGTCTCGTTATGCGTGCAAGTTCCAGCCGCGTATTGCTTCAGTCTCGTCGAGCGTACAAGTTCCAGCCGCGTATTTCTTCGGTCTCGTCGAGCGTACAAGTTCCAGCCGCGTTTTGCTTTGGTCTCGTAATGCGTACAAGTCCCAGCCGCGTCTTGCTTCGGTCTCGTTATGCGTACAAGTTCCAGCCGCGTAATGCTTCGGTCTCGTTATGAGTACAAGTTCCAGCCGCGTATTGCTTCGGACTCGTTATGCGTGCAAGTTCCAGCCGCGTAATGCTTCGGTCTCGTTACGCGTGCAAGTTCCAGCCGCGTATTGCTTCGGTCTCGTCAAGCGTACAAGTTGCAGCCGGATAATGCTTCGGTCTCGTTATGCGAGCAAGTCCCAGTCGCGTATTGCTTCGGTCTCGTTAGGCGTACAAATTCCAGCCTCGCGTTGCTTCCGTCTCGACGAGCGTACAAGTCCCAGCCGGGTATTGCTTCGATCTCGTCGAGCGTACAAGTTCCAGCCGCGTGTTGCTTCGGTCTTGTTATGCGTGCAAGTTCCAGCCGCGTATTGCTTCGGTCTCGTTATGCGTACAAGTTCCAGCCGCGAGCGGCTTCGGTCTCGTTATGTGTGCAAGTTCCAGCCGCGTATTGCTTCGGTATCGTTATGCGTACAAGTCCCAGCCGTGTCTTGCTTCGTTCTCGTTGTGCGTACAAGTTCCAGCCACATGTGGCTTCGGTCTCGTTATGCGCACAAGTTCCAGCCGCGTCTTGCTTTGTTCTCGATATGCGTACAAGTTCCAACCGCGTATTGCTTCGGTCTTGTTATTCGTGCAAGTCCCAGCCGCGTATTGCTTCGGTCTCGTCGAGCGTACTAGTCCCAGCCGGGTGTTGCTTCGGTCTCGTTATGCGTAAAAGTTCCAGCCGCGTAACGCTTCGGTCTCGTTATGCGTACAAGTCCCAGCCGCGTATTGCTTCGGTCTCGTCGAGCGTACAAGTTCCTGTCGCGTATTCCTTCGGTCTCGTTGACCGCACAAGATCCAACCGCGTATTGATTCGGTCTCGTCGAGCGTACAAGTCCCAGCCGCGTATTGCTTCGGTCTCGTCGAGCGTACAAGTTCCAGCCGCGTGTTGCTTCGGTCTCGTTATGCGTTCAAGTTCCAGCCGCGTGTTGCTTCGGTCTCGTTATGCGTACAAGTTCCAGCAGCGTATTGCTTCGGTCTCGAGGAGCGTACAAGTCCCAGCCGCGCATTGCTTCGGACTCGTCCGGCGTACAAGTTCCAGCCGCGTATTGCTTCGGTCTCGTCAAGCGTACAAGTCCCAGCCGCGTGTTGCTTCGGTCTTGTTATGCGTGCAAGTTCCAGCCGCGTATTGCTTCGGTCTCGTCGAGCGTACAAGATCCAGCCGCGGATTGCTTCGGTCTCGTTATGCGTACAAGTTCCGGCCGCGTATTGCTTCGGTCTCGTCAAGCGTACAAGTCCCAGCCGCGTGTTGCTTCGGTCTTGTTATGCGTGCAAGTTCCAGCCGCGTATTGCTTCGGTCTCGTCGAGCGTACAAGTCCAAGCCGCGTATTGCTTTGGTCTCGTTATGCGTGGAAGTTCCAGCCGCGTATATCTTCGGTCTCGTCGAGCGTACAAGTTCCAGCCGCGTATTGCTTTGGTCTCGTTATGCGTACAAGTTCCAGCCGCGTAATGCTTCGGTCTCGTTATGAGTACAAGTTCCAGCCGCGTATTGCTTCGGACTCGTTCCGCGTGCATGTTCCAACCGCGTAATGCTTCGGTCTCGTTACGCGTGCAAGTTCCAGCCGCGTATTGCTTCGGTCTCGTCAAGCGTACAAGTTGCAGCCGGATAATGCTTCGGTCTCGTTATGCGTGCAAGTCCCAGCCGCGTATTGCTTCAGTATCGTTATGCGTACAAGTTCCAGCCGCGTATTGCTGCGGTCTCGATACGCGTCCAAGTTCCAGCCGCGTATTGCGTCGGTCTCGTCGAGCATACATGTCCCAGCCGCGTATTGCTTTGGTCCCGTTATGCGTACAAGTCTGAGCCGCGTATTGCTTCGGTCTCGTGGAGCGTACAAGTCCCAGCCGCGTATTGCTTCGGTCTCATCGAGAGTACAAGTTCCAGCCGCGTATTGCTTTGGTCTCGTAATATGTACAAGTCCCAGCCGCGTATTCCTTCGGTCTCTTCGAGCGTACAAGTTCCAGCCGCGTACTGCTTCGGTCTCGTTACGCGTACAAGTTCCAGCCGTGTATTGCTTCGGTCTCGTCGAGAGTCAAAGTTCCAGCCGCGTATTGCTTCGGTCTCGTTACGCGTACAAGTTCCAGCCCTGTACTGCTTCGGTCTCGTCGAGCGTACAAGTTCCAGCCGCGTATTCCTTCGGTCTCTTCGAGCGTACAAGTTCCAGCAGAGTATTGCTTCGGTCTCGTTTCGCGTACAAGTTCCAGCCGCGTATTCCTTCGGTCTCGTCGGGCGTACAAGTTCCAGCCGCATATTGCTTCGGTCTCGTTACGCGTACAAGTCCCAGCCGCGTATTGCTTTGTTCTCGTTTTGCGTACAAGTCCCAGCCGCGTACTGCTTCGGTCTCGTCGAGCATACAAGTTCCAGCCGCGTGTTGCTTGGGTCTCGCTTAGCGTACATTTTCCAGCCGCGTATTGCTTCAATCTCGTCGAGCGTACAAGTTCCAGCCGCGTATTGCTTCGGTTTCGTTACGCGTACAAGTTCCAGCCGCCTACTGCTTCGTCTCGTTATGCGTTCAAGTCCCAGCCGCGTATTGCTTCGGTCTCGTCGAGAGTACAAGTTCCAGCCGTGTATTGCTTCGGTCTCGTCGAGCGTAAAAGTTCCAGCCGCGTATTCCTTCGGTCTCTTCAAGCGTACAAGTTCCAGCCGCCTAATGCTTCGGTCTCGTTATGCGTACAAGTTCCAGCCGCGTATTGCTTTGTTCTCGTTATGCGTACAAGTCCCGGCCGCGTATTGCTTCGGTATCGTGGGGCATACAAGTTCCAACCGCGCATTGCTTCGGTCTCGTCGAGCGAACAAGTCCCAGCCGCGTATTGCTTTGTTCTCGTCGACCGTATAAGTTCCAGCAGCGTATTACTTCGGTCTCGTCGAGAGTGAAGTTTCCAGCCGCGTGTTGCTTCGGTCTCGTCGAGTGTACAAGTTCCAGCCGCGTATTGCTTCGGAATCGTTATGCGTACAAGTCCCAGACGCGTATTGCTTCGATCTCGTTATGCGTACAAGTTCCAGCCGCGTATTGCTTCGGTTTTGTCGAGGGTACAAGTCCCAGCCGCGTATTCCTCCGGTCTCTTCGACCGTTCAAGTTCCAGCCGCATATTGCTTCGGTCTTGTTACGCGTACAAGTTCCAGCCGTATATTGCTTCGGTCTCGTTACGCGTACAAGTTCCAGCCGCGTATTCCTTCGGTCTCGTCGAGCGTACAAGTTCCAGCCGCGTATTGCTTCAGTCTCGTTACGCGTACAAGCCCCAGCCGCGTATTGCTTTGTTCTCGTTTTGCGTACAAGTCCCAGCCGCGTATTGCTTCGGTCTCGTCGAGCGTACAAGTCTCAACCGCGTATTGCTTCGGTCTCGTGGAGCGTACAAGTCCCAGCCGCGTATTGCTTCGGTCTCGTCGAGAGAACAAGTTCCAGCCACGTATTGCTTTGGTCTCGTTATGCGTACAAGTCCCAGCCGCGTATTCCTTCGGTCTCTACGAGCGTACAAGTTCCAGCAGAGTATTGCTTCGGTCACGTTACGCGTACAAGTTCCAGCCGCGTATTCCTTCGGTCTCGTCGAGCGTACAAGTTCCAGCCGCGTATTGCTTCAGTCTCGTTACGCGTACAAGCCCCAGACGCGTATTGCTTTATTCTCGTTATGCGTACAAGTCCCGGCCGCGTATTGCTTCGGTATCGTGGGGCATACAAGTTCCAACCGCGCAGTGCTTCGGTCTCGTGGAGCGTACAAGTCCCAGCCGCGTATTGCTTCGGTCTCGTCGAGAGTACAAGTTCCAGCCGCGTATTGCTTTGGTCTCGTTATGCGTACAAGTCCCAGCCGCGTGTTCCTTCGGTCTCTTCGAGCGTACAAGTTCCAGCCGCGTATTGCTTCGGTCTCGTTACGCGTACAAGTTCCAGCCGTGTATTGCTTCGGTCTCGTCGAGAGTACAAGTTCCAGCCGCGTATAGCGTCGGTCTCGTTATGCGTGCAAGTTGCAGCCGCGTATTCCTTCGGTCTCGTCGAGCGTACAAGTTCCAGCCGCATATTGCTTCGGTCTCGTCGAGCGTACAGGTTGCAGCTGCGTATTGCTTCGGTCTCGTTACGCGTACAGGTCCCAGCGGCGTATTGCTTTATTCTCGTTTTGCGTACAAGGCCCAGCCGTGTATTGCTACGGTTTCGTAGAGCGTACAAGTCCTAGCCGCGTATTGCTTCGATGTCGTTATGCGTACAAGTTCCAGCAGCGCGTTGCTTCGGTCTCGTTATGCGTGCAAGTTGCATCTGCGTATTGCTTCGGTCTCGTCGAGCGTACAAGTTCCAGCCGCGTATTGCTTCGGTCTCATCGAGCGTACAAGTCCTAGCCGCGTATTGCTTCGATGTCGTTATGCGTACAAGTTCCAGCAGCGCGTTGCTTCGGTCTCGTTATGCGTGCAAGTTGCAGCCGCGTATTGCTTCGGTCTCGTCGAGCGTACAAGTTCCAGCCGCGTATTGCTTCGGTCTCGTTATGCGTGCAAGTTCCAGCCGCGTATTGCTTCGGTTTCGTCGAGGGTACAAGTCCCAGCCGCGTATTCCTCCGGTCTCTTCGAGCGTTCAAGTTCCAGCCGCATATTGCTTCGGTCTCGTTACGCGTACAAGTTCCAGCCGTGCATTGCTTCGGTCTCGTTACGCGTACAAGTTCCAGCCGCGTATTCCTTCGGTCTCGTCTAGCGTACAAGTTCCAGCCGCGTATTGCTTCGGTCTCGTCGAGAGTACAAGTTCCAGCCGCGTATTGCGTCGGTCTCGTTATGCGTGCAAGATGCAGCCGCGTATTTCTTCGGTCTAGTCGAGCGTACAAGTTCCAGCCGCATATTGCTTCGGTCTCGTCGAGCGTACAGGTTCCAGCTGCGTATTGCTTCGGTCTCGTTACGCGTACAGGTCCCAGCCGCGTATTGCTTTATTCTCGTTTTGCGTACAAGGCCCAGCCGTGTATTGCTACGGTTTCGTCGAGCGTACAAGTCCTAGCCGCGTATTGCTTCGATGTCGTTATGCGTACAAGTTCCAGCAGCGCGTTGCTTCGGTCTCGTTATGCGTGCAAGTTGCATCCGCGTATTGCTTCGGTCTCGTCGAGCGTACAAGTTCCAGCCGCGTATTGCTTCGGTCTCATCGAACGTACAAGTCCTAGCCGCGTATTGCTTCGATGTCGTTATGCGTACAAGTTCCAGCAGCGCGTTGCTTCGGTCTCGTTATGCGTGCAAGTTGCAGCCGCGTATTGCTTCGGTCTCGTCGAGCGTACAAGTTCCAGCCGCGTATTGCTTCGGTCTCGTTATGCGTGCAAGTTCCAGCCGCGTATTGCTTCGGTTTCCTCGAGGGTACAAGTCCCAGCCGCGTATTCCTCCGGTCTCTTCGAGCGTTCAAGTTCCAGCCGCATATTGCTTCGGTCTCGTTACGCGTACAAGTTCCAGCCGTGCATTGCTTCGGTCTCGTTACGCGTACAAGTTCCAGCCGCGTATTCCTTCGGTCTCGTCTAGCGTACAAGTTCCAGCCGCGTATTGCTTCGGTCTCGTCGAGAGTACAAGTTCCAGCCGCGTATTGCGTCGGTCTCGTTATGCGTGCAAGTTGCAGCCGCGTATTTCTTCGGTCTAGTCGAGCGTACAAGTTCCAGCCGCATATTGCTTCGGTCTCGTCGAGCGTACAGGTTGCAGCTGCGTATTGCTTCGGTCTCGTTACGCGTACAGGTCCCAGCCGCGTATTGCTTTATTCTCGTTTTGCGTACAAGGCCCAGCCGTGTATTGCTACGGTTTCGTCGAGCGTACAAGTCCTAGCCGCGTATTGCTTCGATGTCGTTATGCGTACAAATTCCAGCAGCGCGTTGCTTCGGTCTCGTTATGCGTGCAAGTTGCATCCGCGTATTGCTTCGGTCTCGTCGAGCGTACAAGTTGCAGCCGCGTAGTGCTTCGGTCGCGTTATGCGTACAAGTCCCAGCCATGTATTGCTTCGGTCTAGTTTTGCGTACAAGTTCCAGCCGCGTGTTACTTCGGTCTCGTTATGCGTACAAGTTCCAGCCGCGTCATGCTTCGGTCTCGTCGAGCGTACATGTTCCAGCAGCGTATTGCTTCGATCTCGTTATGCGTACAAGTTCCAGCCGCGCATTGCTTGGGTCTCGTCGAGCGTACAAGTTCGAGCCGCGTATTGCTTCGGTCTCGTCGAGCGTGCAAGTTCCAGCCGCGTATTGCTTCGGTCTCGTTATGCGTGCAAGTTCCAGCCGCGTATTGCTTCGGTTTTGTCGAGGGTACAAGTCCCAGCCGCGTATTCCTCCGGTCTCTTCGAGCGTTCAAGTTCCAGCCGCATATTGCTTCGGTCTCGTCTAGCGTACAAGTTCCAGCCGTGTATTGCTTCGGTCTCGTTACGCGTACAAGTTCCAGCCGCGTATTCCTTCGGTCTCGTCTAGCGTACAAGTTCCAGCCGCGTATTGCTTCGGTCTCGTTACGCGTACAAATCCCTGCCGCGTATTGCTTTGTTCTCGTTTTGCGTACAAGTCCCAGCCGCGTATTGCTTCGGTCTCGTCGAGCGTACAGGTCTCAGCCGCGTATTGCTTCGGTCTCGTGGAGCGTACAAGTTCCAGCCGCGTATTCCTTCGGTCTCGTCTAGCGTACAAGTTTCAGCCGCCTAATGCTTCGGTCTCGTTATGCGTACAAGTTCCAGCTGCGTATTGCTTTGTTCTCGTTATGCGTACAAGTCCCGGCCGCATATTGCTTCGGTATCGTGGGGCATACAAGTTCCAACCGCGCATTGCTTCGGTCTCGTGGAGCGTACAAGTCCCAGCCGTGTATTGCTTCGGTCTCGTCGAGAGAACAAGTTCCAGCCACGTATTGCTTTGGTCTCGTTATGCGTACAAGTCCCAGCCGCGTATTCCTTCGGTCTCTACGAGCGTACAAGTTCCAGCAGAGTATTGCTTCGGTCTCGTTACGCGTACAAGTTCCAGCCGCGTATTGCTTCGGTCTCGTCGATCGTACAAGTACCAGCAGCGTATTGCTTCGGTCTCGTTATGCGTACAAGTCCCAGCCGCGTATTGTTTTATTCTCGTTATGCGTACAAGGCCCAGCCGCGTATTGCTACGGTCTCGTCGAGCGTACAAGTTCCAGCCACGTATTCCTTCGGTATCGTCGAGCGTACAAGTTCCAGCCGTGTATTGCTTCGCTCTCGTCGAGCGTACAAGTTCCAGCCGTGTATTGCTTCGGTCTCGTCGAGCGTACAAGTTCCAGCCGCGTGTTGCTTCGGTCTCATTTATGCGTGCAAGTTCCAGACGCGTATTGCTTCGGTCTCGTGGAGCGTACAAGTTCCAGCTGCGCGTTGCTTCGGAATCGTTATGCGTACAAGTCCCAGACGCGTATTGCTTCGATCTCGTTATGCGTACAAGTTTCAGCCGCGTATTGCTTCGGTCTCGTCGAGCGTACAAGTACCAGCAGTGCATTGCTTCGGTCTCGTCATGCGAGCAAGTTCCAGCCGCTTATTGCTTCGGTCTCGTGGAGCGTACAAGATCCAGCCGCGTATTGCTTCGGTCTCGTCGAGCGTACAAGTTCCAGCCGCGTGTTGCTTCGGACTCATTTATGCGTGCAAGTTCCAGACGCGTATTGCTTCGGTCTAGTTTTGCGTACAAGTTCCAGCCGCGTGTTGCTTCGGTCTCGTTATGCGTACAAGTCCCAGCGGCGTATTCCTCCGGTCTCTTCGAGCGTTCAAGTTCCAGCCGCATATTGCTTCTGTCTCGTTACGCGTACAAGTCCCAGCCGTGTATTGCTTCGGTCTCGTCGAGCGTACAAGTACCAGCAGTGCATTGCTTCGGTCTCGTTATGCGAGCAAGATCCAGCCGCGTATTGCTTCGGTCTCGTCGAGCTTACAAGTCCTAGCCGTGTATTGCTTCGGTCTCGTCGAGCGTACAAGTTCCAGCCGCGTGTTGCTTCGGTCTCATTTATGCGTGCAAGTTCCAGACGCGTATTGCTGCGGTCTCGTCGAGCGTACAAGTTCCAGCCGCGTATTGCTTCGGTCTCGTCGATCGTACAAGTACCAGCAGCGTATTGCTTCGGTCTCGTTATGCGTACAAGTCCCAGCCGCGTATTGTTTTATTCTCGTTATGCGTACAAGGCCCAGCCGCGTATTGCTACGGTCTCGTCGAGCGTACAAGTTCCAGCCACGTATTCCTTCGGTCTCGTCGAGCGTACAAGTTCCAGCCACGTATTCCTTCGGTCTCGTCGAGCGTACAAGTTCCAGCCGTGTATTGCTTCGCTCTCGTCGAGCGTACAAGTTCCAGCCGCGTAATGCTTCGGTCTCGTCGAGCGTACAAGTTCCAGCCGCGTATTGCTTTGTTCTCGTTATGCGTGCAAGTTCCAGCCGCACATTGCTTCGGTCTCGTCGATCGTACAAGTCCCAGCCGCGTATTGCTTCGGTCTCGTTATGCGTGCAAGTTCCAGCAGCGTATTGCTTCGGTCTCGTTATGCGTACAAGTTCCAGCTGCGTATTGCTTCGGTCTCGACGATCGTACAAGTTCCAGCCGCGTATTGCTTTGTTCTCGTTATGCGTGCAAGTTCCAGCCGCACATTGCTTCGGTCTCGTCGAGCGTACAAGTCCCAGCCGCGTATTGCTTCGGTCTCGTGGAGCGTACAAGTTCCAGCTGCGCGTTGCTTCGGTGTCGTTATGCGTACAAGTCCCAGACGCGTATTGCTTCGATCTCGTTATGCGTACAAGTTTCAGCCGCGTATTGCTTCGGTCTCGTCGAGCGTACAAGTTCCAGCCGCGTATTGCTTCGGTCTCGTTATGCGTGCAAGTTCCAGCGGCGCATTGCTTCGGTCTCGTTATGCGTACAAGTTCCAGCCGCGTATTGCTTCAGTCTCGTCGAGCGTACAAGATCCAGCCGCGTATTGCTTCGGCATCGTCGATCGTCCAAGTACCAGCCGCTTATTGCTTCGGTCTCGAGGAGCGTACAAGATCCAGCCGCGTATTGCTTCGGTCTCGTCGACCGTACAAGTTCCAGCCGCGTGTTGCTTCGGTCTCGTTATGCGTGCAAGTTCCAGCCGCACATTGCTTCGGTCTCGTCGAGCGTACAAGTCCCAGCCGCGTATTGCTTCGGTCTCGTGGAGCGTACAAGTTCCAGCTGCGCGTTGCTTCGGTCTCATTTATGCGTACAAGTTCCAGACGCGTATTGCTGCGGTCTCGTCGAGCGTACAAGTTCCAGCCGCGTATTGCTTCGGTCTCGTCGATCGTACAAGTACCAGCAGCGTATTGCTTCGGTCTCGTTATGCGTACAAGTCCCAGCCGCGTATTGTTTTATTCTCGTTATGCGTACAAGGTCCAGCCGCGAATTGCTACGGTCTCGCCGAGCGTACAAGTTCCAGCCACGTACTGCTTCGGTCTCGTCGAGCGTACAAGTTCCAGCCGCGTAATGCTTCGGTCTCGTCGAGCGTACAAGTTCCAGCCGCGTATTGCTTTGTTCTCGTTATGCGTGCAAGTTCCAGCCGCACATTGCTTCGGTCTCGTCGAGCGTACAAGTCCCAGCCGCGAATTGCTTCGGTCTCGTGGAGCGTACAAGTTCCAGCTGCGCGTTGCTTCGGTGTCGTTATGCGTACAAGTCCCAGACGCGTATTGCTTCGATCTCGTTATGCGTACAAGTTTCAGCCGCGTATTGCTTCGGTCTCGTCGAGCGTACAAGTTCCAGCCGCGTATTGCTTCGGTCTCGCTATGCGTGCAAGTTCCAGCCGCGTATTGCTTCGGTTTCGTCGAGGGTACAAGTCCCAGCCGCGTATTCCTCCGGTCTCTTCGAGCGCTGAAGTTCCAGCCGCATATTGCTTCTGTCTCGTTACGCGTACAAGTCCCAGCCGTGTATTGCTTCGGTCTCGTCGAGCGTACAAGTACCAGCTGCGCATTGCTTCGGTCTCGTTATGCGAGCAAGTTCCAGCCGCGTATTGCTTCGGTCTCGTGGAGCGTACAAGTTCCAGCCGCGTATTGCTTCGGTCTCGTCGAGCGTACAAGTCTCAGCCGCGTATTGCTTTGTTCTCGTTATACGTGCAAGGTCCAGACGCGTATAGCTTCGGTCTCGTAGAGCGTACAAGTTCCAGCATCATATTGCTTCGGTGTCGTTATGCGTACAAGCCCCAGCCGCGTACTGCTGTGTTGTCGTTATGCGTACAAGTTCCAGCAGCGCGTTGCTTCGGTCTCGTTATGCGTGCAAGTTCCAGCTGCGCGTTGCTTCGGTGTCGTTATGCGTACAAGTCCCAGACGCGTATTGCTTCGGTCTCGTCGAGCGTACAAGTACCAGCTGTGCATTGCTTCGGTCTCGTTATGCGAGCAAGTTCCAACCGCGTATTGCTTCGGTCTCATGGAGCGTACAAGTTCCAGCCGCGTATTGCTTCGGTCTCGTGGAGCGTACAAGTCCCAGACGAGTATCGCTTCGATCTCGTTATGCGTACAAGTTCCAGTAGCGTATTGCTTCGGTCTCGTCGAGCGTACAAGTTCCAGCCGCGTGTTGCTTCGGTCTCGTTTTGCGTACAAGTTCCAGCCGCGTATTGCTTCGGTCTCGTTATGTGTGCAAGTTCGGGCCACGGATTGCTTCGGTCTCGTCGGGCGTACAAGTTCCAGCCGCGTATTCCTTCGGTCTCTTCGAGCGTAAAAGTTCCAGCATCATATTGCTTCGGTGTCGTTTTGCGTACAAGCCCCAGCCGCGTACTGCTTTGTTGTCGTTATGCGTGCAAGTTCCAGCCGCGTATTGCTTCGGTCTCGTGCAGCATACTAGTTCCAGCCGCGTAATGCTTTGGACTCGTTATGTGTGCAAGTTCCGGCCGCGGATTGCCTCGGTCTCGTCGAGCGTACAAGTTCCAGCCGCGTATTCCTTCGGTCTCTTCGAGCGGATAAGCTCCAGCCGCGTATTGCTTCGGTGTCGTCGAGCGTAAAAGTTCCAGCAGCATATTGCTTCGGTCTCGTTATGCGTACAAGTTCCAGCAGCGTATTGCTTCGGTCTCGTTATGCGTACAAGTTCCAGCCGCGCATTGCTTCGGTCTCTTCGAACGTACAAGTTCCAGCAGCGTATTGCTTCGGTCTCGTGGAGCGTACAAATCCCAGCCGCGCATTGCTTCGGTCTCGTCGAGAGTACAAGTTCCAGCCGCGTATTCCTTCGGTCTCTTCGAGCGTACAAGTTCCAGCCGCGTACTGCTTTAGTCTCGTTATGCGTACAAGTCCCAGCCGCGTAATGTTTTGGTCTCGTTATGTGTGCAAGTTCCAGCCGCGTATTGCTTCGGTCTTGTTACGCGTATAAGTTCTAGCCGTGTATTGCTTCGTTCTCGTCGAGCGTAAAAGTTCCAGCCGCGTATTCCTTCGGTCTCTTCGAGCGTACAATTTCCAGCCGCCTACTGCTTCGGTCTCGTTATGCGTACAAGTTCCAGCCGCGTATGGCTTTGGTCTCGTAATGCGTACAAGTCCCAGCCGCGTATTCCTTCGGTCTCTTCCAGCGTACAAGTTCCAGCCGCGTATTGCTTCGGTATCGTTACGCGTAGAAGTTCCAGCCGTGTATTGCTTCGGTCTCGTTATGCGTACAAGTTCCAGCCGCGTATTACTTCGGTCTCGTTACGCGTACAAGTCTCAGCCGCGTATTGCTTTGTTCTCGTCGAGCGTATAAGTTCCAGCAGCGTATAGCTTCGGTCTCGTCGCGATTGAAATTTCCAGCCGCGTGTTGCTTTGGTCTCGTTGTGCGTACAAGTCCCAGCCGCGTATTCCTTCGGTCTCTTCGAACGTACAAGTTCCAGCAGCGTATTGCTTCGGTCTCGTGGAGCGTACAAATCCCAGCCTCGTATTGCTTCGGTCTCGTCGAGAGTACAAGTTCCAGCCGCGTATTGCTTTGGTCTCGTTATGCGTACAAGTCTCAGCCGCGTATTCCTTCGGTCTCATCGAGCGTACAAGTTCCAGCCGCGTATTGCTTCGGTCTCGTTACGCGTACAAGTTCCAGCCGTGTACTGCTTCGGTCTCGTCGAGCGTACAAGTTCCAGCCGCGTATTCCTTCGGTCTCTCCGAGCGTACAAGTTCCAGCATCGTATTGCTTCGGTGTCGTTATGCGTACAAGCCCCAGCCGCGTACTGCTTTGTTGTCGTTATGCGTACAAGTTCCAGCAGCGCGTTGCTTCGGTCTCGTTATGCGTGCAAGTTGCAGCCGCGTATTGCATCGGTCTCGTGCAGCATACAAGTCCCAGGCGCGTATTGCTTCGGTCTCGTCGAGCGTACAAGTCCCAGCCGCGAATTGCTTTGGTCTCGTTATGCGTACAAGTCCCAGCCGCGTATTCCTTCGCTCTCTTCGAGCGTACAAGTTCCAGCAGCGTATTGCTTCGGTCTCGTTATGCGTACAAGTTCCGGCCGCGTGTTGCTTCGGTGTTGTCATGCGTACAAGCTCTAGCCGCGTAATGCTTTGGTCTCGATATGTGTGCAAGTTCCGGCCGCGGATTGCTTCGGTCTCGTCGAGCGTACAAGTTCCAGCCGCGTATTCCTTCGGTCTCATCGATCGTACAATTTCCAGCCGCCTTCTGCTTCGGTCTCGTTATGCGTACAAGTCCCAGCCGCGTATTGTTTTGTTCTCGCTATGCGTACAAGTCCCGGCCGCGTATTGCTTCGGTATCGTCGGGCATACAAGTTCCAGCCGCGTATTCCTTCGGTCTCTTCGAGCGTACAAGTTCCAGCCGCGTACTGCTTCAGTCTCGTTATGCGTACAAGTCCCAGCCGCGTAATGTTTTGGTCTCGTTATGTGTGCAAGTCCCAGCCGCGTATTGCTTCGGTATCGTCGGGCATACAAGTTCCAACTGCGTATTGCTTCGGTCACGTCGAGAGTACAAGTTCCAGCCGCGTATTGCTTCGGTCTCGTGGAGCGTACAAGTCCCAGCCGCGTGATGCTTCGGTCTCGTTATGCGTACAAGTTCAAGCCGCGTATTGCTTCGGTCGCGTTACGCTTCCAGGCCCAGCCGCGTATTCCTTCGGTCTCGTCGAGAGTACAAGTTCCAGCCGCGTATTGCTATGGTCTCGTTGTGCGTACAAGTCCCAGTCGCGTATTCCTTCGGTCTCTTCGAACGTAGAAGTTCCAGCCGCGGACTGCTTCAGTCTCGTTATGCGTACAAGTCCCAGCCGCGTAATGTTTGGGTCTCGTTATGTGTGCAAGTCCCAGCCGCGTATTGCTTCGGTATCGTCGGGCATACAAGTTCCAACTGCGTATTGCTTCGGTCACGTCGAGAGTACAAGTTCAAGCCGCGTATTGCTTCGGTCTCGTTACGCTTCCAGGCCCAGCCGCGTATTCCTTCGGTCTCTTCGAACGTACAAGTTCCAGCAGCGTATTGCTTCGGTCTCGTGGAGCGTACAAATCCCAGCCGCGTATTGCTTCGGTCTCGTCGAGAGTACAAGTTCCAGCCGCGTATTGCTTTGGTCTCGTTATGCGTACAAGTCCCAGCCGCGTATTCCTTCGGTCTCTTCGGGCGTACAAGTTCCAGCCGCGTATTGCTTCGGTCTCGTTACGCGTTCAAGTTCCAGCCGTGTATTGCTTCGGTCTCGTCGAGCGTAAAAGTTCCAGCCGCGTATTCCTTCGGTCTCTTCGAGCGTACAATTCCCAGCCGCCTACTGCTTCGGTCTCGTTATGCGTACAAGTACCAGCCTCGTATTGCTTTGTTCTCGTTATGCGTAAAAGTCCCAGCCGCGTATTCCTTCGGTCTCGTCGAGAGTACAAGTTCCAGCCGCGTATTGCTTTGGTCTCGTTATGCGTACAAGTCTCAGCCGCGTATTCCTTCGGTCTCATCGAGCGTACAAGTTCCAGCCGCGTATTGCTTCGGTCTCTTTACGCGTACAAGTTCCAGCCGCGTATTGCTTCGGTCTCGTTATGCGTACAAGTCCCAGCCGTGTATTGTTTTGTTCTCGCTATGCGTACAAGTCCCGGCCGCGTATTGCTTCGGTATCGTCGGGCATACAAGTTCCAGCCGCGTGTTCCTTCGGTCTCTTCGAGCGTACAAGTTCCAGCCGCGTACTGCTTCAGTCTCGTTATGCGTACAAGTCCCAGCCGCGTAATGTTTTGGTCTCGTTATGTGTGCAAGTCTCAGGCGCGTATTGCTTCGGTATCGTCGAGCGTACAAGTCCCAGCCGCGTATTGCTTTGGTCTCGTTATGCGTACAAGTCCCAGACGCGTATTCCTTCGCTCTCTTCGAGCGTACAAGTTCCAGCAGCGTATTGCTTCGGTCTCGTTATGCGTACAAGTTCCGGCCGCGTGTTGCTTCGGTGTTGTCATGCGTACAAGCTCTAGCCGCGTAATGCTTTGGTCTCGATATGTGTGCAAGTTCCGGCCGCGGATTGCTTCGGTATCGTCGGGCATACAAGTTCCAACTGCGTATTGCTTCGGTCGCGTCGAGAGTACAAGTTCCAGCCGCGTATTGCTTCGGTCTCGTGGAGCGTACAAGTCCCAGCCGCGTGATGCTTCGGTCTCGTTATGCGTACAAGTCCCAGCCGCGTAATGTTTTGGTCTCGTTATGTGTGCAAGTCCCAGGCGCGTATTGCTTCGGTCTCGTCGAGCGTACAAGTCCCAGCCGCGTATTGCTTTGGTCTCGTTATGCGTACAAGTCCCAGCCGCGTATTCCTTCGCTCTCTTCGAGCGTACAAGTTCCAGCAGCGTATTGCTTCGGTCTCGTTATGCGTACAAGTTCCGGCCGCGTGTTGCTTCGGTGTTGTCATGCGTACAAGCTCTAGCCGCGTAATGCTTTGGTCTCGATATGTGTGCAAGTTCCGGCCGCGGATTGCTTCGGTATCGTCGGGCATACAAGTTCCAACTGCGTATTGCTTCGGTCACGTCGAGAGTACAAGTTCCAGCCGCGTATTGCTTCGGTCTCGTGGAGCGTACAAGTCCCAGCCGCGTGATGCTTCGGTCTCGTTATGCGTACAAGTTCAAGCCGCGTATTGCTTCGGTCGCGTTACGCTTCCAGGCCCAGCCGCGTATTCCTTCGGTCTCGTCGAGAGTACAAGTTCCAGCCGCGTATTGCTATGGTCTCGTTGTGCGTACAAGTCCCAGTCGCGTATTCCTTCGGTCTCTTCGAACGTACAAGTTCCAGCCGCGGACTGCTTCAGTCTCGTTATGCGTACAAGTCCCAGCCGCGTAATGTTTTGGTCTCGTTATGTGTGCAAGTCCCAGCCGCGTATTGCTTCGGTATCGTCGGGCATACAAGTTCCAACTGCGTATTGCTTCGGTCACGTCGAGAGTACAAGTTCAAGCCGCCTAATGCTTCGGTCTCGTTATGCGTACAAGTTCCAGCTGCGTATTGCTTTGTTCTCGTTATGCGTACAAGTCCCGGCCGCATATTGCTTCGGTATCGTGGGGCATACAAGTTCCAACCGCGCATTGCTTCGGTCTCGTGGAGCGTACAAGTCCCAGCCGTGTATTGCTCCGGTCTCGTCGAGAGAACAAGTTCCAGCCACGTATTGCTTTGGTCTCGTTATGCGTACAAGTCCCAGCCGCGTATTCCTTCGGTCTCTACGAGCGTACAAGTACCAGCAGCGTACTGCTTCGGTCTCGTTATGCGTACAAGTCCCAGCCGCGTATTGTTTTATTCTCGTTATGCGTACAAGGCCCAGCCGCGTATTGCTACGGTCTCGTCGAGCGTACAAGTTCCAGCCACGTATTCCTTCGGTATCGTCGAGCGTACAAGTTCCAGCCGTGTATTGCTTCGCTCTCGTCGAGCGTACAAGTTCCAGCCGTGTATTGCTTCGGTCTCGTCGAGCGTACAAGTTCCAGCCGCGTGTTGCTTCGGTCTCATTTATGCGTGCAAGTTCCAGACGCGTATTGCTTCGGTCTCGTGGAGCGTACAAGTTCCAGCTGCGCGTTGCTTCGGAATCGTTATGCGTACAAGTCCCAGACGCGTATTGCTTCGATCTCGTTATGCGTACAAGTTTCAGCCGCGTATTGCTTCGGTCTCGTCGAGCGTACAAGTACCAGCAGTGCATTGCTTCGGTCTCGTCATGCGAGCAAGTTCCAGCCGCTTATTGCTTCGGTCTCGTGGAGCGTACAAGATCCAGCCGCGTATTGCTTCGGTCTCGTCGAGCGTACAAGTTCCAGCCGCGTGTTGCTTCGGACTCATTTATGCGTGCAAGTTCCAGACGCGTATTGCTTCGGTCTAGTTTTGCGTACAAGTTCCAGCCGCGTGTTGCTTCGGTCTCGTTATGCGTACAAGTCCCAGCGGCGTATTCCTCCGGTCTCTTCGAGCGTTCAAGTTCCAGCCGCATATTGCTTCTGTCTCGTTACGCGTACAAGTCCCAGCCGTGTATTGCTTCGGTCTCGTCGAGCGTACAAGTACCAGCAGTGCATTGCTTCGGTCTCGTTATGCGAGCAAGTTCCAGCCGCGTATTGCTTCGGTCTCGTCGAGCTTACAAGTCCTAGCCGTGTATTGCTTCGGTCTCGTCGAGCGTACAAGTTCCAGCCGCGTGTTGCTTCGGTCTCATTTATGCGTGCAAGTTCCAGACGCGTATTGCTTCGGTCTCGTCGAGCGTACAAGTTCCAGCCGCGTAATGCTTCGGTCTCGTCGAGCGTACAAGTTCCAGCCGCGTATTGCTTTGTTCTCGTTATGCGTGCAAGTTCCAGCCGCACATTGCTTCGGTCTCGTCGATCGTACAAGTCCCAGCCGCGTATTGCTTCGGTCTCGTTATGCGTGCAAGTTCCAGCAGCGTATTGCTTCGGTCTCGTTATGCGTACAAGTTCCAGCTGCGTATTGCTTCGGTCTCGACGATCGTACAAGTACCAGCAGCGTATTGCTTCGGTCTCGTTATGCGTACAAGTCCCAGCCGCGTATTGTTTCATCCTCGTTATGCGTACAAGGCCCAGCCGCGAATTGCTACGGTCTCGCCGAGCGTACAAGTTCCAGCCACGTACTGCTTCGGTCTCGTCGAGCGTACAAGTTCCAGCCGTGTATTGCTTCGGTCTCGTCGAGCGTACAAGTTCCAGCCGCGTGTTGCTTCGGTCTCATTTATGCGTGCAAGTTCCAGACGCGTATTGCTTCGGTCTCGTCGAGCGTACAAGTCCTAGCCGCGCATTGCTTCGGTCGCGTTATGCGTACAAGTCCCAGCCGTGTATTGCTTCGGTCTAGTTTTGCGTACAAGTTTCAGCCGCGTGTTGCTTCGGTCTCGTTATGCGTACAAGTTCCAGCCGCGTAATGCTTCGGTCTCGTCGAGCGCACAAGTTCCAGCCGCGTATTGCTTTGTTCTCGTTATGCGTGCAAGTTCCAGCCGCACATTGCTTCGGTCTCGTCGAGCGTACAAGTCCCAGCCGCGTATTGCTTCGGTCTCGTGGAGCGTACAAGTTCCAGCTGCGCGTTGCTTCGGTGTCGTTATGCGTACAAGTCCCAGACGCGTATTGCTTCGATCTCGTTATGCGTACAAGTTTCAGCCGCGTATTGCTTCGGTCTCGTCGAGCGTACAAGTTCCAGCCGCGTATTGCTTCGGTCTCGTTATGCGTGCAAGTTCCAGCGGCGCATTGCTTCTCTCTCGTTATGCGTACAAGTTCCAGCCGCGTATTGCTTCAGTCTCGTCGAGCGTACAAGATCCAGCCGCGTATTGCTTCGGCATCGTCGATCGTCCAAGTACCAGCCGCTTATTGCTTCGGTCTCGAGGAGCGTACAAGATCCAGCCGCGTATTGCTTCGGTCTCGTCGACCGTACAAGTTCCAGCCGCGTGTTGCTTCGGTCTCGTTATGCGTACAAGTTCCAGCCGCGTATTGCTTCGGCCTCGTCGAGCGTACAAGTTCGAGCCGCGTATTGCTTCGGTCTCGTTATGCGTGCAAGTTCCAGCAGCGTATTGCTTCGGTCTCGTTATGCGTACAAGTTCCAGCTGCGTATTGCTTCGGTCTCGACGATCGTACAAGTACCAGCAGCGTATTGCTTCGGTCTCGTTATGCGTACAAGTCCCAGCCGCGTATTGTTTTATTCTCGTTATGCGTACAAGGTCCAGCCGCGAATTGCTACGGTCTCGCCGAGCGTACAAGTTCCAGCCACGTACTGCTTCGGTCTCGTCGAGCGTACAAGTTCCAGCCGCGTAATGCTTCGGTCTCGTCGAGCGTACAAGTTCCAGCCGCGTATTGCTTTGTTCTCGTTATGCGTGCAAGTTCCAGCCGCACATTGCTTCGGTCTCGTCGAGCGTACAAGTCCCAGCCGCGAATTGCTTCGGTCTCGTGGAGCGTACAAGTTCCAGCTGCGCGTTGCTTCGGTGTCGTTATGCGTACAAGTCCCAGACGCGTATTGCTTCGATCTCGTTATGCGTACAAGTTTCAGCCGCGTATTGCTTCGGTCTCGTCGAGCGTACAAGTTCCAGCCGCGTATTGCTTCGGTCTCGCTATGCGTGCAAGTTCCAGCCGCGTATTGCTTCGGTTTCGTCGAGGGTACAAGTCCCAGCCGCGTATTCCTCCGGTCTCTTCGAGCGCTGAAGTTCCAGCCGCATATTGCTTCTGTCTCGTTACGCGTACAAGTCCCAGCCGTGTATTGCTTCGGTCTCGTCGAGCGTACAAGTACCAGCTGCGCATTGCTTCGGTCTCGTTATGCGAGCAAGTTCCAGCCGCGTATTGCTTCGGTCTCGTGGAGCGTACAAGTTCCAGCCGCGTATTGCTTCGGTCTCGTCGAGCGTACAAGTCTCAGCCGCGTATTGCTTTGTTCTCGTTATACGTGCAAGGTCCAGACGCGTATAGCTTCGGTCTCGTAGAGCGTACAAGTTCCAGCATCATATTGCTTCGGTGTCGTTATGCGTACAAGCCCCAGCCGCGTACTGCTTTGTTGTCGTTATGCGTACAAGTTCCAGCAGCGCGTTGCTTCGGTCTCGTTATGCGTGCAAGTTCCAGCTGCGCGTTGCTTCGGTGTCGTTATGCGTACAAGTCCCAGACGCGTATTGCTTCGGTCTCGTCGAGCGTACAAGTACCAGCTGTGCATTGCTTCGGTCTCGTTATGCGAGCAAGTTCCAACCGCGTATTGCTTCGGTCTCGTGGAGCGTACAAGTTCCAGCCGCGTATTGCTTCGGTCTCGTGGAGCGTACAAGTCCCAGACGAGTATCGCTTCGATCTCGTTATGCGTACAAGTTCCAGTAGCGTATTGCTTCGGTCTCGTCGAGCGTACAAGTTCCAGCCGCGTGTTGCTTCGGTCTCGTTTTGCGTACAAGTTCCAGCCGCGTATTGCTTCGGTCTCGTTATGTGTGCAAGTTCGGGCCACGGATTGCTTCGGTCTCGTCGGGCGTACAAGTTCCAGCCGCGTATTCCTTCGGTCTCTTCGAGCGTAAAAGTTCCAGCATCATATTGCTTCGGTGTCGTTTTGCGTACAAGCCCCAGCCGCGTACTGCTTTGTTGTCGTTATGCGTGCAAGTTCCAGCCGCGTATTGCTTCGGTCTCGTGCAGCATACTAGTTCCAGCCGCGTAATGCTTTGGACTCGTTATGTGTGCAAGTTCCGGCCGCGGATTGCCTCGGTCTCGTCGAGCGTACAAGTTCCAGCCGCGTATTCCTTCGGTCTCTTCGAGCGGATAAGCTCCAGCCGCGTATTGCTTCGGTGTCGTTACGCGTACAAGTTCCAGCCGTGTATTGCTTCGGTCTCGTCGAGCGTAAAAGTTCCAGCAGCGTATTGCTTCGGTCTCGTTACGCGTACAAGTTCCAGCCGTGTATTGCTTCGGCCTCGTCGAGCGTAAAAGTTCCAGCAGCATATTGCTTCGGTCTCGTTATGCGTACAAGTTCCAGCAGCGTATTGCTTCGGTCTCGTTATGCGTACAAGTTCCAGCCGCGCATTGCTTCGGTCTCTTCGAACGTACAAGTTCCAGCAGCGTATTGCTTCGGTCTCGTGGAGCGTACAAATCCCAGCCGCGCATTGCTTCGGTCTCGTCGAGAGTACAAGTTCCAGCCGCGTATTCCTTCGGTCTCTTCGAGCGTACAAGTTCCAGCCGCGTACTGCTTTAGTCTTGTTATGCGTACAAGTCCCAGCCGCGTAATGTTTTGGTCTCGTTATGTGTGCAAGTTCCAGCCGCGTATTGCTTCGGTCTTGTTACGCGTATAAGTTCTAGCCGTGTATTGCTTCGTTCTCGTCGAGCGTAAAAGTTCCAGCCGCGTATTCCTTCGGTCTCTTCGAGCGTACAATTTCCAGCCGCCTACTGCTTCGGTCTCGTTATGCGTACAAGTTCCAGCCGCGTATTGCTTTGGTCTCGTAATGCGTACAAGTCCCAGCCGCGTATTCCTTCGGTCTCTTCCAGCGTACAAGTTCCAGCCGCGTATTGCTTCGGTATCGTTACGCGTAGAAGTTCCAGCCGTGTATTGCTTCGGTCTCGTTATGCGTACAAGTTCCAGCCGCGTATTACTTCGGTCTCGTTACGCGTACAAGTCTCAGCCGCGTATTGCTTTGTTCTCGTCGAGCGTATAAGTTCCAGCAGCGTATAGCTTCGGTCTCGTCGCGATTGAAATTTCCAGCCGCGTGTTGCTTTGGTCTCGTTGTGCGTACAAGTCCCAGCCGCGTATTCCTTCGGTCTCTTCGAACGTACAAGTTCCAGCAGCGTATTGCTTCGGTCTCGTGGAGCGTACAAATCCCAGCCTCGTATTGCTTCGGTCTCGTCGAGAGTACAAGTTCCAGCCGCGTATTGCTTTGGTCTCGTTATGCGTACAAGTCTCAGCCGCGTATTCCTTCGGTCTCATCGAGCGTACAAGTTCCAGCCGCGTATTGCTTCGGTCTCGTTACGCGTACAAGTTCCAGCCGTGTACTGCTTCGGTCTCGTCGAGCGTACAAGTTCCAGCCGCGTATTCCTTCGGTCTCTCCGAGCGTACAAGTTCCAGCATCGTATTGCTTCGGTGTCGTTATGCGTACAAGCCCCAGCCGCGTACTGCTTTGTTGTCGTTATGCGTACAAGTTCCAGCAGCGCGTTGCTTCGGTCTCGTTATGCGTGCAAGTTGCAGCCGCGTATTGCATCGGTCTCGTGCAGCATACAAGTCCCAGGCGCGTATTGCTTCGGTCTCGTCGAGCGTACAAGTCCCAGCCGCGAATTGCTTTGGTCTCGTTATGCGTACAAGTCCCAGCCGCGTATTCCTTCGCTCTCTTCGAGCGTACAAGTTCCAGCAGCGTATTGCTTCGGTCTCGTTATGCGTACAAGTTCCGGCCGCGTGTTGCTTCGGTGTTGTCATGCGTACAAGCTCTAGCCGCGTAATGCTTTGGTCTCGATATGTGTGCAAGTTCCGGCCGCGGATTGCTTCGGTCTCGTCGAGCGTACAAGTTCCAGCCGCGTATTCCTTCGGTCTCATCGATCGTACAATTTCCAGCCGCCTTCTGCTTCGGTCTCGTTATGCGTACAAGTCCCAGCCGCGTATTGTTTTGTTCTCGCTATGCGTACAAGTCCCGGCCGCGTATTGCTTCGGTATCGTCGGGCATACAAGTTCCAGCCGCGTATTCCTTCGGTCTCTTCGAGCGTACAAGTTCCAGCCGCGTACTGCTTCAGTCTCGTTATGCGTACAAGTCCCAGCCGCGTAATGTTTTGGTCTCGTTATGTGTGCAAGTCCCAGCCGCGTATTGCTTCGGTATCGTCGGGCATACAAGTTCCAACTGCGTATTGCTTCGGTCACGTCGAGAGTACAAGTTCCAGCCGCGTATTGCTTCGGTCTCGTGGAGCGTACAAGTCCCAGCCGCGTGATGCTTCGGTCTCGTTATGCGTACAAGTTCAAGCCGCGTATTGCTTCGGTCGCGTTACGCTTCCAGGCCCAGCCGCGTATTCCTTCGGTCTCGTCGAGAGTACAAGTTCCAGCCGCGTATTGCTATGGTCTCGTTGTGCGTACAAGTCCCAGTCGCGTATTCCTTCGGTCTCTTCGAACGTAGAAGTTCCAGCCGCGGACTGCTTCAGTCTCGTTATGCGTACAAGTCCCAGCCGCGTAATGTTTGGGTCTCGTTATGTGTGCAAGTCCCAGCCGCGTATTGCTTCGGTATCGTCGGGCATACAAGTTCCAACTGCGTATTGCTTCGGTCACGTCGAGAGTACAAGTTCAAGCCGCGTATTGCTTCGGTCTCGTTACGCTTCCAGGCCCAGCCGCGTATTCCTTCGGTCTCTTCGAACGTACAAGTTCCAGCAGCGTATTGCTTCGGTCTCGTGGAGCGTACAAATCCCAGCCGCGTATTGCTTCGGTCTCGTCGAGAGTACAAGTTCCAGCCGCGTATTGCTTTGGTCTCGTTATGCGTACAAGTCCCAGCCGCGTATTCCTTCGGTCTCTTCGGGCGTACAAGTTCCAGCCGCGTATTGCTTCGGTCTCGTTACGCGTTCAAGTTCCAGCCGTGTATTGCTTCGGTCTCGTCGAGCGTAAAAGTTCCAGCCGCGTATTCCTTCGGTCTCTTCGAGCGTACAATTCCCAGCCGCCTACTGCTTCGGTCTCGTTATGCGTACAAGTACCAGCCTCGTATTGCTTTGTTCTCGTTATGCGTAAAAGTCCCAGCCGCGTGTTCCTTCGGTCTCGTCGAGAGTACAAGTTCCAGCCGCGTATTGCTTTGGTCTCGTTATGCGTACAAGTCTCAGCCGCGTATTCCTTCGGTCTCATCGAGCGTACAAGTTCCAGCCGCGTATTGCTTCGGTCTCTTTACGCGTACAAGTTCCAGCCGCGTATTGCTTCGGTCTCGTTATGCGTACAAGTCCCAGCCGTGTATTGTTTTGTTCTCGCTATGCGTACAAGTCCCGGCCGCGTATTGCTTCGGTATCGTCGGGCATACAAGTTCCAGCCGCGTGTTCCTTCGGTCTCTTCGAGCGTACAAGTTCCAGCCGCGTACTGCTTCAGTCTCGTTATGCGTACAAGTCCCAGCCGCGTAATGTTTTGGTCTCGTTATGTGTGCAAGTCTCAGGCGCGTATTGCTTCGGTCTCGTCGAGCGTACAAGTCCCAGCCGCGTATTGCTTTGGTCTCGTTATGCGTACAAGTCCCAGACGCGTATTCCTTCGCTCTCTTCGAGCGTACAAGTTCCAGCAGCGTATTGCTTCGGTCTCGTTATGCGTACAAGTTCCGGCCGCGTGTTGCTTCGGTGTTGTCATGCGTACAAGCTCTAGCCGCGTAATGCTTTGGTCTCGATATGTGTGCAAGTTCCGGCCGCGGATTGCTTCGGTATCGTCGGGCATACAAGTTCCAACTGCGTATTGCTTCGGTCGCGTCGAGAGTACAAGTTCCAGCCGCGTATTGCTTCGGTCTCGTGGAGCGTACAAGTCCCAGCCGCGTGATGCTTCGGTCTCGTTATGCGTACAAGTCCCAGCCGCGTAATGTTTTGGTCTCGTTATGTGTGCAAGTCCCAGGCGCGTATTGCTTCGGTCTCGTCGAGCGTACAAGTCCCAGCCGCGTATTGCTTTGGTCTCGTTATGCGTACAAGTCCCAGCCGCGTATTCCTTCGCTCTCTTCGAGCGTACAAGTTCCAGCAGCGTATTGCTTCGGTCTCGTTATGCGTACAAGTTCCGGCCGCGTGTTGCTTCGGTGTTGTCATGCGTACAAGCTCTAGCCGCGTAATGCTTTGGTCTCGATATGTGTGCAAGTTCCGGCCGCGGATTGCTTCGGTATCGTCGGGCATACAAGTTCCAATTGCGTATTGCTTCGGTCACGTCGAGAGTACAAGTTCCAGCCGCGTATTGCTTCGGTCTCGTGGAGCGTACAAGTCCCAGCCGCGTGATGCTTCGGTCTCGTTATGCGTACAAGTTCAAGCCGCGTATTGCTTCGGTCGCGTTACGCTTCCAGGCCCAGCCGCGTATTCCTTCGGTCTCGTCGAGAGTACAAGTTCCAGCCGCGTATTGCTATGGTCTCGTTGTGCGTACAAGTCCCAGTCGCGTATTCCTTCGGTCTCTTCGAACGTACAAGTTCCAGCCGCGGACTGCTTCAGTCTCGTTATGCGTACAAGTCCCAGCCGCGTAATGTTTTGGTCTCGTTATGTGTGCAAGTCCCAGCCGCGTATTGCTTCGGTATCGTCGGGCATACAAGTTCCAACTGCGTATTGCTTCGGTCACGTCGAGAGTACAAGTTCAAGCCGCCTAATGCTTCGGTCTCGTTATGCGTACAAGTTCCAGCTGCGTATTGCTTTGTTCTCGTTATGCGTACAAGTCCCGGCCGCATATTGCTTCGGTATCGTGGGGCATACAAGTTCCAACCGCGCATTGCTTCGGTCTCGTGGAGCGTACAAGTCCCAGCCGTGTATTGCTCCGGTCTCGTCGAGAGAACAAGTTCCAGCCACGTATTGCTTTGGTCTCGTTATGCGTACAAGTCCCAGCCGCGTATTCCTTCGGTCTCTACGAGCGTACAAGTTCCAGCAGAGTATTGCTTCGGTCTCGTTACGCGTACAAGTTCCAGCCGCGTATTGCTTCGGTCTCGTCGATCGTACAAGTACCAGCAGCGTATTGCTTCGGTCTCGTTATGCGTACAAGTCCCAGCCGCGTATTGTTTTATTCTCGTTATGCGTACAAGGCCCAGCCGCGTATTGCTACGGTCTCGTCGAGCGTACAAGTTCCAGCCACGTATTCCTTCGGTCTCGTCGAGCGTACAAGTTCCAGCCGTGTATTGCTTCGCTCTCGTCGAGCGTACAAGTTCCAGCCGTGTATTGCTTCGGTCTCGTCGAGCGTACAAGTTCCAGCCGCGTGTTGCTTCGGTCTCATTTATGCGTGCAAGTTCCAGACGCGTATTGCTTCGGTCTCGTGGAGCGTACAAGTTCCAGCTGCGCGTTGCTTCGGAATCGTTATGCGTACAAGTCCCAGACGCGTATTGCTTCGATCTCGTTATGCGTACAAGTTTCAGCCGCGTATTGCTTCGGTCTCGTCGAGCGTACAAGTACCAGCAGTGCATTGCTTCGGTCTCGTCATGCGAGCAAGTTCCAGCCGCTTATTTCTTCGGTCTCGTGGAGCGTACAAGATCCAGCCGCGTATTGCTTCGGTCTCGTCGAGCGTACAAGTTCCAGCCGCGTGTTGCTTCGGACTCATTTATGCGTGCAAGTTCCAGACGCGTATTGCTTCGGTCTAGTTTTGCGTACAAGTTCCAGCCGCGTGTTGCTTCGGTCTCGTTATGCGTACAAGTTCCAGCCGCGTAATGCTTCGGTCTCGTCGAGCGAACAAGTTCCAGCCGCGTATTGCTTTGTTCTCGTTATGCGTGCAAGTTCCAGCCGCACATTGCTTCGGTCTCGTCGGGCGTACAAGTCCCAGCGGCGTATTGCTTCGGTCACGTCGAGAGTACAAGTTCAAGCCGCCTAATGCTTCGGTCTCGTTATGCGTACAAGTTCCAGCTGCGTATTGCTTTGTTCTCGTTATGCGTACAAGTCCCGGCCGCATATTGCTTCGGTATCGTGGGGCATACAAGTTCCAACCGCGCATTGCTTCGGTCTCGTGGAGCGTACAAGTCCCAGCCGTGTATTGCTCCGGTCTCGTCGAGAGAACAAGTTCCAGCCACGTATTGCTTTGGTCTCGTTATGCGTACAAGTCCCAGCCGCGTATTCCTTCGGTCTCTACGAGCGTACAAGTTCCAGCAGAGTATTGCTTCGGTCTCGTTACGCGTACAAGTTCCAGCCGCGTATTGCTTCGGTCTCGTCGATCGTACAAGTACCAGCAGCGTATTGCTTCGGTCTCGTTATGCGTACAAGTCCCAGCCGCGTATTGTTTTATTCTCGTTATGCGTACAAGGCCCAGCCGCGTATTGCTACGGTCTCGTCGAGCGTACAAGTTCCAGCCACGTATTCCTTCGGTCTCGTCGAGCGTACAAGTTCCAGCCGTGTATTGCTTCGCTCTCGTCGAGCGTACAAGTTCCAGCCGTGTATTGCTTCGGTCTCGTCGAGCGTACAAGTTCCAGCCGCGTGTTGCTTCGGTCTCATTTATGCGTGCAAGTTCCAGACGCGTATTGCTTCGGTCTCGTGGAGCGTACAAGTTCCAGCTGCGCGTTGCTTCGGAATCGTTATGCGTACAAGTCCCAGACGCGTATTGCTTCGATCTCGTTATGCGTACAAGTTTCAGCCGCGTATTGCTTCGGTCTCGTCGAGCGTACAAGTACCAGCAGTGCATTGCTTCGGTCTCGTCATGCGAGCAAGTTCCAGCCGCTTATTTCTTCGGTCTCGTGGAGCGTACAAGATCCAGCCGCGTATTGCTTCGGTCTCGTCGAGCGTACAAGTTCCAGCCGCGTGTTGCTTCGGACTCATTTATGCGTGCAAGTTCCAGACGCGTATTGCTTCGGTCTAGTTTTGCGTACAAGTTCCAGCCGCGTGTTGCTTCGGTCTCGTTATGCGTACAAGTTCCAGCCGCGTAATGCTTCGGTCTCGTCGAGCGAACAAGTTCCAGCCGCGTATTGCTTTGTTCTCGTTATGCGTGCAAGTTCCAGCCGCACATTGCTTCGGTCTCGTCGGGCGTACAAGTCCCAGCGGCGTATTCCTCCGGTCTCTTCGAGCGTTCAAGTTCCAGCCGCATATTGCTTCTGTCTCGTTACGCGTACAAGTCCCAGCCGTGTATTGCTTCGGTCTCGTCGAGCGTACAAGTACCAGCAGTGCATTGCTTCGGTCTCGTTATGCGAGCAAGTTCCAGCCGCGTATTGCTTCGGTCTCGTCGAGCTTACAAGTCCTAGCCGTGTATTGCTTCGGTCTCGTCGAGCGTACAAGTTCCAGCCGTGTATTGCTTCGGTCTCGTCGAGCGTACAAGTTCCAGCCGCGTGTTGCTTCGGTCTCATTTATGCGTGCAAGTTCCAGACGCGTATTGCTTCGGTCTAGTCGAGCGTGCAAGTCCTCGCCGCGCATTGCTTCGGTCGCGTTATGCGTACAAGTCCCAGCCGTGTATTGCTTCGGTCTAGTTTTGCGTACAAGTTCCAGCCGCGTGTTGCTTCGGTCTCGTTATGCGTACAAGTTCCAGCCGCGTAATGCTTCGGTCTCGTCGAGCGTACAAGTTCCAGCCGCGTATTGCTTTGTTCTCGTTATGCGTGCAAGTTCCAGCCGCACATTGCTTCGGTCTCGTCGAGCGTACAAGTTCCAGCCGCGTATTCCTTCGGTCTCATCGAGCGTACAATTTCCAGGCGCCTTCTGCTTCGGTCTCGTTATGCGTACAAGTCACAGCCGCGTATTGTTTTGTTCTCGCTATGCGTACAAGTCCCGGCCGCGTATTGCTTCGGTATCGTCGGGAATACAAGTTCCAGCCGCGTATTCCTTCGGTCTCTTCGAGCGTACAAGTTCCAGCCGCGTACTGCTTCAGTCTCGTTATGCGTACAAGTCCCAGCCGCGTAATGTTTTGGTCTCGTTACGCGTACAAGTTCCAGCCGTGTATTGCTTCGGTCTCGTCGAGCGTAAAAGTTCCAGCCGCGTATTCCTTCGGTCTCTTCGAGCGTACAATTTCCAGCCGCATACTACTTCGGTCTCGTTATGCGTACAAGTACCAGCCTCGTATTGCTTTGTTCTCGTTATGCGTAAAAGTCCCAGCCGCGTATTCCTTCGGTCTCGTCGAGAGTACAAGTTCCAGCCGCGTATTGCTTTGGTCTCGTTATGCGTAAAAGTCCCAGCCGCGTATTCCTTCGGTCTCTTCGAGCGTACAAGTTCCAGCCGCGTATTGCTTCGGTCTCGTTACGCGTACAAGTTCCAGCCGTGTATTGCTTCGGTCTCGTTATGCGTACAAGTTCCAGCCGCGTATTGCTTCGGTCTCGTTACGCGTACAAGTCTCAGCCGCGTATTGCTTTGTTCTCGTCGAGCGTATAAGTTCCAGCAGCGTATAGCTTCGGTCTCGTCGCGATTGAAGTTTCCAGCCGCGTGTTGCTTTGGTCTCGTTGTGCGTACAAGTCCCAGCCGCGTATTCCTTCGGTCTCTTCGAACGTTCAAGTTCCAGCAGCGTATTGCTTCGGTCTCGTGGAGCGTACAAATCCCAGCCGCGTATTGCTTCGGTCTCGTCAAGCGTACAAGTTCCAGCCGCGTAATGCTTCGGTCTCGTTATGCGTACAAATTCCAGCCTCGCGTTGCTTCGGGCTCGTCGAGCGTACAAGTTCCAGCCGCGTATTGCTTCGGTCTCGTTATGCGTACAAGTTCCAGCCGCGTATTGCTTCGGTCTCGTCAAGCGTTCAAGTCCCAGCCGCGTGTTGCTTCGGTCTTGTTATGCGTGCAAGTTCCAGCCGCGTATTGCTTCGGTCTCGTCGAGCGTACAAGATCCAGCCGCGTATTGCTTCGGTCTCGTCCAGCGTACAAGTCCCAGCTGCGTATTACTTCGGTATCGTTATGCGAACAAGTTACAGCAGCGCGTTGCTTCGGTCTCGTTATGCGTACAAGCCCCAACCGCGTATTTCTTCGGTCTCGTCGAGCGTACAAGTTCCAGCCGCGTATTGCTTCGGTCTCTGCGAGCGTACAAGTTCCCGCCGCGTATTGCTTCGGTCTCGTTACGCGTACAAGTCTCAGCCGTGTAATGCTTCGGTCTCGTCGAGCGTACAAGTCCCAGTCGCGTATTGCTTCGGTCTCGTTAGGCGTACAAATTCCAGCCTCGCGTTGCTTCCGTCTCGACGAGCGTACAAGTCCCAGCCGGGTATTGCTTCGATCTCGTCGAGCGTACAAGTTCCAGCCGCGTGTTGCTTCGGTCTTGTTATGCGTGCAAGTTCCAGCCGCGTATTGCTTCGGTCTCGTTATGCGTACAAGTTCCAGCCGCGAGCGGCTTCGGTCTCGTTATGTGTGCAAGTTCCAGCCGCGTATTGCTTCGGTATCGTTATGCGTACAAGTCCCAGCCGTGTCTTGCTTCGTTCTCGTTGTGCGTACAAGTTCCAGCCACATGTGGCTTCGGTCTCGTTATGCGCACAAGTTCCAGCCGCGTCTTGCTTTGTTCTCGATATGCGTACAAGTTCCAACCGCGTATTGCTTCGGTCTTGTTATTCGTGCAAGTCCCAGCCGCGTATTGCTTCGGTCTCGTCGAGCGTACTAGTCCCAGCCGGGTGTTGCTTCGGTCTCGTTATGCGTAAAAGTTCCAGCCGCGTAACGCTTCGGTCTCGTTATGCGTACAAGTCCCAGCCGCGTATTGCTTCGGTCTCGTCGAGCGTACAAGTTCCAGTCGCGTATTCCTTCGGTCTCGTTGACCGCACAAGATCCAACCGCGTATTGATTCGGTCTCGTCGAGCGTACAAGTCCCAGCCGCGTATTGCTTCGGTCTCGTCGAGCGTACAAGTTCCAGCCGCGTGTTGCTTCGGTCTCGTTATGCGTTCAAGTTCCAGCCGCGTGTTGCTTCGGTCTCGTTATGCGTACAAGTTCCAGCAGCGTATTGCTTCGGTCTCGAGGAGCGTACAAGTCCCAGCCGCGCATTGCTTCGGACTCGTCCGGCGTACAAGTTCCAGCCGCGTATTGCTTCGGTCTCGTCAAGCGTACAAGTCCCAGCCGCGTGTTGCTTCGGTCTTGTTATGCGTGCAAGTTCCAGCCGCGTATTGCTTCGGTCTCGTCGAGCGTACAAGACCCAGCCGCGGATTGCTTCGGTCTCGTTATGCGTACAAGTTCCGGCCGCGTATTGCTTCGGTCTCGTCAAGCGTACAAGTCCCAGCCGCGTGTTGCTTCGGTCTTGTTATGCGTGCAAGTTCCAGCCGCGTATTGCTTCGGTCTCGTCGAGCGTACAAGTCCAAGCCGCGTATTGCTTTGGTCTCGTTATGCGTGGAAGTTCCAGCCGCGTATATCTTCGGTCTCGTCGAGCGTACAAGTTCCAGCCGCGTATTGCTTTGGTCTCGTTATGCGTACAAGTTCCAGCCGCGTAATGCTTCGGTCTCGTTATGAGTACAAGTTCCAGCCGCGTATTGCTTCGGACTCGTTCCGCGTGCATGTTCCAACCGCGTAATGCTTCGGTCTCGTTACGCGTGCAAGTTCCAGCCGCGTATTGCTTCGGTCTCGTCAAGCGTACAAGTTGCAGCCGGATAATGCTTCGGTCTCGTTATGCGTGCAAGTCCCAGCCGCGTATTGCTTCAGTATCGTTATGCGTACAAGTTCCAGCCGCGTATTGCTGCGGTCTCGATACGCGTCCAAGTTCCAGCCGCGTATTGCGTCGGTCTCGTCGAGCATACATGTCCCAGCCGCGTATTGCTTTGGTCCCGTTATGCGTACAAGTCTGAGCCGCGTATTGCTTCGGTCTCGTGGAGCGTACAAGTCCCAGCCGCGTATTGCTTCGGTCTCATCGAGAGTACAAGTTCCAGCCGCGTATTGCTTTGGTCTCGTAATATGTACAAGTCCCAGCCGCGTATTCCTTCGGTCTCTTCGAGCGTACAAGTTCCAGCCGCGTATTGCTTCGGTCTCGTTACGCGTACAAGTTCCAGCCGTGTATTGCTTCGGTCTCGTCGAGAGTAAAAGTTCCAGCCGCGTATTGCTTCGGTCTCGTTACGCGTACAAGTTCCAGCCCTGTACTGCTTCGGTCTCGTCGAGCGTACAAGTTCCAGCCGCGTATTCCTTCGGTCTCTTCGAGCGTACAAGTTCCAGCAGAGTATTGCTTCGGTCTCGTTTCGCGTACAAGTTCCAGCCGCGTATTCCTTCGGTCTCGTCGGGCGTACAAGTTCCAGCCGCGTATTGCTTCGGTCTCGTTACGCGTACAAGTCCCAGCCGCGTATTGCTTTGTTCTCGTTTTGCGTACAAGTCCCAGCCGCGTACTGCTTCGGTCTCGTCGAGCATACAAGTTCCAGCCGCGTGTTGCTTGGGTCTCGCTTAGCGTACATTTTCCAGCCGCGTATTGCTTCAATCTCGTCGAGCGTACAAGTTCCAGCCGCGTATTGCTTCGGTTTCGTTACGCGTACAAGTTCCAGCCGCCTACTGCTTCGTCTCGTTATGCGTACAAGTCCCAGCCGCGTATTGCTTCGGTCTCGTTGGCGTACAAGTTCCAGCCGTGTATTGCGTCGGTCTCGTCGAGCGTAAAAGTTCCAGCCGCGTATTCCTTCGGTCTCTTCGAGCGTACAAGTTCCAGCAGAGTATAGCTTCGGTCTCGTTACGCGTACAAGTTCCAGCCGCGTATTCCTTCGGTCTCGTCGAGCGTACAAGTTCCAGCCGCGTATTGCTTCGGCCTCGTTACGCGTACAATTCCCAGCCGCGTATTGCTTTGTTCTCGTCGAGCGTACAAGTTCCAACCGCGTATTGCTTCGGTCTCGTTACGCTTCCACGCCCAGCCGCGTATTCCTTCGGTCTCGTCGAGCGTACAAATTCCAGCCGCGTATTGCTTCGGTCTCGTTACGCGTACAAGCCCCAGCCGCGTATTGCTTTGTTCTCGTTTTGCGTACAAGTCCCAGCCGCGTATTGCTTCGGTCTCGTCGAGCGTACAAGTCTCAGCCGCGTATAGCTTCGGTCTCTTCGAGCGTACAAGATCCATCCGCGTATTGCTTCGGTCTCGTTACGCGTACAAGTTCCAGCCGCCTACTGCTTCGACTCGTTATGCGTACAAGTCCCAGCCGCGTAATCCTTCGGTCTCGTTACGCGTACAAGTCCCAGCCGCGTATTCCTTCGGTCTCTTCGAGCGTACAAGTTCCAGCCGCGTATTGCTTTGGTCTCGTTGGCGTACAAGTTCCAGCCGTGTATTGCTTCGGTCTCGTCGAGCGTAAAAGTTCCAACCGCGTATTCCTTCGGTCTCTTCGAGCGTACAAGTTCCAGCAGAGTATAGCTTCGGTCTCGTTACGCGTACAAGTTCCAGCCGCGTATTGCTTCGGTCTCTTCGAGCGTACAAGTCTCAGCAGCGTATTGCTTCGGTCTCGTGGAGCGTACAAGTCCCAGCCGCGTATTGCTTCGGTCTCGTCGAGAGTACAAGTTCCAGCCGCGTATTGCTTTGGTCTCGTTATGCGTACAAGTCCCAGCCGCGTAATCCTTCGGTCTCTTCGAGCGTAAAAGTTCCAGCCGCGTATTGCTTCGGTCTCGTCGAGAGTACAAGTTCCAGCCGCGTATTGCTTTGGTCTCGTTATGCGTACAAGTCCCAGCCGCGTAATCCTTCGGTCTCTTCGAGCGTAAAAGTTCCAGCCGCGTATTCCTTCGGTCTCTACGGGCGTACAAGTTCCAGCAGAGTATTGCTTCGGTCTCGTTACGAGTACAAGTTCCAGCCGCGTATTCCTTCGGTCTCGTCGAGCGTACAAGTTCCAGGCGCGTGTTGCTTCGGTCTCGTTACGCGTACAAGTCCCAGCCGCGTATTGCTTTGTTCTCGTTTTGCGTACAAGTCCCAGCCGCGTATTGCTTCGGTCTCGTCGAGCGTACAAGTCTCAGCCGCGTATTGCTTCGGTCTCGTGGAGCGTACAAGTCCCAGCCGCGTATTGCTTCGGTCTCGTTGAGAGTACAAGTTCCAGCCGCGTATTGCTTTGGTCTCGTTATGCGTACAAGTCCCAGCCGCGTATTCCTTCGGTCTCTTCGAGCGTACAAGTTCCAGCCGCGTATTGCTTCGGTCTCGATACGCGTACAAGTTCCAGCCGTGTATTGCTTCGGTCTCGTCGAGCATAAAAGTTCCAGCCGCGTATTCCTTCGGTCTCTTCGAGCGTACAAGTTCCAGCCGCCTAATGCTTCGGTCTCGTTACGCTTCCACGCCCAGCCGCGTATTCCTTCGGTCTCGTCGAGCGTACAAATTCCATCCGCGTATTGCTTCGGTCTCGTTACGCGTACAAATTCCATCCGCGTATTGCTTCGGTCTCGTTACGCGTACAAGTCCCAGCCGCGTATTCCTTCGGTCTCTTCGAGCGTACAAGATCCAGCCGCGTATTCCTTCGGTCTCGTCGAGCGTACAAGTTCCAGCCGCGTATTGCTTCGGCCTCGTTACGCGTACAATTCCCAGCCGCGTATTGCTTTGTTCTCGTCGAGCGTACACGTTCCAACCGCGTATTGCTTCGGTCTCGTTACGAGTACAAGTCCCAGCCGCGTATTGCTTTGTTCTCGTTTTGCGTACAAGTCCCAGCCGCGTAGTGCTTCGGTCTCGTCGAGCGTACAAGTCTCAGCCGCGTATTGCTTCGGTCTCGTGGAGCGTACAACTCCCAGCCGCGTGTTCCTTCGGTCTCTCCGAGCGTACAAGTTCCAGCCGCGTATTGCTTCGGTATCGTAGGGCATACAAGTTCCAACCGCGCATTGCTTCGGTCTCGTTACGCGTACAAGCCCCAGCCGCGTATTGCTTTGTTCTCGTTTTGCGTACAAGTCCCAGCCGCGTATTGCTTCGGTCTCGTCGAGCGTACAAGTCTCAGCCGCCTATTGCATCGGTCTCTTCGAGGGTACAAGTTCCAGCCGCGTATTGCTTCGGTCTCGTTACGCGTACAAGTTCCAGCCGTGTACTGCTTCGGCCTCGTCGAGCGTAAAAGTTCCAGCCGCGTATTCCTTCGGTCTCTTCGAGCGTACAAGTTCCAGCCGCCAAATGCTTCGGTCTCGTAATGCGTATAAGTTCCAGCCGCGTATTGCTTCGATCTCGTTATGCGTACAAGTTCCAGCCGCGTATTGCGTCGGTCTCGTGGAGCATACAAGTCCCAGGTGCATATAGCTGCGGTCTCGTTATGCGTACAAGTCCCAGCCGCGTATTCCTTCGGTCTCTTCGAGCGTACAAGTTCCAGCAGAGTATTGCTTCGGTCTCGTTACGCGTTCAAGTTCCAGCCGCGTATTCCTTCGGTCTCGTCGAGCGTACAAGTTCCAGCCGCGTATTGCTTCGGTCTCGTTACGAGTACAAGTCCCAGCCGCGTATTGCTTTGTTCTCGTTTTGCGTACAAGTCCCAGCCGCGTAGTGCTTCGGTCTCGTCGAGCGTACAAGTCTCAGCCGCGTATTGCTTCGGTCTCGTGGAGCGTACAACTCCCAGCCGCGTGTTCCTTCGGTCTCTCCGAGCGTACAAGTTCCAGCCGCGTATTGCTTCGGTATCGTAGGGCATACAAGTTCCAACCGCGCATTGCTTCGGTCTCGTCGAGCGAACAAGTCCCAGCCGCGTATTGCTTTGTTCTCGTCGACCGTATAAGTTCCAGCAGCGTATTACTTCGGTCTCGTCGAGAGTGAAGTTTCCAGCCGCGTGTTGCTTCGGTCTCGTCGAGTGTACAAGTTCCAGCCGCGTATTGCTTCGGAATCGTTATGCGTACAAGTCCCAGACGCGTATTGCTTCGATCTCGTTATGCGTACAAGTTTCAGCCGCGTATTGCTTCGGTCTCGTCGAGCGTTCAAGTTCCAGCCGCATATTGCTTCGGTCTCGTGGAGCGTACAAGTTCCATCCGCGTATTGCTTCGGACTCGTTATGCGTGCAAGTTCCAGCCGCGTATTGCTTCGGTTTCGTCGAGGGTACAAGTTCCAGCAGCGTATTGCTTCGGTCTCGTTATGCGTACAAGTTCCAGCCGCGTATTGCTTCGATCTCGTTATGCGTACAAGTTTCAGCCGCGTATTGCTTCGGTCTCGTCGAGCGTGCAAGTTCCAGCCGTGTATTGCTTCGGTCTCGTCGAACGTACAAGTTCCAGCCGCGTGTTGCTTCGGTCTCATTTATGCGTGCAAGTTCCAGACGCGTATTGCTTCGGTCTCGTGGAGCGCACAAGTTCCAGCCGCGTATTGCTTCGGTCTCGTTATGCGTGCAAGTTCCAGCCGCGTGTTGCTTCGGTCTCGTTATGCGTGCAAGTTCCAGCCGCGTATTGCTTCGGTTTTGTCGAGGGTACAAGTCCCAGCCGCGTATTCCTCCGGTCTCTTCGAGCGTTCAAGTTCCAGCCGCATATTGCTTCGGTCTCGTCGAGCGTACAAGTTCGAGCCGCGTATTGCTTCGGTCTCGTCGAGCGTGCAAGTTCCAGCCATGTATTGCTTCGGTCTCGTCGAACGTACAAGTTCCAGCCGCGTGTTGCTTCGGTCTCATTTATGCGTGCAAGTTCCAGACGCGTATTGCTTCGGTCTCGTGGAGCGTACAAGTTCCAGCCGCGTATTGCTTCGGTCTCGTTATGCGTGCAAGTTCCAGCCGCGTATTGCTTCGGTTTCGTCGAGGGTACAAGTTCCAGCAGCGTATTGCTTCGGTCTCGTTATGCGTACAAGTTCCAGCCGCGTATTGCTTCGATCTCGTTATGCGTACAAGTTTCAGCCGCGTATTGCTTCGGTCTCGTCGAGCGTACAAGTTCCAGCCGCGTAATGCTTCGGTCTCGTTATGCGTGCAAGTTCCAGCCGCGTATTGCTTCGGTTTTGTCGAGGGTACAAGTCCCAGCCGCGTATTCCTCCGGTCTCTTCGAGCATTCAAGTTCCAGCCGCATATTGCTTCGGTCTCGTTACGCGTACAAGTTCCAGCCGTGAATTGCTTCGGTCTCGTTACGCGTACAAGTTCCAGCCGCGTATTCCTTCGGTCTCGTTACGCGTACAGGTCCCAGCCGCGTATTGCTTTATTCTCGTTTTGCGTACAAGGCCCAGCCGCGTATTGCTTCGGTCTCATCGAGCGTACAAGTCCTAGCCGCGTATTGCTTCGATGTCGTTATGCGTACAAGTTCCAGCAGCGCGTTGCTTCGGTCTCGTTATGCGTGCAAGTTGCAGCCGCGTATTGCTTCGGTCTCGTCGAGCGTACAAGTTGCAGCCGCGTATTGCTTCGGTCGCGTTATGCGTACAAGTCCCAGCCATGTATTGCTTCGGTCTAGTTTTGCGTACAAGTTCCAGCCGCGTGTTGCTTCGGTCTCGTTATGCGTACAAGTACCAGCCGCGTCATGCTTCGGTCTCGTCGAGCGTACAAGTTCCAGCAGCGTATTGCTTCGGTCTCGTCGAGCGTGCAAGTTCCAGCCGTGTATTGCTTCGGTCTCGTCGAACGTACAAGTTCCAGCCGCGTGTTGCTTCGGTCTCATTTATGCGTGCAAGTTCCAGACGCGTATTGCTTCGGTCTCGTGGAGCGTACAAGTTCCATCCGCGTATTGCTTCGGTCTCGTTATGCGTGCAAGTTCCAGCCGCGTATTGCTTCGGTTTCGTCGAGGGTACAAGTTCCAGCAGCGTATTGCTTCGGTCTCGTTATGCGTACAAGTTCCAGCCGCGTATTGCTTCGATCTCGTTATGCATACAAGTTTCAGCCGCGTATTGTTTCGGTCTCGTCGAGCGTGCAAGTTCCAGCCGTGTATTGCTTCGGTCTCGTCGAACGTACAAGTTCCAGCCGCGTGTTGCTTCGCTCTCATTTATGCGTGCAAGTTCCAGACGCGTATTGCTTCGGTCTCGTGGAGCGTACAAGTTCCAGCCGCGTATTGCTTCGGTCTCGTGGAGCGTACAAGTTCCAGCCGCGTATTGCTTCGGTCTCGTTACGCGTACAAGTCCCAGCCGCGTATTGCTTTGTTCTCGTTTTGCGTACAAGTCCCAGCCGCGTATTGCTTCGGTCTCGTGGAGCGTTCAAGTCCCAGCCGCGTATTGCTTCGGTCTCGTCGAGAGTACAAGTTCCAGCCGTGTATTGCTTCGGTCTCGTCGAGCGTAAAAGTTCCAGCCGCGTATTCCTTCGGTCTCTTCAAGCGTACAAGTTCCAGCCGCCTAATGCTTCGGTCTCGTTATGCGTACAAGTTCCAGCCGCGTATTGCTTTGTTCTCGTTATGCGTACAAGTCCCGGCCGCGTATTGCTTCGGTATCGTGGGGCATACAAGTTCCAACCGCGCATTGCTTCGGTCTCGTCGAGCGAACAAGTCCCAGCCGCGTATTGCTTTGTTCTCGTCGACCGTGTAAGTTCCAGCAGCGTATTACTTCGGTCTCGTCGAGAGTGAAGTTTCCAGCCGCGTGTTGCTTCGGTCTCGTCGAGTGTACAAGTTCCAGCCGCGTATTGCTTCGGAATCGTTATGCGTACAAGTCCCAGACGCGTATTGCTTCGATCTCGTTATGCGTACAAGTTCCAGCCGCGTATTGCTTCGGTTTTGTCGAGGGTACAAGTCCCAGCCGCGTATTCCTCCGGTCTCTTCGACCGTTCAAGTTCCAGCCGCATATTGCTTCGGTCTTGTTACGCGTACAAGTTCCAGCCGTATATTGCTTCGGTCTCGTTACGCGTACAAGTTCCAGCCGCGTATTCCTTCGGTCTCGTCGAGCGTACAAGTTCCAGCCGCGTATTGCTTCAGTCTCGTTACGCGTACAAGCCCCAGCCGCGTATTGCTTTGTTCTCGTTTTGCGTACAAGTCCCAGCCGCGTATTGCTTCGGTCTCGTCGAGCGTACAAGTCTCAACCGCGTATTGCTTCGGTCTCGTGGAGCGTACAAGTCCCAGCCGCGTATTGCTTCGGTCTCGTCGAGAGTACAAGTTCCAGCCGCGTATTGCTTTGGTCTCGTTATGCGTACAAGTCCCAGCCGCGTGTTCCTTCGGTCTCTTCGAGCGTACAAGTTCCAGCCGCGTATTGCTTCGGTCTCGTTACGCGTACAAGTTCCAGCCGTGTATTGCTTCGGTCTCGTCGAGAGTACAAGTTCCAGCCGCGTATAGCGTCGGTCTCGTTATGCGTGCAAGTTGCAGCCGCGTATTCCTTCGGTCTCGTCGAGCGTACAAGTTCCAGCCGCATATTGCTTCGGTCTCGTCGAGCGTACAGGTTCCAGCTGCGTATTGCTTCGGTCTCGTTACGCGTACAGGTCCCAGCCGCGTATTGCTTTATTCTCGTTTTGCGTACAAGGCCCAGCCGTGTATTGCTACGGTTTCGTCGAGCGTACAAGTCCTAGCCGCGTATTGCTTCGATGTCGTTATGCGTACAAGTTCCAGCAGCGCGTTGCTTCGGTCTCGTTATGCGTGCAAGTTGCATCCGCGTATTGCTTCGGTCTCGTCGAGCGTACAAGTTCCAGCCGCGTATTGCTTCGGTCTCATCGAACGTACAAGTCCTAGCCGCGTATTGCTTCGATGTCGTTATGCGTACAAGTTCCAGCAGCGCGTTGCTTCGGTCTCGTTATGCGTGCAAGTTGCAGCCGCGTATTGCTTCGGTCTCGTCGAGCGTACAAGTTCCAGCCGCGTATTGCTTCGGTCTCGTTATGCGTGCAAGTTCCAGCCGCGTATTGCTTCGGTTTCCTCGAGGGTACAAGTCCCAGCCGCGTATTCCTCCGGTCTCTTCGAGCGTTCAAGTTCCAGCCGCATATTGCTTCGGTCTCGTTACGCGTACAAGTTCCAGCCGTGCATTGCTTCGGTCTCGTTACGCGTACAAGTTCCAGCCGCGTATTCCTTCGGTCTCGTCTAGCGTACAAGTTCCAGCCGCGTATTGCTTCGGTCTCGTCGAGAGTACAAGTTCCAGCCGCGTATTGCGTCGGTCTCGTTATGCGTGCAAGTTGCAGCCGCGTATTTCTTCGGTCTAGTCGAGCGTACAAGTTCCAGCCGCATATTGCTTCGGTCTCGTCGAGCGTACAGGTTGCAGCTGCGTATTGCTTCGGTCTCGTTACGCGTACAGGTCCCAGCCGCGTATTGCTTTATTCTCGTTTTGCGTACAAGGCCCAGCCGTGTATTGCTACGGTTTCGTCGAGCGTACAAGTCCTAGCCGCGTATTGCTTCGATGTCGTTATGCGTACAAGTTCCAGCAGCGCGTTGCTTCGGTCTCGTTATGCGTGCAAGTTGCATCCGCGTATTGCTTCGGTCTCGTCGAGCGTACAAGTTGCAGCCGCGTAGTGCTTCGGTCGCGTTATGCGTACAAGTCCCAGCCATGTATTGCTTCGGTCTAGTTTTGCGTACAAGTTCCAGCCGCGTGTTGCTTCGGTCTCGTTATGCGTACAAGTTCCAGCCGCGTCATGCTTCGGTCTCGTCGAGCGTACATGTTCCAGCAGCGTATTGCTTCGATCTCGTTATGCGTACAAGTTCCAGCCGCGCATTGCTTGGGTCTCGTCGAGCGTACAAGTTCGAGCCGCGTATTGCTTCGGTCTCGTCGAGCGTGCAAGTTCCAGCCGTGTATTGCTTCGGTCTCGTCGAACGTACAAGTTCCAGCCGCGTGTTGCTTCGGTCTCATTTATGCGTGCAAGTTCCAGACGCGTATTGCTTCGGTCTCGTTACGCGTACAGGTCCCAGCCGCGTATTGCTTTATTCTCGTTTTGCGTACAAGGCCCAGCCGTGTATTGCTACGGTTTCGTCGAGCGTACAAGTCCTAGCCGCGTATTGCTTCGATGTCGTTATGCGTACAAGTTCCAGCAGCGCGTTGCTTCGGTCTCGTTATGCGTGCAAGTTGCATCCGCGTATTGCTTCGGTCTCGTCGAGCGTACAAGTTCCAGCCGCGTATTGCTTCGGTCTCATCGAACGTACAAGTCCTAGCCGCGTATTGCTTCGATGTCGTTATGCGTACAAGTTCCAGCAGCGCGTTGCTTCGGTCTCGTTATGCGTGCAAGTTGCAGCCGCGTATTGCTTCGGTCTCGTCGAGCGTACAAGTTCCAGCCGCGTATTGCTTCGGTCTCGTTATGCGTGCAAGTTCCAGCCGCGTATTGCTTCGGTTTCCTCGAGGGTACAAGTCCCAGCCGCGTATTCCTCCGGTCTCTTCGAGCGTTCAAGTTCCAGCCGCATATTGCTTCGGTCTCGTTACGCGTACAAGTTCCAGCCGTGCATTGCTTCGGTCTCGTTACGCGTACAAGTTCCAGCCGCGTATTCCTTCGGTCTCGTCTAGCGTACAAGTTCCAGCCGCGTATTGCTTCGGTCTCGTCGAGAGTACAAGTTCCAGCCGCGTATTGCGTCGGTCTCGTTATGCGTGCAAGTTGCAGCCGCGTATTTCTTCGGTCTAGTCGAGCGTACAAGTTCCAGCCGCATATTGCTTCGGTCTCGTCGAGCGTACAGGTTGCAGCTGCGTATTGCTTCGGTCTCGTTACGCGTACAGGTCCCAGCCGCGTATTGCTTTATTCTCGTTTTGCGTACAAGGCCCAGCCGTGTATTGCTACGGTTTCGTCGAGCGTACAAGTCCTAGCCGCGTATTGCTTCGATGTCGTTATGCGTACAAGTTCCAGCAGCGCGTTGCTTCGGTCTCGTTATGCGTGCAAGTTGCATCCGCGTATTGCTTCGGTCTCGTCGAGCGTACAAGTTGCAGCCGCGTAGTGCTTCGGTCGCGTTATGCGTACAAGTCCCAGCCATGTATTGCTTCGGTCTAGTTTTGCGTACAAGTTCCAGCCGCGTGTTGCTTCGGTCTCGTTATGCGTACAAGTTCCAGCCGCGTCATGCTTCGGTCTCGTCGAGCGTACATGTTCCAGCAGCGTATTGCTTCGATCTCGTTATGCGTACAAGTTCCAGCCGCGCATTGCTTGGGTCTCGTCGAGCGTACAAGTTCGAGCCGCGTATTGCTTCGGTCTCGTCGAGCGTGCAAGTTCCAGCCGTGTATTGCTTCGGTCTCGTCGAACGTACAAGTTCCAGCCGCGTGTTGCTTCGGTCTCATTTATGCGTGCAAGTTCCAGACGCGTATTGCTTCGGTCTCGTGGAGCGTACAAGTTCCAGCCGCGTATTGCTTCGGTCTCGTTATGCGTGCAAGTTCCAGCCGCGTATTGCTTCGGTTTCGTCGAGGGTACAAGTTCCAGCAGCGTATTGCTTCGATGTCGTTATGCGTACAAGTTCCAGCAGCGCGTTGCTTCGGTCTCGTTATGCGTGCAAGTTGCATCCGCGTATTGCTTCGGTCTCGTCGAGCGTACAAGTTGCAGCCGCGTAGTGCTTCGGTCGCGTTATGCGTACAAGTCCCAGCCATGTATTGCTTCGGTCTCGTTACGCGTACAACTCCCTGCCGCGTATTGCTTTGTTCTCGTTTTGCGTACAAGTCCCAGCCGCGTATTGCTTCGGTCTCGTCGAGCGTACAGGTCTCAGCCGCGTATTGCTTCGGTCTCGTGGAGCGTACAAGTTCCAGCCGCGTATTCCTTCGGTCTCGTCTAGCGTACAAGTTTCAGCCGCCTAATGCTTCGGTCTCGTTATGCGTACAAGTTCCAGCTGCGTATTGCTTTGTTCTCGTTATGCGTACAAGTCCCGGCCGCATATTGCTTCGGTATCGTGGGGCATACAAGTTCCAACCGCGCATTGCTTCGGTCTCGTGGAGCGTACAAGTCCCAGCCGTGTATTGCTTCGGTCTCGTCGAGAGAACAAGTTCCAGCCACGTATTGCTTTGGTCTCGTTATGCGTACAAGTCCCAGCCGCGTATTCCTTCGGTCTCTACGAGCGTACAAGTTCCAGCAGAGTATTGCTTCGGTCTCGTTACGCGTACAAGTTCCAGCCGCGTATTGCTTCGGTCTCGTCGATCGTACAAGTACCAGCAGCGTATTGCTTCGGTCTCGTTATGCGTACAAGTCCCAGCCGCGTATTGTTTTATTCTCGTTATGCGTACAAGGCCCAGCCGCGTATTGCTACGGTCTCGTCGAGCGTACAAGTTCCAGCCACGTATTCCTTCGGTATCGTCGAGCGTACAAGTTCCAGCCGTGTATTGCTTCGCTCTCGTCGAGCGTACAAGTTCCAGCCGTGTATTGCTTCGGTCTCGTCGAGCGTACAAGTTCCAGCCGCGTGTTGCTTCGGTCTCATTTATGCGTGCAAGTTCCAGACGCGTATTGCTTCGGTCTCGTGGAGCGTACAAGTTCCAGCTGCGCGTTGCTTCGGAATCGTTATGCGTACAAGTCCCAGACGCGTATTGCTTCGATCTCGTTATGCGTACAAGTTTCAGCCGCGTATTGCTTCGGTCTCGTCGAGCGTACAAGTACCAGCAGTGCATTGCTTCGGTCTCGTCATGCGAGCAAGTTCCAGCCGCTTATTGCTTCGGTCTCGTGGAGCGTACAAGATCCAGCCGCGTATTGCTTCGGTCTCGTCGAGCGTACAAGTTCCAGCCGCGTGTTGCTTCGGACTCATTTATGCGTGCAAGTTCCAGACGCGTATTGCTTCGGTCTAGTTTTGCGTACAAGTTCCAGCCGCGTGTTGCTTCGGTCTCGTTATGCGTACAAGTCCCAGCGGCGTATTCCTCCGGTCTCTTCGAGCGTTCAAGTTCCAGCCGCATATTGCTTCTGTCTCGTTACGCGTACAAGTCCCAGCCGTGTATTGCTTCGGTCTCGTCGAGCGTACAAGTACCAGCAGTGCATTGCTTCGGTCTCGTTATGCGAGCAAGTTCCAGCCGCGTATTGCTTCGGTCTCGTCGAGCTTACAAGTCCTAGCCGTGTATTGCTTCGGTCTCGTCGAGCGTACAAGTTCCAGCCGCGTGTTGCTTCGGTCTCATTTATGCGTGCAAGTTCCAGACGCGTATTGCTTCGGTCTCGTCGAGCGTACAAGTTCCAGCCGCGTATTGCTTCGGTCTCGTCGATCGTACAAGTACCAGCAGCGTGTTGCTTCGGTCTCGTTATGCGTACAAGTCCCAGCCGCGTATTGTTTTATTCTCGTTATGCGTACAAGGCCCAGCCGCGTATTGCTACGGTCTCGTCGAGCGTACAAGTTCCAGCCACGTATTCCTTCGGTCTCGTCGAGCGTACAAGTTCCAGCCACGTATTCCTTCGGTCTCGTCGAGCGTACAAGTTCCAGCCGTGTATTGCTTCGCTCTCGTCGAGCGTACAAGTTCCAGCCGCGTAATGCTTCGGTCTCGTCGAGCGTACAAGTTCCAGCCGCGTATTGCTTTGTTCTCGTTATGCGTGCAAGTTCCAGCCGCACATTGCTTCGGTCTCGTCGATCGTACAAGTCCCAGCCGCGTATTGCTTCGGTCTCGTTATGCGTGCAAGTTCCAGCAGCGTATTGCTTCGGTCTCGTTATGCGTACAAGTTCCAGCTGCGTATTGCTTCGGTCTCGACGATCGTACAAGTACCAGCAGCGTATTGCTTCGGTCTCGTTATGCGTACAAGTCCCAGCCGCGTATTGTTTTATCCTCGTTATGCGTACAAGGCCCAGCCGCGAATTGCTACGGTCTCGCCGAGCGTACAAGTTCCAGCCACGTACTGCTTCGGTCTCGTCGAGCGTACAAGTTCCAGCCGTGTATTGCTTCGGTCTCGTCGAGCGTACAAGTTCCAGCCGCGTGTTGCTTCGGTCTCATTTATGCGTGCAAGTTCCAGACGCGTATTGCTTCGGTCTCGTCGAGCGTACAAGTCCTAGCCGCGCATTGCTTCGGTCGCGTTATGCGTACAAGTCCCAGCCGTGTATTGCTTCGGTCTAGTTTTGCGTACAGGTTTCAGCCGCGTGTTGCTTCGGTCTCGTTATGCGTACAAGTTCCAGCCGCGTAATGCTTCGGTCTCGTCGAGCGCACAAGTTCCAGCCGCGTATTGCTTTGTTCTCGTTATGCGTGCAAGTTCCAGCCGCACATTGCTTCGGTCTCGTCGAGCGTACAAGTCCCAGCCGCGTATTGCTTCGGTCTCGTGGAGCGTACAAGTTCCAGCTGCGCGTTGCTTCGGTGTCGTTATGCGTACAAGTCCCAGACGCGTATTGCTTCGATCTCGTTATGCGTACAAGTTTCAGCCGCGTATTGCTTCGGTCTCGTCGAGCGTACAAGTTCCAGCCGCGTATTGCTTCGGTCTCGTTATGCGTGCAAGTTCCAGCGGCGCATTGCTTCGGTCTCGTTATGCGTACAAGTTCCAGCCGCGTATTGCTTCAGTCTCGTCGAGCGTACAAGATCCAGCCGCGTATTGCTTCGGCATCGTCGATCGTCCAAGTACCAGCCGCTTATTGCTTCGGTCTCGAGGAGCGTACAAGATCCAGCCGCGTATTGCTTCAGTCTCGTCGACCGTACAAGTTCCAGCCGCGTGTTGCTTCGGTCTCGTTATGCGTACAAGTTCCAGCCGCGTATTGCTTCGGCCTCGTCGAGCGTACAAGTTCGAGCCGCGTATTGCTTCGGTCTCGTTATGCGTGCAAGTTCCAGCAGCGTATTGCTTCGGTCTCGTTATGCGTACAAGTTCCAGCTGCGTATTGCTTCGGTCTCGACGATCGTACAAGTACCAGCAGCGTATTGCTTCGGTCTCGTTATGCGTACAAGTCCCAGCCGCGTATTGTTTTATTCTCGTTATGCGTACAAGGTCCAGCCGCGAATTGCTACGGTCTCGCCGAGCGTACAAGTTCCAGCCACGTACTGCTTCGGTCTCATCGAACGTACAAGTCCTAGCCGCGTATTGCTTCGATGTCGTTATGCGTACAAGTTCCAGCAGCGCGTTGCTTCGGTCTCGTTATGCGTGCAAGTTGCAGCCGCGTATTGCTTCGGTCTCGTCGAGCGTACAAGTTCCAGCCGCGTATTGCTTCGGTCTCGTTATGCGTGCAAGTTCCAGCCGCGTATTGCTTCGGTTTCCTCGAGGGTACAAGTCCCAGCCGCGTATTCCTCCGGTCTCTTCGAGCGTTCAAGTTCCAGCCGCATATTGCTTCGGTCTCGTTACGCGTACAAGTTCCAGCCGTGCATTGCTTCGGTCTCGTTACGCGTACAAGTTCCAGCCGCGTATTCCTTCGGTCTCGTCTAGCGTACAAGTTCCAGCCGCGTATTGCTTCGGTCTCGTCGAGAGTACAAGTTCCAGCCGCGTATTGCGTCGGTCTCGTTATGCGTGCAAGTTGCAGCCGCGTATTTCTTCGGTCTAGTCGAGCGTACAAGTTCCAGCCGCATATTGCTTCGGTCTCGTCGAGCGTACAGGTTGCAGCTGCGTATTGCTTCGGTCTCGTTACGCGTACAGGTCCCAGCCGCGTATTGCTTTATTCTCGTTTTGCGTACAAGGCCCAGCCGTGTATTGCTACGGTTTCGTCGAGCGTACAAGTCCTAGCCGCGTATTGCTTCGATGTCGTTATGCGTACAAGTTCCAGCAGCGCGTTGCTTCGGTCTCGTTATGCGTGCAAGTTGCATCCGCGTATTGCTTCGGTCTCGTCGAGCGTACAAGTTGCAGCCGCGTAGTGCTTCGGTCGCGTTATGCGTACAAGTCCCAGCCATGTATTGCTTCGGTCTAGTTTTGCGTACAAGTTCCAGCCGCGTGTTGCTTCGGTCTCGTTATGCGTACAAGTTCCAGCCGCGTCATGCTTCGGTCTCGTCGAGCGTACATGTTCCAGCAGCGTATTGCTTCGATCTCGTTATGCGTACAAGTTCCAGCCGCGCATTGCTTGGGTCTCGTCGAGCGTACAAGTTCGAGCCGCGTATTGCTTCGGTCTCGTCGAGCGTGCAAGTTCCAGCCGTGTATTGCTTCGGTCTCGTCGAACGTACAAGTTCCAGCCGCGTGTTGCTTCGGTCTCATTTATGTGTGCAAGTTCCAGACGCGTATTGCTTCGGTCTCGTGGAGCGTACAAGTTCCAGCCGCGTATTGCTTCGGTCTCGTTATGCGTGCAAGTTCCAGCCGCGTATTGCTTCGGTTTCGTCGAGGGTACAAGTTCCAGCAGCGTATTGCTTCGATGTCGTTATGCGTACAAGTTCCAGCAGCGCGTTGCTTCGGTCTCGTTATGCGTGCAAGTTGCATCCGCGTATTGCTTCGGTCTCGTCGAGCGTACAAGTTGCAGCCGCGTAGTGCTTCGGTCGCGTTATGCGTACAAGTCCCAGCCATGTATTGCTTCGGTCTCGTTACGCGTACAACTCCCTGCCGCGTATTGCTTTGTTCTCGTTTTGCGTACAAGTCCCAGCCGCGTATTGCTTCGGTCTCGTCGAGCGTACAGGTCTCAGCCGCGTATTGCTTCGGTCTCGTGGAGCGTACAAGTTCCAGCCGCGTATTCCTTCGGTCTCGTCTAGCGTACAAGTTTCAGCCGCCTAATGCTTCGGTCTCGTTATGCGTACAAGTTCCAGCTGCGTATTGCTTTGTTCTCGTTATGCGTACAAGTCCCGGCCGCATATTGCTTCGGTATCGTGGGGCATACAAGTTCCAACCGCGCATTGCTTCGGTCTCGTGGAGCGTACAAGTCCCAGCCGTGTATTGCTTCGGTCTCGTCGAGAGAACAAGTTCCAGCCACGTATTGCTTTGGTCTCGTTATGCGTACAAGTCCCAGCCGCGTATTCCTTCGGTCTCTACGAGCGTACAAGTTCCAGCAGAGTATTGCTTCGGTCTCGTTACGCGTACAAGTTCCAGCCGCGTATTGCTTCGGTCTCGTCGATCGTACAAGTACCAGCAGCGTATTGCTTCGGTCTCGTTATGCGTACAAGTCCCAGCCGCGTATTGTTTTATTCTCGTTATGCGTACAAGGCCCAGCCGCGTATTGCTACGGTCTCGTCGAGCGTACAAGTTCCAGCCACGTATTCCTTCGGTATCGTCGAGCGTACAAGTTCCAGCCGTGTATTGCTTCGCTCTCGTCGAGCGTACAAGTTCCAGCCGTGTATTGCTTCGGTCTCGTCGAGCGTACAAGTTCCAGCCGCGTGTTGCTTCGGTCTCATTTATGCGTGCAAGTTCCAGACGCGTATTGCTTCGGTCTCGTGGAGCGTACAAGTTCCAGCTGCGCGTTGCTTCGGAATCGTTATGCGTACAAGTCCCAGACGCGTATTGCTTCGATCTCGTTATGCGTACAAGTTTCAGCCGCGTATTGCTTCGGTCTCGTCGAGCGTACAAGTACCAGCAGTGCATTGCTTCGGTCTCGTCATGCGAGCAAGTTCCAGCCGCTTATTGCTTCGGTCTCGTGGAGCGTACAAGATCCAGCCGCGTATTGCTTCGGTCTCGTCGAGCGTACAAGTTCCAGCCGCGTGTTGCTTCGGACTCATTTATGCGTGCAAGTTCCAGACGCGTATTGCTTCGGTCTAGTTTTGCGTACAAGTTCCAGCCGCGTGTTGCTTCGGTCTCGTTATGCGTACAAGTCCCAGCGGCGTATTCCTCCGGTCTCTTCGAGCGTTCAAGTTCCAGCCGCATATTGCTTCTGTCTCGTTACGCGTACAAGTCCCAGCCGTGTATTGCTTCGGTCTCGTCGAGCGTACAAGTACCAGCAGTGCATTGCTTCGGTCTCGTTATGCGAGCAAGTTCCAGCCGCGTATTGCTTCGGTCTCGTCGAGCTTACAAGTCCTAGCCGTGTATTGCTTCGGTCTCGTCGAGCGTACAAGTTCCAGCCGCGTGTTGCTTCGGTCTCATTTATGCGTGCAAGTTCCAGACGCGTATTGCTTCGGTCTCGTCGAGCGTACAAGTTCCAGCCGCGTATTGCTTCGGTCTCGTCGATCGTACAAGTACCAGCAGCGTGTTGCTTCGGTCTCGTTATGCGTACAAGTCCCAGCCGCGTATTGTTTTATTCTCGTTATGCGTACAAGGCCCAGCCGCGTATTGCTACGGTCTCGTCGAGCGTACAAGTTCCAGCCACGTATTCCTTCGGTCTCGTCGAGCGTACAAGTTCCAGCCACGTATTCCTTCGGTCTCGTCGAGCGTACAAGTTCCAGCCGTGTATTGCTTCGCTCTCGTCGAGCGTACAAGTTCCAGCCGCGTAATGCTTCGGTCTCGTCGAGCGTACAAGTTCCAGCCGCGTATTGCTTTGTTCTCGTTATGCGTGCAAGTTCCAGCCGCACATTGCTTCGGTCTCGTCGATCGTACAAGTCCCAGCCGCGTATTGCTTCGGTCTCGTTATGCGTGCAAGTTCCAGCAGCGTATTGCTTCGGTCTCGTTATGCGTACAAGTTCCAGCTGCGTATTGCTTCGGTCTCGACGATCGTACAAGTACCAGCAGCGTATTGCTTCGGTCTCGTTATGCGTACAAGTCCCAGCCGCGTATTGTTTTATCCTCGTTATGCGTACAAGGCCCAGCCGCGAATTGCTACGGTCTCGCCGAGCGTACAAGTTCCAGCCACGTACTGCTTCGGTCTCGTCGAGCGTACAAGTTCCAGCCGTGTATTGCTTCGGTCTCGTCGAGCGTACAAGTTCCAGCCGCGTGTTGCTTCGGTCTCATTTATGCGTGCAAGTTCCAGACGCGTATTGCTTCGGTCTCGTCGAGCGTACAAGTCCTAGCCGCGCATTGCTTCGGTCGCGTTATGCGTACAAGTCCCAGCCGTGTATTGCTTCGGTCTAGTTTTGCGTACAAGTTTCAGCCGCGTGTTGCTTCGGTCTCGTTATGCGTACAAGTTCCAGCCGCGTAATGCTTCGGTCTCGTCGAGCGCACAAGTTCCAGCCGCGTATTGCTTTGTTCTCGTTATGCGTGCAAGTTCCAGCCGCACATTGCTTCGGTCTCGTCGAGCGTACAAGTCCCAGCCGCGTATTGCTTCGGTCTCGTGGAGCGTACAAGTTCCAGCTGCGCGTTGCTTCGGTGTCGTTATGCGTACAAGTCCCAGACGCGTATTGCTTCGATCTCGTTATGCGTACAAGTTTCAGCCGCGTATTGCTTCGGTCTCGTCGAGCGTACAAGTTCCAGCCGCGTATTGCTTCGGTCTCGTTATGCGTGCAAGTTCCAGCGGCGCATTGCTTCGGTCTCGTTATGCGTACAAGTTCCAGCCGCGTATTGCTTCAGTCTCGTCGAGCGTACAAGATCCAGCCGCGTATTGCTTCGGCATCGTCGATCGTCCAAGTACCAGCCGCTTATTGCTTCGGTCTCGAGGAGCGTACAAGATCCAGCCGCGTATTGCTTCAGTCTCGTCGACCGTACAAGTTCCAGCCGCGTGTTGCTTCGGTCTCGTTATGCGTACAAGTTCCAGCCGCGTATTGCTTCGGCCTCGTCGAGCGTACAAGTTCGAGCCGCGTATTGCTTCGGTCTCGTTATGCGTGCAAGTTCCAGCAGCGTATTGCTTCGGTCTCGTTATGCGTACAAGTTCCAGCTGCGTATTGCTTCGGTCTCGACGATCGTACAAGTACCAGCAGCGTATTGCTTCGGTCTCGTTATGCGTACAAGTCCCAGCCGCGTATTGTTTTATTCTCGTTATGCGTACAAGGTCCAGCCGCGAATTGCTACGGTCTCGCCGAGCGTACAAGTTCCAGCCACGTACTGCTTCGGTCTCGTCGAGCGTACAAGTTCCAGCCGCGTAATGCTTCGGTCTCGTCGAGCGTACAAGTTCCAGCCGCGTATTGCTTTGTTCTCGTTATGCGTGCAAGTTCCAGCCGCACATTGCTTCGGTCTCGTCGAGCGTACAAGTCCCAGCCGCGAATTGCTTCGGTCTCGTGGAGCGTACAAGTTCCAGCTGCGCGTTGCTTCGGTGTCGTTATGCGTACAAGTCCCAGACGCGTATTGCTTCGATCTCGTTATGCGTACAAGTTTCAGCCGCGTATTGCTTCGGTCTCGTCGAGCGTACAAGTTCCAGCCGCGTATTGCTTCGGTCTCGCTATGCGTGCAAGTTCCAGCCGCGTATTGCTTCGGTTTCGTCGAGGGTACAAGTCCCAGCCGCGTATTCCTCCGGTCTCTTCGAGCGCTGAAGTTCCAGCCGCATATTGCTTCTGTCTCGTTACGCGTACAAGTCCCAGCCGTGTATTGCTTCGGTCTCGTCGAGCGTACAAGTACCAGCTGCGCATTGCTTCGGTCTCGTTATGCGAGCAAGTTCCAGCCGCGTATTGCTTCGGTCTCGTGGAGCGTACAAGTTCCAGCCGCGTATTGCTTCGGTCTCGTCGAGCGTACAAGTCTCAGCCGCGTATTGCTTTGTTCTCGTTATACGTGCAAGGTCCAGACGCGTATAGCTTCGGTCTCGTAGAGCGTACAAGTTCCA